>JANVCC010010406.1:21075791-21241911 GCA_025345505.1 Todiramphus chloris collaris | reverse complement strand
GGAGAAAAAAAGAAAGCCACCTCTCTCTCTCCCCACCCTCTTTTTCTGGGGAGATGGTGAACTGTTTGTTGGAACTTAAATGGAAAAACTACAACACGCCTACCTTTCATAACTGGGTGTCTAGAGCTGAGCATCCAGGATCACAGAGTCAGTATTGTGTGACCAAAGCATTTGATGCCAAAATTAACATTTAATTCATGATTTGAATTCCTGTCAACCTTAGAATTATTCCTGTTTTTTGAAGGTCCCTTTTCTTCCCTTTTTTTCTGCTTCCTTCCCCTTTGAGGTGTTTAAAGAGTGTTTCAAGAATACAACACACGTTTACATAGATTAAAACTAAAAAATACAAAAACATTTGCATTAGTATTTTTTGTGCTATGTGTATTGATAGGGGGAACTTGAGTTCCTGAGGGGATCAGAAACATCATTAGCTGCAGGACTGAGTTCTGCCCCTTTTGTAACAGTATTTAAAAAAAAAAAAAAAAAAAAAAGAAAAGTGAACATTTCTGCACACATTTCTTTCTTACTTCCTCTGCTGTGTGCTGGTTTTTGTATCACATGCAGTATGTATATATGTTTGCCCAAAATGTGGTTTTGGTCATATAGATTTCATTTTTAGACAGCTAGCTTATTAACAGATATGCTAGGATTTTTATTTTATTTTTTTAAATCGTCAAAGCTATTTCAAATAAACTTTAAAAGAAAAAGAAACAACATTGTTCCTGTAGTGAACAAATTCAAAAGATACTACTTCTCTTGGTTTGCATAAGTGAGAGTAATGTATACGCTCAAAAGTCAGAAAACTTTGCTAACATGTAACAAGTATTCATAAATTATTGTTGTCTTGTAATGTTCACAAAAAAGGGGATATTATCATACAGATATATGGAGCTATTTCGTAGTGTTGATATGTAAATTCCAGTGTGACTATATGCGACAGGATGTGTTTACAGGACTGGATTTATAATTGTGCCAAAAACATCTCCAGGAATAATTACATATAGAGCAATAAATCAATGGTTTTCTTGGTGTAACAATTGTGTCATGATGGGCCTGAATCTGCTTCTAACTCCGCACAAAAGACATTTCAGCAGAAAAAGTCCTGCTGAGGCCAATGGATTTACCTCACTGTAAAACTGTCCTGGGTGTTGAGAGAAGTGGCCCCTGCCCTTCTCTCTTTACCCAGGCATATGGCCGCCAGTACAAATTTCCATTTAATGTATCTTCATGAGCTTCACTTAGCATACTACTCAAAAAGGCAGTCATTTAGCAGAACACAGAAAATTGAACTCCAAAGATACTGTTTTCAGGGGATAGTACTTAAAACGTACAAAATGTCTTTCTCGGTTACCTTTCCAGGGCACACAAATAGAAAATGGATTGCAGGTGTTTAATCATGTAAATGTTAGAAAATAAAGAGGATGAAAAAATGACTGTGATAGTTTTACAAATGAATGGATGGATACAAACCTATAGAGGTAATATGCCACCTCCTTTAGCAAAGAGCAGATTAACTATTACAACTTGGTTTGTGATGACGGGGCCAGTCAAGCTCCTTTGGTGCCCATTACAGATTTCCTGAAAAACATTCAAATTGAAAAGAACTCAATTTGTGCTAGTTTAACAACTAGTCTGTTACTGCCTCATTTCTCAGTATAACATGTTTAACTAGAACATAATGCTTTCGAAGTTTAAGTTAATATTATATATATTATATATAAATATATATTCATAATTGAGGTTTAATTATGTAATGGATTGTAAAGAATTTTTTTGGATACTTACAAAGGTCTCTAACACTATTATAGAGAAGAAATTAATATCTTTGTTTTCTTTAAAAAAACTGACACATTGTTATATCCAAATTAATTTTTACTGAAAAAATACTGTACATGTGTAAAATGTTCAGTTGTTATTTGTAAAATAGAGTAGTTCTGTTGTAATTGATATTGGCCAAAATCAATGTTATTCCATATTTTATTTTTTCTATTAAATTAACCTAAATTCCTGTTCTTTTGGTCTGGAAAAACAAGTTGATAATCTATATGTAAAATACCTTTGTTGAAAGGCACAGGTAGCTTTATGGTATAGAGCACTTAGATACTACACAAGTCATTGACGCAAATTGGGAGGGTAAGGGTGTTAAATTTTATTGTGGATTTTGTTTCTGGGGTTTTTTTTGTTTTGCTTTTTTTCTTTTCACTGTAAGTGATGGAATTTTGGATTGCAGAAATGTCTGGTTTCCCTGGAGGACACCTTTTGTGTGGCAGCAGCACGGACAGGTCTGAATCCTAGTGGGTAACGAGGTTAGCTTCCTCTGACCTCTAAGAGTTTATGATGAGTCTAATCGCTTGCACATTCAGGACTAAAAAATGAAGTGCATAACTACCTATTGACTCAGTTTAGGGGAAGGTTTCATCTTTACATTCATACCTGGCCATTTGCACAGCGAGCTGTTCACATGCCAGTACTCACATCCAGGACACCTGAGATGACAATCCCAGACTGCCACTTGAGAACAGCAGGCTCTCTGTCCTTTTCAGTGGAACAGAATAGCTCCATGTAGACTCATCTGTGACCCTGCAGGGTGAGATCCTCCACTGGTATTAGCTGATGCTCTTGTTCTTTTTCCTACAACCTGAGTGGACATCGAGGTGGCAATTTACCCAAGAAGTCACATATTCACATGATGTTTTAAGGATGTTTACTGAGGCCATGTAAAGAATTTCCTGAAAAAAAAAATAATTCTAAGCCTTAAGCATCTGATTGTCATCAACTTGATTACAAAACCAGGAAGTTAAGTCATTATTCTCAGTTCTCCTGTCAGTCCTGGGAGCAAGCATATGTGGGATGGCACATTCTTAGAAGTAGTTTGGTAAGACCACACCTGGAAAAAATGTTGGTCTAACCCTCACACCAGTACTGTATGAATTGCTGTTTCTTTCAGCTCCCACCCCACCTTCATCTTCTACCTGACATGAGACAATCAATCAATCGTGGTGTCTTACATTGTCAAGATTTCATCTTCTTTGAATAGGAACCATACAAAGAGCAATAATAAACTTGTTATAGGTCTGGCCAAAGAAATCTGCATTAGTGGGAGTATCTGTAAATGTTGAGGTGGGAAGTCTCACAGACAAGCAAGCACAGAACACAGTTTTAGCTTGAAAACCTGTACTTTCTGGTGTCAGCTCAGACTCTTTGATCATTTTTATTTGTGATGCCTTAATAGCAGTGGCCAGATGCAAGCGGAATTTGTAAGCAGCCCTACAGTTAGTCCTTATACAAGTGGATTGCTGCAGCAGCAGGATTGCAATTGAAGGAAGCTAGTTTGTTCCCAGGTTCAATTTCCTTAGGTGATTGATCTACCGTCTCTGATGCAATGGTGAGTTTCCAGTATTTGATGCTGTGTTGCTGACATGCAGAACAGATACAGACTATTTTGTGGAGATCAGAATCTGCTATGCATGAACAAAATTATACTTTTCCCTGTGTCAGAAAGGACTGTGGTTGACATCAGTCCAAATTTGTTCACTGATTTCTGCCTTATGTCACAACTCAAGAAACAGTGGCAAATTGAGTATGTTCTTCTAGTTAAGACATGTCACTTCCATGGTGAAGTGTTTGCCAGTTCATAAATTCTTACCCAATCCTTGATTTAAATGCAAACTGGACAGCCAACTTGACCTCTTCTTTACAAGTCTCAAAGACAGCATTTTGTAATAGAAGTGTTTCCTTTTCTGCAGTGGGATTACAGTCTTACTCTCTTTCTAGCCGCAGCCCTCCACCTCAGCCACGCACCACTGTCATGGGATCAGAAAATCAGATACCTGCCAAAATATGTCAGTGGAAACCTTGTGCTTCTGACCTGTACCTCCTGTGACTCTTGGCTTAGACACTGACAACCCACACACTGATCTCCCCTAGCACATCCTGCCTCTTTCTGGGGAGGCTTTGCAAACTCCCACTCTGTGGAGAAGTTTTCTAATAAAGATTTCCCTATGAGACCTTAGAGACTAACATCCAATCTCGACTGCAATTGCAACTTTCCAATGTCCCATCAAATTCTGCAGGGCTGCTTCTTGTTCTGTATCATCATGTAATGGTAAGAGTTATGGCAGTACAAGCCTTGAAGATGAGTAAACCTATATACAGAGATATTAGAGCTGACTACAGCTATTTCACCCATCACTAAACACAACTTGCAACTGATGATTACCAAGTTAATCCTCTAAATAGCCACATCACAACCAGAGTGAGCTTTATGAGTAGCCACTTTAGGTACCTATCTGCTACATTTTAATGAAATTATTTAATGAACTCAATGACTGTAAGAAGGCCTGTTATAAATTCAAGATTCCTGTAAAGACATTTCAGTGACTGCTTGTATGAGTCAAAGCTTTCAATTTGCAGTGCAACTCGTGGAACAATAACTTGTCTGTGATCCATCACCATGCCTTATATTTTTATTGGATATGCCATTGTCATGTCATTAGTACAGAATGAATCAAGAAAAGTTCTGCCATTAGATGTTTGTGCAAAGTATTTTAAGCATTAAAAAAGTTTTACAGCATACAAAGAAAGATCCTAGTCAAGTTTTCATCAAAAAGAAACCAACGCCACCAGCAATTTGCATGAGCTTGTTCAGAATATGCAGTTTCAATATATGAAAAAAAAACAACCCCGAAGGCTGAAAATGTATTTTGAAGGAACATTTTGTTTAGCAGTGGAAAAACTGATTTCTGATTGCCATATTTTTTATTTACTTGTCTTTACTTAAACTATCTTGTGAGGTTTTGATTTTTGATGAAATTGATTATCGGATTTAATACCACCTGTTATGAGAGTTTGTCAGGTCTTAAATCTGTGTCATTAGCAAGGACTAAAGAATTCTGTTTAGCAACACAGTGTCCTTGAGAAAAACTAGGTTTCTGAACTTTAGGATTGCATCCAAACAGTGGAATTGCAACTAACACCTGCATTCCCACCATTGGTTCCAGACTGATGAGTAAAAATTCAACTCTCTTGGAGTCCTGGAACATTTGTGTAGTCTTAGAGGACAGTAACATTGGGTCTTGCTGTTCAGAAATACTCGGGATAACACCACAGAGATTGCAGTAAGGTTCACCTGCTGTGCAAGTGTAGCAGACACCACAGAATTATATTTTAATAGCCATACTATGATAGAAATGATCCTGGAAGGACTTTCTTTCTTGATAAAAAGTTACGTTTATTGAAAAAAACAGCCAATTTTCACTTCTAGCATGGGAAATCAGGGGAAGTCAAAGGAAAGCATATTATGGTGAGAAGGCTCTGAGCATATGGAAAAAAAAAAAAATTCAGTAAGAAACAAACACAGCTTCTCGGTACTACACCAAAAGCTGGGTTTTGTTACATCTCTTTTTTATGAGTGGCACATATATTTGCTGCCAAAGATGGGCAAGGCACAACTTAGAAGAATGTCCCTTGTACAATCATGTATTTATCAGTGTTTCTCAGTGTTTGTGAGATGTATGTTGAAGGTCTTCTGGGAAAACAACATCAGTTTTCAAAGTAAAATATACTGTCCCATCACAAAACACAGTAGACATCTTTGCTTTATGGTGCTACACAATGAGCTGATTAAGTACTCATTTTTCCAATTGGCCTGGGCAGGAGAAGCTAGAACACTGACAGGCAGTAAGTAATTATGTACCCAAGGAGAATTAATGGCTCCATCATGCAAACTCAGTTATAGCACTGAATGTTCACTGGAGCATGACTAGTGTGATCTAGTTACAATGCAGATAACACTGCATATCTTTTCATTTAAAATTATCCTTGTCCTGCCCACTGCTCTCCTCTTGATGCTTGTAGATGTTCTTTTTTAAGATGTGGGTTGGAAGGGAAGTCTGACACCTGGTTGAAGTCGCCATGGAATGCATTTGTGTCAGCCGTGGTGCTTGTGACCACGGTAGTGTGCCATTCTGTGCAATGTCACAGGATCAAAAGACAGAAATAACTCAAATATTCATACCCCAATAAAATAACCCCTTTTCTTATTTCAAAGGCAAGACCATACTGAAATGAAGCCTGCTGTTTCTGGGTATGCCTCTAGCACGGCATCCCTGGATGCTTTCAATCCTTAAGACTAAAAGGAGAGTTCAGAGATCTCCCATAGCCAGATAGGGTGGCAAAGCCTCTATTCAGCTATAGCTGAATTAGAAGGGATGTATCATTTACCTGTTTCTGCACACTCAGCATGGAACATGTGATCAACAGAGGGAACATCTTGGACTGTGCTTTCCAGAGTAAACATCAAAAGTTAATACCTTGGCTATTCCTGAAATGCTTACAGTGGAGACAAGTACCCAGGGGACATTTAAGTAAGGGGACACCACCACTGTAAGGTTTTTGAGTTGTCTGAAGAGTTACAGTTAGGAATAAAATCTGCTTTTTAGCTCTCATTAAGAGACTTATTTTGGTCTGCTCCTGACTTCCAAGGAGATAAACTTGCATCTTTTAGGCAGATTTCTGTCAGGTTTTAATATGTATTCATCTCTGCAAACTAAACAAAAATTACATTTCATTATCAGTATGAATCTATGTTGTTATATGTTGTCAGGAGAATAGTCTACCTGACGAAATCTGCCCAGCTGTCAGCAGACAGCAGATGTGTGCTCACACCCTGACTCTGTTGGAGATCTCCAGTACAACCACACTGTGCAAGGGTCTCTCTGTTTAAGATGGATGACACCAGTATAAAACTGTCTTCAGAGATCCAACTCTTCCTATTTCAGGTTTATGTGTATACAGGTCAGACTAGAAATCCTGTTCATATCCTGTTATATACTCCTTGCTCTATAACACAGAAGAGAGAGAGATGTCATGGTTCCCCCTGGAGCATAACTTGTGCTTTCCTCCAGTATTGAAGTATCTTACCTTTAATATACTCTAGGTGCAAATAACACCAGCTTACTCAATGTATACACTCAACTTACACCTTTCTTTTGTACACCTCACAGGAAACTACATGGATTTCCAAAGCAGAACTATCAGCACGATGAGATAATTTTCAGTGAGATTCAGGTGTCTCCATTGCACTGACTTTAGGAAATCCCCAGTGACTGAGCTTCACAAGAAAATAGGAAGCTTGACAAGATCAGACATGGAAATCTCCAGTTGGGAAGCTCCATAAACAGAGAAGATAGATTATTTTCCATTATCAGTCTAAAATTTTGAGAGTCATAGTATTTCCCCTTCCTTCAAGAAGTGAGAAGGGTGCAGGACAATGCATTAGCAACACAGATTGGGATTGCTCCATTCCCCTTCTTACTTTCACATGGGGCTGTCAAATTTCAGGTTCCAGGCAATCAGCAGAAAAGCTTGTCAGGCTACCTTTGTGCTTGCACAGGCAAGTGAGAAACACTGATCCTGGCCAGTTTTTACTTTCAGGCCTCCACATTATTAGTGCAAACAGAGCTTTAAAGCTGATATTTAAAAAAATTGAAAAAAAATTGAAAAAAAAAAAAGTACAAATGGAGTTTTAAATCTAATTTTCAAAATGTTAAAAAATGCCATTCTGGAGTCTATTCATGCCTGCTCAAGTACCCCTGAGGGCTCTGTCTCTTCAATGGTTTTCTAACAACCATTGTATAAATACTACAGAGAAATGAGGAAAGAAAGACATAGAATAAAGAGAGGAAAAAATCCCTTTGTGTCAGGGAAAAAAAAAAAAAGGCAGCTTTGGCTAACGTAAATATTTTTATTCTGCAAGAGAAAGAATAGTGGGCTGTATCAGATAGTGTAGTTGATAAGGGCTGTTGCCCGTCTCCTGCCTGTCACAATTAATGCTAACCTGAGGCTTTGTGTGATTTCAACTAGTCCTGCAACAATGGGCCTTTCATTCTAAAATCATTATATCACACCCGCCTCCACACATTGCTGCTCAGGGAAGATATCTTCAGCCCTTTTCAAGGTTCTGTTTTGTCCTTTGACAAAAAGAGGAGCTTCTGTGACTTAGGAACCAGCATCTTATTTTCAGCCTTCTGGTTCATCACTTCCTGGAGCACATTGGAAAAGACGACTTCTAGTCCTGAATCCCTCTCATCACCTCAAATCACAGCACCCCAAAGTTTTGTCTACAAGGGGTATTTTCTTTGTCTCTTCTGCACATCCACATAGGGAGACAGAAATTTGTCCACTGTCTAAAATGACTGAGTGGTGAAGAAGAATTAGCAGAAGACTGAAAGCTGAAGCTAAAAAATAACTAGAAAACAGGCTTAATTTTTGTATAACTGCCCAAAATTTGGGGGGAAAGGAAATGCCATAATCTCCATGTCCTAACATTTTCAAGATGAAGTCAAGATTTCATTCAGGAAGATATAATCTATCTAATATTAAGGCTTTGGGTAACTTCAAGAGGAATCCTTAGGGTGAATTTTAATGGCTTGTTATATGCAGGTTAGTCTAAATTCCTTATGGACTTTCATCTTTATGAATAAATGCTTCAGGAAAACTCAAGGAGCTGATCCCACAAGCTAGCCAAAATAAAATATATTAAGACCAAACATGGAAAAAGCAGAGAGCTCCCTAAGATGAAATCCTCTCTACTGTCACTGCTAATTGATGAAAACCAGTTTTGATCAATGTTTCTTTATCAGCTCTGTGAAACCTTAAGATTAACACATAAGATGACATAAAAAATCCCAAGTTCACAGTCTATATTCAAGTTCCCATGAAAGTAAACAAGCAAAAAGGAGGAAATAAAGTGTTGGGATTTTTTTAATTGATTATAAAGAAAAGCCACTGGGGCAATGCTGTAGAAGATAACCAATTAACCTTTTAAAATTAGATAAAATGATATTTTGATTAAGTGGCAATGCAACACATGACTTGTAGTAACTATGTCTTGGGGGGGGTTACAAGAGAAAGATTCATTTATGACTGCCAGCACATAAAACTGTGTATCTCCAGGCATAACTTACAAGGATGTTCACACCCTCATCTAACTGGTCTCCTGAAACACCATGTTCTGTTGATGAACGGCACAGCTTTTGGAAAGTAGGAGAGAAATAGTGACAAGATAAGGTCTGTTCATTTAATACTGCTTATGCAAAGACATAACAATGATCCAGCAACTATGATAGTACTTTAGTGTGGGATGCAGCAGATACAGGTTCTAGTTTGCTATGACATCCTAACTTGATGATCTTACTGCCGCTCATTTTTTCTGCCTCCTTAATGGGAGATAATAGTCCTTACCACATTTTAAATGCATGATATCAATTGATAGGAAACCAGTGTAAGTGTAAGCCTCCAGCATGCAGTTAAAAGCACAGCCTGCATCCTGATGTGGCCCAGATGTGGAATTAAACATTTCTGACTAGAGACACAAAATACTATACATTAAAATCTTCCCATTATGAGGCACTGTCTGTTATCATAGTCTTACTCCTTTAACACTTTCAGTTCTTTTTTTTTCTTTTACAACGTGACAAATGTTAAAAAGGTGACAAGGTAACAGAATTGAGAAATAAACAAAGGTTAAATATAGGATGATCCAGACTAAGTGCCGAGCGTTGCCTTATTGAATGTGTAGTTGAAATGCATTACTGAGAATATTCCCCCTTTACATATGTTGAACAGATAAAGAATTTTAACACAGAAGAAAGGAAAAAAAAAAAAAAAAGAGAGATGAGGCTTTAGTAACTACTATTTGTCTAGTGAGATCTGCAAAGAAATAATATCACCTACAAGGAACTCTGGCAAACAGTTAAACTGACCTGTGGAATAGTTTAAAAGTCTTCTTTAAGGTTACATTTCAGTGTTAACTCTTTGAATATCTACTAGAAGTTACTCCATTGACCTTTAGTGGCAGATCTACAGTTCTAATGTGACTTGCAATTGAGAGGGCCTAACGTAAGTATTTTCTGATGCTCATTCTTATAATAGCATGCTTTAAAATGCTTTGACTCAGAGGATAAAGTAAGCAGAGAACTGATCTTCCTGGCACTATTCCAGCACAGCTGAAATGAATTACAGCACTTCCAATGAAAGGCATAACAAAGAAATAACAAAAACCTTCTAAAACTAAGCGCTTCTACCATGTGGGAAGGATTTGTGTGGGCATAGCTGAGCTGTATGAATTAGTAGCTTAGGTCCAATAGATAATCACACAGGCAGTGTGGGCAAGTAAAGTGAAGGACTAGAGAAACAAAAGCTTTTTCTAACATGTATCTCAAAACAACATCAGAGAAGCGATTATTCAATTACGTTGCCCTAACAGAACTCCCAGTGATGTAAAGCTGGTAGCATAGAGCACTGAGACACCAGACCTGCAATAGGAAGACTTCCAGATACTGCATTTTTTTCATGCTTGTGTATTGTCCAAATATACGCGTGTATAAGTATCTATGTATCAAATTACACTTTAAATTCTTATAAAGCATTTGGGATCATGGGATTCCATGTTGTACTCTCTGAATACATATCAGAAAGGCTCATGAGAACTGCATAAGCAAATCTGTCAGTGAGCTCATGATCTATTGGTCAGCGGGATACAGTCCTTTTTTCTAGAAAATAAGAATTATAAATATTCTCTATTGTGATAGCTATTCACCAATGCATTTTATCTCAGTACTATCTGGATAAATCCAGAATCTTGATGAATTCTATGTCAAACAGCTATATAATTTATAATGTTTTTATCATTAGTCCTTAATAAAGTAATCAATCATGTAAGACACAGTGCTGCAGTTCAGAAAAGCTACACTGTCTCCATGGAGTTATGTCAATTCAAGGTTTGCCCTGTATAGGCATGTGTGGGATTACACTCAAATCTTTGCAAAATAAAAATTGCATCTTTTTGGGGACCTCAGCTTTCGCCCACAGTTGGACGGACATTCCAGTTAATACTGTTCCCATCTCCTTAATCATGATAAGTAGTACCATGGCTTTTATCTCATAAAGCCAGAGGTTAAACCTATTATAAAATTTGTTAGTATAGATTAATTAATAGGGATTAGAAAACACAAGGGATGAAGACATAACTTGCAGTATTTTAGAAAATGTTTCTTTCCTACATCCTTTTACCCTTACAACAACAGCTAATCATACAGTGCCTTTGCTCTTTGGTGTAACAAACTCATCACAATTGAGACACAAAAGCAAGTCATTCCACATCTGTATTTTGACTCCTAAAGTTTGCTAAATCTGGATTTCGCAGCAGCAGTGCAAGTGAAAAGAGCTTCTATATATTGAAGTATCCATAGAAACAGCAGCTTTTATGTATTATGTAGGACTCTCTGTCCAACCTCTTCCATTACTTAAGAATGAAGGAACAGACAATTCTCTCAAATATATAGACACAGTTAGAATTTTCCCGCAAGAAACTGACATAAAAGACCCAATCTTGAGGTCTATAAAATTACTTGATAAATTCATTTACTGTCTCTACATGATGCTGTGCATAGATGCAGTATTCTTGCTAGTTATGAAATTCATATCTTTGCTCTGAAAGTTATGAAGCATACAGATTACAAGTTTGTGACAATATTTTAATTAATATTCATTGAATAAAGAGGCCAATGTTGCACTTCAGCACTACTGTAGTACTAGTGTATTCATGATCTGGACATGTTTGTATCTTTATTTCAGTTTTTAGGTGGCAATTCACATAATACAATTTTTTTTTTTTTCAAGTCCAAAATGGTGCTTGGGCACCAAATTTTCATGTAGCCTAAATGAAAGCCTAGGTCTTTTAGGTGTGGAGTCTTCAAGTGGTGTCAACAGCCGGAGGTCTGGGAAACACCAACATGTCTCCAGCTAACAGAAGCTTACTCAATGTAACATACTCCACATCCATAAAATGACACTCTTTATGCTGCAGCTTGCAACCAGGACCACGTTGCATCTGCACCAAAATACATAAGGTAATGAATGCTCTTAGGTAGCACTGGTTTTGATGTAACTCTCCATGGTGAATCTTAAAGCGCCATGTTACTTCAACTGATGCAAAAGAAATAGCATTAGCCCAAACAACAAGAATCACTCTCTGTCAAATTCACATGGAAAATAAAACCAAATAAATATAAAATTAAATAAATACTAGAAGCTACTAATTCTGAGTATCCTGGCTCCCCAAGGGAGCCAGTACTGGCTTTTCTGATACAATAGGGAAATGTGCTCATTTCAGTAATGCAAAACAGATCTAATTCCTTTTACTTATTGTGTTTTCCAACCTGATCTGGTGCATGCTTTTAACATGAAATGTTGTTCTGAAATAATTTTTTCCTACCAGGCGACTATCTTGATGATTCCCAAGAATGTCAATTGTGCGAAGCATCCTGTCAGAAGTGCATTGGACCTGAGATAGACAACTGCATCAGCTGTCCACTCACAAGGTAATTGTCTCCTAGCACAGTGCAGCATAAAGACCTCACATTACCATCTGGAGAAGTGGATGTATGGTCTTCAGCAGTAGCTTGAAGTTTCAACAGAAGAAGCTAGCATTGATTAGGGTAAACAAAGCCAGGGCAAGTGAGAAAACAAATACTATGTCAGCAGGACTGCTGTCTAAACAGAAAGTTGATGTTTAGCCAGATGATTCCCACAGATACAGAAAAAAAATTCTTTTAGTATGAAAAATAGTCTTTCTCTCATCGTCATCCTTTCAAAATCGTAATTGCTATAATCACATCAGTGACAAATTTAACAAGAGTCTACACGTCTATAGTTGTACCCGGCTATGGGGTTTAGCTCAAGGCATGAATATGGACCTTGAGGCTAGCATTCAGCTAATTCAGGAGTTATTCATAGCACCTAAACATCATTCCCTAACTGAGCTGTTTTAAGTTACAATGATTTTTCTAACCTGCCATGAGGAACGAACAACACTAAAAAGAAGCTTTTCCAAAAGACATTGCAGATTAGAAGCCTACGTTTAGGTCATCTCATACCTACTCAAGGAGTCTGCTGATTTTAAATTCATGTCCTACCAATAACTTTATTCTTTCATTGATAGCTCTGTTTCTGTTGCACTGAACTGCACTGTAGCCAGTTAATATTTACACTGGCATGAAATCAGAATCAGATCCTGTAAGGCATAGCAAAAAAATTGCCAAGCAATCCTGCAATTTACCTTTGCAAATTTCTATGATATGACTATGCCAATAAAAACCACACAGGACCCGTAGAGTCCAAACAAATTCATAACTGAGGAAACAGGATAAAATTAAGGTGTCTTATGTCAGAACTGGCATTAGTACAGGAAGTCTGGGCAGAATCTTGGACAGTGAACTGGATTTCTCCTATTCACAATTGCATTTAAATTAGATTTTCTGTCCTTCCTTCACCTATTTTATGAGCTTTACACAGAGATATTTGCCAAACAAACAAGGTATAGAACAACACCACTAGGCAAAAACACCTAGATGTTTGCAGTATTGAAGTCTCAGTGACCTATTGGAAGTCTGCTGCTGTCTCCCCCATAACAAACCCTCTAACTATTTTCAGTTTTAGTATCTGTGCTCCTTCTTTACATTATGAAAGCTGAAAGCTTTCTGTGCTCCTTCTTTACATTATGAAAGCTGTTACAAAAAGTCTTATTAGGACAGTCAATAGTAAAAGAAATAATAAGAAAGAAAAATCTCACACAGAAGGTAAAGAGTAAATCATTCTAATGGACATTATTTGTTAAGAACTTGAAATAGGACTGTTTAATTGAAACACAATCCTAAATCTTGTCACTTTTGAGAGCTTTGGATGGAGTCTGTTGATGACAGTAATGAGTGGAGTGGCCGTTAAATAATACAAACTAAAATTCAGCATCACTGCTTTCCTACAGGGAAACACCTTTCTTCTTTGAAAAGGATGAAATGACTTGAGAGGGGCATGGGCGTGGGGGTGTGGAATTACTGAAATACAAAAATGAAACGTTGAACAATCCGTGTTCTTTGTAAAAACACTGCAGTAGATGACACGTTATTTCATACTAAAATTATTTTAGACCATCTTCTCTTATGGCAATTCAAAATGTTATTATGTGTTTTTAAAAAATTATGGGACTGTAGGGTTTTTGTCCAGCCAAACTGATTTTCACAAAACTCCTCATCCATCTGATTACTGTTTGAGCTACAAAGGTTAGCAACAAGATCTGACATCCTGGTGTCTTCCATTACAACATAACAAAAAGCAGGAAAAATTTACCACATGTGAGCTGTTTGTAAGGATGGCTATCATTACAGCCTGCACAGTAGCATTTGCATATCCTATAAGCATAGCCCAGCTACCTCCAGTACTTCTGTCACGTTGCCCCATTTGCACAGAAACCAGCCAGAGGGGGCTGCATTCCCTGTGAAGAGCTAAAGAGGTGTATATATATATATATATATATATATATATATACCTGCAGGTATAGCTATATGAGCTACATTTTGCACAGGACTATCTTAACTGTCAGACTCCAGAGCAGAGGTACATCTGAATACTTTGTATACCCATACAAGCTTCTCCCTGTTTCCCTCCAGCAGCGTGCCTTCAGCCTCAGCAGTCTTTTAAATCTAAGTTTTCTTTTTTTCGTTTGCTTCGGGAAGGCTGCACAACAGCCTATTCTTCCATCTTCACGCTTTGTAAGCCTAGACTTTCCCAATCATTGTACATTTTAAATGGTTTCAAAGATTGTTTGACAACATTAGTTCTGAACTTTGTGGGTACTTTTCTCCTTTCAGAATAAATCTGACAATGACCACAGCAACTAAAATTCATGAAGGCATATTGTAGACTCTCTCTAACGCCATTGAATGGCTCTAAGTAAGCATGCACTATCATAATGTTATGGAAACCGTACTGATCCCTAGGTGTACAAGACAAGCAGATACTCTCAGAATCTGTACTAAGATCCTGAATAGTGCTCAGCTTCTCTAGAAATTGAGTCCTAGGTGCTCAGATACAAAACTGGTCAAAAGTTAAATGTAGAAGTATCTTTTTTTTTTTTTTTCTCACTATTGCTAACACTGACAAATTCTAGCCAAATTGTTTTATATTATTTTAATAGTTATAGCTGTACTGATGCTTTTTGAGTTTTCTCCCACACAGATGAAAACCAGTAGACATTAAGTAGCAGTGAAAAATGGACCAGGAATTTTCATCACATAAAAGCATGTTGTAGAAAATATTTCATTACCCAGCAATAGAACATCTAGCAGCAAGACTCCTAGGTGTTTGCAGCTATGCAAGTCTGGAAATGTAGCTCCTAAAGACGAAGATTTTATGTACAATGTCATTTTACTGAAGCCATGCTAGAGCTCAGGAAGCCTTTAAAGTAAAACTAATAATAAAATTCAACAGAAAAGACCAAGACTTTCTTTCCTTCTAAGACATAAGTGACCACTGCAAGGATTGTGGTAGAAGGACATCCAGGCACAGAACAAAAAAGTGATGTTTCTCAGAAAAATCTCAGAAAAAAACGCAAATATCTGAAGTCTAAGATCCAGGTTCAAAATATGGTTGATTTTCCATTTAGTAAATAATATTAACAAGGTCATGAAAACAGAGTAAAGTGCAAAGACTCCTGTAAATAGAGTGAAGGAAGACTATCTTGATTTCTTGTTAGTTTCCATTAAATTTAAAGAATAAATAGTTGACAGATTTGTAATTATGCCTCTCTCTGCCTCAAAAGAGTCTTTGATGATGGTCGCTGTGTTATGCAATGCCCCCAAGGAAAGTTTGAATTCAAAAGACAATGTAATTTGTGCCATCATACTTGCCTGGGCTGCAGTGGAAGTGAACCTAATAAATGTACTGCTTGTGGAACAGGTAAGAAAGATTTCCTCTTGCAGCTTTTTGCCCTTTCTTGGCCTCCATGTTCCCTTTTCACTCTGCTCTGAGAGCCAGTTTATACAGTCAATAAAATAGGTAGTGCTTTTGCTACTGATCTGAATTATAATCTTGTTTTAACCCTGAAGACAGATGGAACTCTATGTTTTTTTTAAAGTACAAGAAAACACAACTCTGCATTGGTCTTGCATCTTTATGCATTTCTCTTGGTACATTTTGGATAGGAGCTAAATTAACAGAAACAGAAAGAGGAACACGGAAAAACAGAAGACAGAAAACCTACATAGCCTGCCTCTGGAAAAGAAAGCTGCATACATGCCTCCCCCAACCTCTATACAGTATGTTCCACACTAAAATGGAGCAAGCTTGCACAAGCAGACAGGGGGCCAGGGTGCTTTCCAAAACACCTGTATGGGGAAGGATAGGAAACAAGAATGGTGGGTTCCACCACAGGCTGCTGTGTCTCTTCAGCTAGACAAACAGGGCCTGCAAACAGAAGCTTACCACTAACACATATAGAAAATTGACTTTTGGACACATTTTTATAAAGCTTAGGTTGAGAGATAATTACATCTGTGGTTGTTACAAAAAGAAACTCCTCCTTTTGAAGCTCTATGAAAAAAATTATTCCCTCTTGACTCTGTAACACTTGATGGTCAAAGAACCTGAAGCTGTTCCACACAAGTATGTGTCACTAGCCTCAACTGCCCTTGGAAATCAGTAATTAATTTTCAAGTCAGTTAATAAAGAAGAATTTGTGGTCAGCTTTTTCTGAGGACTCGCAATATATTCACAGTCTTTTTCCTTTCTGCTACTACTTCCATTTTAGTCCCAGTCATTAATGGCCTAGGCTTTATTTAGTAATAAATGTCTAGATTACAAGAAAACACTAGTATGGATGGCATTAACTTGGTGGACTGGTGATAAAATTGACTTACTCACTTTGGGAAATGTAACTGAGCAGACAAAGTTTTGTTCAAATGGTCCAAAGGGAGGAATAAGTTTGTTAAATTGGTCACCAAGCCTCTCCCTGTAGTGGATAGCAATATAAAATTCTGTATTTCTGTGTATCAAGAAATCAAGATGCTGACGAAAGTCACACCCTGAGGAGGCTGGAAAAGATCATTCTAAAGATTTGTACATTAAAAGTAAAAGAAAGTAAGTCTGAATACTTCTGCTATGGTGCAGCAATTTTTCCCTATTTTAGCTTCTTTCTCTGCAGTTTCAAAAATACATTATGGTAATCAAATTCTTGCTCTATAAAGCAATCAAATATACTTTGTCACAATAATGTATGCAATTTTTTCAGTAGGGCAAGTATTAGAAAATTCCCCATGTTGCAGAACACAGCTCATGGAGTTGTAGGTGTTTTCACAGGTTTCATTCAGAAGGATTTGAAGCAGGGGACGTCCCAGTTCCCTATGTTCTATAGAATGTTATTGTTCTGATAGCAAATAGATGCACACTTGCTATTCAGATTGGAATCTAAATAGTTTCAGAGTCTTATTGTGACTAAGATGAGGATTACCATTTAATCTACTATGGACACAGACTGACCCTTTCCAAGGGTGAGGTGAGAAGTTTTGCTTTTCCAATGGCAATTCTCCATCTGCATGTACAACACAGTACAAATACTTGTATGTTTGCTGCAAGGGAGCTCAGTAATGGAAGTCTCTCAGTCCTTATTTTATTAGATTGATGAAAAAATAATTATTCACTAGCATGATCTTTACATGTCATAAATCTGCAGAAAAGGGAAAGGTTTAATGTGTTGAAAACTTTATACATTTTAGTTCATCTGGTGTAAAACCGTACAAACCCAGCATTCAATGAACAATATCAGTCAGCTGCAGCACTGGTGCTTCATAAAGCTTCTTCTTATGCCCAAATGTCCTCTATTGCTGACATACTTTTTCCTCATTGTTTGCCACACAGATAGAAGAGGGATTGAACGTTTCCTGTATCATGGGGAGTGCAGAGAGAGCTGTCCTCCAGGTCACTACCATTCAGACCATACCTGCGTGGCTTGCTCTGCCCACTGTGAAGTGTGTCTGAACTCCAGCCACTGCAAGAGGTGTTTCAGAGGCTACTACCTTACTCAAAACATATGTCAGAAGCATAGCTGCAGAGAAGGTAAGCATCCTTCAGTATGAGTTAACGAATATTCTATTTAATTTTTTAGAGAAATCTGGTTAAGGGCCTTGGTTCTTGTATGGAAATATACAATCACACCTGCTCCTGAGGTCTTTAAATTCCAGGTCTGATTCTTTGCTATTATCATGTTAATGTAAAATAGGAGCATTTTGCTCAGATTGAGTGGGGTTACACAAGAACAAAAGAGAAAAGAAAATGTCATGAATCTTTCTCCTTTTTGGATTTAGATAAAGTTTATTTCCAGTTACCTTGCTGAGTCTTCCAAATGTTGGCCTTCCATTATCTAGAATTAACTGAAAATTGGTAATTTGCAAATCACAGGTGAATTCGAAGACCCTGACTCTGAAGATTGCATACAGTGTTTAGATGGATGCCAGGACTGTAAATTGGGTAAATAGTCTCTTTATGAACTTTTATTCTTATTTTTAAGGTAGAGAAAACTGATTCATCCCCACCTCTCTTGTCATGATCCAACGTGCATGCTGCTGAGCAATTAGTCACTGCTGCATTCTTTCACCAAGTAAACTATTTTTCCCCAGTGTAATTACTTTTTCAGCTTTGTTTCTAAATTCCATCTCCAGCATAAGTAATTGTTTTATTAATTCAACTATTCACCTTTGCAGTCCTTTTTTCTTTTTTTTTCCCCCTGCTTGAATGCCACTTAGGCTGAGAGATTTAATAACTTTCTGATGTCATTTTCAGACACAGAAATTTATCATGGATGTTAACTTTTTCTAAACATGGAAATAGATCATTAGCCTGTGCTTTTTATTTAAGGAAATAGACATAAGGACAGACCTCAAATTTCATTCAACAGCAAGTCACTGCAAATGTAATTCTATTGCCATAAGTACTGAAACATTGATTCATTTTTCAGCTGGATTTAAAAAAAAAGGGTTCCTTCTCAACATAATTGAATGTTGTCAGAGAGTTTGTTGTCTTCAGATAAACACCATTTAACTTATTGAACTTGATTTGATCTGTATCTCAATAGCACACCTTCAGAGGAGATTGAAAATGTTCAAAAGACATAACAATTCATTGTTTCCATGGTGTTTACATTAGAAAAAAATAATTTACTGTGGCTATATGGGCAGCAGTACAACTGAGCAGTAACTCAAGACTGAGAGTCAACAGGGCGACCCATCAGAAGGGCAGTCTTCACTTATGACATACTAGACAAATTTCTGCTTCAGAAACAGAGTGTAGGTAAACTAGTGCCAAATAAATACTAATGTGACAAGATGTTTTAATAATATCATTTACATATCAGAAAGTAACAAAAATCTTGCAGGATTATATAGAACTTAAAAATAGATGTAAGATTTACTTCTTTCGGTCCAAATGTAGAGCAAGTCACTGATCTGCAAATAGTTATCTGGAATTACTACTTGTTAAAAGAAAGGGACAAATTTGGCTTATATTTCCAAACGACGTTTTCGAACATGCTAAGCTTAAAGACTAAAAGGACTATTCATCCCCCTCCCTGAATTCAGGAAAATTCCCACAGATAGAGGAGGTCATCAGCATGCTAGCGTTTATGAAAATCAGAAGGCCTACCACCCCTAAAGAGCAAAAACTATACACTCAGCCTGCTCCCTGAAATGCTTACACACCAATGCATGCAGCATGGGGAATGTCAAGAGAAACTGGAGATCTGAGTGCAGTTGCAGGGCCGTGATCCCACTGCAATTACCGAGACATGGTGGGACAGCTCACGTGACTGGAATGCTGTCACAGATGGCTACATTCTCTTTAGGAAAGGTAGGTCAGCAAGGCGAGGTGGTGCAGTTGCCCTTTATGAGAGAGAGCAACTGGGATGTATCAAGATCTCCCTGGGCGTGGACGAAGAGTGAGTTGAGAGCTTCCGGGAAAGGATTAAGGGGCAGGCTAATACGGGAGACACTGTTGTTTGTGGTTATTACAGGCCATCTGATCACGGTGGGGAAGTTGACAAGGACTTCTACAGGCAGCTGAAAGTGACATCACAATCACAGGTCTCGGTTCTCATGGCAGGGGCTTCAACCACCCTGATATCTGCTGGGAAAGCCATGCAGACAGGCACATGCAGTCCAGGAGGTACCTCCAATGTGTTGATGATAATTTTCTGACTCAGCCAACAAGCAGAGGTGTTCTACTGGATATAGTACTAACAAACAAAAGAGCGACTGGTGAAAGACATTACGGCTGGGGGCAGCCTTGTCTGTAGTGATCATGAGAAGACAGAGTTCAGTATCATGTTTAGTACACACAAAACAATAAATTTCAGCCTTGGACTTCAGGAGGGCTAACTTTGACCTCAGGAAACTGCTTGGAGAAATTCCATGAGTTAGGACTCTAGAAGGTAGAGGTACTGCGGCTAGGGAGGAATACTTGTACTTGCACCGGTACAAGTTAGGGGGTGTCCTGCTGGAAAGCAGCTCTGTGGAAAAAGACCTGGGAGTCCTGGTGGACAACAGGATGACCATGAGCCAGAGTGTGCTCCTGTGGCCAAGGCCAATGTCATCCTGGGGTGCATCAAGAAGAATGTGGCCAGCAGGTTGAGGGAGGTTCTTCTCCCCCTCTACTCTGCCCTAGTGAGGCCACATCTGGAGTATTGTGTCCAGTTCTGGGCTCCCCAGCTCAAGAAGAACAAGGAGAGAGTACAGCAAAGGGCTACATAGATTATAAAGGGACTAGAATGTCTCTCTTACGAGTAAAGGCTGAAGGAGATAGATCTTTTCATCTGGAGAAGAGAAGACTGAGAGGGGATCTTATCAATGCTTATAAATACTTAAAAGGGTGGCTCTCAGGAGGAGGGGACAAGTTTTTTTTTTTCCAGTGTTGCCCAGTGACACAACAAGGGTAATGGTCACAAACTTGAACATGGGAAGTTCCATCTAATCATGAGGAGTAACTTCTTTACTTTGAGGGAGACAGAGCACTGGAGCAGGCTGCCCAGAGAGGATCTCTAGAGACATTCAAAACCCACACGGACATTTTCCTGTGTTACCTTCTCTAGGTTAACTTACGTTGGCAGGGGTGTTGGAACGGATCTCCAGAGGTCCTTTCCAACCCCTACCATTCTGTGATTCATGCTGGGACTTCTAGTTTCTCCCACTTGCTCCCTGATGTGTTTTGGGTCCTGGTGTAACAGGCACTACTGTCAGTACCAGGAGACTGTATGTTGATATACAGGGGAGAGCAAATAGCAGGAAAGAAAACTGAAAGTGCCCCATAAGAAAAAACAAACAAACAAACCAACCCCAAACAAAACAGGAATTAATTTCCACTAATAGTCACAACAATTTCAGTTTTGGGTTTTTTTTTTTTGGTTTTGTGTCAACAACATTTTTCCCTGGGAAACAAGACTATCATGAATGTTCATGCATACCAAACTTATGTAATGATTTTCCATCACATACAACTTTTTTTTTTCTACTAGTCATCCAGTTTAAGAAGTCATACCCTAAAACCCCCTATAAGTGTGGTGACCGGCTGTTTGTCAGGAACGCAGTCAAGCCTAATGCTTTCCTCTGTGACTACACCTGCAGCTTTCAATATTGCTGAATGAAATGCTGGAGGGACCTAGTTTTAATATGACTACAACTGCATTGTGGACATTTGTATGGTGTGGTATCCAGATTCCTGACAGCTGTGTGTTTGGTTGTGGGGAGAAAAAAAGAAGAAAAGATGTTGAGAAAATGTGTTTCAATATCAGTCTTTATTGCCAGTATCTGATGCTACTTTCCTGTGTTAATATTTTTGGTGCTTGTGACTTAAAATTCTTTGTTTATCTTCTGAAACTCTTTAGTGCCAATCTTTGCTTTAAATTAGGGTGAAATGCACTATGAATATCAACTTCTCTTAAAAATAGTCATTGCAAGTAACTCAGAGTCTGATTTTCTTTTTATATGAGCTTAATAAACCTGCATTAAGGAGACTACAAGACTCATCATGGGCAGCTGGCATACAAAAAAAGGGGCTGTACTAATTTATCTTTGCAATCAGATCATTCATCTCCTAAATATTAATCAACCATAATGTAACTACATATTTACCATCAGGTTCTCGCACTCAAAGTTCTGATTTAAAATAGGTTTTTCAAAAGCTTCAAAAATCAATAGAATAGATGCAGGTAAAAAGGAGACTGAATTAACTTTCACTGTTAAGTAAAGTCAGTTTTATGTCAGTATTATGTCAGTTTGTTCAGAGACCTACTAGTAAGGAAACGCTTTGTCAGTTACGATGATTATATTATTTGATGTCAAAGAGATTGGTTTAGTTTTAGTTCTGTTTGGAACAGATGCACAGCAGTGGACTAAAAGCAAGATCCCAAACATCTTTTGCAAATTACCATGTTTTCCTGAAATAAAACATGACCTGTAAACATAAAACTTAAAATGAATCAGGTAGAGATGCTGTTTCCTTATGCTACTGCTCTTGATAAGTTTTCTGGCATATCAGTGACTTAATTCATAGATAAGGTGAGTACAGTTTTAGGTTTCTCATGTCTTATCAGGAAATGGATATATTGAGAGACTTCTGTAAAAAACAAAACAAACAAACAGCTGAACAGCCTGTCTCTTAGAAGAAATTTATTATATTGAAAGCTGTAAAGAAACTACACTAACATAAAAATAAAATAGTAAACTTTAAAGGTGAGAAAATATGGAATATGATACATTTAATTTCATATCTTTATGGTCTTTCTATAGACTGCTTTTAAAATTAAGCAAGCAGTGCATGATTTTGCAGCCTCTCTTTGTCTTATCTTCTTTTCAATACCACTGAGGAATTTAAGCTGAACAAGAACTGTAGAGCAGGAGTAGGAAAAGCATTCCAATGCTATGAACATTTCTACGAGAAGTACAGCAGAAAGGCCTGGGGAATGCTTTCTTAAAAAAAAAAAAAAAAAAAAGGAAGCAAAATGTAGTAATCATAGCCATTGTAATCTAAATTATACAGTTCACATACTGAAAAGTACTTATCCATATATAAATGCAATTACATTTTGTGCATACATATGGAACTGTAAAAGACTCAAGACCTTTCTCTCACAAAAAGTCATCAGGCACCTGCTCTTTCTGAAGTGCTTTGAGATCCTTTGACATAAGAGGGAAAAATAATTAACTTACAGTTTATACTGAATGCAGGGTCACTTGTAGCAGTTGTATGAATTTAAAAAGCAGTATCAGACCATAGTGACATTACATTGTAAGGATGGAGCAGCAAAACACAAGCAGTTCTCTTACTGTATACAAATTATGAAGGTTAATTTTTTTATTTCTCAGACACAGGCCTAGTTTTAAGTATATACTAATTAAGATAACTGAACTGCCTGCTATCCTACTCGCCTGAAGGATAAGAAATTTTTGGTCAAAACTTTTTTTCACAGGTCACCAAAGAACAGAATAGATTAAACAGACACCTGTAGTCTTGGGCAACATTGTCCTGCTTTGTACAGGCAATAAAATGAATAAGATTTACTCTTTTTTGGCATGATGCCATGCCAGCAGAATAGAGCAAGCAGTGGAGGCAGACAGTGTGGGAAATCTCTCCACTTGGTCAGTAAAGACCCTAACAGAGAGATTTAGACACATATATCAAACTTCTGTATTGGTTTAACACTTTATATCCCATGTCAGACATTGCATATTAGAGAAGTTAATCACTTATCACCTTCATAAGTACTTGTTGTAATAATTGTATTATTAGCAAGAGGGAGCTAAAAGTGTGAGAAAACACTGTGGTCCATATTTTAGATATATCAAATAAGAGCGTCAGAGAAGAATGTAAAACCCACCCAGTAAGTGACACTGCAAGTTATTATTCAGCAGGACTGAGGATACTGAGGTGGAAGACTGACAGTGTTTGTAAAAGTTTCTGGGATCCTCAGAGAATTAAGTAAAATATGTCAGTTTTCCTCCAAATTTGGATCTGGTTTTGGTTTAGGGCTCCAGTGTGGCAATACATCTTTACTGTACCTATACTGAAGGTCTAAGAGCAAAGATAGGAACTGTCAGAGAGACTTAATCTAAGGACAGATAACTCTTTGTAGTTTAAATACAGATGATGCTTTCTTTTAAGTTCAGGCAATACTTTTCTTTCTGATTCACTTCATTAATTTGGAGGCTGCTCGTATTTTAAGGAGATAAAGAATCTTTAATGTTCACAGACACCATCCTGCCTCCAGACATTGTCAGCTCCTGGGATATGTTATAGTAACATTGCCTCAGACAGCACTAATCCCAAAAAGATCTATGGCTTTGTGTACACAATGTTAAAACAATGGCTGTACACAGCAGGGTTCAACTCGCTACCTTCCTCTGCCCACATATTCCCGAATGTCTCTGACTGCGTGCTACCATACTGGCCCAATTGGCATTCTCACACACACCGCATCCCATGAGATCTGAAAGGCAAGCTCTTGCACAGGCATTGAAATCTGAAGTGAGAGCCAAAGACAAGTCTTAAGGCTGACATCAATAGATATGTTTAATCCTAAATTCCTGCAGGCATTGAATATATTCCTACTGCAGTGCAAGCAAACGTAAACACAAAATTGGCCAGACAAAGTGTCTAAGAAAGTCTGCTGAATAAATTTCAAGTCCACACTTTCAAGATTATGACTTTAATACCTCAGGTCTGATAAACCACTTTTGGACACTCTGGGCCTACTTTCTAGAGCAGCAGTGAGATATTGTTCCCTCTAATGCAGATAGATTCATGGGAAATGCAGAACTTCATTACCTCTGATGATCAGACCATTATTAAATTATAATGACTTGTCTTCTGGTGGGCACCAGAAAACACCATGAAGTCTACAAAATTAAATCCAGTTTCCTCAACAAAGGCATCTTTTGAAAGAGAGAGATCTGATGAAGTAATGTCATTTAAGGAGGAGGATTTTCTTTGTGCCATTGCAGCATCTATCTCCCAACTCTCAATGTAAATTCACTTACAGATTTAGATCACTTCAGAATACCACTCATATTTTCCCCGGACTCTTAAAACTGTAATGAGTTTCAGAAACTTTCTTCAGAGTCAAATGTACTTTTTTAGAAAGCAGTTGGCTATAAGCCAACACTCAGAACAAGAGAAAAAAAAAAGTCAGATACAGAGTTTGAGCCACTGAAAGCAATTATTCTAAGAGAATTTCAGAGTCAATACAATACAAGAACATAGCAATTTTGGCTCTTATTTGATATATCCAAAATATGGACCACAGTGTTTTCTCAAACACTTTTAGCTCCCTCTTTCTAATAATGCAATTATTACAGCAAGTACTTATGAAGGTGATAAGTTATAAACTTTGCTGAAACACAATGTCTATTGACTTGCATATGTCCACTTCACAAGCAGAAATTGCCACACAACCAGTAATGCTAAATATGAACACCCAGTTCACTGAGGAGCTAAATACTTTCAACACATGGAGATCAAGTGGATCACTGATAAATTCATAGGAATTGGCAGGACAGGTTTTCATGTCAGAAGGGTTTATGAAAGTCGGGCATGCTCCCAATTTGTTTGCTCTGTTACCAGTGTCCTTCCATGTACCCACACATTCCTGATCCAATTCTTACTCACCTACTTGCTGATTCACTTCCACTCACCTCACCTAACTTGCACAACTGTGACATGTTATGATATGAATACTTCTCACAGCTTCCCAGAGATTCCCTCATCTCCATGTAGCAAAATACCATGTATATAGCCTTTTGACCCATCCAAGCAGAGAGAAGCACAATGTGACTTTTCAAGGCTGAGGGGGGACCTCATTGCCCTCTACAACTACCTGAAAGGAGGTTGTGGAGAGGTGGGTGTTGGCCTCTTCTCCTTAGTTACTAATTACAGAACCAGGGGAAATGGCCTGAAGTTGCAGCAAGGGAGGTTTGGATTAAAGATTAGGAAGAAATTCTTTACAGAGAGAGTGGTGAGGCACTGGAACAGCCTGCCCAGGGAGCTGGTTGAGTCACCATCCCTGGAGGTGTTTGAGAAAGAGTTGACATGGTGCTTCACATGGTGCTTCACCACATGCTCTAGGGGCAGGCATGTAGGGGGCTTGTGTGTTGGGGTTTTTTTGTTTGTTTGTTTGATTGATTGATTGTTTTTTGTCTTTTGTTTTGTTTTGGTTTTTGGTTGGTTGGTTTTTGGTTTTGTTTTTGGTTTTTTATTTTTCCTTTTAGGGGTCAGGTATTTAGGTGCTCTTTGTTCTTGTAGGTGTGGTTTGACTCGGTGATCTAGGAGGTCCTTTCCAACCACAATTATTCTGTGATTCTGTGATGCTGTGACTATTTTCAAAAGCAAACACTGAGAATAAAGTGCTCCTCAATGAGGGTGCAGAGTGAAGAATGTTCAGAATAGTCATTGCACTTTTCTCCTTCAAAAATACCTTACAAAAGAAACAAACACTATGAAACCCCAAGGAGCAGTGTCCCTGAGAATAAAAGCCTAAAAAATAGGTATTTAGGCTCAAGTATGACTCTTTGGTTTAGCAAGGTAAAACCTGAGCAACTCTCAAAGATCATCCAGAACCTATGCAGCTTGGTCTAGTTTACCAGGTGTTATATACAAACATATAGATATAAAGGCAGAAAGTGAGACTAAATACTGTGCAAATGCTCCACAAGATCCATTATACAGAGTAAGATGGGGGGGAAAATGCAGTGTATAAGGCAGTGAGAGTGAGAAAAAGGGTATTTGGAGAAGATTTAAGGACCGCTAAGATAGCTAAAAGGGCAACACTGTGAATAGACCCAAGCTCATGGGTACAGACTGTGATTCTGGCAGTTGTACTCATGATTAATGAGTGAAAAGTGATCTGGTTCCCATAGCAACCTAAGAAACACAAAGGAAAACTTCATTTCTTCAAACCTTTCCTGATGATGAATAGACCTCAGCTTTCAAAATACCAGAGAAAATTATGATAAGGATCCTTTTTTATCTCAGAGTAAATCTTCCTCAAGAGATTAATCTTGCCAGATAGGTTTTAGGTTTGCAGATAATAGGACTCGTTTCCACGGGCTTCTGGAGTGAGAATATGCAATCTGTGCAAAAAGAATGCCCAGCAAGATTTGGAACTGTTCTTCTCTGATTTTCAGTACTAACATTTCAGTGTAGGCAGAACATTACATTAGAGGATGCTGTCTTCAGAGTATAGGGAAAAGACAATTTCCTTGCACAATGAAGATACAAGATGTATGTATTAAAGAAAACATTCTGTCTTTGAAATTTTTCTTTCTCTGAGACAGAAAATCACTTTCTGAGTAAAATCCAGGATTGAAGTAAGTCATTGAAAAAACTCAAGATAGGAGTTTGAAACATGGGTTCTGCAAACAGAGGATACTCCAGAATTTAGTTTAGAGTTCTCCATAGAAATAAGAGTACAGAAGAAAAATACTAGGTCAGACCAGAAGTCCATCAAGCTCAGTAGCCACTGACCAAACAATCAATGTAATCCTAAAATTACAAAGACTAATAAGATATGTATTGCTACTCCTTCAACAATTTGTAGTTCAGGAGCTTTAAGAATCAAAACAGTAAGGCAATATTAGCTGCTGAATCATTCTTTTGGAATTACTGAAGAACAAATGTATTAAAACAAAAATAATCCAAAACATCTGCAGACCAGACCCTCTTTTCAGGGATGTCTGCTGCCTCCCTGGGGCCCAGATTAGGCATGTCACCATAAAACTGATAAAGTTAGTACAGCCTACCTACTCCTGCTCTTTCACATTGGTATCAGTGATGTTTCAACAAGACCAAGGTCAGTCAAAAGAGATTTCAGGACTCTGGGAAGAATGCTGAAGGATTCAGGAGCGCTAGTAGTGTTTTCCTCAATCCTCCCAGTCATAGGAAGAGACACTGGAAGAAACAGGTGAGCCCAGGACATCAACGTCTGGTTGCAAGACTGGTGCCTTCACCAGAACTATTTTTTTTAATGATTATCAACAAATACTGGATTCTGCACTTGGAATGGAATAATGATGGAAACACATAAACTAGGGTATTGATGACTGGAGAGCAGCCCTGCAGAAAGGCATCTGGAGGTGCTGGCTGACATTAAGCCCAATAAGAGTTATCAGAGTCATCTGACAGCCAAGAGGTCAAACTGCACCCTGGGCTGCATCAAACACAGCAAAACCAGCCGGTCAAAAGAGGTGATTAACCCCCTGTGTTCAGCATTGGTTCGGCCTCACCTTGAGTACTGTGTGCAGTTCTGGGCCCCACAATTTAAGAAGGATATGAAGGTCCTTGAATGTGTCCATAGGAGACCAACAAAGCTGGTGACAGGGCTGGAAATCATGTCCTGTTAGGATGACCTGAGGACTCTGGAGTTACCTGTCTTGGAGGAAAGGAGGCTGAGGGGCGACCTCATTGCTCTTTACAACTTCTTGAGGAGGGGAAGTGGAGGGGAGGTACTGATGTCTTCTTCCTGGGATCCAGTGATAGGATGCATGGGAATGGTTTATAGCTGTTTCAGGGGAAGTTCAGAGTGGACGTTAGGAAGCATTTCTTTACTGAGAGAATGGTCAAAGAGTAGAATAGTCTTCCTAGAGAGGTGGTTAACGACCCAAGCCCATCAATGTGCAAGAGGCATTTGGACAATGCCCTTAATAACATGCTTTAACTTTTGTTAATCCCTGAATTGTTCAGGCTGTTGGACTAGATGATCATTTTAGGTCCCTTCCAACTGTAACTATTATTCTATTCTATTCTATTCTATTCTATTCTATTCTATTCTATTCTATTCTATTCTAATTCTTATTCTGTTCTATTCTATTCATCTAATTCTTATTCTATTCAATTCTATTCTATTCTTATTATCAACTCTACTTCACTGTGTACTTGTTTCAATTCTTTGGACTTATACCAGCCTAAAGCTCAGAGTCTTGATCTTTTGAATTCAGAATTATATTATGGAACCACCTAATGAGTGTAGCAGTGCAAATCTTGGATTCTCCCCATACAGAGAATATGTTTCCCATGTGAGTCTTGCCTGCATATGTTTTGTTAATGGAGGACCAATGAAATCCATCTGTTCAAATTAGTGGTAAAACCTTCATCACATTGAGATTTTCAGAGGTGGAAACAATGGCCAGTAGAGTAAGAACAAAAGGTAACATCCGAGTGATAGGATAGAATAAAATCTAAGACAAATAAACTGAATGCCCTTTCTTAATTGTTAGGTCATACTGCTGATGTCCTGATTTTATTTCTGTTGAACTACTCTTATCTTTTATTTACTAACAGTAAGAATGAACCAGAAGGTCTTTGTAAGCAGTAATTTCTCTGGTTGATATCACATTTTGATGTTCCTTGTGTGCTGTAGATCTTACTACAGCACTTAATTAACTATGTCTAGTGAGATACTGGATAGACTGTTCTGACCCAGTACTGATTTTAAGTCAGTTTTTTTAATTTGCTATTCCTTAAAATTTCTTTATCTCATAATTTTCCTTCAGCAAAATCTCTACCCAAATTTGTTGCATTTATCAACACATATAAAAGTATTTATGTATTTATCAACATTTCATCTCAGTCATGCAAACCATGGAACTATTTCATGCAATGCATGTCATAATGCTGATATTTGGTTTCATTTTGTCTTATCTGCACTTAATTTTTACTTCTAACTACAACATATAAAAATCTTTATTTGAACAGGAAAATATGTCTTGTTCCCTTTATTTTGTCAGTTAAATACAATAGTAAGAAGTGACATTATTCCTGTTTTAGAGTGAAGTAATCAAGAATGGAGCTGTGTGATTTTTTCAGTTGGCTATCTTTACAACAAGAGTAACACTCAAAATATTTTATGGTTTTATTTGTCTCATTTGCTTGCTAATTAAAGGTAGCTTTAATTAAAAAGAAAGAAAAAATATAAATGGAGATTATTTTAGTTAAAGTATACAGGAAAATATAAAGTTTATTAAAACTTTTTTTTTCTTTTGTGCCTTAAAAATATGTATGTTTTTAATTCATTGAATTTCTTGGTTTAAACAAAGTTATATTTTTTAGCCAAAGCAAGTACTGATGCCATTATTTCGCCCCTGTAAATCTAACTGACAACTGCACTCAGCTTTTTCCTTGGTTAAAAAATCACAGTTTCTTCTTTCTCCCACTTCCTGGTAATATGACATGTGAAAATAATAATTTCAGAAATGAGAACAAAAAAGATAAAGGTCATTTACTGACCAAACCAAACCAAACCACACACACACACACACACAAAATCCCCAATAAAACAAACCAGCCCACAACAAAAAAAAACTAACAAAAAAGAGACAAACAAAATACCTTCTCACACAAACAGGAAGATCCAAAGCAGGGTCCTCGGTTCCACAGAAGAAACCTCCATTTTTAAGGCTTACTGGAAGCTGAGGTTTCAGTTGGGTAAAAAATCAAAATCAAAAAAAGTAAAGAATTTTACTGTGTTTTGGATTGTCCCTTTCAGTTATTTTAATGGAGGTGCCATAAAAACTGAACAAAAAATGGTCTATGGTAGTTGAAATATGTAACCACTCTTGTTAAAGATATATTACAATTTATAGTACATTTTTTCAGATTATTGTAAATTATTGTTCAGGGGAATGTAAAAGGCAAATAAAGTCTCACAGTAACAGTTGAAATTAAACAATTACTTCAGGCTGTCTCTTAAAGGAAAACTGAAGTGTAATATAAAATATTTTAAAATTGCTACATTTAATTGAACTGGAATAGAAAGGCAATGTTTATCCTGAACTTGTCCTGGATGCAAACAAAGTTGAGTGTATTCAGCATATTCTAGGCTTATGGCTTAGCTAATAAATAGTTCAAGAAATTTAAGTTTTAAAAAAGTTCATAAGCAAAACAGGAAGATGAAATAAAAGTTACAGTCTAAATACAGATCTTGCAAAATGTATCCTTGCACTTAACTTCGACTCACAGCTTTACTATATATGGAAGAGAAAGTTCAGCATGCATACAAGTCATTGCAAGATCTGTGTCTAATTAGATGGGATATTTTCATTAAGGGCTATTCAAAAGAACAGTGGTCTAGCCATGTAAATTTTCCAGAACTAGGATCTGTCTAAATACCATGAACATTCAGAAATTGTGAAACAGTGACAAGGACTTCCAAAGTGCTCTGAAGCTCATTTTTCATATGGATTAACTTACGTACGAAATATTTCATTAAGCCTCTGCAGTAATACTACCAAAAAAAAAAAATATCACTTACAGTGTTCCTCTACATATTTGAACAAAAATGTCCTTCCAGCACAACAATGCTATGCTTGTAACACTAATGCCCACACTGACTTCCCAGAGCAGAAAAAAACACCAGTTCATTTCAAATCAAAGAACTCCAACAGAATGCATGACTGTTTGGCCTTTCACCAATATTTAATCTTTGCACGTACCTTTTCTGTAATATAACATAGCTGCACTCCAAATGTATTGTAATTGAGAAGGGAGTGGGGTGGGGTAGAGGGAACAGGACTATCAGTTTATGGCAGATGAGGAAAGAAACCAAGTTATTTTTTCTATGAACTTCAGATGATCTTTACTTATCTAAGAAGACTGCAATAAAACCAGAAAGTTATAGAGGACTTTTTCATGTATAAGGCCGTATGTTTTAAAAGAGGTTGAATCTTATTTCCAATGCAATCAAAATCACTTTTGTTTTAATCTTCACAAGAGTGGGATAGGCTCAACATAGTAAAAATAAATGTGAATGGAAACTACAAAATATAGATAAAATACTAGGAGTTATCATGACATGGAGTATGACTTACAAGCCAACCCACTTTGTGCTACAGAGATCTCAGTATTTTATGGGCAAGTGAAGGTCTTGGAGAATATAGGATGTTTGTTACTGCTAGTCTGTGGTTCATTGACCCTGGCATGGCACCAGGTGCCCACCAAGCCTTTCTATCACTCCCCCCATCCCCCATCAGCATGGCACGCAGGGAGAGAATAAGATGAAAAAAGACATGGGTTATGATCGATAAGACGTTATTTTCTACTTCCCGTCCGCAGGCGATGTCGGGCTGAGTCCAGGAAGCAGGGCTCCAGGAACACATAGCATCCGCTTGGAGGACAAAGCAGAATGCGCCCCCATCCTCCTCCCGCCCTCTCCCTTTATAGTTGAGCTGACATCATATGGTATGGAATAGCCTACTGGTCAGCTCAGGTCGGCTGTATCCCCTCCCCCATCTTGCCCCCCAGCCTCCGGTGCCGTGTGAGCACTGGCAGTCATAACACGGGTGTGTTACCAACACCCTCCAGCTCCCAGTGCTGCAGAGTGAGGGCTGGATGGGGGAAGGCAGCTCAGCCAGACCCACTACAGTCCAAGAACTGATTGTGGTAGATTTTAAAAGAGCCACTCTTTATTTCCAAGATTTTGGAAACACAGCATGTGTTAAATACCAAATTCACTGTTGTAGGAATAGCTGCATATATAGTTTTCTTTCTGCCTGCTATTCAAATGGTTGCCCTCTCTGCATTATGTTCTAAACTATGTTCATTATTCCTTAATAGTTTAAATTCAGAAGCTAGAACTAAGTATAGAAGGTGGTATAGCTTCTCTTTAGTTATGGCTTTGAAAGAACAACGGTTCAGTAAGAGTTGATAAGTAACATTGGGTCACTCTAGCCCAATGACTGCACATTTTCAGTCTGCAAAATTTTAAAAAATTCTCCCTTCACATCTGAAGTCTTAGCTTTGAAGTAAGATTCAGTTAATACCCAAGTGAAATACAGCAAACCAGATATTCCTATGAAACCTGTGGCCTTGTAAGAAGATATTTACAATTACCATTTCTGTCTACACTTTGTGTAAGCAAAATGCAAGTGCATTTGCGAATGCAGAATGCAAGTGCTATTTGCGATACATTTCTTTGCCCTCTCCATAGTATGTATTCCAATCTGCAGTCGAAACAAACTGGTTTTACCCATTTGTTCCTAGACACTTTCTCTTAGATCCTAGACCAACTCAAAATATGTGGTCTTTACTTAATGGTCATTTTCTTAATACTTTATTTTTCAAATATCTTTCCAGAGGAAAACCAGACGTCGTGTCTTTGTCTGCAATTACTGCTGACATCTGTCTCAAGTTGAGCTATATAGGCAGTCATCCATGCAGGCAAAACTGCAGGCAGTTAGGAAAGAGAAAGGTCATCAGAACCTCCCACAGACAAGATAGGAAAGAGTTCTTTCCTCATAAAAGAAAGAAAGTATATGGAGAGTTAGTTACTAAACCTGCAAGCACCTCCAGCAATCTTAACAATGTGTCTTTGATGGATACTCTATACTTTCCATCACTGAAACATAAGAACTGTAAGTGTCAATACCATAATAATTTTCAAAAGGTATAAGTGCATTTGTTTGTCATCATATCAACTTGTGTTATAAATGTGGTAAGAAAAAATAATCACATAAACTGATTGGGAAAAAAAGTATCTTAGAAAGTGTCCTTATTCAGAAACACTGTTAGTATTTCAGAAATCATTCAAAAAGAAACCTTGGTCAGGCCAAATGCCTTTTATCTAGAAGCAAAGACTTTATAGATAGAAAATTATTTTATATTTTAAGATTATTTCCTGTCTTAACATAAAATCTAGTGCAAGGAACACTAGATCAGGGGATTGCTGTCTCTGTTTGAGCTCTAAACAGTAAAGAGGATAGTTTCACAAATCTGCAACATTTCTGGGTAAAATTTCACTTAAATAAATTGCTAGAACTACTTGCAAAACCAAGTGCATGTTGCCTTATAATTTTGTATGTGTAAAATGTGATTTATTGTAGAAACAGTTCAAACACACCTAGTGAAAATTTCATCTTATGTGTACTATGAATATAAAAATAATTTATAGGAATTTCATAGCAGTAAATTTTATAGATACATTTGCCCAGGTTCTACTTCCTTCCATTTGGAATATTTGAGTAAGATAAAAGAAATAGAAAGCTAATAGAAGATAATGGAAGGTTATAGAAAATATTCTTCACTTCAAGAGAAGAATATATCACAATTCATGTGAGGAATATTTTCTTCACTTCATCCATATCCATCATTGTAACAATTTAAAGAAGTTGTATAACACTTTTTCTATTAATTCAACAAATATTTTGAATGAAATAATTAATTTCCTGAGAAAGCTTACCCAAAAGACTTGCCGCACTACACCACACACCCTCCCAATATAAAAAGGTGTTCGTATCAAGATTTCTAAGATTAAACTGACTACTTACATGTTTTTGAAAAGTTTGCTTTTAGAAGTGCCAGGTTCTTTTAATGTATCTCGGGGCGGGGGGGGGGGGGGGGGGGGGGGGTGGTGTGTGGAGAGTAAAAAGGGTAGTATGAAACTACAGACTTAGGGAAATTCTGCCTTTCAGAAAAGTACTTCTTAAGTACTCAGCACCTTCTGAGTACCCACTGTGATGATTCAAAAGCCACAAGCCACTGCTAAAATACAGGCCAGGACCTCACTGTGGAAGAGTTTACCTCAAAAAAATTATAAACTGAGATTCAGACATAATGATATTCTTGTTATGACTGTAGCGATTTTAATGTAAGAAATATTAACATTAAAATCATATACCAAAAATTCTTTTTAGCATTCTGGTATTAACTCTGAATATTATTTACATAATTTCAGATGACCCAAGAATCTGTATAACATGCATTCAGAACTTTTATATGTAAGTACAGCTGTATAGCTCTTCATGCCTATACATTTTTTTAAAGTAAATATGTTTGACTCACAACATAGCTCTGTTTTGTGTATGTTATCCCATTCCTCTTAATTACTGCTTATCTGAGATAAGTAACTTGGGGAAAAGTGTTGGAAAATGCTGAAAAATTACCCCACTGCTCACTGTCAAGGCCTTTTAAAATGTATGGACTAACGTGAACTTTGCATATGTGAAGAGAAAAGTATGGAACAGAAAGGGTTTAAAAGTTAAAAAGTGCCACTGCATTTGGAACCAGTGTGCTCTGTCCAGTTCTGGTATTTGCCATTCAGCAGGCACACTTGAAAATGGAAGGAGGTGAAGCAACGGAAAAAGTATATAGATTAATTGAAAGATTAACTTAAAAGGAGGGAAAAGAAGAGCTCTACTGCTTTTCAAAGAGACAGTTAAGAGATGTCTATAAAATAATACCATGACAAAAGGAAATGTTGATGAAAAGGCTATTCTATCCAGTTATAAATAGTGATGTTAGATTATAATTTTTACAAATGATCAGCTCTTTACAGCCACAATATAGTAATTTCTAATTAAGCATGCATTCATTTTTGTGCCTACATTTAGAAAAGAAAATCAAATTAGTTATACTTAAGAACCCTGAGAATAGAAAACCTGACTTGTTAATATTTGCCAGTTGAATAAGTAACGTAACCATAAATACACTTAGTATCCTTCATTAGAGGAATAATTTATGTTCATTAGTCTGAGAATAGAGATTTACTATTACGATACCCAGTAACATAATGAAAACAAACTCAATGACCTCAAAAGAAGCTTACTGACAATGTTCTACTTTGTCTTACAGGTATAAGCATCATTGCTATAAATACTGCCCAGAAAATACCTACAGAGATGAAAGTTCTCTGCAGTGTAAAGATTGTCCTAGTAACTGTGATAGCTGTGACAAGGACAAGTGTGACTCATGTAAGGAAGGCTTTTATCTCTCAGGTAAGCAAAGTACCAAGTGTGGCATATATACAAAAGTATTTAAAATTTTTCTTTAGAGAAAGAATTCTTCTCAATCCATAAACCTCTCAAATTTATAAATCTTTTCTATGACAGACAGGGGAGGCTGAGGAGAGATAGAACTTTTGCATAGGGTCCTTTGCATTAATGTAAGGTGGTTATGCTAGCCGGTGTTGCTATTTGGTTAAAGGCATCATATATTTTACTACATATTCTTACTGTTTTTTCCCTAGGGTTTTCATGGGGTTTTTGGTTTGTGTTTTGTGTTTTTTTTGGTTGGTTGGTAGTTTTCTGTTTGGTTTTGTTTTGTTTTGTTTTTTATTGTATTCCATTCTTTTGGGCAATTACAAATAAATACAGTATACAATTCAGACTGTGAAAGGAGGGGGGGTTAGCTCACAGAAATACAGTAGTTTCCTTACTATTTCCAAGTCTAGTTTGACTTTCAGATCCACATAAAGTAACAAGCCTTAGACACTCTGAAATGAACTCAGTTAAAACTACTAAATTCCACATCAGATTAACACAATAATAAGAATCTCTTAGCTTTATTATGAATCCATAAATAAGGCAGGTCTGTTTCAGACATGGCAAAATATGAATCATAGCAAATCCTGAGGTTGTGGTATTCTGGTGCATTGCTTCATTGAAGATGCCCAGTAGTGGTGGACAAAAGCACCAAAGTCATGGAAAATTGTGGTCACAACCTGAGGTGGTCTGGTGGTCTACACTTTAAAAAATTTAAATTGGAGGAAGCTCAAGATGCTATCAGTGTAATAATTTCTAGGGTGCTTGTTGCAATATGCTAGCCCTTAAATTGGATTATATTTGCCTGAGTTTAGCTCTATATTCACCAGAAACTAGAGTCACGATCATCAGAATCAAAATATTTCTAACAATTTTAGGGACTTCTGGATTTAGCTTTTTATATTAGGCCAGTATAATAATTGGAACTCAATCACAAAATTTTTGTCCTGATTTGGACTTCTGTAAGAAGTATGTGCTGGGATTTAGAATATGGATGAAAAGTCATCTAGATATAGATTTAAGTGCAGATTGGTTTGAAGTTCGTGAAGTTTGCATAATCAACTGAAATGAATTTAGGTTTCATGCCAAGAAGTTAGAGCTTGTATAGCTACAAAAAAAAATCACAGGTTCTTATATACTGTTAACATTTCTGTTGGAGACAGAGACATGCTACAGGTGAGGTAGCTCCTTGCCAGGATTGGTAGGTGGGTCAGTAGACACCATGATGCCAGGGTCTGTTTCTGTTTTAGATGGCACATGTGTGAGTGAGTGTGGAGCTGGTTTCTTCACTGATGACATCTCTAGAGAATGCGAACCTTGCCACCAGAGCTGTGCAACTTGTGTTGGGTACAGCTATGAGAACTGTACTGGGTGCAAAAACAATTTCCAGCTATCCCGTGGACAGTGTCTGAATCCAAGAAATTCTCCACCCCAAGGGAAGTTCTGGAGTGGTAAGTTGAGACAGATCACTTAACATTTTTGCCTCTCTGAAGACCACTAAAAGATTTAGAAAGAGAATATCAAGTTCAGGCAACCTGACTGAAATGGCACGTTTGTCAAACTCATTGTCATTTTAAAAATATACTGACAAAAGCCTTTGGTTTCACAGACTGCAATTCATCTTCCTGTGAACAGCACAGCATTTTAATACAACTTAGGTGTTCCTCATCTGGGAGTTATTTTATTGGGACAGATAAAACATTTAAAAATAAAAGATAAAACTATTAAAAATAATAAGAAGATAAAAGATAGAAAATATCATTAAGGTACTGGGAGTTCCATACCTAAAGTACTGGGAACATTATAGGCTGTATTTTAGGCCAGCTTTGTGTCTATTAATTCCCTTTGTAGAAGTGAACATAAGCTGGAGAAAAAGAAGAATAACCAAATACATGACTCTGTGTGTGTGTAGTGTACGTTTAAAAGCAACCTCTTTTCCCTTCTGCCCACAGTGTAGATATACACTGCTGTCTAAGGGACCAAACACAGGATGTAGAACTACATTCTGGAGTTCTTGTTCTACCTTGGCTATTTCCACGGCCTTCACAAAACAATCATCTCTTTCTTGGCGCCCTCAGCTATAGGATGGGAAAAACAATTCTCTGCTCCAAGAAAAAAATAAAGAGTTTGGAAGGAAAATACATTTAAAATTGAAAGCTATAGAAGGGAATGATTTGTATTAATTTTTTAAATTATTTTCCTTCATAAGCATCTTCAAATGCATTCCAGTACTGTCACAAGTTTCTTCTTAACTGTTACACAAAAAGTACACAGGAGACTATTTGTCATTCCCATTATGTCAGTTATATAAAGTGCAATTGAATATATTATGTTATCAAATGAGGCAGTGCTAATGGTGATTTTATCACACAGGACACAAATTAAAACTCATTTGCTGTGAATATTCATTCTTTTTAAGTGAAACCTGTGTAGTACCTGTAATCTCGACAGTTAGGATTGTAAGTGGCACTTTTTAATTGTAAGTACACCATACTCTTCAACAATAGGTGAAATTTCCTATACTTGTGAAGCATCACCTGGAAAAACACGTTCACTTTTAAGCAGTGTTTAAAGAAAGAAGTGGGCCAGTTAGAGAAGAAACAGTGAGAACCGACAGAAATCAAGGAAAAAAAAAAAATTACAGTGAAAAGTTGAGATAAATGAGAGTCTTGGGACTAGATGCAAAAGCTAAGAGGAACAGAGTCACAAAGACGCGTGGAATAGATTGGGTCTCTAAGTGCAGTAAACACCACTCAAAATGCAGAAAAGGAGTTTTAGATTTTGCATTGGAAAAAAAAGGGGACTTTTAAATGGAATAATGGAGTAAAAGAATCTTTGAGGAGTTTTGGGTATTCCTATCACTAGGGGTCTTTAAGAACAGATGAAAAACATCTGGTAGGGATGTTTACTGAGTGGAACAAAAAACTAAATTACTTAAGGTCCCTTCCAGCTTTATTTTTCTATCATATACAAATTTTCTTCTAATTCCAATGTCTTTATTTGACTCAAAGAGATCAAAGAATGACTATGCTTAGATTTATATGACCTTGCATTAAAAACTAAAATATGCCAACAAATATATTCTGAAAAAAAAATATTGACAGTTTCTATCCATTGCCTATCTATGAAGAATTGTTGTAGCAAAAGGAATAACATTTATTCACTGCAGAAAAATATCAGAGAGACCTAAACAGGAGAATTATTAATAGAAAGTTGGTCTCATCCATGCATTTCCTTGTTCCATCCATATGAGTTAGTATTTTTTCAGTTTGAGGCTATCTGCATGAATGCCATGGAGAGAACACTTCTCTAGTTTGGTCTGTCTATTAGTTATCTATTCCTCACACTGTCGGATGAGGTGACTCATTGTCAACTTTTTTCTTGTGAGCATGCAGCTGATGCAGTTCTATATATATCAGCATTGCTGTGCTGTGAAACCTCTTTCTCTCCATCTTATGTACTGTTCCTCTTTCCTTCAAGCAGTTAAAATACATCTTACTTAGGGGCATGTCAAACTCTTAAACCTGTACAGGCTTGAATATTATTGGCTCCTCCAAAGCCACAGATGCCTAGTGATGGGAGCCCAGAGAACCTAGATGAAGGCTCTTCACCTTCCCTTGGATACACTTGCTGGCATTCATTCACATGGTGTGGCAGCAGCTCTGCCATGTGACTGCTGAGAAAGTGGTGTTGAACTTGGTGATATCTTGAGCCTTTTCTCACGAGGGCAGGCTTCAAAACAGTAGTAACCTTCAAGTCAAAATGTTACTGAAGTTACACTCAATAACTACGTTTTTCAACCATTCATGAGGTTTCTTGTTCAGCTATTGGGAGGCCATCTGGTTCTCACAACAGTCATTTTAATTTCCTAATTTACAACAAAATCTAAATGGTTTATTTTTTTGGCTAGAATATCATTCTCTCACTCATTTCTTTTATGATGCATCAAGAGGCAGATATCAGCTGAGTCCAGACCTTCAACTGTGCCTTCTACATTGAAAGTCTTGTTCCATTCTGAAGATCCTTAACAAAAAATAAGGGATTCAAGCAGAACAAAACCACATTTAACTCTAGTAGTACATCACACCAGTAGGGTAGTTAGAGACTGCAGTACATTTCACACCCTGACGATGTTTTGAAATACATGAATAACTAAAAAAACCAAACAAAACAAACAATAAAACAAACAAACAAAAAATAAAATAAAATACCATAGTTTCATTGTCAAAAGCTTTCTGAAAACCAGTAACATTTAGGAGAGGCAAAATCAGTACAAGAATGGAAAAAAATAAAATGTATCTGTGCACCTTGAAATTTACTGTCAGTGAGGATTCTGGCTGACATGCCTACGCAGAAAAGCTCCCTGGACCTGGAACAATGATCCCTCTCCGGATCTTCTTAAGCATCTCTGTCATGTCTGTGGTCAGGTAGAAATTAGGACTTCCACCCACAAAAAGGTATTGGGAACATTAGCCCAGCTGAAGTGCACCTACACTAATGCTCATAGCATGGGCAACAAACAGGAGAAGCTAGAAGCCATGGTGCATCAGGAAAACTATAATATATTAACTATTTCAGAAACATCATGGAATGTCTAAAATTACTTGAGAGCCATAATCAATGGCTACAAGCTCTTCAGAAGGGATAGACAAAGAAGGAGAGGTGGTGCGGTGGCCCTGTGTGTTAGGGTTAGCTATGAATGTTTAGAACTTAATTATAGTGATGCTACACTTGAGTGTCTGTGTCTCAGAATCAGGGGGAAGGCCAACAAGGACAATATCATGGTAGGAGTCTGTTATAGACCACCCAATCAGGACATAATTATTTCCTTGGGAAGATGAAACACTCCACAAGCAGCTGGAAGAAGTCTTGTGATCGCTTGTCCTTGTTCTTGTGGGGGAGTTCAACTTCCCATATATGTCCACTGGAAGCGCAACACAGCAGAGAGGGAACAGTCCCAGTCCTAGAGTGTGTCAAAAAAAACTTCCTTATGAAGCTGGCAAGTGAACCTAACAGGGAAGGTGCCCTGCTGGACCAGTTCTTTTTGAACAGAGAAGGACAGGTGGGTGATGTGATGGTTGGAAACCATCTAGGGCACAACAATCACAAAATGATTGAGTTCTCTGCTCTTGGAGAAGTAAGGAGGCAGGGCAGCAGAACTGAAACCTTGGACTTCTAAAGGGCAGCCTTTGACTTGTTCAGGAGGCTGCTTGGCAGAGTCCCTTGGGAGGCTGTCCTGAAGAGTAAAGGAGACCAGGAAGGCTGGACACTCTTCAAGAAGGAAACCTGAAAGGCACAGGAGCAGGCCATCCCCATGTGCCATAAGACAAGCTGGAGGGAAAAAACCCCATCCTGGCTGAACAGGGAGTTTTGGCCACAACTCAAGGTAAAAAGGAGAATTTATGGCCTTTGGAAGAAGAGGCAGGACACTCATGAGGACTGCAAAGGTGTTGTGAGGTTATTCATGGAGAAAATCAGAAATCCAAAGCCCAGCTAGAAATTAATCTGGCTACTGCTGTAAAAGACAGTAAGAAGTATGTCTATAAATACATTAGCCACAAAAAGCAGCGAAAGAAGGGCCAGGGAGAGCCTCCATCCTCTATTAGATGCAGGAGCAAACATGGTGACTAGGGATGAGGAAAAGGCTGAGGTGCTTAATGCCTTCTTTGACTCAGTCCTTAATAATAGGACCAGTTATATTCTTGGAATCCAGCACCCTGAGCCAGAAGACAGAGTCCAGGAGCAGAATGATCCCCCCGCAATCCAGGAAGAGATGATCTGCAACCTCCTGCACCACAAAGACATACACAAGTCTATGGGATCAGATAAATCTACCTGAGAGTTCTGAGACTTGGTAGAGGTGCTCACCAAGCCACTTCCATCATTTATCAGCAGTCACGACTGGGGAGGTCCCAGAAAACTGGAAGTTAGCCAGTGTGACACTCATTTACAAGAAGGGCTGGAAAGAGGCTGTAGGAAACTACAGGCCTGTCAGTTTGCCTTTGATGCCAGGGGATCTGATGGAGCTTCCTAAGTGCCATTGCACAGTGTACGCAGGAGAACCAGATGATCAGACGCAGTCAGCATGGGTTTATGAAAGGCAGGTTCTACCTCACTAATCTGACCTCCTTCTACACCATGGTCACCCTCTTAGTGTATGAGGGAAAGGCTGTGGATGTTGTTGATCTGGACTTTAGTAAAACCTTTGACATAGTTTCCCACAGTATTCTCCTGGAGAAACTGGCTGCTCGTGACTTGAATGTGTGTGCGCTTTGATGGACAAAAACCTGTCTGGACAGACAGGCCAGAAGAGTAGAGGTGGAGTTAGATCCAGCTGGTGGCCAGTTGCAAGTGGTGTCCCCCAGGGCTCTGTACTGGGGCCAGTTCTGTTTAACATCTTTATCAATGATCTGGATGAGGGGATCAAGTGCACCCTCAGTAAGTTTGCAGATGACACTAAGCTGAGTGGTAGCGTCTATCTGCTTAAGGGTAGGGAGGTTCTGCAGAAGGATCTAAACAGAGTAGCTTGATGAGCTAAGATCAATTGTATGAGTTTCAATAAGGTCAAATGCTGGGTTCTGCACTTGGGCTACAACCCCCAGCATCTCTACAGTCTTGGAGAGTTGTGGCTAGAAAGCTGCTCAGCAGAGGGGGACCTGTGGGTATTGGTTGACAGCTGGCTGAACTGGAGCCAGAAGTGTGCAAAGGTGGCCAAGAAGGCCAACAGCTTCCTGGCCTGGATCAGAAACGCTTTGGCCAGCAGGACCAGGGAAATGATTCTACCCCTGTACTAGTGAGGCTGCATCTCAAGTACTGGATTCAGTCATGGGCTTCTCACTACAAGAAGGACACTGGGGTAGTACAGTGTGTCCAAAGAAGGCCAACAAAGCTGGTGAAGGGTCTAGAGCACATGTCTTATGAGGAGCAGCTGAGAGGACCGGGGTTGTTTAGCCTAGAGAAGAAGACTCTAAGGGGACACTGTACCATCCTCTACAACTATCAAAATGGAGATTGTAGAGAGGTGGGGGTTAGTCTGTTCCACCAAGTAACAACCTATAGGACAAGAGGAAATGGCCTCAAGTTGTGTCAAGGGTAGTTCAGGTTGGATATTAGGAAGAATATCTGAGGTATTTAAGACTTGTCTAGATGTTGTGCTTAGAGATATTTTTTAGTCAAGGACTTGTCAGTGTTAGGTTAATGATTGGACTCCATGATCTTGAAAGTCTTTTCCAGTCTGGGCAATTCAGTGATTCTGTAGGGCCTCCTCTTTTCCATTATGTATTTTAAAGAAGATTATAGGGACAGAGAAAATACTTTTTCTTTTATATATGGGTGCAAAGTCATGGCATCTTTCCAAATTTTTCAGAACTTCCTATGGACAGGTTTCCAAATGTTTCATCCCAGTTTACGTTTTTTGTTCTTTGGTTTCTTTATAGCTACTTTCATTTTCTCCAGGGTCATTTCTTCTTAGCAAAATATAAGGATCTTCCGTCTCATCTGTTGTCAAATTCAGTTTCTAAGGGTAGCTTGTCACACAGCACGGGCATGGTCCAAGACACGGGTCCGTTCTGCAGAGGGTATTAGAATATCTTCAAGCTTGTTCACCAACCCAGTGTGGCCAAGACTGTGACCCAGATCTGGCCTTTTGCTCTTATCCTCTCTGCCTGTTTTTCAGTATGTGCTTCTTTCCCTCAACACATTTACATTGCTGCAGTCCCATGGCAGAACTGCCTCTGAGATTCAATGGCCTGAATTGACAAAGCAGATAATGTCACCTGCCTGAACTTGTACAAAGCATTTGACACTGTCCTGCACAATATCCTTGTCTCTAAATTGAAGAAACATGGATTTGATGACAACTCAGCGGATAAGGAATTGGTTGAATGGTCACACTCAGAGAGCTGCAGTCAATGGTTCAATGTCAACGTGGAGACCGCTGATAAGTGACACTCCTCACGGCTCAGTATTGAGACTGTTTCTGTTTAACACCTTTGTTAGTGACACAGACAGGGGGATCAACTGAACACTCAGCAAGTTTGACAATGACACCAAGCCGTGTAGTGTGGTCAACACGCATGGGGGGGTCAAATGTGAAATAAGGAATGTCACCCTTGTCACAGGAACAAAGATGAGATCTCACCAAGCTCATTCTCAGCACATGCCCTGCTCCAGACAATAAGGGAATACAATGCAACTAGGAAGACAGTAACAATTTCCAAATCTGGTAGCCTACATTTACTTTACCACATTAGTCTTCTATTTGCTCTTTATCTTTAGAAATGTTACTAATAGAGAGTTGAGGTATTAGACCTTGAATTGTGTTTACAATTAATTATGCCATTTCTCTTTGACTGGGTCATAGGCTGGACTTGATGATCTCAGAGGCCTTTTCCAGCCTCAGTAATTCTGTGATTCTGTGATTCTGTAAACGGCTGCACATCAGAGCCTTCAATGGAGAAATCAACTTAGAGTCTGACTTTCTTTCTCAGTTTGAGACATTAGTCTGTCTAGGTGAGGTCAAAAACCTTTGTCAATGTGGCATATACCTTTTTTCCATGTGTAGGCTTTCACTTCTATTTCTTTTCCAAGATTAAATGATAGGCCAGTCTTAGGAATTGTTATGCTCACATATTCCAACAACTAAAACATCCTAAAAAAACCCCAACTTTCCAAAATTATATTTACTTTTGGGGTTATACTCTGCTGGGCAAACAGTTCAGCTCATATCAGGCATCAGTAATATACCATATCCAGGTCTGAAATAATGAAACAGACCATGCTTGTTATTCAGGCATTTAAAGGCAAGGCAAGGCAAGGAAGAGGGGAAAAAAAAACCCAATCAAAAACAGCAACGATAAAAACCCTAACAACAACAACAAAAAAGAGATTGAGATCTGTGTTTCTAGAGTGAAACATCTGTATTTTATCTCATGTACTAGATGATGAAATTATTTTGGAAGCCAGGAGACACAGTAGTGTAAGCTTGATTCAGTGAGTGAACACACGCATCCTTTCTACTGGATTTGACATTTTGCAAGTTATGGTCAGGTCTTCATTTTGCCTGCTTGTTGTAAATACTTCATCCTAAAAACTCGTTTGTTCCACAGTTACACAGTTTAGTCTATGACATTCTTCTGAAAAGTTCAGAAGGAAAAAATGAATATGGAATGGGGTCTGTTTCTGATGCAAACTCAAAAAGGAATATGTGCTGCTTTACATACAGACAATACATGCTGTAATAAATTATGCAGCTAAATAGCAGCTGGTTCTGTTTACTATTACATACCACCTCAAATAATAAGAGCAATGTCCCACAAGCAGCCACTGACCAACTGCATCCATCTTGTGTATTTTCCTTTTCCTTGACACAGAGTAAAACAAAACCAGTAAAAATGTACTGGTTGAGAGAAAACAATAACTCTGTCTTTTAAAGGTCCTTAATGCCACTATGCAGGTATATATATCATGATCTTAGAATATGGAAGGGAGAAAAAAAAGAATGAATGGGGTGGACAGAAGACAGTAGAGAAATCAGCAGCAGGAGAGAACAGGTCATAGTCTTCCAAAAGTTAAAATGTTATGACATTTATAGTGCAGAAGTAAAGCATCATGGGAAGAGTTATGGTGCTTTTTTAAGCATCATCCATATGTGAAATTTCAGGTTGCTAGAGGCAAGAAAATTCTTCATTATCCCATATGTTCTTAGGCATGCCATTTTCGTATTCTAGCTATTTATTTCTAAACTAATACTATGATTGTTACAATATAACCAGATTGTGAATTAATGATTACTGGGGATTCTGATTTACTTTTCAGCATTGTTGTAGTTTCCTTAAATTTATGGTTCACATAAGTCTTCAAAACGGGATAGGTCTAGTATTTTATTACATATTTATATTGTTTTCATTAAGTTTTACAGTGTCTGTGTAATTGTAATTACTTCATGGAGATATGTAACCTGTTTTTGAAGAAACCAGGCTATCTTTTATCAGGCTGAATGCTTACTGCTTGCACTACCTCATGTAAAGAATCATTGTCCATAAGGAGTGGGTAGAGAGACCAAGATGGACAGCACAAAGAGAGTTTATGCTAGTAAGAACTCTTATGAAGCAGTTGTGGGTTTAAATGAAATTAAGGAGAACATAAAGTACTTGAAATGCTATTATATTTAAGGCATGTCTCTTTGGATATGGCCATATCTCTGCCCATATATCCTTAGGTTTTGTAGAGGGTTTTGTATTGGGTTTTTTTAGTAAATGTCACATTTTCCAGAAGAAATGGTGAGTATGTGAAAAGGATCACGCTTCTTTCCACTTCTTTCTCTGCAATCAGATGAAAAGATTCTGGGAGCTCACAATAAGGTTACTTAAGCAATAGAAAGGAAATACGGGGACATTTTGTCAAATGGAGGTAACATTTCTCTCATTTTTTTCCTTAATCCAGTTTGGTGTCACACTTAAAGTCTTCCATACCAGATTTCAAGAAACTTCTTCCATTCTTTCATTCATGTTGCACAAGTCCAAATGAGGAAAAAAAAAAAGAAAAAAAAAAAAGAAGATAAAATGTTTTTCAGACTTTCCCCATCCCTCCAGTTTGATAATCCCTTGAATAGACTGGATGGGTAGAGCACTGCAGTAGCTTCAGAGCTACAATCAACGTTAGCTCAAGAAATTGCAGAGTGTGATTCTGTTTCTAGAAACTCATAGGAGAGACTTAGCTGGGTGTACATCAAGTTGTTATTCATTCTGACAAAGACATAAGAATCAGTGTGTCTTGAGTCATATTCTGGCCTGAAATGAGTTTAAATAGAAGGCATTTTCACTTGAAAAAAAACCACACAAAACAAAACCAAGAAAGAGTATAATAGTAAGGATAAAACAGCTCAGTAGGTCTGAAAAGGTCATACAGTTTGGCCTTTAAAAAAAGAAGAGCAGAACAGTATAATAATAGAATACAGTGGGTTTTTTTCAGAGTCACTGTCCCACTTTTAGAATATGGGTGGTTTACAACCCTTTGTCATAAAGTTATGGCTTCTAAATCTACAAGTTTCATTTGCAATCATAAGAACTACAGGATGAAATTTTAAAATAGAACTTGTTGGATCCTCAAGTACAGAATGCCAGCCTCAAAGGGAAAACAAAATACAACCCAAGAGCCAAAATCAGTCATTTCCAAGCTTTCCATTTATCATCAGTCCAAGGACCAAGGAAATACATTTTTCATTATCATTTTTCATCCTTTAAGGCTATTCTTTGAAAAGCTCTGGTTACATTATTGTAAGTAGCACGCACAGGTTTCTGTAAACAAATCTCTTGGATCGCATTTGCCCATTTGCGGAACTTTTTACAATGTAAGAGAATTACATTTGAAAACTTCATGTGATTCTAAACATGTGTCGGGAGTATTTTTTAGTAAATGAAAACCTATTTCCAGTCAATAAGAGCTTTATCACAGGCAAAACTACTTTTAACTGTCCAGAGTTTAAATTTTTTAAGAAATAATTAATTGTGAAGTTTCTTTTGTCAATACTTAACTTGGGGCATTTAAGTGCTTGTATTTTACTGTGAAGTTAAAAGTTATGTCCCCTGCCAACTACGAGAAGCCAAATTTCTTGTGTACATTTCCCTCTGGTGGTGACTAGCAAATATTACAGAAAACAACAAATGCTGCCAAAGTGGCAAAGATTAAATGGAAGAAAAAGCATATCACCCAAAAAGATCTTTATTTTTAACTGTAAGGCTTGAAATATTTTTGAAACAATGAGCTAGTTTAAATATTCTTTATCTGTAGTTAACAACTTCTCTGCTTAACCTTCCCTTACCACTCTTTGTTTTTTACATTACACCAGCTCTTGACAGGATCAAGGTCCTTTTCCCCTGGCAACACATAATTCAGTAATATTTCTTGCTGCCTTCTTCACACATACAACCGATATTAAATTACAGCACTTAGAACTACCCAGTGAGGATTTTAAAAAAAATAAAACATAAGCCAGGGTACAGTACCTAGATGAAAAAAAAAAAAAGGTATCTGCTGAAAACGGAAATGAAAATTCATAGTAGGTACTGCATATTTATAAAAAGGTCAATCTGTTTTCTGTGGAAAATCAGAACTCTGCCCTGACCAATTCTGAAGGTTTATCAAAGCAACTAATGGAGGAATGGAGGATGTGCAACTGCAGGCAAACATCAGGAACACGTTGTCTTTCTTTTAGCCAAGGTTTTAGGGCAAAGTAAAAAACCATCAGTTAAAAGCTACATGGCTGTGCAATTTATCATTAATTATTCAATGTTCTTTTCCAGAGAGTTACAAATGACTACTTTCTAAACGAGAAAAACTTTAGGATTTGCAGTCCAGTAGGTATCTTCTCTCAAGAGCAGGGGAAAAAAAGAGACAATGCCTGCACGTATAAAGGCAGGAGAATAGAAAATCTCTTACTACCAAACATCCAGCTTTTCCAGAGTATTTCTTATATTTTTACAGATGGCATCAAGAAGGACACTTTTAAAGGATTTTTTCAATAATGAAAAGTTGGGAAAACCCAACAAAGGAGTTGGAGCTAAGGAGTAATCTCTCAAAAAATATCTTGTGTTAGTGACTTTCTTCATCTCACAAGAGTAAGCAATGGTCACTAGCGAGTTACTTTGAGGATCATTTGAATAAGAGAGCTGAAAATGCTAACGTGCTACATGGGTAGGTGCATCTAGACGACTGAGAGAGACTTAACTGCCCCCTACACTCAGGGGCACTTAAATAGACTAGAATCCTCTTGGAATAGCATATTGTAACCAGAAATATAGAAAATAGGCACACAGCAGGGAAAAAAAAAAAAAAAAGCCATAGTATATAGGTCAGCAAGAGACAGAAAGGATTTAAGCTCACAGGACCTGCTACTGCAGAAAGCCATACAAGATAAGCACATTGAAACCCTTTAAAGGGCTGAGAAAAGCAGAAATAGTGCTCATTTCCTCAAGAAGGATGACACTTACAGACAACCAAAAACAGTATTTTAAAATTACTTTGCAATTCTAGCTCTTCATTCCCTAAACTGCTTGGCTATTAATATATATATAACTATATAACCTATACAAATACAGTGCCAAGTACTGAGCCTAATCAGGATTTTTCAAGAAATCTCCTTTCACCCAAAATATTCAATGAATCTAACAATGGCCTCCCCAGCTGCAGTAACCTCACTGCAAAAAGCCCCAGAACTGAGCCCCAGTTATGGTGTTGATACCAGAATGTGGGACATTTTATTGCTGCTTTGGGTAGCACTGAATTCACTTCATACACTTAGGTGTCCTTGTGTATGTCCAGTGCTTTGTCAATCCCTATCCTCCCACACCTGCAACATCACTCAAAATTGCCATGTGATCAAGTCCCTGTAGTGCACAGGAAGAAGGTCTTAGGGAAGATGGTCTGGGTCCGCCCTGATTCAGGCAAAGGCAAACCCATCCATGGGATTGCCTTTGCTCAAGGGCCTGAGTTCAACTGTTGAGTGATGTGAGGGGACATAAAAGTCTGATGTGTACCACAGGCATACTTAATTCTGTGTGCAAACAGCCAGAGAATTAAATTTTATGTTGTTAATTGTTAAATAACTTTACTGGGTATGACACATATGGTATAGAATAGGGGTTGGATAATGTGTTGGGTTTTGATAGGGTATGGTTAATTTTCACAAGAAACCAGGCGGTTGGTGTCAACCAGGATAGACAACCAAACCAGGCAAGGTGTTATTCGATACCATACTGAAGTCATGCCCAGTACATAAAGACAGGGGCAAGGAAACTCCAGTGGAAGTTCATGCCCCACAGGGCATGAGCAGTGAGGGGTCATCGCAGTGTGGTCTCAGGTTTCATTTTGCTAGCTCTTGTTTCTTTGTATATGTTTTTCATTATTATTTGTTAATATTGCTCATTTTGTTACTTACTTTGTTGTGCTGTTGTATTAAAACCTCCTTATCTCAACCCATGGGGATTTTGTGGGGTTTTTTCTGCCTTTTCTCCTTCCCACGAGGTGGAGGGAAGCAGCCAGTGGTTGGCTCTAAACTAGCACAACAATCAAGTTCTTTATCTCTGCAAATTCCAGAAATTCACAGATATGCATTTTAGAAACAGCTTAGAAAAAGCTATAGGAAATGGTCCTCTTAAAGAAAGGGGAAATGTACAAAACCAGCTTATAAGACAGTAAAAGATTGAACTTTTTTTCCCAGATGCAAAAAGAAAATTGCAGTCCTGTGACCCTTCATGTAGGACCTGTGAGAAATCTGCTGACATATGTACTTCATGTCTAGAAGGTAAGAGACAGCTTCTTTGGGTAATTGTGCAAGGTGCTAAAATACCCTGTATCCTACTCACTTCCAGCAAATATTTTCATCAGTAGTCACGAGGAAGTTCTCTGACAGCTTAAAGCATAGAAAGGAAATCAGATAATCACAAACTGAAGTCAGGCATCAGCTATGAATTAAGCACATTCCCTTGACAATACAGGTAAAAAAAACTGTGAGGTGGATGTTGTTCCATTTCTTTTTTTTTTTCACTCAAAAATTGTATACATGATGCTGGAATTAATGAGTAAGGATTTATTCAGGAGATATAATAGATAATCCTGATGATTCCTTCTAATGTTAAATTTCAGTGAAGGTTGAGCAAACTACTTTGGGAAGTGACTTAAAGAATGTTTATTCATGTTTTTAAGCATAAAAAAATAAAATTTTGTGGAATTTGAAAGCTTTTTTTATAGCTGTCCAAGGCAGGAATCTTTTAAATATGTTTCTAATTGGTGCCTTTCCCATCTGTGTTGCTCTTTTGCCAGGACATTTTCTTATCCATGATACCTGTGTTTCTCTGTGCCCTCAAAAATCTTTTGGCAATGTTGCAAATGGAAAGTGCGAGATGTGCATGGACGGTTGTGAGGTGTGCTCTGACCAGTGGCACTGTCAGAAGTGTCAGGCTGAACAGGACCAGCCTCTCTTCCTCCACAATGGCAGATGTTTACATGAATGCCCTGTGTAAGTAACTCCTATTGTATAGCTGATCCTTGTTTTCTCACTTTCTCTTTAAAGTTCAGATCCCTTATAAACCTTTGAAGGGAGACCTCAGAGTAACCTAAGCTACCAGAAACTACCACAAGGCAAAAGTCATTTTTAGCCGGACTGAATAAATAAGAACTTTCTCTTGCTTAGAGAAAAAGTGAAAATTCAGAAATGAAACTAGACATGAAATCCTATGAGGGACAGAACAGCTCACATTGTCTTCAGTAAGATCACAGTACTTCGGGATGGTGCTTTGTAATGACTGAAAAGAAGTTTCTAGTCATTCTTCTAACTTGTTGCTTCCTCAAAGTAGTACAGACCAGGGATGTAAACCCAGAAAGTGGATGTATCAGAGTCCTGATGGAAATATAGTGCTTAGAGATGTGTTTCTCTCTTTGGCTTATGTTCTTTACTTTTTCCTGCAATAAATGTTGTTCGAAAAGAAAGATTGACATTTGACTGTGATGGATATTAGATCAGGCACTTGACTAGATCAGGTTCCCCTGTTTCTGTGCTTTTTTCATCAGCATTTGTCATACCTATATACATGTAAAATCTGTGCTATGCAGTATGAAGGTCATGTCTGGTTAACCTTTTTCTTTAAAAAATGTACATATCTCGCTTTTCTTATCATCAGTACAAATTCTCTGTTACTATCTTGCTGACTTAGGCAAAGAAATCAAAAAGGGCCAATGGAACAGTTTCTGATCATCAAATGACAAAGTAAATGCAAAGTAATTGTACTAAAGCCCACTTTAGCTCAGAATATCAGAAACTGTGTTTTAATATCAGAAACTGACATACAAGCAAAGATAGTATTTTTGCATTAATATGTTTGTTCTCAGTACTCATCCCCTACTTATCTTACACTGGGTCAATATAACAAAATCAAACCTTTGCATATATCACTGGGCATTTCCGCTCTTATTATCCTCCTGTTTTCCCAGTTTCAGACTGTATATATGGGCTTCCCTGACATCATTCAGCAAAGTCCACCAGAGTCAAACTCTGTTTTCAGTCTCTAAGGCAAAGTTCTTGAGGCATAACTGCTCTCCACTGAAGCAGAGATTATATGAGATACTATTTAGGGTTTCTTTGAGTTTTGGGACACACTGTAGGGCATGGAAAGAGTTGACTTGCTGCACTGATAACTTCTGACAGATAATCTTGAAAGACTGGACTAGCCAAGTACTGAAGACTGTAACAAGACAAGAAGACAGGACCGTGAGAAATAGAGTCAGGATCACAATAAAGTTTAGGAGAAAAGAAGATGAGAATAGACAGCAGACACATATCTTCCTATCTTTAACCTAGCACCTAACACATTTCTGCAGATTTTCTTTGGAATCATCTCAAAATGTGAACTTGCTTGCCCATTAACCTTCCAACATTTTGGTTTTGAAAGTGCAGGCAGATTGGATTGCATCCAGCCTCTCCTTTCTTTCCTCTTCTCCTAAAATACATTCTTTATGGCTTACAGTCCCTCTAGTTGTTTACAGTTGCTCTAACACCACAGATTCCTGTAAAACATGCTCCCTCTTCCACTGTTTCCAGCTTGCTGTCACTACATGCAGGTACTACTTAAGCATCCTTTTTGTTGGGTCCTTTTAAACCAAGCCTTCCTTATTCTTCCTAGACTTCAACTTTCTTGGGTTTTCTCTTCTTTTTCTCCTCTCTAGGGCCACTGAGGTTATACTTCTCTGTCTTTCCTTGATCCCACTGTTGAGGGTCAGCTGTGCAAGACTAGAAATTGCATCTTTCTTTTCCCAAACATTGTAGATCTTCCTATCTTATGTAAGGGGGAAATCAAGAAATGAGAAAAAAGGAAGTCCAACATCCCTTAGAGAGCAGGTGCAAGAACAAAGGAAGGCCAGACTCCCTTCATAGCACTAACCATGCACTTTTTCTGCTCACAGGCAGAGGGGATGTAAATGGAGGATGGGCAACTAATTGTGTGAGAAACCTGATTGATCTGGTGAAATGTGTGTGCTGGGAAATTCTCATGTGTACTCATAATTCTTACAGCCTGAACAGTTTGGTAACTATATATTGACCAGTTGCTTGCCTTGTTGTTTCTTTTTTTGTTTGTTTGTTTTGGGTTTTTTTGTTTGTTTGGTTTTTGTTTTTTGGTTTTTGTTGGTTTTGTTTGTTAATTCAATAGGGGCTATTTTAATGATTCTGAGACATGCAAGGAATGCAGTGAATCCTGTGAGACATGCACAGAAAGTGCAACCAAATGCCTGTCCTGTAAAAGTCCTTTGCTTCTGGAGCAGTGGGAGTGTAAACCTGTCTGTTCAGAGAAGCATTTCGCCTCTGAAGGAATCTGCAAACACTGCCCTGAAATGTGTCAGGAGTGCATTCACTATCAAACATGCAAAGGTACTACAAAGAACTGGTTTTGACTTGGCTAAAATCCATTTGTCTTTTTCTAGAGACAGACTGATAGAAACACAGATCTGAAAAGTATTTTTCTAATGAGCAAAAATAAAAAATAAAAGGATTTAAAAATACCATTGCAGTCTCTAGGATAGAAGCTAAGCAATTAGTGCTTTATGATGAGACTCAGTCTAAACCATTAGTCTGTAAAGATTTTACATCACTTGCCTGTTCCTGTTGTTCTTTGGAGATTCCTGCTGATTTGAAACTGTTTCTGACCTAGTGTATCCACACCTGACCACTTGCATACACATTTATACCTCTGTAAAATATTGAATGCTTCTTTCCTAGTTTGGTTAAACTTTACATCTCTTTACATCTTTTTCTGCAAATGACTACTCATGGCAGAGAATGAAATGTCTGTAATGAAACATATTAGGAAAGCCTTGGATACTCTGGTGAGTCTGAATGCCCTCAGAGAAAAAAAAAATCCAGGATAGTTAATATTAAGCAAGCCATTCTAGAAACAGAAACATAGATGAAACATAAAACAAACAAACAATCATAAACAAAGCTATTAAAACAAGTACTATAATAAAATCAGCAGCTGAATCCCAGCTCTATGCAAAGACAAACATGTAGGTTCACATAGTCCAGACAGACTCATATTTCAGTAATAAACCAAATTTCAGATGTGGACATCCTTGATTCCGCAGGAAGTCCTTAATGTAGATATAATACCTCAGCAGAAGTCCACCTATATTTAGTGGCACATGGTTTGGTTAATATCAGCAAAGCCGAACAGGTGACTTCACTTCTCAGTCTCTTCATGTAACACAGAAGGTACTGTGTAAGGTTGGGTTATTATGGGCAGTTTGGAGGGGAAAGAGTCAAAAAAGAAAGCACTAACTTTCCAAGCTGTCCTCTCACATCCTGTTATGACAGGCACTGTAGGATTTATGGTTTCCTACGATTTCTTCACTCCCTCACTTACAGAGGTCAGAATTGGCTGCCTGTTTGCTTACCTGTTTTTTGCCGTCTTCTGTAGAATGCATGGACGAGTTCTTCCTGCATGAGGGGAAGTGTGTCCAAGACTGCCCTTCTCAATTCTACGCTGAAGACAAACACTGCTTTCCCTGCCATGAAGACTGCAAGAATTGTGACGGGCCGGACTCAGATGACTGCACTGAGTGCGCAGTTGACAACTTTGTCCTCTACAGTGGCATGTGTTATGCAAAGTGCCCTGAAGGGACTTACTATGAAGAAGCCACTGAAGACTGTCAAGGTTGGCAGCTGGTGTTTTCCCCATAATGTTACTGAGATACTAGTGGGTCTCATTAAAGAATCTCCTAAAAGGGCCTGTGTAAGCCAGCTAATGTCTATATTGGTATCCTGGGAACAGAGGAGATAGCTTAATCAGGAAAATAACAAGGTATATATTAGAACAGCAAAAGCTGGAGAAAGCTGAGAGGGAGGTAGCAAAGCTAGATGTGTTTAATATTAAGAGCAGACACTCTGGTGAAATGCTGTGTGTTGATGGAGGCAGCATGTTGTAAACCACTGCTCAGCAAAAGTAGTGCCACTGCAAAAGGAAACCTAAGGAACTGCCCACATCAGATCAAAAGCAGTCAAATGTTTGACTATGATGAAGATGTTTGAAAATGTTTAACTACGTTCTCACTCTGTTTCCCTCAGCCTCTCATCCTGAAATGATGGCTGCTCCTTGCAAAATCAAAGCTGAAATAATAATCTGAAATGCAACAAGAAATGGTGACATTCCTACTGTTTGTTTGTCCATTTCAGCATGCAGCAGGACATGCCAGACATGTTCTTCTTCCACTACCTGCCTTACTTGCAGAAATGGCCTGATGCTGAACCATGATGGGCACTGTGTGCTACCTGGATACTGCTCCCACACTGAGTACTATGTTGAGAAAACTCAGACCTGCAATCCTTGTCATAAGAAATGCTTCCACTGCTCAGGACCAACTGAACACCAGTGTCTTGGCTGTGCAAATAACCTCTATCTTCTCAGTAAGTGTCTTGCTCCTGCCTCAAGTTTTTATTCTACACCAAAAGCATGAAATAGGCAAGTTTCTGTAACATTTATGAAAAATCTAGGGCTACTTCAGCCAGTCTAAATATTGCAAAGTTCGCCTAACAGACAGGTAACTTGTGCAGAGACAATTACTTCTGCAAGGCTACCCAGATCCAGTTTGTGATTCTGGGCTTGCCACTCACTGGAGCCAAAGTGAGACTAGCAACAAACTCCATGGCTAAACAAAATTTGTGTGTTTCATGTATTTGGTATGTATTATTTCTATTATTTCCTACAAGGAACTTAAAAAGACAAGCGGAATATCCTTAGCGTTTTGGCGTTGGTTTATATTAAGGTATACACAAATAACACATTTTTATGTTGGCTTTTTTAAACCCTGCAGAGATCTGATGAGTAAAGAAATACTTAAGCAGAGCTGCTAAAAAGTTTTTCTTGGATCAGTATGTCATCGTTTAGTGGATGGCTGAGGTGCTGAACTACTTTTCTGACTTTGGAGCAAAAGAATGTACTGTCTCAGAAGCAAATTTGTAAAAAGTATAATATAAATAAATATAAATATAATATAAATAAATAAAAATTTTTGAAAACCATTGGGAGAAAAATATTATTTAAATTATCTTTCATGGAGGAAAATTCTAAAGAGAGTTTGACTTAAAATTGAACCTGAGCTTTTTGAGTCTACTTCTGATGCAGATTTTTCATTCTTAAATTTCTAAGGTCTTGCATCAGACCAGTCTTTTTTATCAAAACGTTCAGCTGCTTTACACCACTAAAATTGGTAAAGTTGATGGAAGTACGTAAATAGAGATCCTGGAATGCAGAAAGAATTACAAGAAAAGTAGAAATAAGGGGAAGGGTGTTCCTTTGCCCGGTTGCAACCCGAGCAGCAAAAATGTAAAGACAAGCTAGATAATGAGCATAAATTACTCAGGAGTTAACCACTGCTTTCTTGGCTGGATGCACCGGCAATTAGCTGCATCAGTCCTAACTTCTCATTCAAGATTCCTAGTCTAAAGGCTCACTGAACTCTCACTGAAAAAGTGAGAGTTACTCAGTATATTTGTCAGCAGTACAGACATTTACTCCCTAACATAAAGTAGCAGCAGCCACAGGTAGGGGTAACGACGAATGAACAGATGTCATTAATTTACCATCAGATTTGTCATACACACAGAATAAAACAAGATTCATGCTTAGATTGAAAACTAAGAAAAATAGTATGCGGATGGAAACTTGCCTGCTTACTTCTTTTGTGTGTTCTGAAGGAAATTACAGCTGCTGTTCATTATTATGTATTATGCATTTATAATTCCTAAAGATAAAAAATTACCTATTCTGAAGAACCTGATAATGTACATAAAATGCAGAAATGTGGACTAATGAACTGACAAGTCTTGGAAGAAACAACAAATAATTACTATATCCCAACATTCCCTTTTCTTCTTCTGGTACATGCTTTAACAGCATCTCCTGTTAGAGAGTTTGCATTAGCACAGCTGTATGAGATGTTTCATAGCAGCAAATACTGAATATGATGTGCTATTCTGCATTGTTGTCTGTGCAGATACAACCTGTGTTGAAACATGTCCAGATGGATATTATGTTGACAGCGATGAGGGATGGTGTTCCCCATGTCACCATGCCTGTGGCACTTGCACTGGAAAACACAGCTCACAGTGCCTTTCCTGCAAACCGGGCTGGTACAGACAAGGAAAAGGATGTGTAAGCCAGTGTCCAGCAGGGTAAGGTCCAAAATCTTCAGCTAAGAGCTACATCACAGAGAGAACTTTGAGAAATTAGATCACTCTGCCCTGTTCTACTTCAGACCAAAATAGAAGTGAATTCTATTTTCAGGTGAAAAATTATTATGTTGTCCTACAACAGAGGTGATAGAAAACCTTCCCTCACAGTAGAAAACTGCTAAAAAATTGTGACCGACTTGATGTGGTGTGGCCATTTTTACGCTCCAAGGATACTCTTAGGTTATGTTCATACAGAACAGTGCAAAGCAGAATAAAGACACTAAGTTTTCTGTTAGTCAGCTTGAGCACAGGAAGCAGTGTAACTTCCTTCAAGCACCCTTGCATCTTTCATTTTACCTGAAGATCCAATGAAGTTACTTTTGGTTTGCATTAAGAAAATATTTATAAATGTGTCATCATAAAATGAGCCATTAAATTGCCTTTCAATTCAGGACTCATAATTCTAGATAGCAACTTCCTTAATATGAATGTGAATTCAATGTGCTCTTGTGAGTATGTCTCAAAAATTCAAATTTGGGAAGTGGACCTATGAATTCTGGTTTAGGTCCAATTCATTTTGCAGTACAGTATGACCAGGCTGGATATTACATTGAGTTATCAACTTATTAAACTGGATGTCTGTAATGACCATATCTCAACAAAACTGCAGTGCAGTAATTCTTTTTTGCTGACACCACAACTTAGATGAACACTGTTCCTCTGCTGGTATTCTTTGGCTAAGCCTCTTTGTGCACTGAAAGGAAACATGAAATTTCTGAATTTCAGGAGCAGTGAGAAATCCAACACTTACCCAGCATCTCCAGGATACCTCTTGCAGAGACAAAATAGAGTTGAGGTTTTCTGAGCCCTGGCTATTTATATATATTTTTTTTTGTTTGTTTGTGAATTCACCCTAGATTTTAGAAAGCCTTGCTTTATACACCCTTAGTTTGCAAATCTTGCCTTATAGCTGTATTCCAATGGCCAAGGGGAATTAAAGTAAATTAATTCTGTTTTCAGTGAGATTGCAAATGTTTACTGTGATCACATCAATATTATATTTGTACATTGATGTAATTGCGTAAAAGATAAGGATGAAGGATGTTTCTGTTTTCCTGTCATTTCTGGGCTTTATGCAAAGCCATGACAGTCTGCTGTGTTTCAGGTATTTTGCACAAAACATCACTGGATCTTGTGAGAGATGCCACAGTGGTTGTAAAGAGTGTATGGGACCTCAGCCCACAGACTGCCTTTTCTGTGATACATATTTCTACCTGCTGCACTCCAAAAATGAATGTGTTAGCTCTTGTCCGGAGTATTTCTATGAAAACAAGGACAACAACGTCTGTGAAAGATGCCACCCTTCCTGCCGAACTTGTGAAGGTAAAAGCATATGCTCTGCTTTGACCAAAATGAAAGCTTATAAAAACACCCTCCAAGGATTATGAGACCATGTGCCATCTCTTTTTTATTTTAATTTTTTCTCTGTGTTCCAAGATTTGGAAATACGTCACAAAGAGACATACCACATCAGGGCTAACAACCTGTCCATGACCTAAGTAGTTGCAGTGGGTGATGCAGACCTCCACCGGGGCTGCTGGGCTCTCCCTGGCACTGGGTGACTTTCTGTGCTGACTGCTCCATGCTACCACCTTACTTTTAGAGTACTGAATGATCGAGATCCAGAGCAAGGATATGGATTCCTGACAAGCTCCCTGCGGGGCCGCTTCCACCCACATAGCAAAAGTGTAAAGGCAGCTGCTGGCAGGGAGCAGGGTCCTGGTGCCCCTGGTGAGGGGAAACAAATGGACAACAGTAATGAATTCTCTGTCAGCCAGGGCTCGTACAAAGATGTTCATCAAAAATAAAAAGGTTACATGTTCATCAAAACAATTGGTTAGAGAGCTGAGCCTCATTTCTCGCACAAACACTGAATTCTTTGAGCTGTCCTACTATATATGTTACTCTGTGAAAGGCAAGGAACCTAAACCCCAGATCTTTACAATCTGCAAAGGGAAGAGCAGAAACAGCCATAAAGCATAACTTTAGGGTGAAAAGCAAAACAAACAAAGAAGCAAACAGAAAGCAGTGCTATCTGCTGTTTTTAATGCAGTTAAGCATTTTTCAGAGTTAACTTTGAGGGATCATCTAATTTGCTCTGTGACGTACTTTTGTATTGTTTCTTCTTTTTCCTGACCCATCCAATTCTGAAGCAAGCAGCATTAATCTCCTTGGACCCATTTGGTGTCCTTTTCTATCCAAATATTAGATGATATCTAACAGGTATCACTCTGCAGCTTAGACCACATCATATTATAACATTAAAAATAGGTTCTGGCTAGTGGATATACTGGGTAGCACAGATGGCTAATTGCAACATAACAGTATTTTAAACTGTGGAAATAACTCTTAAAGTGAAATTGCCCTAAAGAACAATTAGGATGTAATTGTATAACAGCATTACAAAAAGTAACAGAAATATTTTGGCTCGATCTGGGGACAAAAGGATAGCCATTTTATATTACAGACTACTTGTATTGATTTTTACTTTAGTGGGTATAAATCCTACAGGATAGATTTTCTATCATAATTACAGAGATGCTAAGATGAAACATAAGCCAGTCCTTCTAAGCAGCAGACCTGTGGGTGTTCTGAAATGCATCTGCATTGCTAATATACAAGCAACAAAGTGTTGTGGTGTCTCTTCATTAAAAGTTTGAAAGCAAACACTGCACTCCTCAGAAAAATCATGCAGTAAATTCACCAGGATATAGAAGGGTGCTAACTTAGAATCATAGAATCATTAAGGTTGGAAAAGACCAACAAAGTAATCAAGTCCTACCATCAAACCAACACTATCACGACCACTAAACAATGTCCTGAATTGCCACATCTGCACATTTTTTGAACACGTCCAGGGATGGTGACTCCACCACCTCCCTCAGTAGCCTGTTCCAATGCCTCGCAGCTCTTTCTATATAGAATTTTTTCCTAACATTCAATCTAACTCTCCCATGGCACAACCTGCTTCCTCTCATCCAATCTCTAGATTAACTGCTGTTTAACTGCTGTTAATGTGAATTAGTTGCTGTCCTGGTTTGAGTGAGTTCTTTCTTTCTGACAGTGGTAGAAAATGACTAATAGCAGGGAAATGAACAGGTGCATCCTGACACATAGGACAAACCTTCACTTTAGTGTTCCACAGAAATACCGCATGCAGCATCTGTCTTCAAAAAGAGCCTCCAACACCCAAACTGTATATGATGCTCTCTGTCCACCTAGCAAAGAATATTTTTCCTATGCAACTAAACAATTTATTTTGCTATTCAAACATAAACATACCTTAATTGATTGTGGTTTGAAAAAGGTTACCTATCAGGCCTTAAGTATGGATTTTGTGAAGGAGAGCATTTGGCCAAGGTTCCCCACAACTTTGCTTCAGTGCACTGACCTAATTGATTTTTCTGAACGTGTCAGGGCTTCCCTGTACATGTGATTCCCTCAGCTTTTCATGAGTATCAAAACACATACGAAGTACACTTTGGCAGTACATAAAACTGCAAGACAAGTGTTTTGTAATTCCAGCCTCCTCATGCAGAACTCGTTACTGCTGATTCTTGCTGTTGACAAATACCTTTTTCTCCCGTGGCAGTGGTCAGTACAATTTTTAAAGTAAGTTAGATGTCAATTTTTCCTGATATCATATTGTTGTTTCATTTGCCATTCTAGGGAAGGGAGCATTCAGCTGCACATCTTGTGTATGGAGCTACAGTTTATTAGGTGGAATGTGTAACTCGGACTGTCTTGTAGGTGAATACAAAGTCCAGGAGACATCAGGACAAGAGGTACCTATGTTTAGGCATTTTCTTCTGTGATATGTATGCTGAACTTGAACTTCTGAACACGATACAAATAATGTAGAGTGCTCTTTTCTGAGTTTTCAAGGCTGCTTATCTTTAAATATGCTTACTTTTTTCTTTTCTTGTCAGAAGAAGCCTTGTTTCTCTTTTTTGGGTTTTCTACTACAAAGTAGTCCTTTACCAGTAAAATGCACAACTTTGTCAGTGATGATACCAAAGCCATGTGAGCAGAATCATCTGTATTAGTAACACAGTTTATTTTTATTCCAGTATAACTGAGATTTCCCCATGAATTTCTGCTGCTTTGTGTGCAAGAAATCTCATGACATTCATGATTGACACCTCTGCTGGCAGAAACCTCTAGTGGAGGGGCATACTGAAGTTAACAGAGCTGTATGTTTGGTAGAGTAGGATGACAATTAGGTTTGGGTCTATGCCACAAGTCTGGGCACTCTAGCTTCCAGATTTTCACACCAGCTGCTTTCCAAAGACATTTGTTCAAGAATATAGCAGCAAGGCAAGCCAGCTGACCTGACATGCTGCATACCATTGAGTCTTTGGCCTGGAATATCTCTTTAACAGTGCTAGTCCATAACTGTGAGCCTAAGAAAACAGTCTAAGAAGCTGGGGACCACAGGGTCCTGCAGTTCTTTGACTCTGAGAAACTGGACCTCCCATGATGACCGTTCCACCTGGCACAGGTTCTCTTATTCAGGACAAGCAGCCTTGCAGGTCTGAGAGCAGATTTGATGAAAGGTTATTGTAGTTTCCAGATCCTCACGATGGATATGGGGTCCTGGTCCCACAGCATCAAAAAAGCAATTTTATCCCAATTCCAAACACTGGAAGCCCTGAAATACCTGAGCTCAGAGAATTCTGCATGGTAGATGTGACAATGATCATTTCTGGTAGTCTTTGTACACAGAGGCACTCAGCAGCCTATCTGGAATTCTCAAGCATATTTGAATCTAAGCTGATTTTGTAAAACAAAAACAACACAATCTAATAAAAATCTGTTTGCTAGAAAATTTCCAGACACCCTTGTTCCTTATTTCTCTTTCTTTCCAAATTAGAAAGAAAATTCATTCTCTCAGCTTTTTTTTTTTTTTTTTCCCCTAGAATATTTCATGTTGCTTCTTTCATGTCAGTTACTTTTAATGATACTCTCAAGTACACTTCTTGAAGGCCACTATAAAATCATTACTGCCAAAGAAGCATAGATCTGCTAGCATGGGACTAGCAAAATAAAAACCCACTTTCTGGCCATATAGCTTACAGTCTGAATGAATTTGTCTTGCTGTCTAGCTAGGTGAGAACTCTAAGCTCCTACAACACTATCCCCTCTTTCCCTACAAGCAGATTACCGAGAACCTAGGAGATATGAACCAAACTTCAGTTTTTCCTACTTTGTGATGTATTTTGCCACTGGCACCCATGGTGGCCAGACTTGACCACCCAGAGACAGTGAATGATAGGACAGAACTGCTGGGTCAGGTCCAAAGAATCCAAAATGAAATTTGCATTGCTTTTGTTCTCTGTTTGAAGGAGGATGAGACCAAGTGTGAAAGATGTGACAGCTCATGCGTTGAGTGCAAGGGACCTGGGCCTCTCAACTGCACGGTCTGCCCAGCCAGCATGCAGATCTACCTGGAGGAAAGCCGCTGCCTGCCCTGCTGCAGTGACTCTGATGTAGCAGGCACCCCAGAGTGCTGTGACTGCAGTGAAACACAAGGTAGGACCATGCTGAAAAGCAGTACTGGTGCTGAAGAGCTTTGTGACTGGCTATGCTGACATTTAAAAAGTAAAAATATGCTGCTGAGCTGAGGTACAGAGTGCATTTCAACTGGTCCATCACTAGGATAGGAAGGGCTTTACACAAATAACAGCAATCACAACTGCTGTGGGAGACGTCACCTTCTTTCCCTCATAGCTACTGTGATAAATGGGCAGGAATTTCATAAACCAGGTGACTGGGAAGTGCTTGCTTTAATGGCTCACCGTCTGAATCATTGCTTTTTAAACTCATCATGTCAAAATATGTTTGTGTGCTTGTTAGCTTTTCTGCCTCTTTCTGATTATTTCAAATCTAACAAAGAAGCATAACTATCCCATCCTTACAACATCACAGATAAAAAAACATAGTTATGGTACTGATAAGGTATTTAGTCAAATACATTTAAAAATGTAAAAAGGCCCACGCATTGTACAGGGTTTTTGAAGACAAATACCGTCCCACAATACACACCTGCACAAGCTCATTAAATCTTTTTTTTTTTTTTTTTAACTGCTGTTGTAGATGACTGTGTACTACAAACAACTCCACCACCGGAGAGAAAAAGTAAAACTGCTTTCTTTGTTATTACCTGCATTTTGCTTCTCCTTGTCATCGGAGCCATTTTATTCGTCTGGAGAAAATCACGAGCCAAAACCCAGGCTGTCAAGAAAGGTGGGTATGAGAAGCTGACAAATCACTCCAAAAACTTTCCTTCCTACGTGAGCAACTACCACGAGGGTCCTAGCTATCAGGAAGATCAAGTGATTGAGTATAGAGATCGAGATAATGACGATGATGATGAAGAAGATGACATTGTATATATGGGCCAGGATGGCACAGTCTATCGCAAATTTAGGTACGGACTTTTGGAGGATGATGAGGAAGATGAGCTTGAATATGACGATGAAAGTTATTCGTTTAGATAACTCTTTACTAATTTATGAATTTCTTACTCTGTTGCTTTTCCTGTTAAATTACAGCAATTTAGTTAAGTATGTTTAGCTACTTCTTCGCGTGCTAAGCCCAAGATTTTAGCAAACAGTTACTGTGAGAACAGAATGGTTTCTGAAAACATTTTTTCTTAAAGCTTTACATAAATCCTTGCTAGGCTTTTAAGTACCTCTCCAGGTGTAGGCTGCTTAAGAGATTGTTTCTGTGCATTTGTGTGGAAAGCAAATCCTTTCCCAATATGTTTTTGTGTGCATTATAACTAATACAAACTCTGCTTCAAACCATGCACACACATTTATTGAGAACCTTGCCAATCACTACTGGAAATGTGCAGATATAAATAAGACGTATTTAGCTACCTGTTGAATGCCACTGGGATAGGGTGCCAGTAGTTTGCTACTTTGTGAACTTTTACTCAGTAATTCATAAAAGAATAGGCAAGTTTGCTGACTCTACACAGATTTTTCTTCATTGCTTCTGTTCCTCAAAGCCAACGCATTCCTCCTTATAGTCTTACAGCATACTTCCCAGTGAAGTTGTGCATCTGTGACATGATGGTTTAAGATTTCTGATTGTGATTAATCCAGGTAACTGTATTATATTCACAGTTTGTATGAAATATAGCAGAAATATTTTATGTATCAATCTCTGATTAATCGTTACTGTAGTGTCTGTCAAATAACCTTTCATTGTACACACAAACTTCTGAGTTTACTGAAAAGGGGATTGTGGTCTATAAGCAAGTCCATGAAAAAAGGACTCCTTTTTGTCTTTTTGTTATCTATCTTATCAGTGATTTAAACATGGAATATTTATTCAAGCAGTTTTTCCATTTCTGTTGTAAATGGATCAGGATGTTCAGACAACGTTAAAGGGGATTATTAGTACTTATTTTGTAATGTAACTTAAAAGAACATGGCAATGTGATTTATTAATTATTATTACAGAGATATTATTTATCATACGAAAGAAAAGGATGCTCTTTATGGCCCTTTGTTGTGAAAGAATAAATTCTTTGCACAAAATCGTCTTGAAATTGCTGTTGTTACGTCAAGTTTTACACACTCTCAGAATTTCTTTAGATTTTCAGTAACAAGCTGCTCTAGAACTATAAATCAATTAATTAGGCAGTATTTACAAAGGAACTATGTGAAAATACCTATTTTTTATGTTTTAATGCTTCAGTGGAACTTTTTGTATTAAATATTCCTAAAGATTCCTCAGGATAGTTCCATCTGTAAATTTAAAGATGGTTTATGGAGAAGGTTATTGTTTCTAATCCATTCTAATGATGGGGAACTGTCTTCAGAAAATAATGATATCATGCCACAAAACACTGAATGCTAACAATAAATGTGTTTGTGGGCACTAGTTATTTTATAGGATAAGGCCAAAATTATTTTAAAAAATTATTCCACTTCAAATCTACCCTCTCTATAATTTTTTTTTTCCCTCATCCTATGCCCCAACCATCTGTTTAGTGCTAACATTTTAATTCATTGCTTTGGTTTGGGTAACTTTGACCAACTTACAGAGTCATTGTTTATGTGATTTCAGTTGCACAACAATATTTTATTGTAGTAATGGTAGTAATTTATATAAAAGAATGAAAGTGGAAGAAAAAAAAAAGAAGTCTAAATATGCTACTACTGCAAGCCTTCTGTTCTGCTGTTGGTTGTGCTCTCTAGAGGGAGAGATGTTACAAAAACTTTTGTATAAAGATCTTAGTAATGGAAGCATCTTGGATATTAAGCCCAAACACTGAAGTTGTTGTTTAGTTGCCTAGTGACAGACTGTAACAGTAGAAAACATGATCACTGACCTCTGGAGTTTTTAGGTTTTTTCAGCTGTAAAGAAAAAATCGTGAAGCAGTTACGTTTACATTGTTCATAATAAGTTTATTCCTGTTAATAATGAATTATACTTTTGGTTATAATTTATATGTAAGTGGATGTATACTTGCATACGTCCATTCTTTTTTAAGGAATACTTCTTTCAGGTATAAATTTTTATGTTCTTCTGGCATCCACAAGATGGCACTCGATCTCCTTTTCCAATGGTCTCGGGTTTGGGCACAGGTTTTGTACGCAGGGTTTACAGTCTTAGAACGGATCTTGAGAAACAGTAAATCAGATAAATATTAGCGTCAGAACTGTATCATTGACGATTTCACAGAAGTCTTGCTGATGACTTATACCTCTTCTGTCGAATAGGATGGGCTTCTGTAACCCATGGTAAAAATTATTCGTCCTTCATACTGGGCATGTTTTTCTCTCTAATAAATTGCATTCAGTTCATCTTGGAGGGAAGATTTTACATAAGTAGAATCTAATTACCTATATTCAAATTCAGTAGACATGTTTCTTCAAAAAGTGTGGCTGAATCTTAATCACAAATGTGTATGCCAAGAAAAGCAGTTTGGCAGCTCATACCTGAGGTTAAACTACTCAGACACTGTAACACACAGCTGAAAAAAAGAATTTCTGATCTGTGCTTATGCTACCGTTTTTACAGCTATTGTTGTTAGTGAAAAGTCTTTAAGTGTTTTTTCTGCTGTACATAATCCCATACAAACCAAAAGAAGAGAGAGCAGGTGTCACATGACATCTGTGTAGGCTTCCTTCTGTCCAGGAACAGCCTGCATCGGCCCTCACCTCTACTCTTTATAGAAAACTGAAAAGGCCTTATTAATTTTCAAGCTGCAAGGAAGAAAGGATTTCTACCTATGCGAGAGCATAAGAAAGAGAAAATGAAAATGGTGTCCCTGGTTACTCACACCACAGGGAGGAGGTAGCAAAGGAAATGGCTGCAATGGGTTTTCTCTGCATGCTCATTATTATTTTTTAAGATCATTCTCTTCCTGTGTTCCATGGGCTGTATCTTGATATGGCAAAGAGGCCTGGAGCAACAAGAGATTGTCATTACAGCCTTGTTCCCCCATTAAGCAATGACTAAGCAAATGGGAAAAATTCTGGTGAAAATTTCCTCTATACTTCTGCTCTCACCAGTAAGTGACGCTGCCTCCAAGCACATGCAGGGCATATCTGCAGTTGTTACAGCACTACCATCTCTTTATACAACAGTACTGGGAGCCTTGCTGAAAACATTGAGGACTCTGTGATCTTGAGCAAGACGTATCTCCTGGGCCTTGTACTTAGGGCTTACGTGTTCACATGAGTAGATGTCGTAAGGGAACCTACAGGAGTGACCCCTGCTGACCTGTGCTCTGCATTGGTGATGTTATGACAGAGATAATATTGTACCTAGTCAGGAGAAGATATGTGCTCCTGTTTTTTACACAGAGGAAAAGTCACAACTGCATGGGAGGGAGGACAGAATACGCACAGCATGCTGTGAGGAAAACTCATCCAGCATCCATCTGATGCACAAAAGTGGGGTACCCTGCATCTGAAGGGACATACAATTTGCACACTATCAATATTCCTCTTTTTATTCTATTTTATTAAAACAGCTGTTTTATTAAGCCATTTGTGTTGGGCGTCTCTTGCAGAGATCCAGGAACAGCCCTGCATCATTTATCTCTCTTTCTCACATCCCTGTTCACCAAAGCGCAGAAGAGCAACCCTTCATTCACTTAGGGCAGTACTGGAAAATAACATTCCATGAATGTTATTCTAACGACATAATACATCAGATCTGCCACAGGAGTGACTGAAAAGTCATGTGTTCAGATCCGGTATGTCTGTAGTTTCTTGGGAATAACATAATAGGGTACTTTTATGAGGGTGGTGTAGAGAAAGACTACCCAAAGATAAGTTTTGTAAAAAACAGATGACTTGATGAAAAATGTTCTGCTGATCCTAGAAACCATGCTAAAAAAAACAAAGAAAACCCTGCAAAGACAAATAATGTACAGCAAAGACATTGCTGAATGAAAACTCAGAAATATCAGCAGTACAACCAAATTCACAGAGAGTTGACAAAATTGCACCATATCACAAAAAAAGAGAAATGGTGAAGTCTGAGTAGACATTGACAGCTTGATCACAAAGAAGGAGAAAATTAAAGACAAGAATCTAACATTGTGTATGTTAATAATATTGAAAGAAGCTATAGTGCCATAGTCTTACACAGGCATTAATTTATTTGGATGTGCTGAAAGAAAAGTGTTGATGATGTCACAGAAAAAAAAAAAAAAACAAAACAAAACAAAAAAAGGAATATAATTTAGATCAGGTCAGAATAGAGGCAGTTTATTACTACTGCTATAGGAGAGAACACAGAGCAGCAGAGCAACTATCCCTGCCAATACAAGCTCTGCCTAAACAGGGCAGTCACAGAGCTCATATACCTGCAGGTTATATAACTCCTTCTTCACCAGAACTGTGTCAGAAAAGCAGGATATGGTAGATAACAACAGCAGTTTAAATCCTTCAGATAAGAAGGCTCTATACAGTACATCCTTTTACAAATAATCCACTCCTTTTATGAATAACCCACTCCTTTGCAATTAAAACTTGCTGACTGCAAGGCCATTAGCTGCAGATGTGTCTTAACCAGGGAGGCCTGCAGAGGCCTGTGAGACATGAACTCTTTTGCTTCCACAATAGTGGATTCTTTTTTCCTCCTTTCTAAAATTAACAATATCAAAGAACATAGCATGAAATCTTTTTAAGTAGATGCTTTATGCCGACAAACCTGAAGTCTGCAACATCAGCAAAATGCAGGGAGGGAGAATGAGAGTATCTGTGCAACAACTGATAGTTAAACACTGACATTGCAAAAATGTGTGTATTATGCTGCTCATGTTATGCAGGACCACATAAGTTTAATAGTTTCTAATGGAAAGGAAATACATGTTTATCTAGCAAAAACATGAACACAAGAGGATATAGAATAGTTTATTATGAAATTGCTTCTCTCTACTATAACAGCTAAAAACATGTTCAATAAAAGGATGAAGGAGAAAAGAGACTGGAATTTAAATGGAAAAAAAAAATTGTCTGTGAAATAGTAATAGAACAAAGAAAAAACAAGGAAAGGATTGAGCAGAGCATTGCAGAGGCAAAGTCTGCAGTAATTCATAAGGAGATTGCAATTAGATCACCTTAAATCAAGACCAAGCTCTGAAATTCATAACATCCAAGAAGCAGCTCAGACATTAACTAAAAACTCATGGTGAATGCATGCATACTTTTTTTTTTTTTTACTTACTTTTTTTTTTTTTTAATGTTTATATACATGTGCAGTGATTTAATCCCAACTGGCTAGTAAGCACCACACAGCTGCTCACTCACAGGAGAACTGGAAAAAAAAAAGTAAAACTTGTGGGTTGATATAAGAAGAGTTTAATAAGCTAAACACAACTATTTTTAATACTAATCATTATTAACAACACTAGTAGGAATAACAGCAGCAGCAGTCATTATTATTGTTCATATTATTATTATTTTTAAAGGAAGATACAAACAAGAGAGAGATAAAACCCAAGAGAAGACAAGTGATGCACAATGCAATTACTCACCACCTGCTGATGGATGGCTAGCCGGTCCTTGAGCAGTCACTGGCCAGTCCAAGACAATTCCCCCCAGCTTATATACTGAGCATGACATTCAATGGTATGGAATAGCCCTTTCTTTGGCTGGTTTGGATCAGCTGTCCTGGCTGTGCCCCCTCCCAGCTTCTTGTGCACCTGCTTACTGGTTGAGCATGGGAAACTGAGAAGTCCTTATGTTGTGATAAGTGCTACATCGTGACAGTTGAAACACCAGTGTGTTCTCACATTAAATCCAAAATACAGCACTCTGACAGCTGCTAGGAAGATAATTTCTCTATCCCAGTTGAGATGAGGACAACATAACACTGTAATTTGTTTATTTTTATTTATGGAAAGTGGGCTTTCTAGGATAATGGAGGTTGTTAGTAAATAAAATTTGGAAAAAGTTGAAAGGTTGAAGTTAGTATAAATTGTTTGTTTCTCAGGTTACTGTCTCAGGAGGAGCTTGATAGATTTGCCTCATAGTTTAAGTTTCCTGTGGTTAAAATACAAGCTTTCTTCAGCTTTACCAGAATCATCTTTCATCACTCCTGCCAGAGAAGCCATCAAGAGAACGAATAATTCATTTCTCAGGAAGTTGTATTAGTCCAGGCCTGCTTCTTATGTCTATAGTGCAATCAGCAAGTCATGCTTTTTAACTGCACCAGAGTAGGAAAAAGACATCTAGGCACAATGAGAAACCCCTGATTTACTCAATACATGTTTTGTCATTAAAAACCACAACTCAAGGCTGCAACGTATTTCTATTTCTATTTTCTATTTTTGATTCTGTAATTGGGGCTAACTGCTAACTAGTCTCTTGGAAGAAGCTTGTCCAAGGATGTCCTTGATCTGACATGGTTTGCTCATATTAAACTAATTTTAAACTCACTTGAAAAAATTGCATATCAAAAATGACAATTTGTGCAAACTCCAATGTGTAAAACAAAAAAAAAAAAACAAACAACTATTTCTGATGCATATTACAGATATTAACTCACACAGAGAAAGCAAATACAAACTTCCCTTATGAAATCTCACCATGAGTCATGCTCCTCTTTGCAACTGAGCACTCAGACATGGTAAGTCTGCTTGTCTGCTTCAAAATCTGTTTTCCAAGTCTCAGTTTAATTTATCAGACTCTTCCAACTGGAAAGAAATGGGAGGAGGAAACTGCTGCTGACAGACTGTGGGGTCAGCCCTTCCTTTATGAGAATTGATCTGACCAGCCTGATCTGCTGGCCCCAGTACCTGAAGGTCACTGCTGCAGCTTAGGCTCCTCAGCAGCTTCTGGGGCTTCCAGCTGCTCACTTCCTGCATCCATCTAAATGCACTGGACCCTTTCTCAACGACTGTTTGCACCCAGGCTGAAACACAAAGGGACACCATGAAAAAGCATGGCAAAAAAAAAAAAGTTAATTCTAGGTGATTTTTTTGTTGTTGATCTCGTAAACCCTCTCAATCAAGCACAGAATGAAATGCAATGCTAAAAGTCAAGGGACCAGGGCCCAAAGGAAAACACCAATCCCTGTCACTAGCCTAGCCCCAGTCAAAGGATTTATTTAAATGGAGAGCAGTGAGTCAAAGTGGCCCAGCTGGATTCTAGCGTTTGGCTCTCCTTGCTCTCCTGTCACTGTTGGAGTAGGTCCCACAGCCAAGAAACAAGGGCTAACCAGGGGACCAGAGACACACAGCTTGATTTTCCTGGCAACAGGCATCATCAAATCTCCAAAATATTTTCTGTTTCTGAAAAAAGCAACAGTGCTGGTAGAGGGCTTATTAGAGAAAACAGGCCATAACAGAGGTACAAAAAAAAAAAGATCCACTCGCAATTCTTGTGTTATGCACACAGAAGAAGGAGGTAGGAAGAACATAGCCTCCTTCAACTGCACTGCTCACTCAAAGGCACAGAAAAAATAACAGCAAACTACTAATTAGATTCTATATTCACATGTCTTAAAAATATCCTCCATGGTATTTTGCCTATGAGGGTGATGAGGTGTGAGTTTGGGAGGATAGAGGAGGAGCAGCAAACTAGGGGGGTCATCAGTTGGATTTCTCAAACACCACAGATACTCTGTGCATCTTGAGAACTACCCTTCTCTCATCCTTTCATTTATGATGAATGTCCTAATCTGTAGCTGAGGCAGCTTAGAAAAAGAGAGTTTAAAGCCTTTCATTAAGTATACATGACTGCAAGAACAGTGTGATTTCTGTTTTGCACAACAAAGGGACAGGCACTATTTGAAAAGGGTAGAGCACTGTTGACCTGTATCAGGTTAGAAAGAAACCTACAAGACCCTTAGAAGGCACCTTCCAGCAATGATAAGGCTTCTGCTCCAGGACTACAGCCTCCCTGACCTGCAAGGTGATGATGGGATGGCCTCTCCTGTCTCCTCCTCAGGTGGGTGTTGCAGTATAATAATGGGTCTCATCACAAGTGCATGGGAGCAAGTGAGTGAGGGTGGAAAAAGAACCCAAGCTTTTTACTATTTAATCTTGTGACTATTTAAAGACATTTAAATTCCACGTTCCTCTAAAATTCATGTTGCCATGAAAAACTCTGATTACACAGCACTGGTTATAATAATTTTTCTCCTAAGAAAAAAATAAAGTAGTAGGAGATCTTTTCAGTCTCACTAGCTCCTGTACTTGTGCAGATCTCATGTAGGCAGTATAGTATGCTGTAGGAGACCCTAAGTGAAACAAGCTGATTTCTCAACTGGAAGTTGCGGAGATAAGTCAGTACTATGTTGTGCATCATCATCAGGAGTGTTTTCAGTTTGAAACACAGTCATCTACAAGTTAGAATTGAGTACTTCATTCCCTGAAGCCTCATTTCAATATTCTTCCATTTCTCCAATTTTATCTTAGAAAACCTTTAAACTGTGTTTGAAGGGTTTTCGAGTTAAATCCATATTTTAAAAATGTCAAAGGCCTGGAGTTTGTTTTGGTCCTGCAGAAAAAAATACATTATAGCCAAAAACTAGTATAGGGTAGTTAGGATGTTTCACAACAACTGCTCCTTTGGCAAAGCCTACATGCAGTGCCTATACAGTAGCACTTGGTGGTGTCTTCTGCCAAAATAACTTGTCTCTGCCTTGCTATAGTATGGTTGAAATGTATGGTGCCAGCCAGTAGCTCTCAGTATAGCAAAGATCATGGAAGTTGCAAGGGAAACCCCTCTGTTTCTCTCAAGTAATCCCTGAGGTCAACTACATCTGGCCTCTTGTCTCCACACTGGATTGTCAGTGATAAAACTTTACGATGTATATGCCAAGGACATATCTCTCTGTGATCATCAGGGGCAGGCACAGGCCTGCTCTTTGCTACAGAGAACACCGACAGCAATACCTCTGCTTGGCATGTGGTAGTTTCATCCAAGACTAATGATTTGAGGGAAGCTTGCTTTATGCATGTCTCCTGTAAAGGTGCTCATCATGTCTGGGAGGTTTTTCTCCATGGATCACATCATCCTTAAGGAGTTTCCTTGCCCTGCAACCTTCTTTTCTGTAGAACAGGCCATCTAGTGCAGACTGCAGTGATACATAACCAGATGGATGTCCATCTGTTACAGCAGCATGCTCACAGTTGTATATGAAAGTCATGACTCTCTCTAGGTAAGAAAGACAAGCTCTTTGGGAGATTAAATTCTGGCACATTGTCTTTAGAAAGCCATAAGATCAATGCAGGGCTTTTATATCTGTACAGTGTCTGCACAATTAAGTCATGGCTACTGTGCAGGACAAATACGTGCTGACTAGCATTTACATCAATCTGGTAGCTTAAAATCACTTAAAGGTTAGTGTAAGCTATCTTTCAAAGCTCCTGCCTACTGCCAAAGAGCATGGGGTGGCTGCAGTGCAAACAAGAATTGGATCTCTTCCATCTGCCTTTTCTTGTGTCCTTACACTTTGCAAACTCAAAGTTTGTTGAACCTCTGAAATATAGAAAGGACATGTTGTTGTAAAGAAAACTGATTGCTCAGAAAGAGGAAAATCTGCCTGCTGTAGAGTGTCATAGAAGACAGAAAGATTAAGATTCATTATTATCATAGGTCCATGTAGCACACAAGCTGAGGTATGTACAACATATCCTCACTGACATGTAAAAAATACATTTCTCTCCCTCTTCGTACTCAGAGAGGACAGGAATAGTGAAAATCACTCTGCCCCCTAGTATGCAAAGAAGTGATCTAGTCTAGATGTGCATGCAGAAAAGAAAGCCTGTAGAGCCATCACTCTGGACAGCAGTGTTTAGTGCTTCTGTTTCATAATTGGAAGGGACTTCTGGGGATCATCTAGTCCAACACCCCTTGTCAAAGCATGTTGACCTAGATCAGGTTGCCCAGGAACCAAGGTGGGTTTTGAAAGTCTCCACAGAAGGAGACTCCACAACTTCTCTGGGCAGCCTGTTGCCATGCTCTGTCACTTTCACAGGGAAGAAGTTTCTCCTAATGTTTAGGTGGAATTTCCTGTGTTCTAGTTTGTACTCATTGCCCCTTGTCCTCTCACTGGGCACCACTGAAAAGAGACTAGCCCTATCATCTTGACATCTGCACTTTAGGTATGTATAAGCATTAATAAGATCCTCTCTCTTTTTCACGCTAAAAAGACCCAGGTGTCTCAGCCTTTCCTTATAAGAGAGATGTTCTAGTCCCTTCGTCATCCTCATAGATCTCCACTGCACTCTTTCCCGTAGTTACCTGTCGCTCTTGAACTGGGGAGCCCAGAACTGGACACAGTACTCCAGAAGTAGCCTCACTAGGGCAGAGTAGAGGGGGAGGAGAATGTCCCTTGACCTGCTGGTAACAGTCTTCTTAATGCACCCCAGGATACTGCTGGCCTTCTTCACTACAAGAGTACACTGCTGGCTCATGGTTAACTTGCCCATCAGGACTCCCAGGTCCTTCTCTGTGGAGCTGTTTTCCAGAAGGTCAGCCCCTAACCTGCACTGGTGTCTGGGGTTATTCCTTTCCAGATTCAGGACTCTACACTTGTCCATGTTGAACTTCATTGGGTTCCCCTCCACCCAGCTTGCCAGCCTGTCCAGATCTTGCTGAATGGCAGCACAGCCTTCTCATGTGTCAGCCACTTCTCCCAGTTCTGTATCATCTGCAAACTTGCTGAGGATCCTCTCCATCCCTTCATCCAGGGCATTGAAGAATACGTTGAACAAGACTTCCTAGGAATTAATTTCCCAGGAGTTCTCCACAGTGCAGCCCTCAGCTCCAGGGCAGGTGGGATGACTGTACTACCTGAACCTCTGCCTTCATTAAGTTCTGCATCCCACAATGGTGACACAGGCAAACAAGCACTTTTGGAAAGCAATTCCTTCATTACTGAGCTCCAAGTTAAAGGTTCCACTCTCCACCCTGGCTATTTCTGTTGCTCCTTCCCAGAGTTTCACAGTATCTTGTCGCCCAAGAGGAGTTCAGCCCTGTCCTGAAAGCCTGTGAAGGCTCCGGCTGCACAGTGTGAATTTACTGTCATTAGCTATCTCTGTGACACAAGCTGTTGCCCTCTCGCTTTGCTCAGTGCTTCTTTAAAGACTGATACGATGATGCACTTGTTCAAGAGAAGCACAATCCAAGGAAAGACTTAGACAATTAGTCAGAGGTTGAACTTCCGACCACAGAACAAATTAAATCAAATAACTTCAAGATCTCCCTTCATCTACACTAGTAATTTAAACAAGCTAGGAAACATTCCTTCTCTTTCTCTGAAAGAGCAAATTCCTTTTCATTTCTCCTTCACTTCAGATTAATGGTCCCTCTGCTTCACACATACCAGGTGTATTTTCCTTAGGAGATGATTGCTTTGTATTTATCTGATTAAAGCCTTGGTAATTTTCTCAGTTTGTCTTTAGCTCTGGTCTAACAAAAGGAGTCTCTGTCCCTTACCATTGTCTCTGTCCTTAGACATCATGTGCACACCAATGTTTTTATACTGTTTAAAAATAGACTCATATTTATATTCCAAATAAAGTTTTAATTCCTTTAAATGCTACCCTGAGCATAGTTTTGAATGTTTTTTTGAATTATTTTGAATGTTGTTTTGAATTTTTTGTTCTTCCCAATGCACTCAAACCTTTGAAAGCCAGAATGATAACTTGGTTTACCACTCTACTGAAAAAGCTCATGTCTTCAAACTCATGAAAATTCTAACTTATCACTGTCAGCTAGGAAGGGTCTGGAAAAACTAAATTTAAAAATTTGAAAAAAAAAATTGTTACTATTACCTAGCAAGACAAAACAATAAATACACAGTAATTCTTTGTTGTTTCAGGCTTAAGATCAGAAAACCAGTTCTACCATGAAGGCAATAGCCTTGGTCTGAAGTCCACTGATAATAATAAAAATCTTCCCATTACTTTTGTTGATGTGTAGTAAAGCGGAAATGAAAAGGAATTTGCCTTTTCAAAGGAAACAAAGGAATGTGCTTTTTCAGCATTTCCTAGAAATCTGATTACTTTCCCCATTAGGGCCTAGAAAGTTATGTAACCTAATCTGAAAAGGTAAACAAGTCAAGGTTTTGTTTCAAGTTATGGAGTCCAGTGTATTGAAAAAAAATGACAATTAAAATTCTTTTGGGCAACAAACCCATCAATAATTGCTAAGAATTTTTCTCAGGTGAGCGCTGTCCTCAGGACTTCAATTACACTGAAAAACTCATCAGGCAGTGTCGCTGTTTATACCGGGAGTGGAGAGATGCAGCAACACACAAATTCAGCAAGAGAAGGCAAAGAAGCAACTTTATTAATTTATAACCCCATTTTATATACCCTAGCCCCATAGGACAATTGGTCAGTGATCACCCATCTCCTAGGGTGATTGGCTAAAGTCCTACAGCACCTATTTCAAAATATTTTTCCAATGTACCATAAACAGAACTTAGCAAAACACCACGTGTTAGTCTAGCTTACAAAACCGTCCTACTGTTTCTCATAACACGTGTGAGAAAGGCAGGATTCTCACCAAATATTGTGAGAACCTAGGAAAATCCCTCTGCTAGCAGCTTTTCAGCATCCATAAGGCAGCCTGTGATCAAGAGCTCATGAACATATTTCACTGCACACACATTTCCCACCGCCATTGATCTGATTAAAAACTGATGTTCATATCAGGCTTTAATTTGTGAATGATAGAAAATTAAAACCTTTCTGTTTTTTATAACCACCTCATGTCTCCATGTACAGCTCAATGTGGCCTGAAACTGCTCCCAGTGCATTTCCAGGGATTTCACTGGTAAACTCAATAGGGTCATACATGGTGAGGTGTTTTGTCACGAATGTGATGGAATAGAGACCCATGAAACTTGGCTTGAAGGATATAAAACACCTGTGCCATGGAAATAATTTGCAGCCTTCAGCAAAACAGTCTGAATTCAATACAGCAACTGCAAGATGAAAGACCATGCAACACATCTTAATGGTAAAACAAAAGACAGGAACATTACACAGCAGTTAGTTTGGAACGGACAGATCTACGTGGATCATCTTACTGTTCTGCAGTTTTCCGTTATATGAGTATATCACAGATTCCCTGCAGCTAGGAAAGGATCAGAAGCACGGTATCATGCCCAGACCTTCCCAAAGAAAAGATGATCTTCTACAATTTGAGGTATAGGTGTAATTACTGGTAAGAGTATTTGAACCAGTATTCCAGACTCTTCATGGGTAGAGTAATTCTTCATGACACAATACTGAAATACAGACTTTCTTGAGCAAAGGAACATGTCTTTGGACAAAAAAACCCACCTCTCAAGTCCATAGGAGTTCAGAAAACTAATGAAAAAACAGCTATGAAAAGCAGTCCAGGATGGTCACAGTAAGTCCTCAAAGGGACTTGCCTAAAACCAAGACTCAGCTAACTGGCTTGTGTAGCAGAGGCTTCCTTGAGTCTCTCTTGGCTTGGGGGCTGGCCAGTTTACTGATGTCATCAAGCATTCACACTGCCAAGGCATTGCCTGAACAGGCCCAAAGGACAAGGAGTGCAGCGCTGTGCAGCTTCTTCTGCTGTGGTTTTCTGGAACCAAGAGTTCAGCGGATGTGAAACCTGAGGGTTTAACAACTTGTTCATAAGGAAAAAAAATGCAGCCACTTGTACACTGGGACAGGTGATAAAACGCCAAGACAGAGAGTAAGAAGCTGTGGAGAGGCCAAAGTATCTGTCCTGCATAGGGGTTAAATTATTGCCCCAAATCATTGGATATGTTTATTTACTCCCTTTTAAAAAGACTGTAGATTTTTAATGCAAAACACTTGAGAAAAATGTGGAAGCAGAAGGAGAGAAGGGTCTGAGTTCTTTCTTAGTTAACCTGTGTAATAGGAAAGGTAAACTTCTGTGGCACATGCCCAGTTTTGCAGGGGGAGAGAATTGTTCTGGTCAGGCTGTCCCATGGGATGCTACCTGCACCCACCAGCAGTGAGGGGTGGCTCTTGATCTAACTAGAAGGCAGAGGCATGACCTGGTCCCACCTGAAAATACAAGCTCTCAGGAAAAATGAAGAAGAGATGCACCTCATAAAAAATAATTTAAAAAAAAAAAAAATTAGTAATTTGCATTCTGATTGTATAATCCCATTAGAAAGGTGTCTACAAATAATTTAAAAGCTGTGAGTTGTTCAGCAATGGAAAGGAAGCAAGAAAAATCTGAAGGCTCTGATCCCAGAGCAGAGGAAGGCATTTGCAGGAGTATTCCTGCTCAGTCCTTTCCCTCAAGGCTGAGAAATGTGATGAATTGGAAAATGTCTATATGCATGTTGCATGCCCCTGTCTGTCAGACCTGAGTTGGTATTAAAAAAAGAAAGACAAACAGCACATGATGGCAATTTAACAGGATCGAAAGCTACACAGAAAATGGCAAAGCATTAGTGCTTTTTCCACACTGAGATACAATGAAACCCTGGCCTGATGGAGAATTAGACATCCTCTAGATAACATGGTGCTTAAACAGCTGACATCAGCTGGACTACAGAGACAGCCCATGATGGAAAACTCTAACCTGGGGCTCCATTCTGGGCCAGGGAGCTGCTGTTTCTCTAACAAGTGTGGGCAGGAATATGTTTCTAGTGGCATCACTAATGCTTTGCTCTGACACACAAAAAGTGACTAAACTAACACTCAGCTTTTGCAGACTGTAGCCAGAGGCAAATATACTCAGCTGACAAATAAACAGCTTATACTCTTTGTTGTCATAAGTATTTAGCAGAGAGAGAAAGCATTGTGTATATGAAACATAATCATAAAATCATAGAATGGTAGGGGTTGGAAGGAACCTCTGGAGATCATTGAGTCCAACCCCCTTGCCAATGCAGGAACACCCAGGGCAGGCCACACAGGAACACATCCAAGGGGGTCTTGAAAGTCTCTAGAGAAGGAGACTCCACAACCTCTCTGGGCAGCCTGTTCCAGGGCTCTGTCACTCTCACAGTGAAGAAGTTTTTCCTCATGTTGAGGTGGAACTTCCTGTGTTTCTCCTTGCTACCATTACCTCTTGTCCTATCACAGGGCACCACTGAAAAGAGACTGGCCCCTTCTACTTGACACCCACCGTTCAGACATTTGGGAACATTAGTAAGATCCCCTCTCAGTCTTCTCTTTGCCAGGCTAAACAGTCCCAGGGCTCTCAACCTTTCCTCCTAAGAAAGATATTCCTGTCCCTTCATCATCTTTGTAGCTCTGTTGGACTCTCTCTAGTATTTCCCTGTCCCTCTTGAACTGGGGAGACCAGAACCGAACACAATACTCCAGGTGTGGTCTCACTATTCCAGATGTGGTCTCACTAGAGCAGAGGAGAGGGGGAGGAGAACCTCCCTCAAACCACTGGACACACGGATCAGTCAGTCTCGGGAAATGCTATTGTTCTCACAAGCCTAAGAGTGTTTAGAGAACTCTGTTTGTGTTCTTACACCCTGTGTACACATGTGACATTTCCTGCTTTTGCAGTGTAACAGCAGTATGAGGAAGTGTTGAGAACACTGAAAGAAAAGTCGTCTCCTCACATTAACTCAAAAATCCTGAGAATTTCTGTGTTATAAAGGTGAGAGGGCAAAAAGTCAATAAACTTGAAAATTGCGATGATAGAACAAAATATTTTTTCCACAGAAAATGTTACCAATAATTTAGAAATAGAATGTATAGAAATGAAAATACATTCCTGCCCTTCTCCTTCTCACCCCCTGCTCCCTTCCCATCCAGCAAACAGCTAGGGCAGAATCCCAGGGCTCAAGAAGGAACTCAGAGAAGGGTCATGCTCAGAACCACACTGCACAGACATATTCCTTCAGTTTCCTTGTCACCAGACTCTCTTATTCCTCTACTTTCAGCAGTGCAGGAAGTGGGAGAGAAGTCAGTATGGCCGCAATAAAAATACATTAAGCATCAACTAACCATGTATCATGGTAGAAAACTGGTAACAAGAGAGGTACTTGAAGCAAAGGATCAGCAAGTGCCTTTACCAAGGGCCACACTAGGCATTTAAGAAGTTAAAAACCATGAAGATTTGTTTGATGGAATGTGTGGAAGGGGTCTCTTGCCCCTCACAGTGCAGCACCGCACACTCTGCCCCCACACCTCAGGGAACCGCTGCCCTGGCACACAGGAGCTGGTAAGTGCAACACCTGAAGGGCTAACACAGCAAATTCACCAAAATAAGGCTTCACCCTGTGCTTTGTTTCCTTGCATTATTTTGATGTGCAGCCACACACACTACTCAGTTTAAAAATAAAATAGATTATCTCATTTATGTTAGCCATGCAAGTTTTAAGAGTGTGAGTTTTTCCTTTTGCTTGCTTGTAAAATGCAACCCTTGCATTCCCAGCATTTTTTTTTCCTCTCCCAGCCTGTTGTCTTTTCTTCAAGTTAAAGGGAATCACTTGGACCTTTGAAATCTTTTCCCCCCTTAGGAGGAAGAAAGTCTTTACCAAAAACACATGCTTTTATAGATTTCCAATCTTAACAAGGGTACTCCTCTAAAAGCTAATTTTGAAAGCAATACAGTTATTTTTTTGCTGTGTATCTCAGCAGACCTTATGTACTGGAAACAGAGACGTGCTCCAAGAGCATGAGGGCTTGTCTCTGCCTCAGATGGCCCATGGGGAGGACAAGGAGCAAAGCCACCTACACACCAGTTCAACAGAGAGGAAACAAAAGGAACTCAGGGTTTGTCCTCTCATGCCATTACTCCTATACTGTTTGAAAACAATGAACCAAATAAGTTACCTGATAATATTATAATGTTCTCTCTTAAAATACTGATTGTAATATATCATTGAGTTATGGTGTCCTGGGCATTACTCAGCCCTTACATGTGAAAGTCATTCATAGCTTAATGGGTACAGACAGCTATATACAGAACACTTTAGAAACATGAGTGTTGCTACTTCTCATTAATACCAGAAATGCACCCTGGCATGGAATGACTGTTGTTGTTTTCAGACACCCTTATCTCTAACAGGGGGTAGCAAGAATAGGAGACATCCTAAGATGTTCTTTGCAAGTCATAATAAGGGTTGGAAATTTCTTAGTCTCAGGCCAATTAGAAAACACAAGGCACACTTATTCTGTAAAAGACATATTAGATGTGTAAATGAAATAAACTGATTCAGATACTTCTACAAGGTAATGTATGTACTTTGATTTCTACACCTGGTGATTAAAATGGAATGATTCTCCAGAAAATGCCATAGATTCAGGGGATTTTATGTATTTATATGGATAATGTGAACATCCATATCTGCAGATACATTAGTATTAAAAATAAAATGTAAGAACCTTCATGGCTTCAGGACACAAGCCAGACTGCTGAATAAGGTGTTTTCATAGACCCATAGAATAGTTTACATTGCAGAATACCTTTAAGATTATAGAGTTCAACCATTTATAATAGGCTGTTCCATTCTGATATGTCCCTCTGAGATATCTGAAGAATTTTTTAGTCAGAGTTGAAACACCAATCTGATCCAGGACAGTACTTTCCGTGGCACAGATTTTTACTCATGCTGCCAAACAACTGCATTTTTATTATTTGTTCCAAAAAAATCAATCATAATGTAAGGCTACTCCATAAAATCCCGTCCTTCACATATCATCTTGAAAACATCTTTTGTCTCAAATAATACAGTATTTGGTGAATAAAGTAGTATTGAAAATACATTTAATAACAATTCTTTTTATCTCATATTTATCTTAACAAGAATAGGTAAGTTGTCCTTTAAGTTAACTGATCTGAAGTTTTCTTTATCTAAGCCACATTTAGGGCTTATAGAACATACAGGGTTTCTTTTAATCCCGTCTAATTTGCAAACATAATATTAACATTTTACAATTCCTGTATTCACTTAACAGTCAGATGGGGCTTTTATTTAGAGCAATACATTTATAAAATGTTTTTGATGCAAAAACAAAATACATTTTCCTTGTGAGTTCAAGGAACATAATCCTGTGGGTAGTTTGTAATAGACTAGTTTTGATATATGTGAAATTATGAATGAATGTAACACTGGGGGGGGAGTTGTGGGGGGGTAGAAGACCTTTCCTAGAAATATCTCTGTGTAAATTTATTTCTTGGCTCAGCAGGGAATTTATTTTAAAACCAATAACCAGTGAAGAGTAACTAATACAAACTGCTACTCTTGATTACGCAAACATCAGGCTTGTTTTTTAAAGCCTTTTCCCCTGTAGAGGGAAACAATGGGAAAAAAAAATCCCTCAGCTGTATATCTACATAGACATGATTTGGACATCAGGCAGAGCTTTGTTTTCCCTGAAGTAAAGAGCAGTTCACCTGCTGTACTTTCTTGGCATCTACACAGCTAGCGTAGTTAGTGCCTGGCAAACTTAGCAGTACTGTAAAATATGACTCCTCTGTCCCCAGGTTAACAGTGGTGTGTGTATTTAATGAAGACGTGATGGTCACTGGTGAACTCTGTCAAAGGAGAAAGCCTAAACCCATGGAAAGAGGCTCAGGCTTGCTGAGCTAATCGTTTTGGTAGCAAATTTTAAAGCACACCCAACTTTGACTCACATAGTTGCATTTCTTGCATTCTATAGTCATAATGTTCTCCTGTGTTAAACAAATGATACTTTTCTCCCTTTGTCAGTGCCTTTGCCTGTGACAAGCAGTACCACTGGTGAGTTCTTTGATGTTAGACATTGCTTTCCCCATCACCCCTCAAAGACTTGATTTGCCTCAACAGTGACAATCATCTGACAATCATGACATTTTGAAATAAAACTTTAAATCATCAGAACACAGTTGCAACCTCAATATCTGAAAGCTCAGTTTGAATACAACTCAACTGAAATCATTTCAGCCAACAAGGAGAGGTGCTGTTCTGGAACTCATATTCACCAAGAACAAAGGCCTTGTTGGGAATGTGAAAGTCAAAGGCAACCTTGTCTGTGGTGACCATGAGATGGTGGACTTCATGCTCCTGGGGGCAGTGAGGAGGGTAAAAAGCAAGATCACAACCCTGGACTTCAGGAGAGTGAACTCTGGCCTCTTCAAACATCTGCTTGGTAGAGTCCCATGGAATGAGGCCTTGGAGGAAAGAAGGGACCAAAAAAGCTAATTAATATTCAAGGATCACCTCCTCTAATCTCAGGAGCAGTCCATCCCAACAAAGAGGAAGTCAGGCAAAAATGCCAGAAGTCCTGCATGGACAAATCAGTAGCTCCTGGACAAACTCAAACACAAAAAGGAAGCATACAGAAAGTAGAAGCAAGGACAGGTAACTTTGGAGCAATACAGAAACATTGTCCAAATATCAAGGGAGAAAGTTATGAAGGCTAAAGGTCAAATGGAATTTAATCTGGCAAGGATGTTAAAGACAATAAGAAGGGCTTATTTAAGTACAGAGGTAACAAAAAGAAGACCACAGAAATTGTTCAATGAGACAGGGGACCTGGTTATGCAGGATATGCAGAAGGATGAAGTACTGAATGCCTTCTTTGCCATGGGCTTTACTAGTAAGGCTGGCCTTCAGGAATCTCAGGTTCTAGAGACCATGGGGAAAGTCTGGAACAAGGAAGATGTATCTTTGAAGTCAGGGCATCCTCAAACAAACTGGACTTACATAAGACCATGTGCTCTGGTGGGATGCACCTGCAAGTGCTGAGGGAGTTGGGAGATACATTGTGAGGCCACTCCCAATAAGTTTTGACTGATCATGAAAACTGGAAGAAGGAAGGCTGAAAGAGCTGGAAGAGTTCAGCATGGAAAAGAGAAATCTGTGAAGAAAATCTCATCAGTGTATATAAATACTTGAAGGGAGGGTGCAAAGCAGATGGATCCAGGCTCTTCTCAGTGATGCCCAGTGACAGACCAAGAGGCAATAACAAACTGAAACACAGAAGGGTCTCTCTGAACATCTGGAAACAGTTTTTCACTGTAAGGGTGACTAAGCAGTGGCACAGATTGCCCATGGAGGCTACAGGGTCTCCATTGCTGGAGATATTCAAAAGCCATCTGGACATGGTCCTGGGCAATTGTGTCTAGGTGGACCTCCTTAGGCAGATTGGGGTGGACCACATGACCTTCAGAGATCCCTTCGCATCAACCAGTTTATGATTCTCTGATTCTGTGAAATACAAAGAATAAGTTTGAATGTCCTCACAACATATTTAACAGTTTTTAGTTACAAGAACAAAATAGGACTTGGGTCTCTTGTGAGACTGTGCTTCACTAACAGCCTGGCAAGTCAGAAAGGCCTTCTCACAGGCTGTGTTGGTACTTTTCCTTCTCAGATAAAACAAGAAAGTACAGTGATGTGACCAATAACAAAAAGTCTAAATAAATAAATAATTAAAAAGACAAATATTAGCACATCAATACAGATCTAAATAATGATTGGCTTAAAATTAATATGGATTTGTGTCTTAACCAAAGCAGTCCTTTCTTCCCAGTTCTGAACTACCTAAGCCAGGGAGACACAGTCCTTTCCCTGAGAAAAGCAATGAAGCAGATAGCATAATATGTAGGTTTTTGAGGTTTATATTAGATCTTCTGTGGTTTTCACGCTACAAAGTAGAACACACTTGTGTATTACCAGCACATTTATAATTGCAGGCTGCACACAGGATAAACAATCAAATAAGAAATACTATTGAACTAATGAGGGCTAATGACAGAATAAAATCTCTTGTGCTAATTTCATGGCAATTGTAAATTTTAAGAATGATTTGAACATTTTATAGAAGAAGGGCTTATTACCTCAGTGCATGAATTTGTTAAAAATAGTGATATAAACAGGGAGTTGGGGGGCTTATTGATTAGCAGTAAATAGAGTGACTACCTTTTCATGTACAAGTTTATTTAGGAAAAAGCTTTCATGAGGTAAAATTTTATTTGGAACTTGTGACCTAATGTATTTCCTTATTTTTCCATATATTACTCATTCAGCTGTGAGCAAGTAAAAAATTCTTCCTTAGATAAGATATCACAGAAGTCATTAAGATCAGCAAGTTCCTTCGTAGATATTTTCTGGCTCCATTAATATTCTAGCATGAAGTGACGTCAATTAAATTTCATTTTTATTTGGTCTGTGTGATAAGCTATGAGATAAGATCTCAGTCAGAAATGTGGAAAATCTTTATATTCACCTCGATGTACAGAGTTTTAGTCTCTGGTTAACCAGTCAGCACTGGTTGCTGTTTCTTTAAAACTCAGTGGCAGCATGAACTCTATTTAAACATGTTGGGTTTTGAGAAAACAGCTAAGATCTTCAGTCGTAGCTCTTTTAAGTAGTTCATGTTTGTGGTGAACAACTGTACTTTTGAAAAAGGCAATGCAAAACCCTCCACAAAGGAAACAGAAAAAATCATTCTCCTTCTCCTATGCCTTCTCTGTCCTCCTCTCCCTGCACAATAAACTACAGGTTAAATACAGAAGCAATGTCACATTGAGCAGGGAATTATTTCCCAAGGAATCCCTTCTTTCCATAGGTAGTAAGCATACCTACAAAAGTAACATATTAGGAACATGCTGTGTTTGAAATTACATATTCTTTGTGGTGTTTTAAGAGATAATAGTGGTATGTTGTGTTTGCTTTGCACTAGTGATAATTTAGGTGCAATAACTAAGAAAAAGACTAATAGAAATACTTACCACACTTCCTAAACCATGTATCATGCTCTTTGCTTAAAGACCTCAAGCTGTGACGAAGCAGAAGGGCATGCAGGCAGCAGATGGACAATTTCCTGAAATTGCCATAATGCCTGTGGGAAGAAGAGTATGACCATTCCTCCTAAACCACCCACGCACAGGAATGGCCACACTGCAGAGCCCACACCCCAGTTCATCTTCAGTGTTCTCAGATACCTCTGGGAATCCAACCCAGCTAAATGGAGGTTCACAGCCGATTGGCTGTGAACTGTCCACGCTATTCCTTTTCTCTGAGGAATGGTTTTCTCATTATGACTGAGGCGAGTGTGTTGTTCTCACAGATCTGTATAAGATTGACTATTTGTCTGACTAGGAGGATGAAAGGGAGAAGTAACAAACTTTTTCTGGCCCACTGGTGGTTAGAAGCACCACTGGACCTCAATTAGTGACTGTTAGCAAAGTGGATCTACAGGAAGCCCAAAGAGTTTTGGGTTTGTTTATTCTAAAGCTAGTCAAATAATTTGGTTTTCCCATCAGTTTTGGAATTTGAGAGCAGCTAGGAGCAGCTAAAGAGACTGCTAGGAGACTGCTAAATAAACTGGGAAGCGTGGGAGCCAGAGCCACTGCTGAAGTTTAATCATATTCACATAAGAATTCACCAGAACCTGGCAACTTGCCACTATATATATGATTGTTTATTCTATTCATCTTTTCCTATATTCAAAAGTTTGTTGGAGATTAAGTTAGACAGCTCCTACTTTGTGCTCTAACTCTGTTCTTAAAATACTATATATGCCAATTAAAAAACCTGTAAAAAAGCTTATGCCAATTTCCTTTCCTTCCTTGAGATGGTCCTGAAAAAACATCTGTTTTGGGAAGTATTCTACCTGTAAGCAGATGCCTCCATGGTTTGTGCTTTATTTGCTTGTGTGCTTTAAGTTGGAAATTCTTTGGGCCACAGTTCTGATAACCACTTCATGTGCTTCCTTTATTGGAGATGGCTGTGTTAACACTGACAGCACTATCAGTACTGTCTTGTTCTGTGTCAGAAAGAAGATAGCAACATGCCGTAAAACTGCCAAATAGCCTGCTCTACCATTCTTCTTGTAATGTGAGTTTTCAGCAATCAAACTGCAGCAACCGTGCTCCTGTAATTAGCGTTGAACAGCAGTCATGACATCAGTGATGGTAATGACAGTATCTGAGAGTATTTTTTTTTACTGTAACAGAAAGCAGTAGCAATTAATTTGGCAATCTCTTACTTAGCATATTCTGTTTAAGTTATCCCCACAGCTAGATTGTGCAGGGTAATATGGTGTAACTGCACTGCTTTGCTAAACACATGAAGTAGCTTAATAATTAGAAAATGGGGGAAAAAGTCATAAGGGACTAAGTCATGTGCTTGTTGAAGTGAAAGAAAAAACCCTCCAGGTTTTAATGAAAGAGGATAAAGCCTGTGGAATGCAACATACAACTTTGAAACAAATTAATTAATAATAGGCATTCAGCTGTTTTTCCTCAGACCTCTGTGGTTGTTCATACATCAGGATTTTTTTTAGCAATATGACAGGGGAAAGTGTCAAGTCTTTTACTTTGATTGTAATGTTGCAAATATTTGGACATTAGTAGCACTTGCTACCAAAATCTGTATGATTTTTCAGTGGTTTGGTTATGGCTTTCATCATGACATCCATCAGCTAATGATACATTATACCTCCTTTGACTGTTTCCTATGGCAGACAGGAAGACTAACGGCCAACCTGAGCTAGCAAGAGAATCTTAACAGAGAAAATATCCAAAGTTTAAATAAATTAATTCATTAAATGTGGCATTTTAAGCAATGGAGGAATACTGTATCTAAGCGTGAAGCAGATTTCTGTGTGGCATACCCCAAGTATATATTCCATGTATGGATGTGAGTAAAGAACATAGTCATCTGTTTACAAGGCAGATGAGAGGTATTACTCTAGTTATGTAATCATATAATCCCATTAGATAAGGCAAACAATTTCATTCTGTGACAACTACATTAAATCCTTAATTGCAGAGTGACACTGTAGACAATTCAATGTAATTGCTAAACACCTTGCAGCAGCAAGACACCTCTCTGTTGGCATCAACTAAGGAAGTTGTAACAATCGCTTACTGTTGTATAAACCTTCTGAGAATAGTACTTCATGATTTCCAACAAGTTATTTAACATTTCGATGACTGCTTGCTTCAGACAACAGGACATTTCCTCTGCAAGGGAAAGAGGTAGTTGCGCATCATGTTGTTGGAATGGGTTATAAACTGGAAGGGTTATAACTACTTTACAGGTTGCAGGCAAACTGGAGTATCTTTCTATAAATCCTGACATGTTCCACCTGTTTCCATTATGCCACTGAGGCTCTTGATGACCACACAGTTGCTGACAGCATAGTGGTACTACTTCAGAAATACTCTTTGCTACAACTACACACACCCTCTTCTGTATTTTTCAAGGCTTGCCTGGGGAAGGTACAAGCTTATGCCCCTTGTTCCTTGTTCTACTTGCAGACATAAACTTTTTCTGCTTATCTTTTTAACCATGAAAACATCATGTCTTCAGAAGCAGTAACAACCTCGGCTCACAGTCATGCTGATCAGTTCCTTTTAAGCCTCATTGGAGTGCTGCCCACTACAACTGGGGTTTGGGCTGTTGAACAGCCCCTCTTGCAACCTCTTGCCCAAGCTACTGCTTGTGCTCCTCAGCACATAGGTGCTGCTTTAGAAATACTTTTTACACATAGTCAGAACTTCACATGCTCTCCTGTCAGCTTTCTTGATACCACCTAGAACAATTTTCTGAGCATGCACCATGCATCGCATCCTAATTTCTCCCATACCTCATTCCTCCTGCACACTTCTGCCCTATCTCTTTGTACAGTGCCACACAAGACAAAAGTGCTGTGGGGATTTTGCACAGGCTATGCACCTCAGGGGAACACCTGCTGTTCTGCATGCAGAGCTTCAGTGCACACCATGCAGAATTTCCTGTGCAGTTTATTGTACAAATCTCATTCTTAACCATTCAGGAACCTGTGGGGGGAAAAAAAAAGTAAATCTCACCTCAGGCACTCAAGCACTGCAAAATTAAGTGAATCGCTGCTCTGAAAATTTCCATCCTTCCCTCTCAACAAACAGTTGCACCGCTAACACAATGAAAAGATTCACTTCCAGTAATATGAGAGGTGGTTTCAGAGAGCTAAGGGGAAGGCTGCCTGCAGGAGCATTGCCAAGTCACCTGGAAATCTACCACCTTCTGTAAACGCACTAGATAGGACAGAGAAGGAGGCAGCCATACTGGGACTTCTGCACTGGACCAGGAGGACCAGCAGCACCTGACAAGATCTGTGTAGGGCCATGGCACTTGCACGCACTCATCTAATTGTCTCACTGTCCAGAGGACTCTGTATTAGATAAAACTACAGAATCGCCACCCTCATAACCATCTGTTGTTTCAGGGACAGTGGTAGCTGTGTTTTGAGTTTGACCTGGATTTTTAAAGACCGTATTTAGAAACACAAAGTTCATGCCTTACCTCACAGAATTTATCATGATGGTCTCATAAGAAGTCCGTTTGTGTTCAGGTAACCAGACTACATGATTGCTGTTCCAGAAATGTTGTCTCCAAACAGATTAATACTTTCAAAGTATGTCACTTTACCAGTAGCACAGCATCTGTTAGTAAGTTGCACCTGATGACTGGGATAATAGCCTATTGTTTTTCCAGAGAACATAAAATTATGCTTATATTGACAGTAAAAGGGGATTTTTCCTCTGCTCATTTCCCAGCTATGTTTATACTCTGTGTTAGGAAAATTATGCTCTTTTCTCTACTAAAGCTTTGCTCTGCCATCAAAGCTGCTGTTCTCTCTTGTAATATTCAGTACGCTGCTTCTTAGTATTTAACAACTATGAAATTTATTGGAAAATGTCTTAGACAAAATATTTCAGGAATGCTATGCTCTGTGTAAACTATTAAACTTACTCTAAGCCTATTACACTTGCTGAGCATTTGGGAAATGTAATATGGCATTGGATACTTTTGACATTTTTATCTAAGACCAGGGGAAGGAAGATATATAAGTTCTGAGTATTAAAAAGTTGCCTTTATTTTCAGAAATAAGCTTCTTCTGAAAGACTAGATTGTCTTCTAGATACTTCCATTCACCTTTGCAAAAAAAGAGGGTGTAAAGGCTACCTCATTCAAGCTTGTACTCTCCATAGTCACCCTGCATGCAGCTAATGACCCCACAAGAAGGAATGGAGAATAAAATCAGATGGAAGTTACAGCCCAGAGTTGTTTCCTTGGATACCAAACTACTGTTATTTATAAGCTGTATCATTAAAACTATGATACCTTTAGCCATTTTTCACCCCTTTCAAATACTTCTCCAAATTATGAACCTGAGATTATGTGTTTATCTCAATGTACAGCAGTGAAATACCACTCTGATTAAAAGGGCATCAGTTTGAGATGAGTTAATTTTGTTTATACTGGCAAAGAGAGAGAAAAAGACAATTTTTGAACTTCTGTCTTCTGCTATAACATGGAACTTCTCTTTACTTCACTAGGACTGCCATGAGTATATCAAACAAGATCTGATCTTTGCTTTTTTGAATAATCAATCTCAAAATTCTTTATTTTGCCTTGTATACATGTCATTCCCTGGAGAATCTGTATGATACTGTTAAAATGATAGCATCTTACACACATGAAAACAGGGCTGCACATGTATGGCATTATAAGCACCTGAAACCTAATAGTAACCAACAATATATCAGGGGAAAAAAAAAAAAAATGACATGAAAGTATGGAGAAACTTTTCTCACAGCCTTCAACTAGTTTAGAAGACAAGTAGTTTTTTAAACTGCACTTGAACTTTGTCCAGGTTTTGAAGAGAGAAGCTCTTTGCCTGCAGTGTTTGAGTTGGGGGTTCTGGTAGGGCTCCCCTGCTGCCAAACTGCATCTGGAATGAAACTGTCTCTGTCCTAGGAAGGACATAGCATCAGTACCACTAGGATTCTTGCAAATTATATAATCAGATAGCTCTTAAATGCAGACAAGTCTCATACTGAGCTACAGTACAAGTTTCCATGTACAGATGAGCAGGTTCAAGCTTTTAATCAGATTACTGGCACAATCATTCCAGCCTTTCTAGTCCCTTTTCCATTTTCTTAATTTATTTACATCTGTGTAGCTACTGTATTTTGTCCTATGTGAGGCCTAGGCATTCAAAAATAAGAGGGTTTTTCCTTTATCACGTTAATTTGAACTTAATAATGGAGATATGAAACAGTAGGCTGAAACCATCCTAGCCTCCTGTAGTTGAGGAGTTGTGGGATGAATCCACTATGCCATGGATAATAAGGACAAAGATATACTGCTTATGTTTTTATTTTTCCCTGTCAAGATAACTATACTTCTTTTTCTTTCTGTCTCTCTGTCTCTCATTCTACTTCCATTTTCACTTTCCCTAACTGTCGCTGTTTATGCCGTGAGCGGAGATACGCAGCAACATATAAATTCAGCAAGAGCAGGCAAAAGAAGCAACTTTATTAATTTACAACCTCAGTTTTATAACCCAGCCCCATAGGGCGATTGGTCAGTAATCACCCATCTCCTAGGGTGATTGGTTAAAGTCCTACAGCACCTATTTCAAAATATCTTTACAATGTACCATAAACAAAACTTATCGAAACACCATGTGCTAGTCTAGTTTACAAAACCGTCCTACTGTTTCTCATAACACGTGTGAGAAAGGCAGGGTTCTCACAGAATATTGTGAGAACCTAGGAAAATTCCTCTGCTAGCAGCTTTTCAGCATCCACACCTAATACTGCTTTTTTTCCTTACTTGTTTGCCTAGCCTCCCTGGTCGAGTTCCCTTTTGTTTATAACACCATTCTAATACTTATCGTCAGTACTATAAAATGTGGGTTAATAATGCAATAGGACTAAACTGACACCAAGACAAATGGCTATTTTCATTTTGTTTTATAAGAACCCATGAAAAACTACTCAATTTTCACATTCTTTCTATAAGAAAATAAAGCAGCAATAAAAGACAAAATGTGTACATGTTTTAAAACATGCCTAAAGGAGTTGCTTGTCAAAAGATCTGTTGTGTGTTGAGTGAGCTTTTAAGATGGTCCTAGGGCCAGATTTCCTTGACTCTTTCATGTATCCCTATCAGATAGGTGATGGGAGCATGTGTCAGAGAACTGGGATTCCTGTGGAATACAAGGGTGGCCTGAGCTCACTTCTTGAGGCACTATGAAGGGTCAGAAGATTTGAATAGCTGTCTTAAGTTAGACACTTAAGGAAGAGAGGATGTGGCCCATCTTTCTTCCCAAAAGTTTACTATGCAGAGGAGGACTTGGCCAAAGTAAGCTCACTAGAAAGAAGACTGTTGAGGAGGTTCCACTAAGAATCTTTTTTGGTGGTTGTGACACTACATGTGGCTACACTGCAAAACTGCTGATTTGTTCTTTAGTATTTCCTTTAAAAGTGACAGTGCATTTAGCCTGAAGAGAAAATGAAGTTCTGCAAGAACAGCTGATGCACCTAGTAAGTTCTTGAAATGTTTCCTGCTTGCCTTGCATGCTCTGTCATTTCTGCACTTTGATGCAGACAATATGGGGATGGAGCTGTTTCTGACCTTTCTAACTATATTCATATAATATTTTTATACTCTTGAGTACTCACATGAAGGATCCTTCTTAAAAACTTATCTATTGATGTAAAATTGTAAAATAGGAAGAACAGTTGCAAGAAGTCTGATTCTTCAGTTGTACAGCCTAAGGTTTAATAGACTGATTAAAAATAATTTTGCCCAAAACTACAGACTATAGCACTGTTCTTGTACTTTCATGGAGCTTTGTCAACGCTAATTCCATATGTATATGCAAGTTTATGTATATGGTCTTTTCTTAACTTAATTGTAAATAGAGTCTCTCCTCAACATACACACATCCCTTCTCATGTGGGATTCTCTTGACCAGTCAAAAGCGGTACTCCCCAGGGTTCAGTACTGGGGTCTGTTCTCTTCAGTATCTTTATTAATGATCTGGGTGAGGTGATTGAGGGTACCCTTAGTAAGTTTGCAGATGACACCAAGCTATGTGGGTGTGTTCATCTGCTAGACGGTAGTAGGACCTAGATAGTTAGATCAGTGGGCCAAGTATAATTGCATGGGGTTCAACAAGGCCATGTGCCAGGTCTTGCACTTCGGTCATAACAACCCCATGGTAAGCTACAGACCTGAGGATGTGTGGTTGGAGAGCTGCAAGTTGTGAAAGGACCTGGGGGTATTGATTGATAGTAGACTAAATATGAGTCAGTAGTGCATGCAGGTGGCCAAGCAGGCCAGTGGCATCATGGCTTGTATTAGAAACACTGTGGCCAGAGGAAATAAGGAGGTGATTGTCCCCCCGTACTCAGCACTGGTGAGGGCCACACCTTGAATATTGGATTTGGTTCTAAGCCCCTCACTATAAGGACACAGAAGTGCTGGAGCATGTCTAGAAAAGGGCAATGAGGCTTGTGAAGGACCTAGAGCACAAGTCCTGCGAGGAGCAGCTGAAGGCACAGGGGTTGTTTAGTCTCAAGAAGAGGAGGCTGAGTGGAGACCTTCTCGCTCTCCACAACTACCCGAAAGGAGGTTGGAGCGAAGAGGGGGACGGTCTCTTCTCCATGACAACATGTGACAGAACCAGAGCAAATGGATGCAAGCTGTACCAGGGGAGGTTTAGGCTGGATATTAGGAAACATTTCTTCACTGAAAGAGTTATCAAACATTGGAATGGTCTGCCCAGGGCAGTGATGGAGTCATCATCCCTGGAGGCATTTAAATGGTGTGTGGACCTGGTGCTTAGGAATATGGTGTGGTGAGTTTGCAGTGTTGGGTCAAAGGTTAGACTAGATGATCTTGAAAGTCTCTTCCAACCAAAGACATTCTGTGATTCTGTGACCTATTTCCTCTTAATTTCAATTACCAGGAATCTTGGGAACTAATGAGGTCATAGGTTTAGTAATGGGATTATTTTTTTTTTTTTAGCTCAGTAGTTCAAATCTGTTCATAATAATAATAATAATAATAATAATAGCTTTTGATTACTATGTGAATGGATGCAAGTTATACTCATTTTGATTCTTCCTGTAAAGATTCTGTATGACAAGCTCTTAGACCTTTGTTCTCTTTAAATGGTCAATTCATGACCTGCAATACTTAAATCCTCCAGGGTGATACCACTAATGCAGAGGCATACTGGTACACAGTGCTCTGACTCTCTCTTTAACATATCATTTTTCCCTGAATAAATAAAAAATTTACTTCTGTTTGTGTAAAGCCAGCAGGTACTTTCTGTTCTAAACGTCAAGGACCAATGATTGTGGTCGACTGTTTCTCTGAAATTGTATCAGATGGAAACTTACTGAGTGCTTAAATTGCAATCTTGTAAATTTAGCCTTCAAAGACTTACTCGATGACTAATATCTCTCACAGAAGAGGACTGGGGAATGGAAGAAAATATATTTATAGATTATAGTAATCATTGCCCTTATTTCTGTATTTGAGACCTTCAGATGCAACAAATTTCATAATAAGCCTATATGTTAGATTTTGCATTTGAGTCTTTGTTTTGCCTTAAAGATACAAAATAAACTTGTGCAAGGTGCTTAGCTACTACCTGGAAAAAAATCTAGATCAAATCAACCCCAGTTTATATTTGCTACTTTTATATTATGTTTTTGCTAGCTTCACAGAACTCCATTTGTTTCAGGATCTGAACCTACCAAAATAATTGAGGATTTTGCTATCATTTTCAACTTAAGCAGGACCAAACCCTTAGTGGGCTGAAAGAGTCCACCAGGAGAATTTAAAAACTTTTCAAACTCCCAAATCTTTCTTTCTCTCTCTCTCTCTTTTTTTTTTTTTTTTTTAATAAGTTTTTTGCATTTTGCAATAAATGCTGTGGCACATAACATTGCTCCAGGCTTACTCCCTTAAATATTTGCTGAAAAACTTGGAAGATACCGATTTCTTTGTTGAACCAAACTTTCTAAGAATTTGGCAATGTGCCAAATGTAAACCATCCCCAAAAGCATTCTGTCTACAAAACAAACTGCTGACTCAAAATGTGTCAGATTGCACTGTGGGTATGACAAAGTAATGTTTATATTTAATATAGTAGAAATACATTGTAGTAAATTTGTAGATGACTAATGAGATTAAAATCCTGTGACCTTTTCCTGATGCAAAATCAACTGTACAGATGAGCATTGAAGGTTATCATATGTTAGTATGAAGCAGAAAATGTCCCTTTCATTGCTAACAGAACTCAGACACCATCAGTCACTTAGGAAATAATTCTTGGAGCAAAATAGACTTGCCCTGAGGTATGTATGGACACCTCAGTTCTCATTTAGCTGAGGAAATACTGAGTAGAAAGGTGAAAACCTTACAAAAAAAATCCCTCATTACCTTCTATAACCAAGCCAGTAGCAAGTGAGAGAGCTCTATTATTTTAGTTCTGTGTAGCTGAAGACAATCAGACACCTCAAACGTACATGTAGGTAAAAGAAACGGGTTTTCTGTTCCTTAAAAAATACTTGTCTCCTACTGCCCTGGTGGCTCTTCTCTACTGATGGTATAATACACATCAAACGAAGGCAGCTTTTCTTTTAACAGATGGAACTCAAATGTAGTTTGTAAACCATGAGCACTAACAAGAACATGATCCTATAATATTTTTTCTCTCCCATCTCTGCAATAAATGGAGCAGATACTGTTTCCTTAGTAGCCAGATGTTTTTAAGTGAAGGACATCCAGCTTTTACAGACATGCAGATCTATTCCCTATAAAATCATCCTTGCCTCATCTTCAAATTCATCTTCAATTTTAGGCTACAACCAGATGGGTTGCAGTCATGAATGTAATAAATACCCACAAAGGAAAACAAGATTGGAATGTTTCTCCACATTCCAACGCAATTTAAGAAAAAAAATTTCTTCAAACATAATCCTATATAGCAGTATTTACAGGAGATATCCCAGTCAGAATTATGATAAGCATTAGCAATTATGTCATATGTGCAACTGAGGAATATACTGTTAAAAAACTTTTTCTATATCTCTTTAATGCAAGAGGGACACCTTTCTTCGGCACAGTGTCTCATTGCCTTTGACAGTCTTCTGTTCAGGCATCAATATCTGAATGCAGATAGCTCAGTGGGGAACAGAACATTTGCAAAAACTTCTGAAGCATCATGACAGCTGTGTTTCTTCTCTGTTACTAAAGGTGTTCCAGATACACATTACACTAGATGGAGTCACAAGAAGAAGAAGGGAACTACCAGCTTGTGAGCCTCTCCTCTGTGTTTGAGAAGATCATGGAACAGATCCTCCCAGAAGCTACACTAAGGCACATAGAGGACAGGGAGGTGATTCAAAACATCCAGCATGGCTTTACCAAGAGTAAGTCCTGCATGACCAACCTAGTGGCCTTCTATGATGGAGTCACTACATCAGTGGACAAGGGAAGAGCTATGGATGTCACCTGTCTGCACTTCTGTAAGATCTTTGACTTGATCCCCAACAACATCCTTCTCTCTAAATTACAGAGATAGGGATTTGATGGGTGGACTGTTTTGTGGATGAGGAATTGGTTGGGTGGTTGAAACCAGAGGGTAGTGGTCAACAGCTCAATGTCCAGATGGAGACTGGTGACAAGTGATGTCCTTCAGCAGTCCATACTGGGACTAGAGCTGTTTAATATATTCATCAATGACATAGACAGTGGGATCAAGTGCACACTCAGCAAGATCACAGAATCACAGAATTGCTCAGGTTGGAAAAGACCTTCAAGATCATCTAGTCCAACCTCAACCTAACCCTACTACCCTAACAAGCCACCGCTAAACCATGTCCCTGAGCACCACATCCAAACAATTTTTAAACACATTCAGGGAAGGTGACTCAACCACTTCCCTGCAGAGCCTGTTCCAGTGCGTAACAGCCCTTTCTGTAAAGAAGTTTTTCCTGATATCCAACCTAAACCTTCCCTGGTGAAACTTGAGGCCATTTCCCCTTGTTCTGTCACCTGTCACCAGTGAGAAGAGACCAACCCCACTCTCGCTACAACTTCCTTTCAGGTATTTGCAGAGAGCAATAAGGTGTCCCCTCCAGCCCCAGCTCCCTTAGTCGCTCCTCATAGGGTATGTTTTCCAAAGCCTTCACTATCCTTGTTGCCCTAAACGTTGCAGATGACATCAAGCTGAATGGTGTGGTTGACAGCCATAGGGACAGGATGCCATCCAGAGGGACCTGGACAAGCTTGAAAATTGGGCTTGTGTGACCCTCATGAGGTTCACCAAGGCCAAGTGTAAAGTTCTGCACGTGGACTGGGACAACTCCCAGTAACAATAAAGGCTGGGGGATGACATGACTGAGCACTGTCCTTCAGAGAAGGACTTGGGGCTACTGGTGGATGAAAAACTGGAGATGAGCCAACAACATGTGCTTACAGCCCAGAAGGCCAATGGTATCCTGGGCTGCCTCAAAAGAAGCATGGCCAGCAGGTCAAGGGAGGTGATTCTGCTGTTCTACTCCTCTCTGGTGAGACTCCTCCCCCGCCCGGAGTACAGAATGCAGCTCTGGAGTCCTCATCACAAGAAAACCATGAACCTGTTGGAGTGCCCCCAGAGGAGGACCACAAAAATGATCAGAGGGCTGGAACACCTCTCCCATGAAGAAAGGCTGAGAGGTGGGATTGTTCAGCCTGGAGAAAAGAAGGCTCTGGGAAGACCTTACTGAATCCTTTCAGTACCCAAAGGGAGCCTACAAGAAAGACAGTCTTTTTAGCAGGGCCTGTTGCACCAGGACCAGGGTGTAATGTTTTTAAACTAAAGGAAGGCAGATTTAGACCAGATATAAGGAAGACATTTTTTACAATGAGGATGATGAAACACTGGAACAGGTTGGCTAGAGAGGTGATCCCTGGAAACATTCAAGGTGAGGCTGGATGGGGCTCTAAGCAACCTGATTTAGTTAAAAATGTCCCTACTCACTGCAGGGGAGCTGAAGTAGATGAACTTTAATGGTCACTTCTAACCCAACCCAAACCAATCTATAAGTCTATGGTTCAGACACTCTAAAATAAATTTTCCTGTACATGTCAGACTATCAAGGCAAAGGAGAAGAAGGAAATCTGAAAGTCTCACAAGCTTCTGTTTCATGTACTCCTGCTTTTGTTTGTTCTCTGCTATGCTTATTATTTTGTTCTTTCTTTTGTGACTGGAAACAATTACTAAAACTTTTTCCAGCATTTTCCACTAATAGAAAATTCACATTAGTGCACACTTCCTCATGTCAGACTCAGAAACAGCAGCTTGTTAACTACAGAACATTTGCTTGATTGCTCACATAGAATGATGCAGCATCTCATGCAGCGTTAAAAAGTCATGGTCTGCCCAATTACCACTATTTAGACATAGTGCTGAAATAAATGCTTTTGGAGCCCTAGCTGTATAAGTATGTTAGCATTGCCCTTTGTCTGGGTTAATTAAGTTGCTAATGCAACTCTACTGCATCTGGTAGCCAGCTAGGAAAGGCACCCTGCTGCTGGACCTGGTGTTTGTAAACAGAGAAGGACGTGTGGGTGTGATGGTTGGAGGCCATCTTGGGCATAGGGATCATGAAATGATGAGAGTTTGCGGTTTCCAGAGAAGTAAGGAGATGGGTCAGCAGAACTGCTACCTTAGATTTCAGGAGGGCAAACTTGGACCTATTTAGGAACTTGGCTGACAGAGTTTCTTGGGAGTCAGTCAGGAAGGGCAAAGCTGTCCAGGAAGGCTGGACACTCTTCAAGAAGGAAATCTTAGAGGTGCAGGATCAAGCTGTGCCCACATGCAAAAAGATGAACTGATGGGGGAGAAGACCCGTATGGATGAGCAGGCAGCTTATGCTGGAGCTCAGGAAATTAAAACAAAAATGAGAGTTTATAACCTTTGGAAGAAGGATTAGGAAACAAGGATGTTATGGGGTTATGAAGGGAGAAAATTAGAAGGGCCAAAGCCCAGATAGAACTTAAATTTGACACTGCTATAAAAGACAACAGAAAATATCTCTGTAAATACATTTCGTGTATTTAGTGGTGAGATATTGGAACAGGCTGCCCAGGGAGGTGGTTGAGTCACCATCCCTGGATGTGTTTAAGCATCACTTAGATGTGATGTTGGGGCATATGGTCTAGGGGTGAACTTGTACAGTAGGGATAATGATTGGACACGATGATCCCAAGGGTCTTTTCCAACTTAAATGATTCTGTGATTAACAACAAGAGGAGGGCTAAGGAGAATCTCCATCCTTATCGGATGCAGGAGGAAATATGGTGACATAGATGAGGAAAAGGCTGAGGTACTTAACACCTTCTCTGTCTCAATCTTCAACAGTGAGACCAGTTGTTCTCGAGGTACCCAGTCTGCTGAGCCAGAAGACAGGGACAAGGAGCTGAATGAAGTCCTCATAGTCCACGGGGAAGTGGTGTGCAACCCCGTGCTCCACTAAGATGCACACAAGTCTATGGGGCCAGATGGGATTGAGCCAAGGAGCTTGGAAGAAGGTGCTCACCAAGCCATTTTCCATCATTTATCAGTAGTCCTGGCTAACCAGGGAGGTCTCAGTGGACTAGAGGTTAGATAGTGTGACACCCATCTAAAAGAAGAGCTAGAAGGAGGATCCAGGGATCTACCAGCCTGTCAGTTTGACCTGTGTGTCAGGGAAGGTTATGGAGCAGATCACCCCAAGTGCACAAGTCACAAGACACATACAGGACAACCGAGCATTCAGGCCCAGTCAGCATGGGTTTATGAAAGGCAGGTCTGGCTTGACTAACCTGATCTCCTTCTACAACACAGTCACCTGCTTAGTGGATGAGAGAAAAGCTGTAGATGTTGTGTATCTGGGCTCTAGTAAAGCCTTTGACACCATTCCCACAGCATACTCCCAGAGAAACTGGCTGCTCATGGCTTGGGTGGGCTTACTCTTGCTGGGTGAAAAACTGTCTGGGTGGCTACACCCGAAGAATGGTGGTGAATGGAGTTAAGTCCAGCTGGTGGCTAGTTACAAGTGGTGTCCCCTGGGGATCAGTATTGAGGCCTGTTCTGTTTAATCTCTTTATCAATGATCAGGATGAGGGGCTCAAGTGCACGCTCAGTAAGTCTGCAGATGACACATGTTGGGTGGAAGTGTTGATCTGCTCGAGGGTAGGGAGACTCTACAGAGGGACCTGGACAGGCTGGATTAACAGGCCAAGGCCTGTGAGATGAAGTACAACGAGGCCAAGTGCTGAGTCCTGCACGTGGGTCACAAGAACCCCATGCAATGGTACAGGCTTGGGGACAAGTGTCTGGAAAGCTGCTGAGTGGAAAAGGACCTGGGGATTCTGGTTGACACACAGCTGAACATGAGCCAGCAGTGTACCCAGGTGGCCAAGCAGGGCAGCAGCATCCTGGCTTGATCAGAAATAGCATGGCCAGCAGGACTAGAGAAGTGATTGACTCCCTGTAATTGGCACCAGTGAGGCTGTACCTTGAATATTGTGTTCAGTTTTGGGCCCTTCACTCCAAGAAGGACATTGAGGTGCTGGAGTGGGTCCAAAGAAGGGCAATGAAGCTGGTGAAGGGTCTAGAGAACAAGTCTTATGAGAAGTAGACGAGAAAATCGGGATTGTTTAGCCTGGAGAAAAGGACGCTAAGGGGACACGTTATTCCTCTCTACAATGACCTGAAAGGAGGTTGTAGGGAAGTGGGGGTTGGCCTCTTCTCCCAGGTAACAAGTGATGGGATTAGAGGAGATGGCCTCAAGTTGTGCCAGGGGAGGTTTAGGTTGGACATTAGGAAAAACTTCACTGAAAGGGTTGTCAAGCATTGGAACAGGCTGCCCAGGGAGGTGGTGAAGTTACCATCCCTGAAGGTATTTAAGAGACATATAGATTAGGAACATGGTTTAGCGGTAGAATTGACAGCATTAGATTAACAGTTGGACTCAATGATTTCAAAGGTCTTTTCCAACTGAAACAATTCTGTGATTCTATGGTACCAGAGTTCCCTTCAGTACCCTTCAGTATATTTGCATAGCACTTGCTCCATGCCATACAGACAGGACATAGGAGATAGCCTCAGCACGAGAATAGAATGGACCAGCATTTGTTTTTCCATAGGATGATGAGATACTATAATAGAAAGAGAAATACATTGTAACTCTGTTCTTATGCAGTTATAGAGGAGTGTGGCTTGAAAACACATGTAGGCTTGGGCTCTACCTCCACCAGAAGAGGAGGTTTCTCTTAAATACTCCTAGAAACCAAATATCCTCCTTCCCAGTGACCTATGTGAGCACAGCTATTGTAGTGGGTCTGGCTGGGCTGCTTTTCCCCATCCAGCCCTCATGCTGTAGCACTGGGAGCTGGAGGGTGTTGATAACACACCCGTGTTGTGACTGCCGGTGCTCGCACGGCACCAGAGGATGGGGAGCAGGAGGGGGGAGAAGATACAACCAGCCTGAGCTGACCAGTGGGCTATTCCATACCATATGACGTCAGCTCAACTATAAAGGGAGAGGGCAGGAGGAGGATGGGGGGGCATTCTGCTTTGTCCTCCAAGCGGCTGCTGCGTGTTCCTGGAGCCCTGCTTCCTGGACTTGGCCCGACATCGCCTGTGGACGGGAAGTAGAAAATAACATCTTGTCTATCATAACCCACACCCCTGTGCTTTGCGTCTTATTCTCTCCCTGCGTGCTGTGCTGAAGGGGGTCGGGGGGAGTGATAGAAGGGCTGGGTGGGCACCTGGTGCCGTGCCGGGGTCAACCCACCACAGCTATACACCCATGTGCACACCACCTCAAGAGCAGGATTTTATCGTAAAATGGCACCAAAATCTGCTGAAAATGCACTGCACCTCATGGTTAAATTCCCTGACGTGAATCCTGAGTACATTTTTTTCTAAAGTTGAGATTCTTTTTAAAAGGAAAAACATAAAACAGCACTGAAAGACTTAAGAAAAACTAGCTCATTACCAGACGGGGCAGAATCCTGAGCATGGTAGAAAGAATGTCTCTACATGAAAGATGTTGCACTGGCATTAGATTTCCCTCAAAACCAATCTTGCTCTGCCAGACAATGAACTGTGAGTTTAACACTCTGTTGTCAGAGAAACCTGAGACGAGCACTCAGACCAGAGTGTACTTTGATTCAGTATCTCAAAGAGAAGGCATAGCTTTGAGAAGCAGAAAGCCGCAAATGCCAGCAGAAGCCTGCAGGGTGCATGTTACAGCTTAGTTCCTGCATTCTCATTTTGCAATTGGTAGGATTTAGAGATGCAAACATTTAGACTAGTTCATATTCAATTGGAATTTTCATTTTCCAGGTTGCTTCAGATATGAAGTGGTATTCCAATAACACAGTTTATTGTACTCCAATAACACAGCTTATTGTAAGATAATGAAAGTATCGTTAGTGAACACATAAAATCCTTATAAATGCAACCTGACTTTAAATCTGATGCTTCTTTAAAAAGGTGGGTTCAAATCATCCTTTTATGTAAAATGACATTTCCACAGTCACTGCAGTGTTATTTTAAAAAGCATGAAACTATAAGTCTAGTAAATAAAAACATCCAGACAACATTTACTCTAACATTTTACTAGTTTCTTTCCCTCCTTGGAAGATTTTGCACTGGTTTGCATTTGCATCCTCTAAGCAGTAAAATCAACAAGGAAAGGAAATATTGGTTTAGGATCTCTCCATGACTGCTCTTCCTAGGGTTCATATGCATTTCCTAAACTGGGAAACAGTTTCAATGTCATCTAGTTTTTAACAGATAAAATAGCTCAATGCTGCTTAGTTTTCAAATGAACATGTGGCAAAACTTAATGTAATTAATTAACTGCCACAACTTTCCATGTTTTCTGGTTAGAAGGGCTGGCAGTTTAACTTGCCCAGATGTTTCTATCTCTTCCATTTTTAGAAAAGTTTTTACAACCTCTTTTCTCTTACGTGCAATTTCCTCTATGGACCTGGCTTAGATTATGTAACTGTCTTCAAAAGAACAGGAAATAATGGCAACACCCAGACTGGAAGTCCTGTCTACATGTCGTGAGCACCATATACACATGCTCTGCAGCCAACAAAGCTTATCCCAGAACTGTTCACCAGCTAGGACAAATACAAGGATATGTGGGTGTCCTGATTTGAGCTAGAACAGAATAGTTCTGTTTAGTGATTATACTTTTCAGCTCTGTCTCTTCCAAATAGCTGCACTTTCTGAAGTTAGCAGACTGTTTTTTCAGCGTCTGCTTCTAGCAGTGATCACAGACCATGTTTAGAGTGAGTACCAAGGATTGGTGTGCAGACCAAATCCACTGCTGAATCTTGTGTAACACATTGGGGGGTTCCAGAAAGTGAAAGGCTGCACCTGCAGGAAGGAGTGGACAGGTGTCTCCATTGAAGGCTCAGGACAAGCCCACATGAAACACAGAGCTGGATTAGCTCCCTTCCCCCTCTCTCTCAGGGAAGGATAAAAAGAGGAATGAGGAAAAAGAAAAAATATGCCCTACACAAGACTGGAAGTTAAGACTGTAAAAAATTCAGTGAATAATGTGAGAAAAACAGAAACAGTAGTATTAAGGGCAGAAGGATGCAGAACTCTGTACTAAACCCACTCTGGGATGGTGATGGATCTCACGGTGCACGTGGGGTCAGGCCCAGCCCTGCTGAGCTGCCCTCGCAGCTCCCAGAGCCCGGGAAGGAAGAGCCCCCTGAACTCCCTGTCTCTGTCTTCTATGGAGTGTGGCAGGGAAGGGGAGGGAATAACAGCTGCCCTCTGACTCTTCAGGATCCCAGGGATACCACCTTTCCCCCCCCACTCAGTCTGTTCAGCCTTAAAACAAAACAGGACAGTTGACCCTAAACTGACCAGTGAGGTATTCCCTTCCCACACATGTAAAATTCAGTACGAAGATGAAGGATCACAAGGGTCAGTGTCTTCTTCAATGACCAGCATCCGTGAAAGACTCTGACTATTCTGACTTTGATCCCAATGTGTGAATTCCTGAATCCAGTAATAGAATCTACCTCCTGAATCCGGTTCTTGTTTGCCACTGAGTCCAGCCTGGGACTTCCCCTGTGCCTGTTCATCAGTGGTGACAGTGATGTAATTGCCATAAGGATGGGGGCTGGATTTGATACTGGTTTTGTGTATATTTGTATATATACCATTTTACTATTATTATTTTAATTAAAGCTGTTTTATTTTCTAATTGCTAAGTCTCTCTCCCTTATTCCCTTTCTCTTTCCCATTGGGGAGGGAGAGGGGCTAACAGTTACAGGTCTAGCAGACTTCCCTGAACTTAAACCTTGGCAGTGGGTGGCTAAGAGGGTGCAATCATAGCTGAGGAATCCAGAAAGACTGAATTGATTAGTAAACTTGGCTGGAGTGCAGAAAGTCATTTAGGGAGGAGACAGTTTCCCATATTTCACTGATTCCAGAAAAGTGCACCTGTTCTGTTCAGGATAATAATAATAGCAACGGTACAAAAACCACAGTTTTGTTCTAAGGAAGGGATCAAGATGAGAGATTTGCCAACTTGTCAGCAAATGCATGAATTGCCATGGCTCATGTGACTATGCATGAGGAGCTCTCTGATTTCTAAAGCATAGCTGAGTGGCTAGTTTCTGCACAGTTATCTCTGCTGCTTATGAAGCAGACAAAAAATCCAAAAAACCCAGGGGGCGAGGGGTGGGAAATGAGCAATCAGTTCTAAGACAACAGAGACTTACACTCTACTGGAAAAAGTCATCAGAAATACAGGTAACCCTTACTGAAAAAGGTTTGGGTTTTTTAACAGCACTCAAGGCCCTTTCATAAGGCCTTCTGTCTTGCTCTTGTTTTCAGCAAACAAAACTCTTACTGTGGGCATGCTTATATGCAATAGTTCACATCTCCTTGACAGTATGCAAGAGTATAGGAAGTTTATGATACCTGCAATTACTAGACAGAAAGGAGAAACTTGAATATTCAGACATATAGACCAATAAATTTTAATTTTCTCTGAAGTGCATCCCTAATGAGCATGCTTAATATTATTTGAATGTATATCCTTTTTTATTATTTTCATAAACTGATCAGATCCATAGGACTAGAAAACTGTTGGTTTTTTTAATAACATTGCATACTTCAAAAATATGTTGGGAGAGGAACACAGGAAAGGAAATTGTTTATTTTAATTAAAAGAAGAAATAGAACTCTTTATAGTTCTATAAATTTATTGAAAAAAAAGTCTTCAAATTAACATTATCACAGAATTGTCCACCTTGAAACAGCATGTTAAATGTTAACTCCTGCATAAGTCATTATCTAGAGGAAGGCTTTTGATGCAAAAGGCTTTGTTACCCATTACTACTCAGAGATCTCTTAAGTTGCTCCTAAATGCATTTTCAGATTTATAGAAATCTTTTTTTTTTAATGTTTTTTTTGTTTGTGGGGTGGTTTTTTTGAATGGTGAGGAAAGTAAATCTTCCTATGTGCAACTTTTCTTCAAAAATTTGTCTGTGGTTAAGAGATACGTACAAGCAAAGGAATATATAAATGAAATTACGAATGCAGGGCTAAAATACTATCTATGCATGATGCTGGACTCTGTATGCTTGACTTACTCAGTAGCTCAGATCAGCACTGGATCATAGATTTCAGGAGAAAAAAAATTACTTGGATCATCTGATCTCACTCCTCTGTTAGAGACAACTGTAACCCACTTAAGTATCCCGCAGTGACTGAGCACTCCATACTGTCATCCTTATGCAAATGCTTTGACAATGTGAAGATGCAATAAAAATGTAAAGTGTTCTGCATTGGCAAAAAGATCCAGCTGCAACTATTGATGGTTCCAGCAAAACTCATCCTGGATCTGGGCATCACTGGCTGTCCGGGTAGCATAAATTTGTTTTGGTTCAGGCACGGCACACAATTAACACTTCTCTCCACACAGTCAAGAAGGTAAGCTGTTGAGGAGGGAAAGGTAAAAAACTCATCAGCAAAAAGCTAATTCATACAAACTGTCTGAAGAAGCCTGAAACAGCAAAGCACAATACCAGGTCATCCTCCGCCACAGCACTTTTGATCTGGATCTATGAGCCTTAAAACTGACTTCAGCATATTGTGAATACATGCCTTCAGTCACCCATTTATATAACTAACAGCACTTCTCTCATCTCAGATATTTTGTGGAAGACATACATAGTCTGTGAGATATTTTAATATTTTGAAGCCATGAACATAAATGCCCTTTATGTAAACATCACCGACAAAGAGAGATTATATGAATAAGAAAAGCAACTTGGACTATCACTTATGACTCCAGATTTTATGCAGTTACCTCAGGAGCTCATATGATGTAAGCAGCATTAAGTGTTAGCATGAAATTCAGTGCAGAGACAAAACGGTAATAGCAGAAAATTAGATTGCAAGGAGCAGTTTACTACTACAGCTAGTGGCAACTCTTATCAGGCTGGTTTTCATGTATCTGTGCATGATGCTGCTGTCAGACCCATGGGCACTTTTAGTTACTGCCCTGGCAGTGTGAGGAGAAAATGCATCATTGAGATTCATAACTTGTCATTTACTGACAGTTTTCTTACATTATACAGCAATGTTACTGAGCACACTTGTGAGTGGGTACCTCTTTGGTTCACCACAAAGAAGAAAGTAGCAAGAAGCTGTCTCCTATTTCATGATGCTTTTTTGCAGGAAGAGGAATTAGGTTCTGTCTGCTCTTCTCCATGGGTCTGGGACTCAGTGTTGTCTGTTCACCACCAGTGTCACTGCTATCTTCAGCTCTTAAAACTTCCTTTGCAAGAGTTCTCTAAGACAGTTTGGTCTTGCCAGTTGAGGTGAAACATAACATGAAGCATTTTACCTTAAAGATCTGAAAGGAAATTTTGAGCAGCCCTCATGGTATTAGATTATTATCCATCATCTTCCAAATGCTCATAGCACCATGAAGCTAGTTAATACTGCACATTTGGAATACATTAAGAAAGTGTCATCCATTCTAAACATTCAGAGCTGAGCCAGATGGCACATCTCATTGCGGTGTGGTGTATATGACCCACTGTACTACTACGGGTGTGAAAAGCAGAAACTGAAGCATCAAGGGATGAGACCAGAAGCTAGTTTCCCAGATACCTCTCTTACCCTCTTGACCTAGGGAAGCCATTGTCAAGTGGTGTGACTGTTGCACATCAATTTGAGTAAACATACAACATAGTTGCTCTGCTATCATTTGTTACAAATACCAATGCACATAAAAAAGAAAAGTGAAGGACCCTGAGTAAAATGGAAAAAGGATGGAAGTAGCTTGTTGAAATACTATGTGATTTCTTTTCTTTAATGCACGTACACATACAATAGTTCCTTCTGCACTTGGAATTCAACGTGCATGAGTCATCGTATCCGATATCAGTAATTACAGCTATAAATGCACAGCTATTACGCACTCATTTTGTGTAGCTTGGGAGTGGTCTATTCTACCAGGAATAAATAAGTCCTGACCAGATGCCAAGGGTTTGTAACCATCCTTGATCAGTGAGCAGGCACAGGCACCTGTGCAGCCTTGGATTGTGCGTCAGGGGTATAGTCTCAGCACCCTGCACCCTGAGAAGAGCTCAGGCCCCTGTAGAAGACCTCAGGCCCCTGTAGAAGACATGTTCCCTTGAAGGCAGCAGTGTTGTGGATAAGGTCCTCCCAACTTTCCATTTTCATCAGCAGAACATCTTTGCATGTTCATTCTCCCAGCTTCCTTTCCACATGCATTCATGTACACTGATTTACAGCCTTCCTCACTGTCCTCCCCCTCAATACCTTCCTGAGGTCTGCAAAACTCCAATGTGGAAAGTACCTGATGTCAGGGGAATTAACAACCTGAATGTTTGGCCTTCTTGGCATAGACTGTGGTGCCCAGGTGCACCCTGTAGTGACAGTTCTTGTGTGGTCCTGCTCAGGGTACGTGTGTCTCCTTGTGGACAGCCCAATAGTACTTTTATGTGAGAAGTAACACCCGGAGTTCACATGCAACAAATGAGTACAATGCCGGAGAACTGAAGCTAGCATGAACATGCCCCACAGGGTGACCCTTCAGTCCAGGCCGACCGTCTCGGCCCTGAGCAGCCAGCTGGCCACAGAGCCCCTTCTGCCAAAAACGAGCCAACAGGTGCTGCCACATTTCAGTGACACCAGGGCCTTGCCGCGACAGCTGCACCCAGACCTTCATGATCCCTGGCAGCCGTGTCTCCTCGGGACCCAGCACCCCCAACCACCAGCCGCTCACCCGCCCTGGGCCCCCACGGTACCCCGAACAACCTCCTGCGCCCAGAGCGTCCGCAAACACCGGACAAGAGGCGGCAAACAGCGAAAGGCGGCGGCGGCGGCCAACGCCATGGGGACCCGGCCCGCGGGCTGGGTGGGGATGACAGGCAGGGCGCAAGGCGGGAGGCCCCTGCCGCCTCGGCTCCCGGTCGGGCGGGAGGAGCCGGCCCGCGGGCGGGGCTTAGGCCGCAGACCGCCGCGCCGCGCCGCCCCGCCTCACGCCGCCACACACCGGCGCTGGAGGTGAGGGAGTCGCGGCGCTGGTGTCCGGGCGGGGTGGGGGCGGTGGGGGCAGCAGCCCGGTCCCCCGCTCCGGCCTCGGGGGACTCGGCGAGGCGCCGCAGGACGGCGGGGAGGCCGAGGCCTCCCGGCGGGTGGGGGTCGCCTCGCTGGAGGCCGGCACCGGGTGTCCCCGAGCGGCCGCCGGGCGCGGCGGGTACATCCGTGTGTGCGGTGCCGCTGGTTCCGCTTGCCGTGTTTCCCCCCCCCCCGCTGTAGGGGGGGCGGTCTCGCCGCGAGGCGTGGGGGCTTCGGCGCGCGGTGCCCGTTTGTATTTGGGATTTTATTTTTAGGGCAGTTGCGGAGCTCCCCCGCAGGGAGAGGGTCTGTGGGGGAAGCCGGGAAGCCGGGCGGCGCCGGTGGCGGCTGGTCCCTGTCCCCCTGCCCGCGGGGCAGCCTCGCCTGCCCCCGAGGCCGTGCCGGCTGCAGCCTGGGAGACTGGCAGAAAACGCCTCTCGTTTCTGGGCTTTTTCTGGTTGCTTGTTTTTGGGGTGGTTTTTCTGTGAACTCCCACGGACTTCTAAGTCTCTTAATTGTGGGATTGTAGGTTTTTAAGGAAAAGACAAACAAACAAGAAAACCAGCGCAGCAGCGTGTGAGGGGGCTGTGAGGGGTAGGCTCCTGCACATGCCTTCAGCGTGGCTATTCCAGGATTAAACTCGGCTGCGACTGAGGAGCCCGTTCATCTTCGCGCAGCCCATCCGCGCCGAGCTCCGGCCGGGCGGCTCCGGCCGCCTCCGGGCTCCGGCCGCCTCCGGGCTCCGGCCGCTGCCCCTCAAGCCGGGGCCGGACTGAGACGCGTCTCTCCGCCGCGCTTCTCAGGCCGAGTAGCGTCCGGCAGCAGGAAACTCTTTAAATAGTAGATTTACGTCTTAGTACCATGAAGTGGCTTTCCTAAAGTAGTAATGTTTGCAGTACGCTGCTTAGGTGATCAGAGGTTTGTTGTCGGGTTTCTTTCTCCTTTTTAATGCTGCTGCTTGAAAACGGAGCTATGGTCCGTGCTGCTGCTTCGGGAGAACTTTGTGTGGATGTTACATTCCCTCTCCCAGTGGAAATGGAAATACACTCATTTCATGTTGTTCTAAAAGGGTATTGCTTAAGGTGAAGAAACAGTGGGGTTTTTTTCCTTCTGTTAGAAAGTTACGTATTTATCTAAACTTGGGAAATGTGGGGTGGAGGAGGGCTCAGATCAAAATCAAAAGCACAGAAATTCTTCTTAAAATTAACCTAACGTAAGGAGCGTTGGCAATTTGAGAATTAGCAAGTGTATATTGTAGCATCCACTCGGGTTTTCATGGCTCAGCATAAATTTATAGGATGTTTATTCCATGGTTTATTATGGTAGAGATGCTTTTTAATGAAGTTCACTAAATGGTCTCTCAAAATTCTTTGATCCTCAAAGTAGAGAATACATAGTCTGTTGAATGCCTAATGACGTTGTTACTCTGACTCTTCCAGAACCTAAAAAACACAATTATTAATTTGTCACATCTCTTCCTCCACCCAGATACTTTCTCCCATCCTTAATGTACTTTTTTGCCTCGTAGCCAGCTCAAAATTGATTCATGAAAACCAAAATTGAACACAAATATTTAAATCCGTTTTGCTTTTAAAGGTCAGTTTCTGGTAATTAATAAATTGAGGGAAAATAAAACACAATCGTAAAAATGTTCCTCTTGTAAAAACTAACTTTTTTTTACTGTATTTTACTGTATTACTCTTTCCTGGATTCCTCCCCCAGACAGATAAAACAGGGAGTAGAAAATTGCTAAGTTTAGGAATTGATCCTTAAATCATTAAAATCAGCAGGAGGTTTCTTTCACTGAGTTCAGTTGGTGCTAGTTTAGTGCTGTTTATAATCTTTAGTTATGTATTTAGGTCTTCTTGATATCAGGAGAATTGAAACATGTGCCTAAAAATAAGGATATGCTTACATGGTTTGCTGTAATAGTGTGTGTTTGTGGAATGGTGTTGGTTTGTTGGGGTTTTTTTTTTTCCCCACTTTTTTTTCTTACCTAGCCTGTAGGTATCTAAGGGACTTCTTTTTTTATTTTTCATTTTCAACACCAGCCGAAGGGGCTAGATGCTATTAAAAATGCTCTCTCTCTCTGGCTCACAGCACTCCTGTAGCGCTGAAAATATCCTTACTGATTCTTGCAGCTCCGTGTGTACAGTGTCCGCTCTGTGCGTTTATACTCTGTGCAACCAAGGCACATTGTTAAGCGTGTTGGTGTTCTTGGCTACTTTAGGATAGGAGCTGGCCTTTCCCTTAGGACCTGGGTGGCTGTTCATAAGGCGCTACCTCCCCTTCTCCCCCCCAGCTCCCATTTGGTTGTAAGAGACGGTAAGAGCTGGCACAGCTTCTGTGCAGTTTTCAGCATCCTGCAGGATACGGTGCTGTGCTAGCAATTGCTGAGAGCCTGCCTGGGCACAGTGATTGCAGAATGTACAGTTGGTGGTGTTGCAGCATGGTTACTTTCATTACTGTTGGTAATTATATGGTGCTGTAGTTGAAATTTGTATAGTGTGGGAGCTAAAAAGGGAACTGCACTAGTCAGGCAAAATAAAATGTGCTCTTAGAAGCATATTGATGAGCAGTTTTATATATGTCGTAATGTTCAAAGCTGTATATTGCTTAGATCTGCACAAGTTAAATGCAATGAGATGCTTTTCTAAATGACATCTTACTGACAATGCTAGGGAAGAGGGTCCCATGCCTTCCCTGCCATTCAGTGTAAAGTACAGCTTGGACCATTCTTCATCCTATAGATGTAATTTGTGTTTGAGTACATTTTGTACAATACCTGCTTGTTGTGGGCCCACATCACTGATACTCTGAATTTTGTTTTCCCTAAATAGATCGAGTGTCTGATTTGTCATCGGAGATTCCTGCTGTGGTTATGAGGTCATGTATCTTGTCTTACTCTTCACATTTGTACAGTCCAGAAAGAGCTTTTTCTCCTTCTGTGTGAGGAAGAAACTTCAAGTGAGCTGGAAATCTCATAATTTACCTTCATTCTTATTCTCCAGTTGTGACCTAGAAAACCACATCAACGTGTTGCAAGGTACAATGGCTACCATTTTGCTGTTATTTCCTCCTTGGTTTTTTAGTTTGTTTTTTTTTTTCCCTTCCTTGTTTTCCTTCCAGTTGTAGAACTGTTTTATTTGTGATCAGCAAAGTAAGGGGAAGCTGTAGGTGTTGTAAATACCTTGTATATTTTTCACCATTGTCCAGATGTGATTGTGTTTTGAAATATGAAATTATTTTAAAAAGGAAAAGTAATAGTAAGCTAGCATTAGTTACTTCAGTATGTCACGACTTTGATCTGCATCACAGTCAAGAAGTAAGGTGCTGGATGATGGCCGTTTTATTAATAGTGCTCATTTTCATTGCTAGCTGTTTTAGCTCAAGATTTGTGTCCTGTGTGAGTGCATGCCACCCAGCCTGCCCCCTGTATTTGGTACTATTTATTTTTTTTCCTTGTTACTGCAGTATTTCAAATTACATAGTGATATACCTTTTTTACACACACCCATATTGCACACGCTGGAGCCAAGATACAGAGGCTGAAAGGTTTCATCCAATGCTATGTAATAAGTGCATGTCTGCAGGTCACAGCTCAGTGTTAGTAAGATGATTTTTATGCTTTTTTAGTAGAGCCCAGTTCTCTGTGAATCATAAACCTCATCCTGTGAAAAATAGCACCAGGGATCTGGAATCAGATTCTGCTTGTCTCATTTTGTCTCTTTACAAACTTGCTAAGTTGGCAATTTTCTGGCACATGAAGATATTAATTGGAAAGCCTGTCATGGTGTTCTATGGCTGGCACTGTTAGCTTATGATCAGAATTATATTAAGTACGATGGACACAAATATAAAGATGGTTTGATTCCACAAATACTTAAAAAACCGAATACAATTCAACATTAGAAATACCGCTGTAATTTACAAATTCAGTTATTAAATCTTGTTCACAGCTCCAGAAGCATATCTATGCTGGTTGAACTGAAGGAAACTCATAACATTTAAGTTTCTAACTTGGTGAGCAGTGCAGTTTAATGAAATGTTGCCTTCAGCACCAAGCTGGCTTAAAAATACTGCAACTGTTATGGCACTTTGCCACTTTTTGTGGTTGCACAGCTATTGGTGAGGTTTTCTGATAGTATCAGATCACTGAATTGATCCAGGTTAAAAATAACTTTGCAAGAACAAAAGAAATTGGTGTGCAGGGCAGCTGTTTTTCAACTGGCTCTTTAGCTGGTGCAGATTGCTGGTACGCCCATTTGTGTGGTTGTGTTGTGTGTAAATGGCAGTGGAAAAGCAAATGAGAAGTGCAGTTAGTGGAGTGAGACATGTTAACTAATTTTGCTCTTGAGAAAAATGTATGTGAGATTGCTGTCAGCCTTTCTGTAATCTAGTCATGAGAGAAATTTGTTGCAACAGTTGTTTCCCCTGCTATGTTCGCAGTCTGCATTGTAGTCTCAATCTCACCTCTGCCCATCAGGGCTTATTTTCTTGTTGCCCTGAGCTCTATCATAGCAAAGCCCTTGGTCAGACCTGCGTCGGCAAAGGCAGTGAATGGGCTGGATTCTCCTTGGGCTTTTTCATACCCAGAACTTCACATCCCTCTGTATCTGAGAAAATAATTGGCTTTTTCTCCTGCCGACTGTGTTTTCATGAGAAGTTCTTGGCGTTGGTACCAGTGTGAGTCAGCTAAATGCCAGAGCTAAATCCATGCAGCTAAATGATATCTTAATTGTACCAGTGGTGTGCCTGTCACTCTCCAGGTCTCAGCTAATCCCAGCAGCAGCAGCTCAGAGAGCAGGGAGGTACTGAAAAGTGGCAAGCTGATGGGAGCCCCATCTCTGGGGCTGGTCACCTGTGCTGGCCTCTGTCATGCGTTAGTTTGCTGCTCTTGCTGACTGACCTTTGTGGAAAGGTTTCCCAGTGCTGGAATGGCATTCCCATTTAGTTATGTAAACTCTAGTGAAGTCTCCTGTCATTAGCCACAAGACCATGAGAGCCAGCAAGCATTTCCTGTTGGTTTCATTACAGTGAAACACAGTGTTTGTGTGAGATTTGCCCAGGTTTACAGTGTGGTGGTCAGCACTACATGGCTTGTTGGTGCTTCGTCCTTGCTAAGAAGGTGTGAGTGTGCAGTGGTACGCAGTTGGCTTGCTAGCAGTCATTGATAACAGTAGGACAGTGACTATTTTTTAATCTCTGTTAAAGAACCAAAACCATCTCAGGTAAAAAAAACCTGAACTTTATTTTCAGTAGTGCTAAGTTAAGCTGTTTTGGATCGCTTGATTATTTAAAGTTACTTAAATGCCAAGTTTGATATTCAGAGCTCGAGTAAGGAATGTCTGTCATGGACCTTTGTCTTTACCGTGTACCTCTCTTCTAACATCTTACAAATTTGAGAGGGCTTCTGTACTGATTTCTTTGAATATACAATTTTTTTTTGTATTCATAATTCTAAAAGAAATTATTGCTAAGGCAATAAATAATCCCGTTCAGGCTTTTTTCTCCAGTGTATGTTATGACTATATTAGGAGAGATTTATTTGAGGATGGAGGGCTAAAAATTTACTTTCTGGGCTAATGGAGAGGTTGTCATGCAGGGTGGCCTATTGGTTTATGTGTGAAGTTAAAGATTACTGCACCTTTACCCTCTTCATGGTCCAAAGCATAATCAGCAAATACACACCTGCAGGTGCTGATTAGGATCTCTGCTTTTCTTCGTGATATGTTTTATGTGAGGCCGTTCAAAGGGCAGAGGGAGTGGTCCTGATTTGTGTGGCGTGTAGATTGCCTCTTACCCAGCTCACCCACCACCTGGTCACCAGGCTGCAGAGAGATAAATTGCTGTTTCTGTGGCTCTGAGTGGTAGACCACTCAGAGCTCTGGATAAGTAGCCTGGAGAGAAGCAAAAAAAAAAAGAAAAGGGAAAAAACCCCAAAAGACCAACCAGCCCCGCGCTTGTGGCTTACCTTGCATGGAGCTCTGCCTTAAGTCAAAACTGAGTACCCAGGTTCTGCCTAAACTGGTGTCTTTGCTTGATTTTGAGTGACATGGAAGGCAGTATGGATAATTGTATAAGGTATATCACAGTTTATGAAGGTAGACATACAAAGAAGCCTTTTAGGGACTGGTACTTTTAGTCCTTTATTCCTCACGGAACCTTTCACAGACTTTGAGGAAAAGAAACATTCAGAGTGGCAGTAGAAGGTCCCGGGAGGGAAGAGACATGTCCTGCTAGGTTTGGTTACTTTGTTCCGTGTAGAAACAAAGGAAATATTATGAAGATGTTTTTGTCTAGGAAACAGAAAACCTTTTCATGGGTCTCCACAGCTTCCAGTTTTGTTTTTAGTGTAAACATTATGATGTAACAAGTTGCTGTGTTAAAAAAATGATACTTATATATTTCATGTTATCAGGTTTTGTTTACATTATAAACCTTCTGCGAGCTCTTCACAGATCACTGTAGTAGGACACTGAAGTATTGCAAATGGAAGGAACTTTATTTTCTGTTCCCAAGTGGCGATAGAAATCTAAATGGGAGCCTTACTTTGCTTCGAGGCTTTGCTGGTCTTTACCCTAGAAATAGTTTGAAGCTACTGAGAATGTGGATGAGTAAGTCTTCCATGATCACTGTTTCTCTGGTTGTTAGACTTCTGCTGAAGTCTGTGGTGGTGACGCTGTACAGAGGTGTGCTGCTGAGACTACTTTAGTCCTCAGTCAAGTCAATATGGTGTTTCCTAGCGTATGCAGAAGGCAGGGATGACATCGTCAAAGAAGCAGTGTGACACCTGATTTTTAGGCAGAAAACCACACAGAGGATATTACTGCTTGGTGAGCCACTCATGGAATTCAAGTATGAGATTCTAAAAGTACATAAAATCAAAACGCAAATACCTGTGTAACTTTAATATACATTTTACAATTCTATTGTAACTTCATGAAACAACTAATTTAGGAAAAAGTTTTAATGATATTGATTCTGAGAAGGAGAGTTTCAGACCTCCTCAATAAAATAATCCGTAGTAATTTGGAAGGACCTCTTAAATGACAATGTGAATGTCAGATTGGGGTTTTTTTATTTTATTTACATAGGAATATCTGCTAAAATGTTCACTGTTAAATGAATATTTCACTTATGTTGTTGTTGGGTTTGGTTGGTTGGTTTGGGTTTTTTTTGTTGTTCTTAGGGGTTTTTTGTTTGTTTGTTTTTTCTTTAAAAAAAAATACAGTTTTTCAGAGACAGGACTAAAGAATTGAGTAGCTTATAACTAAAAATATTCAGGTTAAGATAGTTCCTGTACTGCTTCACATCTGAAACTGTATTCTTAAGGGTGTTTTATTTAAAGTCTTACACTTCAGCATTTGAATAAAGAAGCTCCAGCATTAGGAGGAGCGTCCTACTTGTTAGCTCTCAAAACTTTAATTAAGTCTTGAAATACTGTAAACTGTCATCTTTGCTCAGTCCCAAGCTCTCTGTCTGGAATTATGTAGAACATGGGCAACTAATTTTGACCTGTCTGTGGAGAAGTATTTTAATTGTCTGTAAATGTTAAACAGCAGATTCAGTGTACTGTGGTGTTCTCAGGCAAAACAGCCAAGAAACATTATCAGTGCTGAACTAGGCTGAGTATTTTGTAAGAGTATCCCATGCCTTTGTTTAACATTTGCAAGGTTCCTTCTCTCTCCTTTGGTTTTTTTTTTTTAGGTTACTGCTGTGCTAGAGAACATACCAGTTTTTCTTGTGTGTTTGGGGCATACCTAGGGTGACTTACATGAAGTGCTTTGCATACATTTATGTTGAATTCTGAAGTGTTAATGCAGACAGACAGACCCCACCTAGGACTATGTTATTCATCTGTTTATCTGAGTAGCAAAACTGGGGTTTTGAGCAGTGAATGAATACTTTGCAGTGAAGGCCATGTTTCCCTCATTTATGTCTCCTCATCTTAGCAGTCTTAGGTTAGTAATAATAACTGAGCATGGGCCTTCCTGTTGTGCTGTAATTAGCCAGGAATGACCATACAGAGTTTAAAAGAGGAAACACCTTTGGAACTGCTTTTCAGAGCTACTTGTTCTTGAATTGAGATTATTGCCTTCTGTTAGCAGCTGAACTGATCAATCAACTTCCTCTTTCCAGTAACAATCCAGCAAGTCATTAAAATAATTTTTCCATTGCTAATTATTACTCTCACTCTCTTGCTTTTCTGTATAGGCTTAGTTGTAAAGCTGGGGGCTTACCATGCACTTGTCTCAGTATTATTTTTAAAAGATACTGTGCCTGCGGTGGGAAGACTTGTGTTGTAAGATGAATGTACCTTGCAACACCAAGGAAGGAAATTGTTACCTCTGTTTCAGCAATGTACATCAGCAGTATTTTCTTGCTATATGAGTAGTTAGAAATGTTATTTAGAAAGGAAAAAAAGAGGCATGGTCTGCTCTGTCTCTAGGGGCTCCAGTTTTGAGATTTAGCTGTATTTCTTTGGGATCTTGAACTTCATTATACTGAAGCCCAAACAGAGCATGTCATGCATGTTTACTGAGCTCTGAGTTTGACAAGTCTTTTCAATATTTGATTCTGCCCAGCTTCTTTCTGCTTCACGTGCTTTATGTCACAGAGAGCAAAACTGACATGTCAAGCTGACTGTCAGGGAGCAGTACCCTCTTCTTTTTCTTCAGAGGAAACATTGTGTAAGTGTTCCTGCACTAGTTGCGCAGTGCATGTGATGAAAAGAGAGTAGACTACAAAGTTTAAGCAAAAGATTTATTTGCAATTCACTTGCATGTTTTCATGGATACAATGGAGTGATGCACTATTACAACTGAAATGTTAGAATATGCTGTAACAAAGTAGGAAGTGCTCTAAATATCATACATGCGTTAATCACCCATGTTTGCAAACTTTTAGCATGCTAAATATTCTCTTAACCTTCCAGATAAGGGCTCTCAAGAAAAGTGACCTTGGTGTATGTCCTGACCAAGGGGGAAGGGTCTCCAAACAGGTGAAATGTGTTGGAGGGGCGACTCCTGATTCCTAAACTTCACCTGGGGGCTTTTATCCCCTCATTTACTACATGACTGTGGCAAGACTATGCCTGATTAGATTAGGAGGCTGAAATTAACACTAACATCTCCCCCCCCACCACCCCTTTTCTCCTTATCTTACCTTTCTCAGGCAACTGAATAGTGGTTTGGATTGAGACTTGGGACATACTGTTTGTTGACAGGTTTCAAGGCTCAGCTCAGGTTTCAGTTCTTTGCATGGTGCCGCACTGCCCTGTTTGGTCTGTGGCTTACGGACCTCCAGGGCTGAGCTATCTACACAGCTCCCTGGGGGTAGTCCCTGCATAGATAGGGCCTTAAGGCGATCCAAGTCCGAGTCGCTTTTACAGCCCCTCCTTGAGTCACCTCCTACATGCACTAGACATTACTGAAACTTTTTTATGACTATAAGCCAGATGATCCACACAGTGCAGAACTATTTGAATCTGCCGAGAAAGATCACTGTGCATTAAGTGTGTTTGTGATCAGACTGTGACTCTGGTGCAGCCTCACAGCAGTTGTGCATCATAGTATTATCCTGCCTCACAGTTTTGGTGTGTGAATTTGTTTACCTGTGATGTAAGAATGATAATTTTTTAACAGCTGACCTTATGTGGAGATCAATCATTAACTAGTAGGCAGCCATGAACATCTGCACGATTACTAAGTGCAGTTGGTTACCTTTACACTCGCCGTGACTTCTCCCAGTTTGTGCATACACATTGCAGAGACTACCTGTCATTCAGAATTACCCTGTGCATCTCACCACTTGAATTGGTGTTACAACTTTGGTAGGAAATGATGATCTGCAACCACAGAATGTGGAGACATAATCAAGACCAGTTTGTGCTATCAGCTGTTCGTGTTCCCTTTGTTAATTTGCTGACAGGCTTCTCATCCACAGCCTCTCCCACTGACACAAGTAGAGCAGAAGTCTGGGTGTTATTTGGGTGATCAAGGGAGGCCCCTACTTGGGGCGTATGTGTGCAGAGATTGAAATGGGGCTTCTGCCTAGCCACAGCTTTTCCATACTCGCACACATTTCTTTTATATGGGCAAAGACCAAGGCGTTGTGGCACAGTGGTGTGAGCAGATGTGCCCTAGGACACAGCTGGCAGAGGGGTGACATCAATGCAGTGTTGATGTGGATGACTGATAGCGAAGAGGTGTACATCTGTGGTACATGTGACAAGTTACCGTAAAGAACAGATGCACATACATGATCTCTGCCTGGTTTGGGTCTATGTTTAACCTATAAATGGATTGTCAAAGTTGCCTGTGTTTTAAGGATTGACAGGTCTCTTTGGTTGTGTCATGGTTTAGGGTCAGGGCAGCCCCTTAGACCTTTAACAGATGCTGTCTGTTAACCCCCCTCCCTCCCCAAAGAGGAAGAGAAAGGGAATAAGGGAGAGAGACTGAGTGATGAGAAAAGGAATCTAGAACAGCTTTAATGAAAATGAAATTATTAATAATAAAAAAAGTGGAATATACAAATATATTTGTATATATGGAAGCTGTGTTTAGGAGCTGGATTCTGGTACCAGATTCAGGAGCATACCAACTGGGATGGAAGGCAGAACTGACAGAGTCCTCCTTGGGTGCTTCTCGGAAAAAACCGGAAGAGGACCCCAGCCAAGCAAAGCTGGCAAAGCGGGCCAAGAGGGCAAGACCCTCCTGATCCCTCAGCTTCATACTGAATATGACATGTATGTGCTGGAATCCCTCGTTGGTCAGTTTAGGGTCACCTGTCCTGTCCACTCCTCCCTGCAGGTGCAGCCTTTCACTTCCTGCACCCCCCAATGTGGTACACAAGACCCAGCAGTGGCCTTGGTCTGCACACCAATCCTTGGTAGTAACTCTAAACATGGGCTGTGATCACTGCTAGCAGCAGACACTGCCTGTGAGAACAGGCTGCTGACTTCAGACAGTGCAGTTAGTGAGAAGAACTGAGCTGAAAAGTGAAATCACTGAACAGAATTAGTTCTGTTCTCACTCCAACTAGGACAGGTTGCAATGTGGTATTATACAACAAAGTGTAGCTTTGCATGTTTCATTCTCTGTACATCAGGTTGTGTTTCAGTAATTAAAGGTTCCATTTGAAAAAACAAATTGCTTAAAGTACAACCATATTTTTATTAAATTAAGGCATTTAATGAGAATTGTGGTAATAAAAAACAGCATCTGTACTAATTGTGTATTGGAAGGTAAGTTGCTTAACTTCATTATTTTAAATAATAGCATATATTGCCAATTCATAATCTAACTTTGATTGTATGTTTGCCTTTCAAAAGGGCAAAATGGAGATACTAATAGTAGATACTGTAGACTTATACTTTCTTGGTTTTTTTTTCCCCTCACCCTGAGGCAGGCTACCAAAACACTGGAGTGACTTATTTCAGAAATATACACTACAGCAGTTGTGACAAAATCTCTTTAAAACTTCTTCCATGTATGGCACTAATACTGCTCTTACTTGGGCTGAGTCTTACCAGTTTATGACTGCATCCCTGTGCCAGGCTGCCTTTGTGATCAGAGAGGCCTTGGAAGTCAGTGGGAGACAGTAGTGTGAAGCAGTTCATAGGTCTTTGTAGAACTCAAGGGGATTTTGGGGTCAAGGAAAAGCCTAAATCTAAAATCATCATGTTTGGCTTATTTTAATGTGAAATTATCCAGTCTATTTTTGTTATCCATACAGATACTATAGAAATTTGAGCTTGATTTATGCAGCTAACAAATATGATCTGAAATTCCCTCAATCTTCTAATTTGTTTGCCCATACAAGCCTGATCTATCTTTTTAATGTCCAATGTATGTATACTTTAATGTGCAATGTCAAGACTGCATCATTAGCTATAGCAAATGTGAAAGCACCTGAGAACGTTGTCTTTTTAGAATGGCTAAACTGGGGGTTAAAATGCCAGTGGCAATTTCATCTGCCTTCATCTGAAGCTACATGTGTAATAACAGACTGTGGTAGGAAGTAATTTATAGGTTGTTTTCTTGGTTGTTGGTGGTTTGTATTTTGTTGTTGTTCTTGTAGTTTGGTTTTTTTGGTGACATCTTGGCATTAGTAGTAGAATTTAGCTTTGCTTTTCTATACCTGCAAATAGTGATAAAGTGCTTTGTGCAAATTGTGGCTCATACAAGTTGACTTAAAAACAAAAGTGCCTTGGGATATTTGCGTTGGCTGCTGTCTTGACTTTTACATAGACCTTCAAAGCAGAAAGAATTTCACTTGAAACTTAGGTCTAATTACAGCAACAGTAAGTTTCTTTTTGAATTTTAACTTGTTTGTTGAAATGTAAACGATTTTCTCAGTGTTTGAAACACTGTAATATTGTGCTAAAGCATCAAAAACTGTATGAAAACTGCTAGAAATGTATATGCTTTTATGAAGTAATGTGAGGGGTAAGTAGGCATAGTGAAAAATTTAATTTTTCCATGTGCTATTAGTGATGAATTCCTCACTGAAATTTAGTAACTGCTTGTGTTAAAACCTTGTTGCAGTAGCAACCACATTACTTTGATGTTTGCTTGCAGTGCTTATTTAGTATTGTTCATCTTATGGTTTTTATGCAGAATACATTTGAAACATTGGGGTCTATTACATTTAGGAGCAAGGCTGAGGCTGAAAAGGTTGGCAGCAAACAATTCTTTACTTAGGTGTTTTGATGGTACTTGTGCTAATTGAAATGAGAAGTAGCTGTTGATAGAGGGAGATGGAGGGTCTTCTGCCTGTCACCTGTCTGTGTCCATGGTAAGCAAAAGCAGTCTGTGAACCTGCTTGTGCTGTTTGGCTTCTAAGAAACTCCAGCAGCACCCAGAGTTGCAGTTGACACTGTGAAGCATCCTTGTTACTTAATGGACCTTGACAATGTATTTCATGCCATATATTCTATTAGGTGACTTTATGCTTATAAAGTATTGGTATATATTCTGCTCTGCCATACATGTTCTGTTGACCCCAGCATTGTATGCGTGTAGCTGAGAATCAGACCTGTCATTCACTTAATAATTAGCAAAGCCATCATGCTGTGAAGTTATGAGGTCATTCTTGATCCTTCCATCTGTTCATTTACATTATCTCCAAGAGAATAGGGCTCTCTGCAGCAAAAACAAACATTTCATCACACTAAACTCTCAGACAGTGAGCTATCGTTTCAGATGAGTGCAACGGCTGTAGAATGTAGAGCGAGAAAAATAATACCATTTGTTCCAGCTTAAACTTTGTTGTGCTGATAGCAGATAAAAGGCGGGTGACAGCATTAGCAAAAGCCAACTTGCAAGGAATATTACTGTAAGTAGCCTGGAAATGGTATGTGAGAGATTATTTTATCTCTACTGTGTTGCATTTTGCCAAGTTAGCATCAGAGATGATGAATAAAGTCTTCTCTGAAAATCTGTGTACAGTGGCAAACTGTACCCCCAGGTATTTGTGAGGAGAAATTCTCACTGCAGCTCATCCAAAATTGGATTGATTTGGACTTGGTCCACAAAATATAGTTGACACTGCATCTCCTTTACCTCCTATGTACAAGGAGTTTTTTCTTTTTGTGTAGCAATACAGCCTAAGAATGCCAGTAATCGATTAAACAAGGACTTAAACTAAAGCAGCACAAAGTGTATTTATCTGTTCAGTTGCTGTGATAAAGATGCAGAGATTTGAAAGCCAGGAGTTGCTCAGATCTCATACTGTGTTGCAGCGCCACACAATAAAATTGTAGATTATTTTGTATACAGTGTAAAACTAAGTTAAAGCCAATTTTTTTTTAATGAAAAGGCACAGACTTCTAATATCAGATACAGTACTGGAGAGGCAACCTGTTATTCACTGATTTCATAATTCATATTATGCAATGACTTTATTAAATATTATTGTATATTTGCTTTGATAGTCTGCATATTTCAGATATTGTAAGAACATGTCTTGTGGAAGAATGTGTCTTCATTATGTAGTAAAAAGTATTATTTTCTAACATTTTAGATACTACTTTTCGGTAATCTATCCTTTCTTAGTACAAAAGAGTTTTATGGGAAGAAATTGCTATTACATTTCACAGTTCTAACATTATGTTCTGTTGAGGATATTTTGCAATTTATCACTGCTTGTTGACAAGAAATTGTATTTTATAACCCTTTATATCTCTGTGTATGTATACATGTGCGGTATACTTATGTATAACAACGTCATAATATAACAAAATTGTATAGTATGTAACATAATGTAGAAAGTGTGTGTAATACATGTAGTGTGTAACATATGTATATAAGTTGTATGTTAATGTGTGGAAGCATTCTTCAGCTTACTTCTGAAGGGCCTTTCTGGATTCAGTTAGGGTTTACAATTGTGTATTTCCTTTCAGCTAGATGAGCCTACCTATGGCTTAAATATGTGCTTTTACAGAGACAAAAAGCATATGTTCTTTTCCTATGTTTTCAAAAGTCTGCTCCAAATAGCTAGATTCTTAAATTCAGGTTTTTTTCTAGTAAAATGGAAGTGATGACTGTAAATACTTGCAGTATCATTTTTTTTCTGTCTTGCATTACATTATGGTGAAGAAAAAAGGCTGCTAAGGAGGTAATTTCAAGCCACATTTCCTTTGAAAATGTAGGAATGAATAAGGAAGCTTTCCACACCTCCTCTCTACTTCCCCCCCCCCCCCCCCCGCCCCCACTGCCCCATCTTATTTTGATCTTGTAGGAACTTGAACACATCGTGCATGATTTCGTAGTTGTGAATATAGAAACTTCACAGGTTGCTTAAGCTATAGATGTCGGTACTGTCATCCACGTGGTGAGTGTCTCTAACTGCTCATCCCACTGCTAGAAGGAAATCTAGAGGATATTTCATAAAGTGCATAGGGCATCCTTGAAGCTGTAAGTCCAGAGAACTTCTTGTAAGCAAGTTAGAATTCTTACATACTTCTTCTGCAACTCAGACATGGGAGTTGAAAAATACACTTTCAAGCATCAACAGAACTTTTCAGTGCAGGCATAAAACCAATAAGCATTCTTTTTTGTTAGCTATTAAGCAAAGTGGGCAAAGCTGTACCCCACATGCTTGCAAAAACTTAGGTTTTCAGCCTTGAGTTGCTTGGACAAAATTTATGCTAGGGGAAAAAAAGAGTTAAGATGAAAAATTTTTGTTAGATCTCTTGCCAGCTAAGTGTGAGGAAGCGTGGTGTACCCCTCTGTAATATTTGAAAATGTGCAGAATTGTGCTTCCTGCTACCTCTAGTCAGTGACCAGGAGAATGGCTAGAAACCAAAAGTCATAGCAGCTTGTTTCCTGATGACGTTTGGTGAAAATCTGTTTTTCACAACAGAAAGGGGGAGGCTAAAGCCTGCTAGGGAATTTAGTCTGGCATCCTTTCTGGATAGTAAAAATTTACAAGGCACTTACGTACAGCACCAAATCCAGCTTGTTTTATAATACACAACTTTTATGAAGTGATACACTTCTAGTTGGTGAAATGAGCTGTGGGTGCTTGGCAGGTGGGAGAAGGAAGATGTTTATAGGGTCTTCTTGCCTCTCTATCCTTCCAGCAAAGGACTTGAAGAGATGAAATCCTTGGCATTGCTCTGCTGCCTGGTCTGCGAATTGTATTGCTAATAAGTTGGAGAAGACTGACAGTTTATCCTTACCATCTGTCTGTGAAGTTAGACAATACATCTCTTTAAGAAAAATAACTGAAGCAAACTGTAAGGATGGGGAGAACAATGGCCTAGAATAACGATCTGGTTTGTTTTCACTAAAGCCTGCTTTCATCTTTTTTCTTTTCAACCCTCCCCCAGCTCTTCAAACTTCCAATGCAGACAGACCACAAAAAGATATTTATCTGGTAAGGTGTATGATTCTGTCAGTGAGCAGTGACCAGCATAATCAGGCAAATGAAATTCTTCTTCCTTCATGGTGTTTCATAAAGTGTGTTCAGCTCCAGAAATTATTGGAGTAGGTTCAGTTTAAGCTTCAAAATACAGTGTTTTCATATAGGACTGTAAGAAACTGAGCAGCTTCTTTTAGTTTAAATATGCCATCTGTGTGCTATTTGCTGGCCTCTCTTGTAAAAAGTGATACAGGTTAGTCCTGTCTGGACCTACAGCATATTGCAGATTCAGCCTTCAGGACCTCATATTTTTTCATCTGTATTTCTTAATGCAAGGACTTTGTTTTGAGTCTGTGCTACAAGCAGCTTCAAAAACTACTATTTCAGCAAAAAACTAATTTTAAAAAGTTTTTTTCTTGTGAGGTAGCTCCAGTTTTCATTCTTGAGATGTTTCTGTAGGTACCATTCATTAGAGTTGAGGTGCCTCTTGTAGGGTTCTACACTGTTGGTAACTCCTGCAAATCAATTGACAATAAAATGGAACATCTGGAACATCTTAGAGGAGACAGAGCATCAGGTTGAAGATGGTGGATTAAAAAAGCTTCCATTTTCTGGTCTTTTGCAGGACCACACATTTTTTTCTCTTGTCTCTTCTGCACTGCAGCAGGATGCATCCATAAGTCACCTTCCTGAACTTTATCTAGCAAGGTGATGTTCTGGACTGATGACCCTACGTCTCCTATCTTGTGTTTTTCTTTGTGTTTTACTTAGTCTCTTAAGATTTTCACAATACACTTGTTGGGATAACTTTTACAGAGAGCTCTGTGGCTGGCCTCCTCTGTTAGATATGAAATATATTGGACTTTGACTACTTATGCTGTAAATTGAGGGAGAATAAAGACACTATGTATATGAGAGTAACTGCTAGTTTTATTTATGCATGTGTAAATATATAATAGAAGTACCTTTTACAAGTAATATTGAGGTCTGAGTTTTGTCAGACTAGAAGACACTGAATAGATATTACTTCATTATGTTCTTAATAACTAATGAAACAAAACTGAGATGTGTATTTACCAACAAAGTTACATGTTACAGAGTTAAAAATAATATGCCTGTGCAAAGTTCACAGCTTCAAAGTTGACGTCTTTCTTTTAATAGGCATCTTGATGAAATGTAAATTTTCTGCTGTTATTCTATGTAGCATCTAATTAGCTACTTACTACATGGTAGTAGTAGTACTACAGTACTTTATGTTGGAACAGAAACTCAAGAGCTACTTTTTCTTTATGTTTAGTCCTGATTCTACCAGAACACTTCTAATCCTGGCAGTGCCCCTCTCCTCTTTACCCTTTTTGTAGATGTAAACATTGTTTTGGTGTGATAAACTTACTGTAACCATCCCTTCTTCCTGACTGGAGCAAAATTTTCAGATTAGTATTTTTATAACAGCTCATTCCAAGTTCTAAATGAATTTTAAAATAACCCTTTTAAGGGTGACTGATGACCTCTTCCCCAGGATATGCAGTTACTTTGATACAAGTATGTTCAAATAAAATCATATTGTATATACATGGTTAGCAAAATGTTTTCTCAAATACAGTCTAAGTGGCTTGAACTCTATGGAGAGCACAGGGACACAGCAGCATCTCCTGAAATTTTGGTTGCTGATTCATACACCCTATCACATAGATGTTAGAAACAAGGATGTCAGACACTGAAACAATCTTCAGCTACTTGTTTCACTCCTTTTGACTGATTTTGAAGTTCATTACTATTACAAAATTCCTTGAAATGGGAAATAGATAAACTGCACACTATATATACTGCAAGATTTTTCCACTTAGGGGAAAAAACCCCAAAACATTAACATGCATTAGATCATTTATAGATCTAATATATATACTCAGTATAAATAGACAAATAAAACCTCTTCTGCAGCATTTACCTCAAGGTCTGTAACTTGAAGGTACTATGTACAGTAGGAGAAAAAAAAATATAATTTTTGAATCCATTACATATTATAAACATTTACAGGAGTAGGAAGGAATGAAACCACACATCTGTTCAAGTGCCAGTCCAGAACAGAGTAGTTAAATCACCTGTCCTCCATGAATTCCGTGATTCTGGGTTGCTCAGAATGCTCTCTAATTTTGGCAGTCGTTTCTTCCAAAGTAAAGTCAAAGCAGGACATAGCAACAATAATGGCACTTTTTAAAAAAAATCCAGCTGATCCTTGCAGTAATGTGACCTGTATATAATTTCCATTTTTTTGGAGGCAAGGAAGAAGGAGAGTGACAGGAGTGTTATGATGTGCTTCTGCAAAGGAAACAAGAATGTCAGAGACTCTGCACTTCCATGATCAGACATAACCTTTTTGTCCTATGGGCTCCAGGTTCTTCTATTTCTATCTAATATTTAGACTCTTTACTCGTAAGAGATGGACCTGTTTCTTACCTAAACATGCAGTTGATGATGGCATAGTATGTGAGAATTTCATAGAATCACAGAATTGTTTGGGTTGGAAGGGACCTTAAAGATTAACTTGTTCCAGCCTCCCTGCTCTAGGCAGGGAAGCCTTCCACTAGACCAGGTTGCTTAAAGCCCCGTCCATTCTGGTCTTGAACACATCCAGTGTTGGGGCATCTACAGTCTCCTTGGACAACCTGTTCCAGTGCCTCACCACACTCACAGTGAGAAACATCTTCCTAATTTCTAATCTATATCCACCCTCTTCTAGTTTGAAGTCATTACTCCATATCCTATCACTACAAGTTTAAAGTCCCTCCCCAGCTATCTTGTAGGCTTCCTTCAGATACGGGAAAGCTGCAATAACATCTCCCTAGAGCCTTTCCTTCTCGAGGCTGAACAAAGCCAATTCTCAGCCTGTCCTCATAAAAGAGGTGCTGTAGCCTTCTGATGATCTTTGTGGCCCTCCTCTGGACCTGCTCCAAGAGATTAATGTCCCTCTTGTGTTGTGTTGAGGGCTCAAAAGCTAGATGCAGTACTTCAGGTGGGGTCTCATGAGAGTAGACCAGCTGGCCATGCTTCTCTTGATGCAGCTCTAGATGTGATTGGCTTTCTGGGCTTCACTTGCACATTGATGGCACATGTTGAGCTCTTCATCAGTCAGCACCTCCAAGGCTTTCTCCTCAGGACTGTTCTCAATCCATCCATGATTTCTTATTAAAGTGAAGTTTTCTATGTAAGACTGTCTTTATACTTAAAACTAATAAAAACATTCAAGTAGTTTCCTTTTCAGACTATCCCGAACTGTGGAATTTCAGGAAGGGGCGGTTTCGTATTCGTTGTTTTCTTACAATTAGTTTTGCTTTTCCTATTCTGTGCGGATACTTCTACAGCTATTGCAGTAAAGGTGAGGTTTTTGTTCAGTTTGTGACATAGATACTTCTACTTTGTTTTTTTTAAATAGGGCCTGGTTCTGTGAGCAGCTAAGCACTGGAGTAATTTGACTAAGGCCTTAGTGATACAGTACACAAGAAAGATACATTTCTTCGGAAACAATATTGCTTCTCTTATTTTTGATCCACCTTTTGTAATATTTAACGTTGTTCCTAATTATTCTATAAATGTTGTCCAGAAAAACACCTCAGGGGAGTGGATGTGGACTGTTCGTCATTCACTTAGTCTTGGCATTATTGCATCTTTTCAAGTGTTACGTGGAAATAATGATGCATGGTGCCAAGCGATAGGAGGAAACTATGTCAGGAAAAGTGGACAGAGTGACAGAGTCTAAGCATGCAGTGGTGAAGCTTGCTCATACAGGTTTGCACATCCTGCCACATACAGTCAAAATTTCACTGATTTAATGAGCTGCAAAGGCAGTTCTTGGACTCATTCAAACTTAACACTAATAAAATGATGTGTTCTGCAAAAAGCCTACTCAGAATGTATTTATGGACTATCTTCATGCTCAAAAATATTAACAAGTTTCATTTGAGACAGTGTTGTGGGTGGGAGGAAAATCATGCTGTGTTTTTTCCCTTGTTATCAAATACATGTTTTCCTGGTAGCAGTTATGTAAAAATGAACTGCAAAATGGGAAAGTCAAACATGTTTCAAGTTATTCTGAGAGGTTTAGTATAGTTTAGTGGTGGAATTTAGAGGTTAAGCTAGAAATTGTCTGTCTGGAGTGAGGATCATTTGAAGTGACAAGGTAGTCTGGATGTTGAAAAGGAAATAGCACTTTGAAAAATCACCTGTTAGCAATTCAGTGAGCACATGAGGGAACAGACCTGCCTAATGGCATATTTGTAGTTAGGAATTATGGCATCATGTCCAGGATGAGCCACTGTGAGTAAAATTCAGGCTTCTGCATGGTGTCTTCTCTTCTGTGGGACAAGGAACAGAGGCCTTGAGCACTGCATGTTGAGTGTGATGCTTTGTGTTCAGGCCTTGCAACAGGAAGCATGTGTCTGAGGTCCTGTGCAAAAATAAAAGAAGTGGGCTCCTTCTGTGGCTGTGAACTGCTATATTAAAATTCACACATGAATGCTCTTTGTTGAAATCGTGGCCATGAGATGTAAATGCAGGTAAATCATAATAGTGGTATCCTATATTTCTCTCTTAGGACCTGTAGTTAAACTTGTATGTGACTTAGAAGATGAAAAATACCATGTGCATGTCTGTAATCTGTGATCTATTTTGCATGGTGTAATGACAGAGGAAAAGAAAGGGTGTGTGGGGCCTAGATGTCAGTGGTAGACTCTCTGTTATCAAAAAAACATGTTGCAGGTGTAACTTCCCTAATTTGAGCCTTTCTTGGTTTATTGTGATTGTGCTCATTATCTTTGTGAAGCTGATTTTGGCCTCTGGTAACAGAGGTAGGCAGGGAGCTGAAACACATGTTTTTGTTCGGTTTGCAAGGACAGGGTAATGCAGAACTTTTGCAAAATGAAAAAGAAAGAAAAACAACACAAACCCCGAAACACCGAGAAACCTCTTTACTGCATACAAATGTTACTTTCTACTACAAAATATTGTGCACCTAGACTTCCAATTCTGTCTGTTTTGCATGTTAAAACACCATTTGGATGATTGTCACAAATGTGGGCAGTAACGCAAACTTACTTCCTTGACAAGATTGTGAAAGTTTACCAGCATGCCTAGTAAAGATCAATATATTGGAAAAAAACATGCAGGATGATGTTTCCCAGTATTTGCAGCCTATACTGAAAAAAATAGAAGTAACTTTTAATATCTTGCTGAATTCTTCAGTACGTTAGTTTGCATTTGTAAAGGTTTCATTTGGTTATTAAGCTGTAGAACTGAAGCATTACCTCCTTTTGCTCTGATGTCCCAGCACCAGAATTCTTTGTATGTTTCCTTTTGTTTTAGCCAAAATTATGCACACAGATAATAGTTTATATTGATCCATTTGCAAATATTGTGGTTCTGGATGTATTCCTTGCAGAGACATATCCAACTATGCAGAGGTTAAAGGATGAATGTATATGGTCCTTGGTTTTGTATTTGGTTGGGTTTTTTTTTTTTTGGTAATTAAAGAAATGATAGCAGAAAAGGATAGAAGGTGGTTGTCTTCAAGCCAGTAGATACTTAGCTACCTACTGAAAGAATATTAGGAGGCTTGATAGTTAGCAGAGGTGTGGAGATTTAATAAAGACTCCAAACTTTTCAAGAAAGGTGTGTCGGGATCTGATATTTCTTTGTTTTGACCGCCTAAGACTGCAACTGATTTTCATAACAGCACTGTTCCTATCATCTGATGTAACTAAAAAGCCTGTTTAAGAGTTTGGAATCATAATGTTGTCCACGGATGTACAATTAAAGGCAATAAAAATCACATCTTGCACAGCTGCAGTTTGGTACCAAGTAGTAGGGGAAAATATGATATAAAAAAAAATTGTATACATATATATAATTTTTCATTGAACGTGAAAGATAAATTTCTGTCTGGTTTGTGGTCTACATAATAATAGTTTGTGGTAAATATCTGAAAGTGATGAACCCAAGGCAGGACAATCTTCTTTCACAGTAGCTTGGTGTAAGTAAATGTGATTTATTGTAGCAAGCTACTTAGGTCTGCTGAACCATGGTTGGTTTGCACAGGCCCCCTCCAGTGGTCCTTTGCAGATGCATCTCTACAAGCTTTCCTGCAGAGCACGAGCAAGCTACAGTGGTTGCCTTTGCAGCTAAGCTGTCTGTACTGCCCTTTGGGTTTGGCTAGTTGGTTTGTTTTGATGTGTCTCCCTGATCTTGGTCATGGGGTGATGCCATCTTGTATAGGTAGTGGTCACGTGATGACAGGCAAATGGATCAGGAATGAGTGTCTCAAGTCTTTTCTGTGACCTATCTCTGCTTCACAGTGAACTGACCTTTCTGTTTGTTGGGACAAAATTACCTGTATTGTCCCAGTGATAAAAAAACAAGTTTGTTTTCTTTGCTCTCATCCTTACAAAATAACCTTATAGTGTCTGATGTTTACTGACTTTTTAAATTTATTATTTCCCTTCCTCTAGGTATCCTTTTCAATATTCAAAGTTAATGGCACTGAATGCTTGGTTTTAATAGACCAAAGCAGAAAGCCTTTCCTATCCATGTATTTCATGTTAACATGGATCCCTTCTACTATTGACTCCCTTGCTCTTCGTCCACTCCGGCTTCCCATTCCTACTTTCCTTCTGTGCATAATCTGAGTCTTTCCCTCCCCATTTTGCCTTTCTCTTTCTTCTTTGTTTCTCATCCCATATTGCTTGCTGTGTGCACTTGCACCCTTCCCATCTGTTTCATGTGTGAAAGTCTTTAAAGTGAGAGTATGCTTTTCAGCTAGTTTTAGTTTTCCTCCTGCTGTGAGGACGTAAATGCAGTAAAGGAAATGAGCAAAGTGAAGGCTGGTGCAGAGAGATGGAGTTCCAACAGCCTTGTCCGCTTTCTGAGCAAAGGATGGTGACCACCCTTGTGGAGGTATATGGCATGCAGGTATGAAATACTGCTATAGATTCCTCTTCCATACACCTAACCTGATACATGTCAGTTTTGAAAGCTGTACTTGTCACGCAGAGTACTCACGCTACCTTAAAGTCGGTGGTTTTGAAGGAGATTATTCCAAACCTGTGCAGGGACCTCTCTTCCTGAGTTTGGTATTTGCTGGGCCCGTTGATACAAGAGATTGTTCAGAGACAGGAGTACAAACACAGGCCAATTGTTTGGTAGAGCAAATAATCACTGGTTATTTAATTAGAAACCCTCATTGCTTTCATGATTTGGAGAAACTCCCAAGTGAAGCAGCTACTAAAAAACTTTACAGGACTTCTGCTTCACCCATGTGAGAGGAGAGTGGTTTGCCATCAGCTGTGTGTCTTTGTCCATCATAGCCTCACTTAACAACATCCTAGCAACTCCTTCTTTCTCTTGGGTGAAAATGCAAGCTTAGACCTATATCTCCAAATGAGTGCTTTTTGCTGAGAGCCATTCGCTTTGAAGGGAGATTTGGATAGTGTCTGGTTTTTCTAGCTTTTAGGCCAGACCACTGTTAGTCATTACTAGTTGACAGCAGCTTTTTTTTAATGTGGTACAGCACCTTCAGTCTGGCCTTGTGAGGCATCTTACAGTGTCTAGCCTTCCTCTCTGTGACTCTTACATGTGCACACTAATTTGCACACACACACACACACGTACACCAGCCAGATCACCTCAGTAAAGATTTTTAGCTGATGCTCTAATCCTCTTTCTTAAACTGATGGCCTTCTCTTACCGGCATTTGGATGACATCGTGCTCTGAAAGAAAACCATTCACATCATTGTTTCCATTTTTGTGACGTGCTGCTGCAGCTGCTCCTGCAATGAAGAGGCCATCTCTGTCTGTCCTGTGTCCATCCTTGCTGCTAAAACGACGAGGAGGGACAAGCATGCAGGGTAGTCTGGCTGGCTCTTGTCTTTCTCACTATTTTCTTCCCCTTTATTTGGTGGTCTTTAATAACTAGCACAGGGCTGCAGTTCAGTGCTCTTATAATGGTATTGTACTGCAAGCAAAACTGAAGACCAGTATTTTTATTTGCTATAAAGTAAAAGCATAACTAGCTATTCCAAAATATTAATGAGTATCCGTTTTCTCTTACCTAGGTAATTGTCAGACTGTCTATTCCTAGGAACAAGATGTAAACCCAGGGGGGGATAGTGGGTGCACACTGCTAACAGCATCTATTAATAGGCAATTTTCTATAACTACATTAAAACATTTGTGCTGTTCAGCCTACTGATTTATGTCACCTTAGAGTAAAAGAATTACAACCCAGTAACTGGAAAAGTCATAGGCTGAAAAAGTTACTTAATGAATTTAATCAGACATTCCAGCTCATTATGCTAGGTAGGTGGAGTGTCACATTGTATATTTAAATCATAAGAATACTGTGTTCATGTGAGAACGTATTGATTTAATTGATTTGTTTTTTCTTTAGTTTATGGAAACTTTACATTGTTCGTGGACAGTGAGTATGTATTATCTTGTGGGAATTTTGTTCTCTTTCTATTTAGTGATTCATAAAACAGTATGCATTAGGTGAAAAGTGTTATTAATGGTTTTTTTTTCTAAATGGTGAAAGCTGCATTTTTACCTTTTGAAAGCCATGGTGTGGGCCATTAACTGACTTAGAGATAATTCTGTATGCCTTTTCTAAACTACTCACAATGATGCTTCTAACCCCATTATAATGATGCATTCAGAGTTGTAGATAGTGTTTCAGAGGTCTTGCGTATGGAGGAAGGAGATTCTTATTCAGGCCTCTCAAGAATTCAGAGACCTCTTTCATTTGTGGGAAAACTCACACTCATTTTCCTTGAAAGAGCTGACAGGTTGTGGTCTGTTCTTTGTAAAATTCAGTGGTGTCAGGCTGTGTATGGTTCTGCTACAAAGTGCTCACCCACTGCTTCCTCTTACTGCTGGTGAACTGTCTCCTTTTTGTTTTAAGTCCCATTCTCAGTGTGTTTACTATTATCTCTTTTTAATTGGAAAAGCTACTTTACATGCAGATATGTGTGTTGCTTATAGTGATAGCTTAAGATTTTGAATTTTCCCATAATATTTCCACCCAGGTTATTTAAAAAAAAAACCCAACAGCCATCCATTTGCAGAGAACTTCCTGGGGAGGAAGACTGTGTTGGTGCTTGTATATTGTCTCTGAACTTGCATGTATTTATAGAGAGATGTTTATATTGGTGCAATTAATGTGGAGTATAAACCGCATCTGAAAATAATGGAGTGTTTTGGAACAGATAAAAATACTTAGCAATGCCTGCTTTTACTTTCTTGCTGCCAAAAATGTTCAGGGACAGGTTTTTCAGTTTGGTCTGCTAAGTGAAAGACTGTTGGCAAACAATTTGCTTTTACCATTTGATTGTAAATAACTACTTAAAATGCTTATTTGAAAATGTTTGTATCAGCATTTAAAAATTCCGTGGTTAGGTTTCCATACCTTAAAATAGCTGTATATATTTCTTCCTGCCATATGCCTCATATTTCTTAATGTCAGTAGGCTAGGTATGTATGCTGATGTGGTTTTGTTTCTTAAAGTACTCTACAAGTATAGTCATAATTTCAGATGTGTGCCAAAGTCCGCATACGGCCAAGCTGCTGTCAAGGAAAAAAGTAGTTAGTTGGTTGCTCAGTCTGGTATGCCCGTTGAAGACTGACTTGGAGAACAAAAGTACACAGTACCTTACATTCTAGCAGCCACATGGTCAGAGAATGAAACACTAGTAGTTCATTTGGTGCACTTAGTGGTGCAGTTCTACTCTAGTGTCTGTGAAACGGCTCTCTCAGTTTGATGACAACTAGATGGCAGCTGTGGCAAATAGCAGCTATTTTCTTACATGCTGAGAACTTCTTTCCTTAACTCGTTTCAGAATTTCATTTTATTGTATTACTCATTTTTTTTAACTACTCTTGTCTGATGGAGCTTCTCCCCTGAAGCTTTCTTTGTGGTTTAAAAATAAAGATACTAGAAAGCTCATTTAAACCAAGAATACTCCAGCTTTTGTGCTTTATAGGATATTTCATAATATGGGATAATGGTCTCCCTTTCCATAGCTTTGCAAGTGGTTTGGGAAAGGCATCTGAGGAAATTTTGCTTTATAGGAAACTGAGAGCTCTTAATCTAATCAAAGGAATTTTGGTGATGTAGGAACTTTTGTGTGTTGAGAATGGTATACAACAGGATTTTTAAAAATAATTTTAAAGAATGAAGTGAGCTTTCTGTTACATTCTAACTCAAATTAACTTGGAGGGGTCCAAGGAAAACTTCTAATTGCAGTTTTCACTTTCCTGAAGGAAAATAGATTTTATTATTCAGTAGAGTAACTTAAACTCTTTCAACTTCAGTACTTACATCAGTCCTCTGTATCCATTCTTGAGCAGCCTTATGCTTCACAGAAGCTAGACACCTGAAAAACAAGTGTCTGCTTAAATATACTTTTGGTAAGATAACCTTAGCTGTGTGTTACTGTAGATATTTCCCCCAGGCTGAGCTTAGTTCTGGTGCTGTTGCCCAGCCCATTGGTGCTGCTGCTGACACTTCTTTCCATCTTGCCCAGTCTCTCAGTCTTGCTTCCTGGTTTTGTCACAAGTGTACTTGCAACTTTGAGCTTATGTGAAGGTATGTGAGTGATTGAAACAACTGAGACAATTGATCTCTCATTCAGCATGGGACCAAGGTCTGACATGTTGCATCACCTTCCTCATTCCCTTCCAAGTTTCCTCTTGTTCTCAGGGGAATTAATGCAAAAGATATGCTTGCTGTTGCAAGGAGATCTATTATGATTAGTACTCTTTGGTAGGTTACTTTTTTGTTAGTTTAATTGTCTAGGTGCATTTTCCTTGGGCCTGAGGAGCACTGGCACTGTAATAAGTATGCTAGCAAATGTGCAAGACCATAGCAGTACCAGCTGGAATCAGCTGAAATTGCTGCAGATACAGCCTGAGTGGTACGTGGTGATATTATGGAAACCAGAAGGAATTATGACAGTGTATCCAGACCTTTCCCTTCCTTCAAGACAGTACCAGCTATGTTTAAAGTAGTTGTCTAATCTGTCAAAAAAATCCCAAATATTGCTTATCACGTCATCTAAGGTAGTTTGTCCCATTCTTCAGGTTTTTTTGCAACTGTATGGATGGGCCCTCAAATAGAGACAAAATTGTGGGTTTAAAGACATTAATTTCTTAGATAACCTGTGGCTGCTGAAAAGCTTAACTTAGCTAGCATCTAGTGAAAGCTGTGTGTATAAAATTTATACTTGCAGGACCCAGGGACAGAGAATTTAAGATCATGATAATCCGCTCCAGCATTGAGTTCAGTGTTTCCACAGCATGTCTTTCTGCAGACTTCGTTGTGATTGATTACATGCTGATATGATAATGGGCTGAATAATTCCTAGTGGTGTTTCGCTTAGAAGTTGCTTGTGGAGCATTTATGAACAAATGATGCCATATGTTTTACTGTGAATTATTCTAACCACAGCTTTTGTGGGTTTTCCCTCAAAAGTATTTTTTGGAATGTTCTTCTAAGCAAATAACTTCTATTACCTTTCTTCATTGTGTGCTTCTCTTTGAATATCAGTTTTGAGTCAGTGAAGAAAAATACAGTGTGGCTGACCTTTTGTTCATGCTGAAAAAGGTGGATGAGCAGAGAAAAGACAAAGATCTCAAAACAGAGTTTTGCAACTGTTACGAAGTTCTTGTTTTGTCACTTCTCATCATAGTAATTTGTTCTGTGCTTTCCTGCTTTTGCTATTGTGTATTCACTCTGTGCTTTTTATACTTAGCCTTATCCATTTGACCTATTTTCCTTTTTTTTGGTATAATTCTTTCTGGAGTTTCAGATCACTCAGGTGGTTGGTTTCACCACATTCCTCTTTCATCTATGATCCCTGAACAGCAAGGTGGTATTGTTTGCACCTCTGTTTGTGTCATTCCTTCAGAAAATAAGTAGCACTTCCACTGACCTTCTTCTTCCCTTGTATGAGACTTCATTCCCATCGGATCTTTCCATTTTTCATGTATTGTCAAAGGCAAATGTGGAAGAATTTTTCCTCTGAGTATGCTTTTTGCTTTCTTAATCAACAATCAACAATTTGTCTGTCATGGTTCAGGGTCAGGGCAGCTCCTTAGACCTATAACAGACACTCTGTTAACCCCCCTCCCTAAAGGGAAAGAGAAAGGGAATAAGGGAGAGAGACTGAGCGATTAGAAAAGGAAACTAGAACAGCTTTAATGAAAATTAAAATAATAATAATAAAAATGGAATATATCCAGATCTATACAAAACCAGTATCAAACCCAACCCCCCCTGATGGTAATTCCATCACCGTCACCACTGATGTTGTGGAGCAGGCACTGGGGCAGTCCCAGACTGGGCCCCACAGCAGAGGGGAGCTGTGTTCAGGAGCTGGATTCTGGTACCGGGTTCAGGAACACACAGACGGGGATCAAAGGCAGAATGGACAGAGTACTCATCGGGTTCTCTGAGGAAGGAACCAAAAGAGGACCTGATCCAAGCCAAGCAAAGCTGGCAAAGCAGTTGAAGAGGGGAGAGGAGCCCAGAGACCCTTCAGATCCTTCCACTCTAAACCAAATATGATGTACATGGGTTGGAATCCCTCGTTGGACAGTTTAGGGTCACCTGTCCTGTCCGCTCCTCCCTGCAGGTGCAGCCTTTCACTTTCTGCACCCCCCAATGTGGTACACAAGACCCAGCAGTGGCCTTGGTCTGCACACCAGTCCTTGGTAGTAACTCTAAACATGGGCTGTGATCACTGCTAGCAGCAGACACTGTCTGTGAGAACAGGCTGCTGACTTCAGACAGTGCAGTTAGTGAGAAGAACTGAGCTGAAAAGTAAAATTACTGAACAGAATTCGTTCTGTTCTCACTCAAACCAGGACATTGTCTCAACATGCTGCAGTGTTTCTTGGATAGCATGCATTATGTGGTGGTTCTCTTAAAGTGCAATGCCTGGTTTGTGTTAGTGACATTAGGACCATGGCCGTATCAAAGTTACTAAAGGGAGCAGAGCTCTGAGTTTGAACTCTGCAGTGCCTCCTACCTCTGTCTTTCACTGTGATACTACACTAAGTTCTTGTTTGTTCTGTTGCATACAGCTGCATGTAACATGCAGATGTTTTCCTCTTTCACTCATTTCAAAGAAAACCCCACCTTTACAAATTTTTTTTTGTGTGTTTGTAACTCCAATTGGATTTACATAAAGATTGCTAATCTTCTAAAAGCTGCTGTTGCTAGCACATGAAATATCAATTATGAAAACTTAAGTAGCAATTGGGAAGTCTTCTTTGGCTATGTACAAATACGCTTTTCTACTTTGTATGCTTTCAGTCTGTTACAAAATAATGAGAGATTAATGAGGCCATTTCACTTTGCAAAAGGAGGGCCTGTTAGCAGTTCCTGCAGAATACACAATGTGACGTCAATTATATCAGGGATCAAATGTTTGTTCTTTCTGATTGCTGGTCTGGGATTAGTGATTTGGAAAAGTCCCATAGTTCTTAATACACGAACACCATCTACTGCACAGTAGAAAGCTTGCTCTACTTTGTAAAGAAATTCTTCAGTGCTTCTGGGAAGAGCAGAAGACAAGGCAGTTGACTGTCAAATTTAAGTAGGCTAATAGGCAGTAGAAAAGTAAGATAGGTTAAAGACTCTCGGAGTGAACCTCTGAACCTGGAAATTCATGGAGGAGAAAAAAAAATACCTTATGCTAGAGGGCTTTCAAGTTATCTGTGTGATGCAGAATTTAAAAATACAGAAGTTACGAAAGGAAAGGAATATGTTTTGTTGGAGGAGCACAGTATGCTATGTTTCCAAGGACTTCTAAGCTTTGATTCCTTTAATAAATTTGTAGTTTTATTTCAATTGTTGTAAGCAAGTTTCCATCTGAAAAATCACAGAAGATTATTTTCAAAACAAAGAATGTGGTTTGTTACAGAAAAAAACTCTATAGCTATAGCTTGTGCTATTGTGGCTGTTTCTGTGACTCTGGATGTTACAGTAGTAGTCTGTTTTTCCTCAGAGGACAGGTTAATGAGCTAGGAGTATCACTTTAAATGGAAGAGAGCAGGACTATTGTAAGTTGTGACATCTGTCAGGTAATCAACCTGTATTCTGAGTATTGTAAACTTTGATGGAGGTGGTTATTTGCTGAAGTTCTATCTTTTTCTTTGTTTTCCCTTCCTGAAAGCTAAAGGAAGAGGATAGATGATCTGACATTTCTTGCAGTAAATCTAAGCATTATAATATAAAAGTAAGTTATAATATATAAAGTTTTTAATATAAATAACACTGATAAATTGACTTTTCAAATCACCCTGCACAATTAAAAAAAAAAAATTGGTAATCCTATTACCACATTTAATAAAAATTCAAATACTGTGCCATATACCTCGCAATAGAGGGTCAGCTGTAGAAATTGAACAGTATCAGAATCTTAACATTGCACTCAGGTTAGTTACTGAGAGCCTAAAAGATCTGTCAGAGCGCTGAAACTAGTGTGTGTTATTAAGCTAGGTGAATAAAGGTGGTGTGAACAGCTGACATAACAGATTAGGTGAAACAGTCTGAATGGCAACTTTGTTTGCTTTTTCCTTGCTGCTTTCTTCATAGTCTTTGTGCTATCCTGACAGTAACATGAAGTCTGGGAGCAGGAGGAAATTTTTTTTCTCATTTTAGTTTAGATGTGAATTTCATTGCTTTGCATACTGCTTGTGGTGCCCATTTCCCTCTAATTTTTGATTCAAAATAGAAAAAGTAACTAGATTTGTAGGCTAATGGGGGCGTGAAACTGGACAGCATGAGCAGGGCTGTTTTAGGAATAATTCCTTTTTTTTTTTTCCTGAGCATAACAGGCTGTACAACTTCTGATCTGCTGGTTTTAGCTCAGTGCAGCTGTTCACTCTGAAATTGTTCATCTTTGCATTAATTAGCAAAACCAGCCTCTTCTAGTTTTCACTAATGCAACAACAGTACTATCACAGATTTCACCCAGAAGGGAAGATTTGACTTTCAGTTAGTCTTAAAACTTCTGTAACCAGCTGAGAACTTGCCAAGGTAACAGACCTAACCATTCTTTTTTTCTTCATTCTTTTTTCCCTCTCTTTTATAATTCATATTTTTTTTTTCTGTCAGACAGAAAAGATTTATTGATTGATTTTTTTATTTTAGCAGTATAAGTCAGTAGTATCTACAATGCAGTAAAGAGTTTGCTCTGCTTTTCACAGCTAGTGTCTGGGAAGACATAAGAGATCCTTCAGTGCTTTCTGGAAAGAACAGAAGTCACAGCAGTTGACAGTAAAGGTGAAATTAAAAAGGAATTATTCAGACTATTACCATATCAGCATGACCAGGGAATTGCAATATGTAAACATTGACTTCATTCTCAGGATATGTTGGTTTAAAAAATATATATATATATATATATACACTAGATTTTACTCCTTGGATGTTTCAGGTATGTGGACATACAGTTATGTTTGATCTTAAATGGCTATATGACTTCTGCTTTAAAGAAGTAAATCCATTCCACAGTCTACTGTCTGAAACACTATTACCAAAAAAAAAAAAAAGAAAAAAGGAGGGGGGTAGAATAAAAGAACAATAAACAGATGGACTGTATATATATCTTCTTACAACTCAGTGGCTACATACACTAACTCTGTTTTTACTGAAGGGCTACGTAACTGTCCAGACACTCATGTACAAAGGATGTTAAAAGACACAAGGTTTTTTGAGAGGAGCTAAGTGTTGAGAAAGCTGTAGGATGTTTCATGTATTGCCTCTTTTATTACTTTGTACACTACACCATATTATCATTCCTTTCACGTGTTTACATCTGCTTAATGATACACTGCCTAGGAATGCTTGCAGGTTCTTAAATGCTGCTCTGCATTGTCTGGTCACCTCAGTATGAAGGTATTAATGAAAATTACAGCATTGTTTTATATCTTAAAGCCCTGTAAAGAAGCTAAAATGTGATAAAAACAATTTAGGTCACACTTCTCATGTGATGTTAACAATTCAGTTCCCTCCTGAGCATTCTGAAAATAGTGCAATGCAAAAAAACTCTGAGTTCCCTTCTTCATTTCCTGTTCCCAGGGACACCCAGAAGTATGATATTTTTAACTTGATTTCCTGTGTACACAAGACATATGTATGCAATTTGTATGTGTGCTGGAAGATGTTTCGTGTGTCCTTAGCCTCTTCCTTTGTAAATAGTCTTATAAATAATCCTACTGTTCAGATTATTCTGGAGAGGGAAGCGGAAAGCTATTATCAGTTTTGATTGACCTAAATGTTTCAACTAAATTTGACAGTGGTCCAAGTACTAGGGAGGTTCATAGGAAAATAAACAAGATGAGATGGTATCTAATTGGGAGAACTGGTGCTGATGTATGTATTTTTTAGGTGGCAGCGATTCCAGATTAGAGGGAGACTTTGTAAGTGCATTATCTGTGAGAGAATTTTGTTCAGTACCTAGGAAGGTGCAAGCACCAGTCTAGTTTATCCCAAGGAAGTAGGAGAGTTAGCTTTATTAGTGCTTTTTGATCTTGGAGCTACTCTCCTGTAGCTCCAAGAATGCAGTAAGTGATTTTGGGGCATCCTTCACCAGGGCAGGTGAGGATTACAAGAGGACAAGTGCGTAGAGAGTAATTCTTCATTAATGAATATGTGTTGATTGATTTCTTCTGCTGTGGAACATTTCTGGTTTAGAAGTTCTTCCCCTTCCTACATCACTGTGTAACAAAGATTCACAGTTTCACACTGGAGATGAAATCTAGCAGCGTATGACCCTGTCCCTTAAGTGGTTTGGTGGAAGCCTGTTGCCATATAGAGATCTGCAAATCCTGTTAGTGAATTGCGGAACTGACTTGTCAAAGCTACTTTCACAGCTACCACAAGGAAAACTATGACCATGCAAATCTTGACAGTAAAAGTGAATTTTGCAGTAAATTAAATGGCTATGATTTTCATAGTTGTATTAAAAGATACTGCCTTAAATTTGTATCAGAGGAGTGACAAGGGCTACCAAGGAATTTAACTTAATAACTCTTTTTAATTGATTATAAAGTAGGAATGCTTTTTATAGAATTAAAATTCCTGGCAACATCTTTACATGCTGTCCTGACAAACTGCCATTGTCAAGAATGTAATGTTTTGTTGAAAACTTGCAGTTAATTAGGACAGATAAAATAATTACTCTAATAATCTCCATTTTTTTCGTGGTGCTGACTCAATATCCTTGGTATGAATTTAATATGAGATTCCATATGCTTTTCTGAGGAGTCAGCTGCCCCATTCCAGGCATTTTGGATCTTCCTGGAAGAAGAGAAGTGTTTAATGATTAGAAAGTGTTTATTGCTAATAAATGGGTTATCTGAAATGCAAAGAAGTATAAAAATCAAATTTCTGGATTAATTCCAAAGTTGTACATTCTATTCCATTCCAATGCATTCACTTATTTTAAAAAAAAAGAACAAAAAAAAAAGTGTTTCCTGAAAATCCAGCTGTGTGTTATATTATTGATCTTAGACATAGCTGCGTCTTATATTCTTCAGCTTCTAGTATTCTCCCCCTGGAAAAACTTAAGTGTCATTTCATTTTGCTTTTTGTTTGAATTTTACTCCTCCAATTTAAAATCATAGAACGGCTTGAGTGGGAAGGGACTTTAAAGATCATATAGTTCCACCCGCACTGTCATGGTCAAGGACACCTCCCACCAGACCAGGTTGCTCAGAGCCTCATCCAGCCTGGTCTTAAACACTTCCAGGGATGAGGCATCCATAACTTCTCTGGGCAACCCATTCCAGTGTCTCATGACTCTTGTAGTAAAGAACTTCTTCCTAATGTCTAATCTAAATCTACTGTGAAGGGTTATGCCAGGTGAAAAGATAGCAATGCATTTTCTTTCAAATGAGGCTTCTCTTTCTGAATGTACCAGCCTCTGTAGAAGCCTGCGAGCAGTACCCCTGAGGAGATGCCGGTCACAAAAGCTAGGGAAGAAAATGTAAATTTTAACAATCAGCCAGGACAAAGCAGTGTTGTAGTGAGAAGCTACATGGCTTGTATTTGGAATGTGATTCCTAACTAGCACATGTCTACATTTAGCCCATAACCCGGGCTAATATGTAGCCATTGCTGTATCACCCAGTGACCCCTCCCAGCAGAGAAGGGGATTGGGAAAAGGAGAGGAGACCCACAGGTTGAAATGAAAGGGGCTTTAATGAAATAGCCAAACTAATACCAATGCCAATATAAAGTATATAAAGTTACACTCAGTCCAGTACAGCAGTAACAACAAACGGGTAAGGAGCAGAGGAGTCCCCTCATCCTCAGCAAACTCCCCACTTTATACTGAGCGTGCTGTTTATGGTCAGGGATGCAGCTGTAGCCAGCTCGGGTCAGCTGCCCTGGCTGCCTCCAAACTGCTGATGGGCTGCAAACCACAGCAGGCCTAGGATTCTGTCCCAGCAAAACCAGGACAGCATGTTTCATCACTGCTTTAAAAAAATTATTGATTTAAGAAAATGATCCAAGATGCTAACAAATAATTTCTTCAAACAAGTACTGTTTTCTTGTTAATGGAAAGAAGACAGAACTAGTTTTTGATTGTATGAATTAATGCAAGAGGCCTGTAGGACTCTAATGACAGCATTTATCGTGGGTGTTAGCTTTCATTGAGTTGGTTGGGATTTTGAAGTTCAATTGAAATTAGGCTGAAGTGTTAGTACCAGTACCTGCTCCTGTGAGCTTGGCCTAAGCAATTAAGGTTGTGTAGAAACAGATATTGCAATCTGAGAAACTTAATACCTTATGCTGTCAGTACAAAGATGAATTTCTGCTGTGGAAGGAAAATGCAATTAAAAACTCGAGAACAAAAAAGAAGCTGGGTCAGAAGCTTGCATGTGCTGTCTGTCACCTCAGTTCTTGAAACCCCAGCTGCATGGTGGGCAGGGTGCTGCTGATGTGGCAGGCTTCTAAATAGGCAGAGGAATTAAAAAGGCATTGCTGTAGCTTTAGAGGAAAATGTGTGTGGCACTTTCCCCCCAGAATCCTGGAAATTGTAGTTCCTGTTAGTTAAAAAGTGTACAATTCAATAATTCCAGTGTGAGAAACTAAACTGTAAACCACAGATTTTTACTTTATGTTGAATCATCTATTGGTAGGTGCTATTCTTTCAAGTCTGCATTTAGGACACAAGGTGTTCTGAGCAGAAAGTTGTAATTGAAGGTTGTAGACTTGTGTCTCAGGAACTGAACACATCACACTAGTTTTTGCTGTGAATAAAACTCATGACCTTCAGAGCATTTGAGAGAAATTCTCTTTAAATTTCAACTGACCTTTTTGTTTCTTTAATGTTTCTCTTTTTTGTCATCAGGTAGGATGTGTGGCATCTACGAAGCTAACAGGAGATCTTTATAGACCAGTCTTTCACTGACTAACTACAGTATTTTTGAGACTGAATGTTTTCCTCCTCTATTTGACCCCCAGCAGTCTTACTTTATTGTGAGCCTGCCCTTTGTCAGATACATGCAGAGATCCAATGCTTTAGTTATGGTAGTTTCCCGCTGTTGTAACAAACAAATAAATAAATAAATGTAGCTTAGCTTGGAAGTGGGTCCAAGACTGTGAGTTGGGACCTGACTTGCACTTTTAAATCTCAACAGAAGTGAGACAGGAGCTCTTGCAATAGACTATATGAGGGACATGAGGCAGCACCCTAAGCTGCAGAGCAGGGAGAAAATATACAAAGTAATACTTGCTTTGCAAAAAATTATTAGCGTGGAATAGGAGATGGTTGTCACAGTGAAGATCTTGAAACATCTTTAACCCCAGTTAAGTTACATCTATGTGCTCCATTTCTCAAAAGATGAAGCGCTGAAACAGTTCTGCTCTAGATGCCTCTAGGAATTAGATAAGCTTACATAGATAGGGAAAAAAAAAACCCTCAACCTTATTCATGGTGTATGAGATTTTGTACTTGGTAGTTACTGAACTTGGAATCTCATGGTCTGTTTTCCTATCCTTGGTAGTATTACGGGGATATATTTTAAGATTAATGCAGTGTTCTTGAAAAATTTGTCTGGCTATGCTGGGAACAAACAGACTTTGGCTGGCATTAATGTTTTCTTTACTAACTTCTTATTGAAAGAAAGTTCCCATGTTGCGTCCATTCTTGGCTTTTGCCAAGTATGTTTGATCATGTTTTAGGGAGTTTTGCTGAGTATATAAATTACCGTATTTTAGGAACTTTTGGAAGTAGTAAAACTTATTATTTTAACAGCAGTCTTTGGTGTGTATGAAGAACAAAAAGTTGGGGTTTTCTTGTGGTTTTCACAGAATCACAGAATGGGTCTGGAAGGGATCTCGAAAGATCATCTAGTCCAACCCCCCTGCCAGAGCAGGATCACCTAGAGCAGGTCACACAGGAACGTGTCCAGGCAGGTTTTGAATGTCTCCAAAGATGGAGACTTCACAGCCTCCCTGTGCAGCCTGTTCCAGTGCTCTGTCACCCTCACTGTAAAAAGTTTCTGCTTACATTTACATGGAACCTGTGTTTCAGGTTGCACCCCTTGTCCTATCATTGGACATAACAGAGAAGAGCCAGGTTCCATCCTCCTGGCACTCACCTTTTACATATTTATAAGCATTAATGAGGTCACTCCTCAGTCTCCCAGGCTAAAGAGATCCAGCTCCCTCAACCTTTTGTCACAAGGGAGATGTTCCACTCGTTCCCTCCCTTCATCATGTGTTTGGCTTTGCACTGGACTCTTTTGAGCAGTTCCCTGTCCTGTTTTACCCTGTTTAAGTTTTTAAACAGTCTTCCTCCTTCTAGTGATTAAAGTTAATTTTTTTTTTTTCCCAAGGAGAGGTGTTTTAACAGAAGTTCTTGATGTCTGTGTTGTGGTAGAGTTACACGCATGGACCAGTATTAATTAACATTAAATGTGTGAATATAGGTAATCTAGATAAACTATACTTGGTTTTAAAGGTAGCAAAACTGAATTGTGGTCTTTAAGTAGGATTTTGATGTGTAGGATGATGCTAGTGCACATCCAAGTAAATAATTTATTAAGATACATTAATTTCATGAAAACTACAATGAGGAATGTAGCTTGCTGCAGTATGATATATCAAATACTGGTAGGTAATGTTAGAAGAGGTTTTTTCTGAGGAGGCAGTGTTTTCTGAGGAAATGCAGGTTTGTGTTTCTCATCCCTTTCTTTTTTTGTCTCCTGCAATTAATAGTCTGTGTCTCTGAAGAAGATGAAAATACTGTTTTGAAGCCTGTTGTGAAAAAGGCTTTTTAGTTATGTTATGTATATTTTTCAGATTACTGCAAAATTAAATTAAGTGAATGAGGTGTGGGAATAATTTTTTAGTTATGTACAAGATGCTTTTTGTACTAATTAAGGACATAGACTTATTTTTTGTCCCCAGTGTGGCTGAGAAATTAAATTGAAGAATATCTTTACTAATGTAACTTAAAATAGATGTGGAAGATGGGAGAGAGAGCTGATTCCAAAGAGGTGCTAAATAATATCTGATTATGTAATATTTTCTCATATGTTTAGTCAAACCATCTCACCTCTAACAAGACTACTCAAAGAAATTATGCTGATAGTAGCTACTGTTATGGAAAACTTTCAAAATCAGTTTATTGTTATCTACTGTTATTTAGTGTGCATTCTTCCAAACTGCCACTCCTATTGCTTATCTTTTTTGCTTTGTTGGAGTTAAAATATGGTATATCCCAAGTGGGTGGAGATTGTAAGGTTTAGTATTTAATTTTTGAAGTCCTTATGAAAAAGACCATGTAGTTACACAACACTGCAGAGGATGTACATGTACTGCGATACATAAATGTTTTATCGTAGGGTTGCTTGTGCCACAATATTGAAATATCTAGGGCAAAGGGAAATTAAGCTGCACTGATACTATCCTGTGTAACACTGCTAGTTTCTAAGTACATTAAATTACCCATTAGTAACTAAGTTATTTGAGATGATTCTTGAAAAGCATAACTCATAGCTGAATTCTTATTTGGGCTGAAGAACACCAGAGAAAGGATATGTAAACATATTCTTGGAGGTGTAAATTTGTGATGACATAGTGATAACAGATTTTTCTTTTTAATAGGTTCTGGAAAACATTCACACCACTGATGAATGGCTTGATCTTCACTTTCAGCTCCAGATGACTTGTCCTGTTGTTTGTAAGGGTATGTATGCTTCCACTGTGGAAGTGTTGTCAAAACCTAGAGTGATTTTAAAACATGTCCTTGTAGCTTTTTGGTTTATTCATTTTGGCTGCCATACTTTAAGTGTGTTTCCCAGGTGATCTGGAACTTAGTGATTTATTCTTGATCTAGCATTGCTTTACAGCCACAACAAGGTGTAATGTCAAATATGTCCTTGCTCCTTTGAGGAGATACAGCATGTCAGTGCAGGCAAAGGCCTTGAACCTCTTGAGACATGACACCAAGTATCTGGCTCTCAAGCTTCATACTTTTGCCCATCATTGCACCTCTCAAGATTATCTCATGCAGTCTGCTGATGAGCAAGATTTCACTGCAAAGTCTTCCCACTGACCTGCGTACAGTACAGGTGTGAGGAAAGAGAAATAGAGGCTCATGTTTAGTCAGTCATATGCTGGAGGTATTACAGGGGCAGTGCTGTCCTTTGCCTGGAAAATCATTCTAAGAATATCCTAGTTATGTCATGTATCTTGGTGACTTGCTATCCTCTAAGAAGTTTGAATTTAGCAAAAAAAGGGATAATAAATTTTATCACATTTTATGAACACTTACTTTTCTAAAGCAACTATTTTGTTTGTAACTTGACCTTCTGTTGTTAGATGTCATCTGTAACTGAAAATGGAGACGTTACTGCTGGAAAGCGAAATGAAGAGAAAACATATAAAAAGGTAAATAAGTCAAACTTTTTATTGCACCCTTTTCCCTTCATATTGGTAATTCAAACCAGCTGTAAGTGAAATATATTTATACTTCAGAACTGATTAAATACAAGAAAAAACACAACATGTTCCATTGATTTTTTTGAAAGTACTTAATCCTTACGTGAGATCGTAAGGCATTTCTACCCACTGTAGAACTGACAAGTTGAAAGATTATTTGTTACAGCTTTAAAGTATACACTCTTGCTAGACTGATGGAAATTCTTCACTTTTAGCAACAGATACACCTCTGCACATAAACACTGTTGTCAGAAATTTAGTACAGTAAGTTCCCAAATGCTTTGAATGTTTGTGATGTATCTGGACTGCAAACCTACCCTACCTCCTCCTCAGTCCTCGCCAAGCAGTACAGTTTTTTTCTTTTTTTACAAAGCAGTGTTGTTTAAGAGAGGAGAATGCATCAATGGCAGCAGCATAGGGATATTTGGGTGTTGTAACAGCAGCTGGTCGTGGTTTTGGCTTTTTCTGTCACTGATTATCTAGGACTGGCGTTATATATATCCACATAGCACTGCTGATAATTAAAGGCAGCTATAAATGCATGGTTTTCTGTGCATATTTGCAAAACCAAGTTGTTAGCTGCCAGATTAGAATGTTTTCTTGACAGATCACCTCAAGGAAGTGGTGATTTTCTAGTACCATGAACCACATGTTTCTACAGTGTATATCATGAGTTTGGGATTTTCATTTCCGAGTGTTGCCTACAGCACTGCTGGTGAAGTCAGGGAAAGTAATTAGCAGTATATAGTTTTGTTGGTGGCTACATTTTCAGTATGTGGGTAGCCTTAACAGTCCAGATAATTTTCTCAGAAATGGAAGAAAATGATGTTTGAGAAAAATGTGCGGTTTTCTTTTATATATAGGTTATGTTCAGTCTCCCAGGTTATAACTTTAAAATATTGAAGTCTAAATTTTTCTTGACATTTTGTATGAGAAAGGAAGAAAAGTTCAATTCCTGAGGTGAACACTTTTGCAGTTCTATATTGCTAGACTAGACAAGAGAAATCCTGGTAGTACCACCACAGGTGTGTTTCCATTCCTCCCAGTCATCCTGTAGGCTCTTCTCTGTTCCTGTACAACTCTAAATTCACAATATTCAAGAGGAAGCCTTGTAAGACTTCTCAAAATGGCACAAATTTTTCTGTGTATTACTGCAAATTAATCTCGGACGAAACCTAGACTTCACAACCACATTACGTTAGGACATCACAGTGACTATCTCCAAATTCCACACATTCTCCTGAATCACCAGTTGCCTGTACTTGTATATTATGTCAGTTTAATTCCTTTAATAAACTTACATCCTTAGTTGTTCTGTTGCAAGAGCTCATGTTGTATATGCCCCATAGTTTATTGTTTTTGACAAATATTATCATTATGCTCTTCCTTTTTGTGATAATGCTAATTAAAAAAAAAAAAAATTTTGATCCCACAGTTTACCCATGCAGGGCTTCCTGGGAGCATGTCCTTGCCTGGTGCTTTCACTTTTAACAGTGTCTTCCTCACAACAAATTCCTTACAAACCTTGCACTTTCAGTTAATTCTCACCTTCTTTAGATATTCCATGTAACATTGGTTCATATGTTTTACAGAAGTTGAGTGGAATCACCTTGCATATGTCTAGAAGGTTGGTTACACAGTGAGCCTGGCAGGACCTGTGTTTGACAGAGATATTTCATGCCATTTACCATTTGATTCTGTATTTTTAAGTAACTTTCACAAGGAGATCTTGCTCTGTTGAAGTCTTGTTTACAGTTAAGACCTGCCCATAATTTATTGCTCACCTTTTGTTGCCAACATCACTTTTATTGACTCTTTTATACAGGTATTGCATTTACACTTCTCCAGTCATGCGTTGTTGCCCTTGGTTTGTTTGGCTGGAAAATACATGAAGTTTTGTCCTGGGACTTCCTCTGCCACTTCCTCCAGAGATCTGGGCTGGGGAAGAGCTTGTTTTCTCAGCTGGTGCTTTTTCAGTAGCTTGAGCAGTTCCTGTTCCCATCTACCACGGCCCTTGATTGCAATGGAAACACTTAGGCAACTATTCATGTAGTTGTGAAGTCAGACCACACTTCCTAACCCCTTCTCATGAAGCTCAGAGGCTTCATTTCCACTTTTCTTGTTTTTTGGGGTTTTTTTTTAAATAGTGCTCTTCAACCTGGAAAAGCAAAGGACGGTACCTTGGCTTCAACTGTGGCAATTTGGGTTTTTACTTAGCTCTGCTTTGACCTCTAATGTATAGAAGAAGGGCAGCTGTATAACTACTGTTGAGAAGGGACTGAGTAAGTTTATGAAGGACTGTGTGGCATGGGATCTGTGGTATTGGTGTCTGTCTTTGACCTGATATGATATATTCTTGCCAGTGATGCTCTCAGATGAAAAAGTCTAGTAGCCAAAGAAGTTGTGTCATGAGATGTGGACACGTTGGGTTTCAATGGAACAATAGTACAGCTGGAAGTAGAATGAGTAACTAGCACAGAGTCAGAAACACAGATATTAGAAAAGTTTTGTAATACCAAGTTTTACGTGGGTAGCTCAAGAGTGATAGTTCTGGAAGATAGTAATCCTGAAATGTGATGGCAGTTTCAGTCTCAACCCCATCCCACTCTCATTGTAAGGTGGGTCTGTTGGTCTGTTCAGCTGTAGTCATTTCCTATCACTATTATAAACTCTGGAACTCCTCCTGGTTTTAATCTGTATCTGTTAGTTTCAGGAAGTTGCTAAGGTTACAGTGTGAATATCAGCTAAAAAATTTTGGTCATCTAATCAAAGAACTTGGTGAAAGAGAAATTTCACAGGTCTATGTTCAATGTAGCTTTTAAGGTAGAGGATTCAAATAACTTTGAGATCAAAGGAACTATGGCCAGCTCTTTGAAGGTGGGTTTTTTTTTGGTTAGTCTGAGTTGGTTTTGTCTTTGTTTGGGTTTGTGTTGTCGTTTGTTGTTTTTTGTCTTTTTTTGGGGGGGGGGGTTTGCTCCATTTCATGCTAGAAGCTCCTAAGCAGAGTAGCACAATCCTGCCACGGATCTTGGCAATAAAATGCAGTCACCACACAGTAGCTGCTCTTGAAATACCCATCACAGTGTATGCAATAGCCACGTTTTTCACTTCCTCCTGATGTTTTGCAGACTGTTGTGAGAAGCTGCTGACACACATCGTAGCTTTTGCATTGTGATGTCATCAGTCCCACAGTAGGTCCTAAATTTGCTTCCTGACAAAACAGATTTCAGTGGCATCCTGATGTTTAGTACTAGGGTGATGGCAAGAATGGGGCATAGACAGGTCTGTCAGAGCACATTAAGAGTGTAAAAGAAAATCACACCAGAAAACAAAGCAGATAAATACATAGTGCACTTGTTGTCAAAATGTGCTGCTAGGTTACAAGAATCTCTATGTGTAATCTGAAGGCTGCCACACATGTATACAATTTTACATTGTTTCTCATTACATATCTTGTGGCTCTTCTGCTTAGCACATGACAAGCACTTTATGTAACCTAATCAAAATTACATATCAGAAGCGTGAGTCACTTTGACCAGAAGCAAAGGGAATTTGCCCGAATAAAGGAGACCAGCTACCTGTCGTTAGAGCTTGCAAACACATATGAGCAGCATTGCTTCATCACTTTTGGTTTTGACTTATGACCTGTGTCTAAGGTCTGCATATAGGGTACTAATTCTCACAGACATTGAAACTTTGCTACTGAAGTTCTTGCTGCACTGAGGCCTGTGTTTTCAATGGCAGACTTCTGAGCACTTTGTACATCTGCAAAGATACTGAAATTACTGTCTTCACTGGCTGTGCCTGGAGCAGTGGCTACTGCCAAACTTACAGGTCTCAAATTGTTTCTTGGAGAAATAGAGGAACCAAAGCATTTGGAATCATGGCTACTTCTGAAAATTTAGCATAAAAGTTTTGAAATGAACAAAATATTAATGGAAAGCTGTTGAGTCACCTGGATCCAAATTTGGAAAGCAAAGGGAGATGGCATTCAGCTTAGGTCAGAAAAGAATTCTGATAGTAGTTGAGCTGGAATAATCTAATGGATGGATGTCTTTCTTAACTGTTTCCTGGGAGAGACTCCCAACAAAGTTATTAGAAATATTCAAAGAACTAGAAGAAAACTGCATTCACCAGCTGTGAACAGTGATTACATAAAGAGGGGAAAAAAAGTGATACAATATTAACAGTTGCACTTATTTAATATTCCAGCATTTGTGCTAGCATTCAGCATAGTATGCCAGACAAGGATGGGGTCTGCTGTTTATGTTCTCATAGCACAGGTATTGATATGTTTAATTTAGAAAGCACAGCTAACACTGTATAGAGCAGGATGGAGTGCTGTGGTAGTTTGTGCTGACGCATAAGTCTAGGGTGCAAAGAAAAAGAATGACAAAAGAACATGGCATAGACCAATATAATTTCAGCTTTTAGAAAGAAGAGATACACACTGGATATTTATACTTCTTGCTGCAGACTTTTACTTTTCTAGGTCTATGAGACCATTTCTAATTACATCTGTACTGCACAAATAAACTTTCGTCTGTCTTTCTGGTTATTTTGAGTTAAGAATAACTTAACATAAGAAAAATACTGGGGAGTGTTTTCCTCTGGAAGTCACAGCTGCTTTTTGCAAAGCAGACTAGTGACACTAATTTTGTATTGTAGGAAGAATGCACAAATTATTAATAGTCATTCACACACACCCCAGATCCCTGCCCCCCAACAGCAAGATCCAGCTTCATGAAATATGACTTGCACCATCTGGGCAAATATTTGTAGAGAGAAAAGCAGTGTGAACTGAAGGAAGACTGAAGGAATACTATGGCTATGGTGACCCATGGTTGCAAGATGTGGAGAAACAATGCAACTAGTTCAGTCACTGGGATATGTCAGCTGCAGAGAGCATCCTGAGACTGCATAGCCACCTCCAGAAGCTTCACTAGAAGCAGTTTCAATAAGTGTTGTTTCAATGGGGCTGTAAGTACAGCAGGCACTCAAAGACAAGAAGGGTATAGTGCAGAAGCAATGGAACAGGCAATAACCACACATGCATCTTGAATCTAATTGCAACTTCCTGGTGATCAAAGAGAGCTCTTTTTAAATGTTGCTTGAAGAAGATGTACTGTTTTTCAACAGGCACTCTCCTCAGGAGGTTTGGCTTAAAAGTTTACACTTTTTTTACTACAATTTATGGGGGCTTACTATCTGTTCATGAGTCTTGAAAAGGTAAGCTGTATTTGCATGGGAGTGATCATGTGTGTGGATTCCTGCTGTTTACAGTAACCACTATAACTGAAGAACAGTTGCTCACTTGCAGTAGAAAATTCACATCCAGACTAACCCGTGTGGCTTGAATCATTTTGACCAAGTGGAACCTATGGATTTTCTGTTTGTTTTTTTTTTAAACTTCACAGAGAATGCTACCTGAAGGAAGGCCCCAACACCAGTCCAGGTCATTAAGCCCACCAAGTGAGCTGGTGAGGGGGATGATCAGAGCAGGCTTCTCCACAGACACTAGTGTAAAGAAATGAACTAATGGTAGCTATTCTGCGGGAAGCATGGCTGCAGAGCAATGCTAATCAGTGGTGGCTTCTGTTCAGATGTCTTTCTCTCCCCATCACAGAACTGTGATAATTAGGTATCTCTACCATTTCATCAGGCAGATTTTAAAACCTGTTTGAATGACAGCAGTACAGAGTGTGTAAGAAGGAAAACATCACCTTGTGTTCCCGAGTGGTAATGAGGTAGGGTTGCTGAGGCAGAGTCCATTTTTTTAATTGCTTTATAGCACCTGCAGTAAGGCAGATACCTTCTGGAAAAATGACCATCTTTGCCCCAGAAAGTTCGTAGGCCAAACTTCAACTGCAATAAAATGAGTTACAAAAAGAGGGAACAGATAAAAAAGGACAAAGTTTACATCGACACAGTCCTAAAGGATATCCCTAAGAAGTCTACTTTTAGAGAAGGCAAGGGTTGTATTTTTCATGAGCTGCCTGTGGGGAATGCATAAATACTTAGCAAAGGACAATTGAGACTTAAAAAAAGAATGGGAAAATGACTTTGTGAATGAGAGGGGAACTTCTATTAAATGAAGTGAAACCTGTGTCCTTCTCAGTTCCTCTCTGTTCATGGTTTGTTAAATGATTTCCTTTCTGTCATTAATAGTCTCATGCAGATAGAGAGAAAATACAAGAAAACTTGTTGGAAAGAGTAAAACTATTTACCATATCTGAAGATTTTGTGCAGTATTTAGTCAGAACCAATCCTTTCCTGCCACATCAGTGGTTAGTTAGGTTTGCCAGCCATTTACAACCTTCACACTCTAATGGAAATAGTTATTGGACAATGTATAATATACTTTCTGGAACTATAGTACCTCTATTTTTGTCACTTCTGGATTTTTTTTTTTCCTGTTTTTTTAAAAGGACAGACTTTTCCAGTCCTTTCAGTAGCCTTATCCCGAACATGCACAGTTGTATAAGTAGCTTCTGTTCAATTGATTTTTTTTATCTGAATGGAAACTGCCTTTACATGCATTATGTGTGTCTGATTAACACCTTTCTTTTATGAAAAGAACAAATTTATTTTTTACATAACCAATCTGAAAACAGTTATCTGTAGGAAAATGTTAAAATGTTAAAATCCTACTTAGCACATTCGTGAGATTATGCACAAACTTAATATCTAATTTGAAAGGATTTCAGTTCTCATTTATATTGCTACTCAGAAAAAAGGATTTCAGCTCGGAATGATGTAGAGTGAGTTGAAGACCCATCTGTAGAGAACAGTAATTCATGAGACAGCATATTTAGTTCTAGAATATTTGTTGTCGATGCAGATACTCTGTATACCTAACTGTCTGTGTTCTGTTTTTATCCTATAACCTGCTGTTATGCTGTATGACTTTGCATGTAATGTTTCATCTCTACAGACCTCTTAGCAGTGCCATATGACAAATATAGAGAAAATACATAGTTTGGACAAAAATTGTCAAAGGTATGTTTCAGCACAATTAAGACAATTTAAGCTTTTATATGCCAGGATAAAACTTGGGTTTTTGTCTGTTTTTTTGACTTTTTGTCTCAGTTTAGAAACTGTGGGACTTCTCCTGGAGCACTTTATCCCCAGTATGTCTCCTCCTGAAATGCAATTCTTTTCCCTTTGCTGATCTGTTCCTGTTTAACAGACAGCTGGTGGTAGGTGGAAGAGAAATGTCCCTACCTGCTTTGAAATACTGGCATTCTGGGGCAGTAGTATGGGGAGTGAGCAATTTCTCAATTTGCATGGTTGCAGGAACTGTAATTTATATTATGCTTAACCATATAGTTTCATGCTTTCTTTCTCATTACATAAGGTACAGTTTAACCTGAATTTGTTTTGCTTTTCTCTTCTGAACTAACTTTTGTTGAAAACCTAGAGTGGGAAGAAAATGTACATGATTCTGGTTGTGGATTAGAGAGAAATACATGGGTCCCACTACCAAGACAAGAGTGTGCTGGCTATATGGCCCAAGCACTAAGCTAGCTTAAATTCAGTGTCTATTGATTGAGATGTGTTCAGGAGGTGATGACACAAATTCTGAGCAGGTGAGCCTTTTGCTAGTTCAGATTTAACTTGTTCTTCTGCAGTCAACAGAAAGACAAATGTAAGCCCTATCCAGTTTGTCCCGTGGTGTGAGGGTGTGATTGTTTTTATTCAGCTGGGTGGCTGATACTATTCCTTACATAAATGGAGGAATTGATCCTGCTGAAAACTGGTATCAGCTCTTTTGTAACTGGCTGGCTGGACACAGAGGAACTGTTGCTGAAACAGTGACTAAGAATACCAATGCATAGATTTTGTGGTGTGGAGAAGAAAGAGAGGTCTGTCTTTTTCAGGAGTAACATCAGAAGTGAAGATTAGCATAAGACAGTAAGACCTTGGCTGGTCTGAGAGAGATGAGGTTGTGTGCATACACCTATGCAAGTTAGACTTTTACATGTTGCCAAGGAGCACAGATCCTGGTCTGGCACATTAGGATGCACAGTATCAGAGACTATGAAAGGTAGTTTAATCTGAAACCGGCAACGTTTTTATGCATTTCTGTCTTCATTATCAGTTAAAAAAAAACACCTGTGCAGTGGACAGTAATACCCTAATCAGCAAAAGGAGGATGGTAAAAGTTTTTCTCTGTTGTGCTCCTTTAGGTAGCAAAGACAGCTGTCACAGTGTGCAGCTTTTGCTACAAATCCAATTAGTTTCATAGTCTAAAATTTATCAGGTGAAGTTCTTTATCCTGCTGATTATTCTCATCCTTTCATTTCATAGAGTTTTAGAAGGTGTTGATAACAGGTTAAGTAATCCAAGAGTCCCTCTAAAGTCACTACACTGTCAGATGTGCAGTTAGAGCTGAGACATGGACTCCGTACCACTTTCTGAACTTCTACATGAGGCTAATAGGAAGAAAAATTTATTTCAGTCTCTGGAAGAGAGAACTTGTGTCACAGATGGTTTCTGAATTATATTGCTTGCTCTATAGCAGGAGAGTATTCAGTAGGAATTGAAAGAAATAAGAGCATTAGGTTCAAAACTAGATTTTGCTGCCTTCATGGGCATTAAAGAGGTGCCTGAGTAAGGAAAAATGCGTGAATTCAATTTTTCCATATGCATTTGTAGATTCCAATAAATACTTTTTTTGGTAGTAATTGACTGGATGAATCAAGAACACTTTCCCTGAGGCCTGAGGAACAGCTCTTTTATCGCTTCCTTGGATTCAACTCTTAATTGTAAAGTAATAATAAATAAGTTTGACCAAGACAAGTGTTTCTATTGAGACAAATTCCAAGGTGTGGGTTTTTTTCCCTTTAAGGCTTGTGGAAACAAACCCCTGTTATTTGCTAAGGGGATATTGATTGACCAGCCTTTTCGGGGGTTAACATAACAGTGGTTCACAAAGAGTTGACTTTGGTCCAGCAATTGCCTTCAGCATGCTGTAATTGCTATCAGTTTGTTTTAAAACAGTTGTAAAAGTATCCTGAGTGATTTCATAACATTGCTTTTCTGTTGAACCCATTGCTGTGGTTGCTGCAGAAATGATGGATGGATACTAATGGCACTCTTGAATAGAAGTGGTAATTACCAAGAATATAACTTTGCAGGTAAGGTCTGCACCATATTGGTAGAAGGCCTTACATTTTGCTGTCCAGAGACTGTAGGTCTTCTTTTGAAGTTGAAGAAAACCCTCAGAAATTTATGAGCTTAAAAGGCGATCCAGAGTTCTCCTCTTTAAATGGTATTTTCAGGTTACCTGCACTGGTGTTTTTTAGTGGTTTTCGTTTGTGTGTTTATTTGTTTGAATGGCTTATCTTTTTTCATTAATAAAATACAGTGCTGTGCTATCTGTTGCTGTTTCAGACATAGTCCCTTGCTGTGGCAGTGAGCATCCAGCTATGAAGCAGAAACTATTTGTATGTGTATTGGTTTGATCGAAGTTACATAATTACTGTTTTGTTGGGCATTAATGATTCATGAATAAAGGCCTTTCAAGGGAAGAAAAATGTGAATCTTCTTATGAGACAAAGCCAAATCTTTTTTAATAATCAAAGTAGCAGTCTAAGAATGGTGGTGTTGTTTGTTCCCAACAAACTGGCTGTTCTAAACTGTTATGCAAGTGCAAGCTATGCTTGATGTGCAGTCTTAATTATTTAGGAGCTACACATCTCTGTCTTTTCTAAAAATGAGCAGTCACTCTAGGATATGCTGTTCTGAGAACTATAACAAGACTAGTTTTGTGTACTTGAACTGTTTCTTATGTAATTGCCACTCCCGAAGTAGTTCTAACCCTGAAACTTCTGGTGTTCTTTGCTTCCACTGATGCAGTCCCTTGTTTGTTTGGCGTGTGGGAGGTAAAACCTGAAAACAGGCACCAAAACGGTATCTTCAAACTGGTGAAAATACAGCAAGAAGATACTCCCTTCCTGACAGCTTTGTTTCCCTCCCCAGTGGTTTTCTTTATTAACTCCTTCCCTATTTTCTTAAGAATTCCTTTTCTCATTTTGACTCAGTTCTGCCAATTTTTTTTTAATCCATCCAGCAGTATTGCCTGGTCAGTATGAAAAAGTTTGAGATAGTATCAATTTACATATATACAGTATCTATCACAATTTGGAGCTGTCCTTTTGAACCCTTCCCTGCCGTGAAATCCCTGTGTGTTGAAGTTAAGTCATTTCACTCTATGCATATAGACTTTTAAATAGAGACTTTTTTTTCCTCAGCACTTTCATTTCTCTCTGGATTCCCTCAACTTAATGCACCTCTTGCATTGACTGTTAAGCAGAACTTAATAAATAAAATACATTTGTATCCAGAATCTGCATTAAACCGTTAGTGTGCATTGTGATGCCTTGGTGTGCATGTACAATCACCTGAAATTTGTGGCTGCTTTCTTCTAAAAGTTAGTACATGCTGTTTCAAACTCCTGAAGCAGTTTGAATGTCCAGTTAGATTGAAAATGTCTTAAGAGGATTGTATGGATGGCTGTTATGGAAGAAGAGGAGAAGGAGTTGTGCCCTGTGTTAAGGAGAACCTTGAACTTACATAAGTAAACTGCAGTGATTGAGGAAGCCCTGTTGAATGCATATGAGTCGGGATCAGAGGAGTTATCTCCAAGGAGCATTTTACAATAGGCATCTGCTACTGACCTTCAAACCAAGACAACAAGGTAAATGGAGCAGTATCTAGGTCACTTAAGCAAGCTTTGGGTCAACAGAACTTGGTTCTTATGGGTCACTTTACCCACACATTCTTTGGAAGAAAAATACAGAAGATTAGGCATCATGTATCAAGTTCCTGGAATGTGTAGAGGACTTCTTCCTCATACAAATGTTAAATGTGCCAACCAGGAATGAGGCACTGCTGAACTTGCTACTCACAAACCAATAAAACCTTCTTTGTAATATATCAGTTAGTGATAGTCTTGGCTGCAGTGATCATTGTGTTGTGGAGTCTGGGCATCCTTGGAGGTCAGTACTAAGACAGAGGTTTTAGATTTTAGAAGGGACAGCTCGCTCAGTTGGGAAGGACTCTGTGGGAAGCTTCCACAAAAGATAAAGGAGCTTATGAGTGCTGGGAGTTTTTCAAGAATGCTATCCTAGAAGAACAAAACCAGTTCATCCCCATTAAAAGTAAGGGAAGTAGGCAGAGCAAGAGACCCCCTTGGCCTAACTGTGGCTTTCTGAATCTACTCAAAACCAAAAGAGAAGTGTACCAGAGATGGAAAAGTGGATGATTATCCATTGAGAAATACAAGGACAATTGTCAGGGCAGAAATGTAGTTAGAAAAGCAAAAGCTAAACTTGAATTTATATTGGCCAGAAATGTAAAAAACTACAAGAAAGGGTTCATAAAAGGTACATAAACAAAAAGCAGGAACAGAAGGAATATATTGTCTCGTTGTTAAACAGGAGAGGTGAATTAGTCACCAGCAATGCTGAAAGAAAGAAGTTCTCAACACCTTACTCACCTCTTTCTCTACCATCACTGTTGGGCCCCAGGCCTGGGGAGCAGAAATCCAGGTTGTTGTAAACACAGACCCACTGTTAGCAAAGGCAGAGTTGGCATGTGAACTATTACAGGAATTTGACCCCTACAAATCAAGGGACCCTGAAAATATCCACCGAGGGTGTTAAGAGGGCTGGCTGACATCCTTATGAGGCTGGTCTCCATAATCTTGGAGAAGTGGTGGAGATCAAGGGATGTCCCAGAAGACTAGAAGAAGGCTAATGTCACCCTCATCTACAAGAGGGGCTTAAAGGATCTGGGCAATATAAGCTCCTCCATTTTACTTCAGTCCCAGGGAAAGTTACAGAACAAATCCTCCTGGGGGCTATTGCAAATCAAATGAAGCGTGTGATTGGGAAAAGCCAGCGTGGATTCACCACGGGCAAATCACGCTTCACAAACCTGAATGCCTTCTATGACAAATTAACCTGCTTGGTTGATGTGGGTGAGGGTTGGACGTAGCCTGCCTGTATTTCTGCAAGGCCTTCAGTACTGTTTCCCACAGCCTGCTCGTAGAGAAACTGATGCATTACAGTCCAGACAAGTGGTCTGTGTGGTGAGTGACAGGGCATACCCAGAGGGTGGTGGTAAATAGCTCCTTTTCAAACTGGCAACCTGTCACAAGTGGGATCCCCAGGGATCAATATTGTTTAATATCTTCACAAGTGACCTGGATGATGGGATCAAGCATACCCTGATGAATTTTGCTGAAGACACCAAATTGAGTGGGAAAGTGGACACTTCAGAAGGGAGAGCCACCCTTCAGAAAGAGCTGGATAGGCTGGAAGAGTGGGCTAACACGAACCCTATGAAGCTCAGCATGGAAAAGTGTAAGGTCTTACACCTGGAAAAACATAATCCAGGAGTGCAGCTGGCATTCAGGGTCTACCTGTCTGGGGAAGGTACTTGGGAATCCTGGTGGCCAGCAAGCTCAGTATGAGTGAACAGTGTGCTGCTGCAGCAAAGAAAGTCAAGAGGATACTGGCTTGCATCTACAAAGACATCACCTGTTGTCTGAGATAAAGAAATCATTATCCCATTCCACTCAGCACTTGTCAGGCCACTGTGTTAGTTTTGGTCCCTGGTATACAAAAATGATGTGGACAGGCTGGAGAGGGTCCAGTAAAAAGCAACAAAGATGATCAAAGGGCTGGAAAGCTGCTATGTGAGGAAAGGCTTAGGGGACTGGATTTATTCACCCTGGAGGAAAGAAGGCTTAGGGGAGACCTTATCAACATGTTGCAGTATTTAAAGTGTGACTACAAAGAAAATGGAGTCTCCCTTTTTACAAGGAGTCACATGGAGGAGACAAGGGGTAATGAGTACTAGTTACTTCAGGGGAGAATCTGGTTGGATACAAGAGGAAAATTTTTCACAACAAGGACAACCAGCCATTGGAATAATCTCCCCATGGAAATGGTGGATTGCCCAAGATTGGACACTTTTAAGATTCAGCTGGACAGGGTGCTAGGCCATCTTGTCTAAATCGCGCTTTTGACAAGAAAAGTTGGACCGTATGGTCCTTGAGGTCCCTTCCAACCTGGTATTATGTCTCTGTTGTGAGTTAGAATCCAATGTCTAAATTATTTGGGCAAATTGGAAAGTCTCAGTCTGTACAACCAGAGTATTTATTTTTGTTGTTTTTGCTACAACATGGTGTTTCTTTTCAATGTTTTAATTTAGAAGTAGTCATCCCTCTGACGTTTAAGAGGCAGACATGACATGGCATTGTTATTACAAAACTGTTTGTTTGGTATATAATCTTTGTGTTAAAGAACAGATATCTGTTTTTAGCCAACTCATGTTTGAATTCTTACTTTCCATGCAGACTGCATCGTCAGCTATTAAAGGTACTATACAGCTGGGAATAGGATACACAGTAGGAAACCTTACATCAAAACCAGACAGAGATGTTCTTATGCAAGACTTCTATGTAGTGGAAAGTGTCTTCCTACCAAGGTAAGGACAAGCCTATTCAATTTATTTTCAATAGATTTTCATAATGTAACTCTAACTAGGTATTTCAAACAAGGATTGTCTTCCAGTTTTAATGAAATGGGGTTAGAGTAAGTTTAATGTATGAAAACTTGAAAATTATCCTGTCTTCATGTTGTCATTGAAAGTGAAGGTAGGGAGAAAACTGGGAAGATCATACTTCAAATAAAGATTTCAGAGTTGTCATTTCTAGAGAGGGAAAGAAATGCACTTTCAATTAAAGGAGCTGTTAATTACAATTGGAAGTGACTTGTGGATCCATATACAATTATGTCCAACATTCACATGTTTGTTTATTTTCTGTTTAGTTTCTAAAAATTGAGAATACTACTTGCAGTTTTGTTGAGGTGGTGTCAAAATTTATGAAAATTCAAGTTCTGAAGTGTTAAAAGAGTAATATGAAAATTTACACTATAAAATTCTAGACAGACCTTTAGCCTCTGATGAGACTCAGCTCTTAGTAGCTGACTACAGGTTGCACGCCACTACTGCTTTGTATTTGGCCACCTCACCTTGTATCACTGCCAAGTTGATGGTATAGAGTTTAAATTGTAATATTACAGTTATGCTGGTGAGAACAATCATGGTCATACTCTTTCTAGAGGTTGAGAAGCTGAAGTACAGTTCTATGTAACTTAGCCATGTAATGTCCAGAGCAGCACAGCTACTTTTTTTTGCATACCTATCTAGTAAGCAGGAGTATATAACTTAGTGAGTCATCTTGACTGTAACAAAGAGCCTCTCTGTAAGGAGGACTTGCTGATAACCTCTTCTGTGAAGCTAAACATTTGCTATCTGTAGCAATCTCTTAAAACCATGACAACTTCTTCTGCTAATGCTCAGAAATGTCAATTTTCAAGTCCTTCTTGTGTCTCAATGTAAGATGCACTTTCATTTATGTAAAATGGTTTTGATCCACACTGGTATTAGTTGGCATTAATTGTAATCATTTAAGATTGTACATAATCATAGAACAGCTTGGGTATGAAGGGACCTTTAAAGGCCATCTAGTCCAATCCTCCTGCAGTAAGCAGGGACATCTTAAACTAGACCAGGTTGCTCAGAGCTCCGTCCAACCTGTCCCTGAATCTTTCCAGGGATGGGACTTCTACCACCTCTCTGGGCAACCTGTGCCAGTGCCTCACCACCCTCATTGTAAATGATGTCTTCCTTATATCTGGTCTAAATCTATCCTCTTGTAGTTTAAAAGCATTATGTCTTGTCCTGTCACAACAGGCCCTGCTAAAAAGACTGTCCCATCTTTCTTACAAGCCCCCTTTAAATACTGAAAGGCCACAGTTAGGTCTTCCCAGAGCCTTCTTTTCTCAAGGCTGAAAAATCCCAATCCCGTCCTTTTAGGAGAGATGTCCGAGCACTCTGATCATTTTTGTGGTTCTTCTCTGGAGCCTCTCCAACAGGTTCAAGTCCTTCTTGTGGTGAAGACTCTAGAGCTAGACTCAGTACTCCAGTTGGGGTCTCACCAGAGAGCAGTAGAACAGAAGAATCACCTCCCTTGATATGCTGGCCATGCTTCTTTTGATGCAGCCTAGGATGCTGTTGGCCTTCTGGGCTATGAGCACACACTGGTGGCTTGTTGAACCTCATAGGGGTCACACAGGTCCACTTCTCAGGCTTCTGCAGGTCCCTCTGGATGGTATCCTGTCTGTCTGGCATGTCAACTGCACTACTCAGCTTAGTATCATCTGCAAACTTGCTGACTCTGTACTTGATTTCACTGTCTGTATCTTTGATGAAGATATTAAACAGCACTGGTCCCAGTACAGATCCCTGATGTACACCGCTTGTCACTCATCTCCACATGGACATCAAGCCACTGACCACTACCCTCTGGATGTGATCATCTAACCAATTCCTCATCCATTGAGCAGTCCACTCATCAAATCTCTATCTGTCCAATTTAGAGAGACGGACATTGTGGGGAATCAAGTCAAAGGCCTTGCGGAAGTCCAGAGATATGACATCCACAGCTCTTCCCTTGTACACTGATGTAGTCACTCCATCATAGAAGGCCACTAGAGTGATCAGGCAGGCTAATAATACAGGCTTCTCTCATGCTGCGTGAGGATGCTCGAGATGTTGAATCTTTCATATACATAGTTAGCTTTGTTACCCTAGTCAGAGGTCCAAAGCTAAGGTGTCATGTTCTTTCCAGATAGGGATGCGCTCTTAAGATGCACCTTAGGTGCTCTTCACTTTCTCCTAGGATGGTACATGAGTGTGAAGGCAGTATTGGTGACAGTCATTACTTTAATGACATTTTTCCCCTTTGGACTGGTCTGGCTTGCAAGAAATTAGTTATTCCAGCAGGCCCAGTGGGCTGACCTCTACCTGGCAGCACCCTGGAGTGAGCCATAGTTAAGTAAGTTTTTTGCCAGATGTCCACAGCTGGAGGAGAACCTGACAGTCCATCAAGTGTGCTAAAAGCAGAAACTTGCCAAGCAAGGAACAGCATTGTCCCACTTGCTTCAGGTACATATAATGCAGCTGCAACTCCAAGCGGGCTTTTAGCTGAACTTTCCCTTCTTTGTGACCAGTTCACAGCAACCTGCCTCTTTGCAAGCTGTCCTGCTATACCTTCCTCCCATGTTTTCCCTGTGTCCACCTCACCTCATCTGGTTCTGGCAGCTAGGTGAGAGAACAGCTATTTTGCAGAGTCATAGGCACGCCTGCTGCTTTGACAGCAACAGGAGTGCTATTGTAGCAGCGATCAAATAGACCTGAGCTACTAGATATGCAGTGAAACAGCAATCTGTGCACCAGCAAGCAAAACAGGATTATCTTTGCCTATTTACTGTTAGGGGAATATAGTTAACAGTTGATTATAAATTTTATCAGTTTCAGAAGATAAATAGTCTCTGTGTATCTTTTAGCCCTTGAAGTAAACCTCAGCACTGTCTGTACCTCAGTTTTAGTACCATAGCAAAACACTTCCAGCATTGTTCAGGACTTGTGAAGAAGGAAGAAAAATGTAAGCGAAACCAAGGGGAGCCACTGAGGTAAATCAAGAGTAATTCTGTGAATTGTAGATTACACCTCGTGCAGAATTGCTTTGCAACTGGGTTAAATTGGTCAGAGTTTATCTAGATTCATTTAGGTGTTTATTTCAGGAAGCAAGTTTGAGCAAAGTACAATTATCTATGTACAGTGGGTAGATTTGCATTGCACAGGTGTTGCTTCCATTGGGATGTTGTAATGGTGTTGGGGGTGGAAAAGTGCTTTGCCACTTTCAGGTTCACAATGTGGTATCTCCTTCCCTTTCTCTTCAGGCTGCCCATGACTTTATAACATGTTGCTTTTGGGAACTAAATGAGGTGTTACTAGGGGCTAGTATGAAGGAGTTCAGTGAGAACCACTGTCCATATTGAGTTTAGATGGCACTATGCAAAGGTGCTCCTGGACTGAGAAGCAAGTGCAGCCTGCAGTGACCTGGTGGATTCTGAAGATAACAGTGTTTGAAGTCCCCACCCAGCTCCCTGAATAGGGTGAAACCACAGGGGGAACTACTCCAAGTAACCTCTCTTCCAACTTTTAAACTTTGCTTTAGTAATAGAGCAATGGAGTTGCGTATGGGGTGCTGGTACTGCTGCAGCAGTGGCTGAAGGGTTTGGTGGGAAGATTGTGCATCCTGCCTGTTCTCTCTATGCTCTGTCCTGTGACTCAGCTGTGTGCTGCGTGTTCTCCCCTCCTGCATTATGCCCTACGCCCCTGACTTCCTTGGTTGGAACTAGTTCATTTCTTGGTGTCACATATTGTCACCAAATCGGTCATTTGTGCTATGTCGCTACAGCAGTGTTTTGACAGCTGTTTGATTCAGATGCTGAGATGGCTTTGAGTAGTGTGTTGATGGTTAGAAAGGCACATTGCTGAACTAGTAAGGCTAGCTATGTCAGGCAGTGGCGGCTCAAGCTGGTCCCTGGCCAGTGGGGCCATGCAGCTGCCTGTTAGTTGGCAGTTGGGCAGCTTGCTAAGCTCTTCCAGCAGACACGTACTAAATAGGCATATTTTCTACAGTGATGCTTGACAAGATAAATAGAAGCTGCTCCATTCTGTCTGCTAACTTGTCAGTCCTCTGCATTTCTGAAGCTGCTTATCATTTGGAGCAAGGCAGTACATTTCAGGCTCCATCTCTTGTTTTCTTAGATGGAGGCTGCTGCTAAGCACAGCTGTGAGATTGACCTTTTTGCAGCCATCAGTTAATCAGTCTTGTGCACTTTCCTTGTTATTTCAGGGTCTAGACATTGCATATTGAGAACACTTGCTATGGTTTCTAATTTAACTATTAAGTCTATTAGATGCTGCTGACCTGTATGCACCGTGCAGCTACCATCGTCTGTACAGCAAACTGATTAAATTACAAATTGCTTTCTTGTGTTGCTAATGAAAGATTATTCAGTGTTTTATGCTATTTAATGTCAAATGCTTAATACTGTATTATGATGGCATCTGGATTACAGTCCAATTAAGTAGTCAAAATTATTAAGAAAAGTAAAGCCTTGGACATATTTTAACCAGTCTGCATTTTACCCTACATTTAAAACTGAAGCGTACCATTTCCTGATATATTTTTGAAGTTTGATTTATAAAAATGAGCAAAAGTGACACTTGCCCTTGGAAATATCTTTGTACCACATTTGTATCATAGGTTACCTGATAGGCTAATTAGTTTCTTTGTAATTAAAGAAATATAGAATGCTCTTAAGTCTCAATGTGATTAGTAGTCAAAAATTAACACTCAGAAGGAAGTAATTTCTGTTTGTAAAACAAATCACATTCAAAATGGGGACGCTGTGGCAGCAAAAGCAAACCCACGTTTGTTATGTATTACTGGTCTTAGCTACTGCTACTGTTAAATTCTTAGTAAACCTGTGATAACCTGGATACTTGTGTGGTTTTGTATATGTAATTAAAACGATTCTTAAAGTACTCTGAAATCCCTTGCTTTAATGGCATCTCCACTTGGTTGCAAAATAGTTCTATCATCATCGTGATCATTATTATCATTGTAAGAAAGTGTCTGCGTATTCAGCTGATACATAGATACGATTGGCTGACTTGTTTTGCAGTTGTATTTCAAAGCTGCCCTGCAGAGGACTGTTCAGGATAGCATGTAGTAACCAGAAGTATATTAAAACATACAGTGAGAAACAAGGTTATTACCACTGAACTTTATTGCAAAGTATGAAAAAAATAAGCAAACACCTGTTTATACAGGTAGCCATAATATGTAGTTTCAACATGTGGGAAATAGTTGCTTTCCTGAAATGATGCATAGGAAATAAATACACCAAAGAACTACCTGATCTGTCAGGGTGTACTTACTGGATACCCTTTGTAGAGTTTAAACACACTTTAATGTGTTGTAAAAGAAGAGCTTTGTCCAAGAACAATAAAATTCAGATTGGATATTCTTAGGTTTTAGTATCAGGAACATTTAATTTTAGGTATTTTATTTTGATTTTAAGATTTAAAAATGAGTTGTTTTCACATGAGAGAACTGAGCTGTTCCTCCTCTTCATTCTTCCTACAATATACACAAGAAGGGCCCATGACTACAGCATGACTGCTTCTTCTGTTAACAGATGCATAAGAGCCTTGCTCTGCGATAAAGGCTTGCTAGCAAGAGATGCAGCTAGCTTTTTCTGCCCCCTCAGATAGTTGTGATGTCTCCTGAGTGCATCCTGCCAGGGTAAGATCATAGAAAAGCTGACAAGGAACAGAAATTGAAAGCCTTTTTCTTTTTTTTTTTTTTTCCTTTTTTTTTTTCTTTTTTCTTTTTCGTGGTGTTTTTTTGTTGTTTTTTTTTTTTTTTGTTTATTATTATTATTAATTTTTTTAATTTTCCCCTCATAGACCTATGCCC
>JANVCC010010406.1:21015397-21075691 GCA_025345505.1 Todiramphus chloris collaris | reverse complement strand
TTTCTAAAAGGAAAATTACTTTTTTTTTTTGGTACTTTTTTTTTCTTACTACAGTACATTTCTATTATGTCCAAAGGTCCATTTTATAGATTAATTTTTTTTGTCAACAGGTCATGGGTGTTTTTCTTGTTCAACTTCAAAGACATAATCATCCCCATAAAACTCCCTAGCCTGAATGAAAATTTTTATCCATACTACTTTGCACAGATAATTTAATCCAGACAGAGTGAAATGTACTTGTAAAAGCACCAATAAAATGTGAGGAGAAACCACAAAACACATTCTCTCAAGCTAATGGAGTGAAAGGTGAATAAATTCATGTCTAAATAAGATAGAGATATATTACATCGGGCATTCTGTACAGTGGAAACGGTCCGGTTCATGCAACAGCAAGGGCATACTCAGCCACTAGGAATTTTTCCAATACTGTAGGAAATTACTGGAAGTGGGTGCTTTTTCTTTTAAAAGTAGGAACAAGAAAACGTTACAAACTTTCATCCAGAGGGTTAGCCAAGAAAACTTAAATTTATGTCAAGCTTGCTTCTTGCATCATAGAAGAACTTACTGCTGGGATCCTGTGAATTATTCTGTTGGGGAATGAAGCTGAAAGTATTTAACATGTTTAACAGAAATGGTAGAATTTGATAAATATCTCTGCAAACCTTTAATAAAAGGGATATTTTAAGATGAGTTTACAAAGAATAAGGAAATTTGCATATTGACACTGACTGACATATTTGTAATAAAGTGAACTTATGTGCTCTAAGTACATGGAATTGCCCTCTGTTGTTTCAAAATAATTTCTCTGTTTTGCAATTATTCTGAAATAAATCTCCACTTACTATGCATTACTGTCCACCTGCAGACTTAGCATTGATGATTTTACTTCCTATGCACTTAATGAAATGGCTTAAACTCACAATACCATCATAGCAAACCACCTATCTTCATTTCAGCCTGGCGAAGTTACAACAACAGTACATTTTCTGGTATAGTGAGGACATTTAATCTATTTATTGTCACACTTTCACAAGAGAACCTTTTGAGTTATGGCTGCAGGAAGCATATTTTTAAAGGTATTTATATGCTGAAAGGTAGGATTTTTTTATAAAGCTTGGATGATTAATGTTCCCTGACAATGATGTGATACTTCAGCAGAGAACGCTCTGTTCTGTTCCTGTTTGCATCTCACAACAATTAAATGCATTTACAAGTATGCCCCCAGGTTCCTGCAGTTACCTCTGTGGCATCCTCATATTGCACAGAAATTCAATGAGATGCATCCAGCTGTATAAAACTTAATGTCAGACAAGACCAGCAGTGTTCTGAGCAGCCAAAGGACCGTGTAAGAAAAAGCATTAGCCAATCTTATCTGTAAAGAAAAACTACCATCTTCAGTCTCACATCCCACTGATTTCTATTTTTTACTATATAATGGAACGACTAAATATTTGTGGATTTGGTTTTAATGCCTTGGAGCTGTGATACAGTAGCCTATAAGTGATCAGATGAGTTCATTAGGACTAGGCAGCCTTTACTAGCTGTTAACTGTATGGTTGAGCACTTCGAGAAGCATCAGTATTCTAATGTCTTTGTGTGTACCCTTTATCATCCACAACCATCTTCTTATTTGTGATTTCTAGACAGAAATCAGGTTGTTTTTTCCCTCATAAAGGATACACATTTCTGTAGCCTGAGAAAGCTTGTTCATGAACTCACACTGTTTAATTAGCAGAAGTTCAGTTCTCTTGGATTTTGGTGGTATGCATGCAGGGGCCACTAGGTGGGTTGGTAGAATTCTGTCAGCAAATTGTTATTAATGTTCATATAACAAGCATTAGTTGCACAGGATCAAATCTTTTAAATATTTTCATGATATTTCATTTAATCTTTGCAGGAATGTTGCTTGGAGTTTGCTCCTTGTCATATCTCTGTGAATCCCTACCTTTTTATTTCCTTTTTTTTTGTATACTTTGGATATTCTTAGTGGCAAATGTTGAGGTACATGATGCATTTCTGAATAATTTAGTTAGGGTAAATGAGTAAAGAAATGCTTGAAGAGCTGATTTCATCCACTGTGGCAAGTCTTATATTTTGTATTCAATTGCTTATCAAACCATTCAGAAACTGACCAAAGTCTGTCTTAAACCTGTTTTTGTCTGTGTTAAAATCATAGTGTAGAACTTTACTCTTGTGCTTAAAGGCCTAGTTTCCATCATGAATTCACCCATGGGCAGGTTTTGTATATACATGTTTTTTTTATTTCTGTCAGCATTTTGCTTCTGACCTCTTCCTTAAGCTTAAGTCGTATAGTATTCATTGCAAGACTCATACAACTGCAGCCTAAAAATACAGTGAGATGGTAAATACAAAACAAGGAGGAGAGCTAAGGAGGCTACAATGATTTTTTAATTTATATTTTTTTTTCTTTAAGAAAGACTGTCTTCCAGCCTGGTCACTCTAGTAGTCTGGCTGTTCCACTTCTAGTATGAATCTTGAATATAGCTGCATACCATTTTATATAACTCCCCAAAAGGTCTGAACCCTGTGTTCCTATTTAACCAACAGAGCATATAAACTAGTGCTTGTTCAGGTTGAGGTGAGGTAAAATATGTGATGTCACTGTCAGACAAAAGAAGATCACTTTAAGATCATCAAAGCCAGAGTGGCTTCCCAATTCTGGACTGTACTAGCAAGAAAGCAAGAAAGAGCTACCGCTAACTGCGGTTATCCTGCAGAAGGGACTAATGCTGAGCTTCCTCTTTCATAAGCAACACTGAGCCAATCAGTGTTTGCTGGCACCAGAAAACATACTTAGTCCTCCTTCCTTCACGCTGCTCTGGCACAGTTTTGCCCTTTGTGTTGTGCTGTCCTTAGTATCCATCTGACTTCCTTGCAAACCAATTCAGGCCACAAGACTAATGTGAAGTTTTTATTGCTGCATTGACTTCCAAACTTTTTGCAAGACCTTGAATGAGGTGGGGTGACCCTTTCTGTGTCAGTAGGCTATCAGACTGCCTTACCTTGGAGGAGGGCTGTCAGAAATTGTAGCATTAGTTTAAACCCATTCTTTACACAAATGGTTATGGGTGGTGAAAATAGTTACATCCTTTAAGGCAGGAGAAAGGAATTTGCTGGCAGTATTTGCTAACAGACATTTCTGTTACATCAGTTAAAGGCCATAGGGAGGTTTATCTGCATTTATGACTCTTGTCTCAGAAGGCCAGTGGTTTACTCAGTGGTTGTCTCAGAAGGCCAGGCAGCTTTACGATAAAACTGTCCGCAAGTAGGAAGTCAATAAACTGCTCAGTAATAATTGGGTTTGGTTAATTTTTGTTTTTGTTTTCAGTGAAGGGAGCAATCTCACCCCTGCTCATCATTACCCTGACTTCAGGTTTAAGACGTATGCACCTCTTGCCTTCCGCTATTTCAGAGAACTTTTTGGTATCAAGCCTGATGATTACTTGGTAAGAGCTTGCAGTTTTCCTTTGAGTTACAAATTATTATAATATGTATACAAGTTTTGTAGTGACAGAAGGGGATGTTTTAATGGTGCCCAAATGGGTAGTAAATGTTGTGCATGGAGTGGTTGATAACAAGAGGATATTTATAGTGTTTTATGAAAAATTTAATTCCTCATCTGAAATAATTCCTTTAAAAACCTGCATGAGTAACTTGAGTACTGCTGCTCATTCAGATCATTGTTTCTAGAGAAGTTATAATCAGTACTTGTGTGACTTCTATCAACGCAGTTCTAATAAAGTGCTCTTGTGTTATTTGCATTATTTATTCATTTCATTAAGTAAGTGCTTTTCTGCAGATGTTCCCATCTATCCTTGAGAAATGTGGGTGGAGGGCTAAAAAAAGAATCATTTTAGAGCATCTCCTTTGTTTTTTGTATTTTATAGTTTGAAGAATTACTCCTTCTCAGTATTCAACTGTTTACATGAGAAAAAAAAAAATGATGCATTTGCTGCTGTCGTAAAAGCAGTCTTTACTTGGTAGTACCACTTTTCATACTGCCAGGCACAAGGATACACTCTTTACTTCTCCTGTATTTCTGCTTTTGGAAGGATAGAGTGAAACCAAAGAGCTGAATTGTCTTAGGCTGATCAGATCAGAGTCCCAGTAAAAATTAGCTATTTTATATGTCAGTGTTTTATTGTTAGCTGCTTTTGAATGAGTTTTTATGTATTTTTGTTCCACGATTGGTAACTGTTTCTTTAGAGACAAAAACATTTGAAAGAGCTTGAATAAGTAAAAAAAAAAAAATTTGATTAAATGGTCCTGAAATGTTGCTTAATATATTACCTCACTCACTCCTGCTGTGTTCAAGTGTGTTATAAGGGTTTTTGTCCTTCTTGGACAGTGAGTCTAAAAGCAAAATGTAGCTGATTTCACTTTTATTCAGGTTGAATGTGGGTATCTGATTTTTGTTCTTTAGTACTATGTGTGGATTTTGTAGTACTAGCCCTCATAACAATAATTATTTATAAAACCAGATAAATCCTTTGAATTATAGAAACCAGGATCAGGGAAGTGCAGTTGGGTTGGAAGGGACCTTAAAGACCAACTTGTTCCAACCTCCTTGCCATAGTCAGGGGCATCTCCTACCAGACCAGGTTGCTCAAAGCCCTGTCCGACCTGGCTTTCCACAGAGGGGGCATCCACAGCTATTCTGGGCAGCCCATTCCAGTGCCTCACCACCCTCACAGTGAAAAACGTCTTCCTTATATCTAATCTAAATCTACCTTCTTTCAGTTTAAAGCCATTACTTCTTGTCCTGTCACTACATGACATTGTAAAATGTCCCTGATCTTCCGCTTTCATGTAGGCCCTTTTTGTAGCCCTACTGTAAGGCTGCTATATGGTGTCCATAGAGCCTTCTCTTCTCCAGGCTGAACAAACTCAACTCTGAGCCTGTCCTCATAAGAATAGATGCTCCAGCCCTCTGATCATCCTCATGGCCCTCCTCTGGACCTGCTCAAGCAGGCCCATGTCTTTCTTGCATTAAGGGCATTGGAGCTGGACACAGTACTCCAGGTCATGTCTCATGGGAGCAGAGAGAGTGCTGGCCACGCTTCTTTTAATGCAGCCCAGGATACTGGTGGACTTCTGGACTGTGGGCACACATTGCAGCACATGTTCAACCTTTCATCCACCAGTAACCCCAAGTCCTTCTCCACAGGGCTGCTCTCAGTCATGTCATTCCCCAGCCTGTATTGATACTGGGGTTTTCCGCAACCCCAGTGCAGCACTTTGCATTTGGCCTCGTTGAACCTCATGAGGGTCACATAGGTCCATTTCTCAGGCTTGTCCAAGTCCCTCAGGATGTCATCCTGCCCCTCTGGCATGTCAACCACACTGCTCAGCTTAGTGTTATCTTCATACTTGCTGAGTGAGCACTCAATCCCGCTGTCCATGTTGGTGACAAAGATGTAAAATAGCACTGGTCCCAATATTGACCCCTGCGGGTCGCCACTTATCATGGGTCTCCAGCTGGAGATTGAACAGTTGACTACAACCACCCAGCCAATTCCATCCATCAAATCCATGTCTCTTCAATTTAGAGACAAGGATGTGTGTGTGTGGGACAGTGGTGTCATTATGTAATGTAGTGTTTATCTCTTTTCATGCACTTTGTGAAAGAGAATGTGCAGGATGTGTTGCCCGCTGCTGAGGTGACCATGCTTCCTAGAGTAAAGCTATAGTCACCTGCAGCTTCTATTCCATTTCAGGAAGTATTTTCAGTAGCATAAATCAAAGATTATAGGAGGACTGCTTGCTGTTGACAGGAGATTTGTGACAGTTTAGCTGCAAAATTAGTAATCCCTGAAGGAGATTCTCAGTAAAGGCCCTTTTCCCAATTGGTTATGACCAAAACATATGGTTAAGAGTTTGCTTCCAATAGCATCTGTTGGGGCTCTGGATGAACAGTCCCTCTTATTTCTGTGAATCTGAACCTGTCATGTAGTAATCATAATTCAAATTAATTATCTAGAATACTTAACTGTAACAATGTGCCAAGTGTGGTCCAACTGTGGCTGAAGGGGGAGGTACAGCAAAAAGAGGAGAAATTTCAGCAAGCATACCTGAGTTTACATTGTTAATTTGCAATGACAAAACCCAAAGATTCAGTTTCACCTCTTTGAAGGAGGTTGAGTGGTAATGCTCTGTCAGAGTCACACTGGATAACAAGGGTAAATAGATTTGAACAGCTGGTAGAATTAAATTGTCACTGGAAACCTCATGAAATACTGGCATTTTGCAGGAAAATTCTTGATCATAGCATACTTAATTTTCAGGGGCTTGGAGATTTTCTTACTTTTCAGTTTTGCTGTGGCTTTCTTAAGTCACCTGTCAAAATTAACTGAGCTTTTTGTATAGCAGTACTTGGTGGGCACACTTTTATTTTAGCAATGAAGTCAACTGCAAAATGATCAACACACAGTGTTAATATACTTGTGCTTATACTATACTGGTTTATTAAGCTGTATTCTGTGATGGTGTAACTGAATGGATAGGTACAGGGAGAGCAGTGGATGTTGTCTACCTTGACTTCCAGCAAGGCTTTTGACACTGTCTCGCGTAACATCCTCATTGGTAAGTTCAGGAAGTGTGGGTTGGAAGAGAAGACAGTGAGATGGAGTGAGAACTGGCTGAGCGATAGAGCTCAGAGGGTTGTGATCAGTGGTGCAGAGTCCAGCTGGCAACCTGTAAGTAGTGGTGTTCCCCAGGGGTCAGTTCTGGGTCCAGTCTTATTCAACATCTTCATCCATGACCTGGATGAAGTTGTGGAGTGTGGCCTCAGCAAGTTTGCTGGTGATCCTAAACTGGGAGGAGTGGCTGATAACAGAAGAAGGCTGTGCTGCCATTCAGTGAGATCTGGAGAGCTGAGCAAAGGCAAACCTAATGAAGTTCAACAAGGATAAGTGTAGAGTCCTACACCTGGGGAGGAACAACACCACGTATCAGTACAGGTTAGGGGTAGACCCCCTGGAAGGCAGCTTCATGGAAGGGGGCCTTGGCAACCATGGAACAGCAACATGCCCGTGTGGCCAGGAAGGCCAATGGTATCCTGGGGTGCATAAAGAAGAGTGTGGCCAGCAGGTCAAGGGAAGTTCCTCTCCCGCTCTACTCTTCACTAGTAAGACCACATTTGGAGTATTGTGTTCAGTTCTGGTCTCCCCAGTTCAAGAGGGACAGGGAAATACTAGAGAGAGTCCAATAGAGAGCTACAGAGTTGCTTAAGGGACTGGAACATCTCTCTTATAAGGAAAGGCTGAAAGCCCTGGAGCTGTTTAGTCCAGAAAAGAGAAGACTGAGAGGGGATCTTATTAATGTTCCCAAATATCTGAAGGGTGGGTGTCAAGTAGAAGGGGCCAGTCTCTTTTCAGTGGTGCCCTGTGATAGGACAAGAGGTAATGGTAGTAAGGTGAAACACAGGAAGTTCCACCTCAACATGAGGAAAAACTTCTTCCCTGTGAGACTGACAGAGCCCTGGAACAGGCTGCCCAGAGAGGGTGTGGAGTCTCCTTCTCTAGAGACTTTCAAGACCCCCCTGGATGTGTTCCTGTCCTGTGTGGCCTGCCCTGGGTGTTCCTGTGCTGGCAGGGGGGTTGGGCTCAATGATCTCCAGAGGTCCCTTCCAACCCCTACCATTCTATGATTCTATGATTGAGCTGTAATGTTTAGTATAATCGGTTTCAACAATGACAATTACTCATGGAGCTTTATATATTTTGGCAAGAAAAACAGGGGGGTTGCAATACAAATGCTCGTTTTCTCTGAAGACCTATGGTGTTACAGATGAGTGTTGCTGTTCTATCTGTAGACAATTGCAACTAAAGGAGTAATAAAAAGTGTTTCTCGTATTAATTGGAACTAAGTGAACTGGAGAAGCAGGGAAATAAACAGGAGTAATTTCTATAGCATGAAAAAGCGTCTTAAAAATTGCAAGCATTGCAAAAACCTCAGTTGGACCTAGGGTAAGAAAATACATTAAAGGCTGTTGTTTGGTACATGGTAATAAGGTCTCCCCTAAACCTTCACTTCTCAAGGCTGAACAAACTCTGTTTTCTCAGCCTTTCTTCATATGGCAAGACTTCCAGTCCTCTGATTTAGTTCAAGTGTTCACAAAAGAATACACTTACTAGATTTTCTTAAATCACTTTTCTGCCCTATCACCATCCCCTGTAATCAATGATGAGAATCCAGTTGAATTTAATAAAAAGTGTTTCCAAAAAAAATAACAACGTGTTTTTTCTTGTGGAATAGCTCAACTCATCTCAGGCAAAGTCCCAATAAAGGAGATATTTGTTACTGAAACAGTTATTCCTTTCGTTCTGAGAAGACCAAAGGACATACTACACTGCTAAGAATTTAATCCCGGGTGCTTACGCTACTCACAATTCACAATCTGTAAAATTTTGTTTATTTCAAAGACTGAAGCCTTAATATACTGGATTGTGCAGTAAGTCTCCAAGTGTGTAAAACTGATGATCTATAACAAAGGAAAAGAATATGTCAATGAAAGTTTAATGATACTATCTTTTAATCAAACTCTTGAGTTTAATATAAGCAGATTTTTTTTTAGTTTAAAGTCCCCTTTACATTTCATTTGAATGAAGCATGATGTGTGAATTAATGGAGGTTTAATAAGTGTACATTAGCCTCTTTGTAAGATCTGGCTCTACTAGCAAGGAATACTTGGTGTCTTTTTCCTCCTTAATAAGATAGTAATTATTACTCTGTTCCTGAAGAAAAGAAAGTCTGTCTAATCATTGAAAATAATGGTCCTCCAAAACTCTATTTTTCCTACTCACTGATATTAAATTTTCCTGTTCCAAGCAGTTTTCAGTCAGAAAACTATATTAGCAGCTATACTATATATTATTATTTTAATGGTTTCAATCCAAATTTTATAGGAGAGGATTTGCCCATTTGTCTATAATGAGAAATCTCTACTCTCAATGTGTTTGTCTAACATCTTCCTGTACTTGTTTCACAAATGGCTGTGAAAATTGAACAGTTGCAGTGAAAATGTCATCCTAAGGATTCTGACTCAGAAATTTGCAATGCTGATGGTATGGGGATGAACTCTCTGCACTTCAGCTGCTCGCTTCACGTCAGGGAAAGTTCTGCAGGTGCAGTGGGATGTGAAGAGGGACCATACAGTCATCTGCCAGCTGCTCTTCCATGGTTGTGCATGTGTGTCCTGGACAGAGTGAGGTGTAATAACTGCCCTGACACATCTCAGTCAAATTCCTGTGACCCAGCTTGCTGTAGAGTAGTAGAGCTGCTGCATTTGAAGACCAAGGAATAATCTCTGTGATTTTCCTGTACCTGTTTGAACCTGCAGTTCTTATTAAACTTGTGTTTGGGTAATGCATGCATTGTCAGTGAAAAACAACTTTTGTCTCTTACAGTACTCAATCTGCAGTGAGCCTTTAATTGAATTATCCAACCCAGGTGCCAGTGGGTCCTTATTTTTTGTAACTAGTGATGACGAGTTCATCATCAAAACAGTTCAACACAAAGAGGCCGAGTTTCTTCAGAAGCTCTTGCCAGGTTATTATATGGTAAGTAATTGAAGACTGTATTTTACCTGTACTTAACCTGTTTCATGTCACTCTTCTGAAGATGTAGTTTAATTTGTCTTTTAATCTTTCATTGGCTTTATCCATGTCTTTCAAAATATTTGTTGACATTTTTCTTATGTGTGTTTCAATGTTGTGCCCCATACACCCATCAGAATCGCTAGAAATCAAGCATATATTTAGTATGATAATTGCTGTTCTCTTAGCATCCAAGATGAAGCTGAACATCGTCATCATTTTACAAGTAAATATAAGGCTATTTTGCTTTTTTTTTTTTGTGGGAACTTTATTCTCACTGCTACCATCTGCAAGGCTTTCAAAGTGTAAATCTTTAACCACTTGATTATTTCCTATGAAAATGCTTTCTTCCCATAGTTGTGTGTTGTCACTTAGTTCAAGTCTTACATGATCACTATGTTTTCCCCTTGCTCTTTCATGCCACAGACAGCAGTTGTAGTCAGGAGGAGGATTTTTGCTCCCACCTTTTTTATCCTCTCCTAGTTATTTTGTTGCCTGTTGTAGAAGTCGGATTATTTCACACTTTTCTGTTCTGATGGTCAGTTGTGGTTCTGTTATAACCTCACACTCCTGTGGAGGCAACTTGGTCATTTAGCACTAACCCTCAATGTGAAAAGCCTCATGGGGACAGGGTTTCTGCTTTTCAGAATCCAAGTCAGAGTAATAAGAACTGTATTTGACCCAGACTCCTTCCAGTAGGTGGAGTGCAAATGTTGTTCATGTCGGAATAAATAAATTGTCAGGATGCTTTTAGGTTTGGCCTAGTCTGCTCATTCATGGGATGTGAGAAAAAGAAACCTGACATAAATGCAGTTACTGCCCCACACTTGGCCTGTATGTGTTCTGGCAGTGTTTATGCTAGCTTTCTGAAATACAGACCCACACAAAAAATCAACTGTTCCAAGAAACTACAGCGAGTAAGAAATCATGCAATTTTCCTGATGTTTGTTAATCTCCTTTGTATTTAAAAAAAATATTTAGTAAGCATGGAAGTATTGAAAATACGCATATTTAACAACATCTCTTTTGTTTTAGAATCTGAACCAGAATCCAAGGACTCTTCTACCCAAATTCTATGGACTGTACTGTGTTCAGTCAGGAGGCATTAATATTAGAATTGTTGTAATGAACAATGTTTTGCCACGAGCCTTGAAAATGAATTTCACGTATGACTTGAAAGGCTCCACATACAAACGGAGAGCATCAAGAAAAGAGAGGGAGAAGTCTAACCCTACATTCAAGGACTTGGATTTCTTGCAAGATATGCACGAAGGGTTGTATTTTGACTCTGAAACACACAGTGCACTAATGAAAACGTTACAGCGGGATTGTCGAGTGAGTAATAATTGCTGTTTGTTTAAACTTCTGTGTTTACATCTGTTCCAGATTTACCTCAGCAAAACAGAGAGCAGTATGTGGCTCTATATGTTGTTTAACCTCTTTTCCTTTTCCATGCAATTTAATTAGGAAAAACTATGGGTGTCAAAGCACTGATAAAGCCTGTGTATTAGGTAAGCTGCTGGGATTTGAGAATCATAGGATGGAATATCCTGAGTTGAAAGCAATCCATGAGTCATTGAGTCCAAATCCTGACTCCATGCAGGACAATATAAAAGTTAAACCATATATCTTTAAATATGAGAGTGTTGCCCAAATACTTCTTGAGCACCAACAGGCTTGGTACCATGCCCTCCTTCCTCAGGAACTTATTCAGGTGCTTGATCATCTCACTGAAGAACTTTTTCCTAATATCTGATATGAACTTCCCTGATGCAACTTTAAGCCATTCTCATGGACATCACCAGACACCAAAGATCAGCAGGTACCAAAGATCAACACTACCCTTTCTGTCTCTCTTTGTAAGGAAGTTGTAGACACCAGTGAGGTTACCCTTCGGTCTCCTCTTCTCCGCACTGAACAAATGTAATATCCTCATCCACTGCCCAAAAGTCATGCCCTCTAGTCCTTTCACCATCTTTCTTGTCATCCTTTGGACACATTCTAGGATTTTATATCCTTATTATTCTGTGGAGCCCAAAACTGACACAGTTCTTGAAGTGAGTATAGTGGAACAATCACTTCTTTCAACCAGTTGGCTGTGCTGTGTTTAAGACACGCCAGGATACAGTTGGGCATTTTGGCCGCCGGGGCACATTGCTGGCTCACTGAGCTTACCATCCAGCACAGCCCCCAGATCCATTTCTGCAGCGCTGTCTCCCTATTCGTCTGCACATCCAGGATTGCATGATCTATCTGTGATAACACAAATTCATGTAGGAAGGTAGTCCAGTGGACTTGTGGGCATTTTTAATTCTTATTCTTGCTTTCCATTAATTTGGAGATTTTAATTTATTTATTTTTTCTGAAAGCACAGTTAGCCCAGTGTTACATACGATAAGCTGTATGTAGAGCTGCAAGCTCAGTACTGTTGTGGTAGGTCTGCCTCTTTGCAAGTTAAAAAGAGCTATGAAACTGAATGGGCAAGGTGTGTCTAGTGGAAGTATTCTTATTTCCAGAGCAGTTTCTTCCTCAGCTTAAAGGTAGTGCTTAATGTCCACATAACATTTTCAAGGCAGGAAAAGGATATCTGCCATTGTCCTTTGAGGGGACCTTGGTGAATGAAATCAGTGCCTCTTCTGGACTGGGAGAATTCTTGTAAAATGTATTATTTTCTGTAGCAAAGATAAGAAAATAAAAAGTAGGAAAAAGGGGAGTTATCCAGGTCTCAGAGTTTCACAAGATTCTCAGGGCTTGCAGAGAGAAATGATTGGCTTTGTCCAGGGGCAATCCTAAGACTTGCATAATAAACCAGCAGAATGGGTAGGCTGAACTCATCACATAGAAGAGGCATCCCGAATATCAGAGTTTGTTGTTCAGTGCCACCTGTGGTGCAAGATGAAAGGCATTGTTTTTGTACATGAATAGTACTTTTTGTTTAATTATTGCAGAAGTCTGCAATGCCTCATGCTTGGTTTGTAAAGCTGAGTGACCTAATGTTCAGCTGCATATTCAGTGTGAGACATTTATCTAACACCGCACATTGTTCTTTCTGTGGCCTCCTGCAGTGAGTGTTTCCTGAGCTCCTGCCATGCGTGATAATGCAGAATGCATCAGTATGAGACATCTGAGGATCTGGATGCTCTTTTGCACATCCCCCCACTTGTCAAAGGTTACTTACCCAGTCAAAGCATTGGGGGCATCTATTGTATAGAAAATAATAAACAGAATCTAAAAGGGAACTGGACTGGAAAGTAAAAACAAGAATCAATCATTTAATTGTTACATATAAAGGAGACTTTTACTGGTTCTGAGAAATATGGGTAAATTCTTGCTACATGTTACTTGAGTATGAACTAAACATAAAGTCTTCAGTGTCTAATCTTAGGTTATCAGCTCTAAAGCTAGTCTGGTGTTCTTAAAGGCCCAGATAAATCTTAATATTATTAAAAGGAAAGAAGAAAATTATCTTTACATAATCAGTGTGTATACATAAATACACTATAGTGTAATATGTGTCTACGCGTGTCTGTGGATATATATACACACACTGAATGTTTTATGTATATAAAAAAAATAAACTGGCAAATTTTTTATTATTCAGATAAGACTTTCTGTTATAAACCAAAGGGAGCAGACACTGTTATCTTTCACATAGCTGAATTTGCTCAACAAATGAGATTGTATTTGACTACGTGCCTTCTATTACTACCTTTAGGAAGAATGTAGATACTCAGTACAGTCCAGGAAAAGGACATCAGTATCCATATAGTATTTGGATGGTTATGTAGTGTGAGTGACAACTGATCTATATTTTTAGGGCTTCAAAACTTGTCATCTCTTTTTTCCTTTTATTCCAAAGTGAGAAAGTTAGTATAGGCACTGGAATTAAAAATGTATTAAAGAAAGGAAATTTTTGACCTTGCCAGTATTTCAGGATGAAGAAATTGTCTTCTGTGATGCTTACATTTGGGTAATTTTTTCATTGTTCATATTTGCTATCAAAATCAGAATGCAATGGTTTTTTTCCTGCTTCTTTAATATAAATATCCCTGGCTTGGCAGCCTTTTTCTTCCTTCAGCTCTGTCACTAAGTGCAGAGGCCTGGCAGAACTTGCTGGTGATGATAAAGGTGGCAGTGGGTACCTTGCTGTGATCGGGGCCTGTTGTCATTGTATGAACTGCCCCATTCAGCGATGGATCCACAGCTTCTTAGGTCAGCCTTTTACCACTAATATAGCAGTAGAAGCTCTTCTTTGTGCTGTTGCAAGTCTCAGCTCTATATGAGCTTTGGCTTTCTTGAAAATCATTACCATCCCTACATGCCTAGGCAATGTTTCTCATTTCCTCTTTTGTAGCCTGTCTGTCCCCATTCTGTATGCTGCCTTTACACATTCAAGATGTGCTGTGGACTCCTTGCTTTGCTGAGTTGGCCTCCTGATAAATCTCCTCAGCTGACACAGAACAGACATAGAACAGAGCTTCTTCCCCAGGGAAAGGTAGTGCAATATGGCAGTAGCAGACCACTGCTGGAATATCCATTCTTGTCTGTCACACCTTATTGCAGCTCTGATAAGAAGATGCACGATCTATGCAGTTAGAGGATGGGGCTTAGTGGCTTGTGGTGATCTGTTGTGGGCTCGTATCTCCAGTAGCCACTCCAGATTTGTCTATTTTGTGTCAGGTACAGATAGATAGCATTCTTCAGCTCCTGCATCCGCTGCTGCTTGTATTCACACTCAAGGTGATAGGGTCTGAAAGCTCTGCTGACAGACTATTTTGCCCTTTTTGCACCTTAGCTAAACCGAGGAGTTTTCTTCAAGATGTAATATTCCTAGTGTATCGCACCTCCAGTGCACACAATTGAAAATATGAACTAAGGTACAGATTCCAGACTATTGCTGAGATTTGTTACAGATATCATACCCTTCCTAGCAGGCACTATCATAGTTACAGGGGTGGATGACAGCAGGGGGGAGGAAGGCAGGGGGCACACTACAGGAAAAGGGTACTAAGAATAACTGATTTTACCTGCATGAATATTTTTCCTAAAAATCTTTGCTTTGAAGACGTATTCTCTTCAGAGTGCTTTAATTTGTGAAGCCAGTGTGCCTGTATTTTGTATAATGGTGAATACTGAGAGAAGTGGAAGGTAGTTTCAATAGCTGTGATTTATTTCTAGTAATCATGCTGTTAGCTACTCTGATCATTGTATAAAATTATGAATTATTGACGAGTAGAGCAGATTGTCCAATTTCCAAATAAAATTAGTGTTACAAATATTAAGAGAAACTGTTCTGCTCATGAATGAGGCAAAGCATTAAAAGCTTTATGAAACAAAGCTTTATCTAACTAAAAAAATCAGTAAAAACATTAGACAGTTTAAAGTGCATTTAGGAATTTTTTCTTAAAGGTGCAGAAAATTAAGCCTTGGGTCAAACTTAGCTGCCCTTGTGTTTCACTATAAACACCTAATCCTGCAAAAAATAGTTTCTGTGTGGAGGAATACTTATGTGGGGCAAAGGATAAGCTATAGAACTGAGTGATGTGTTAGGTACAAGTAGCATTAGCACAACTTTGTATGAGAAAGGCTAGAAGTGAATTTATAGTAGTATTCAATTTTTCATAATTTATAGGGAATTGAAGCAAAGCCAGGCATCCATTATTACTTATTTAATATTTATTGCAGCTCTTAAGCAGTTTAATGAATAAAAATTAACTCTGTTCTGGGCAGAAAGCACAAAGAAGACACCAAGGGCAAGTCCTGCCTGATCACCCTAGTGGCCTTCTATGATGGAGTGACCACATCAGTGGACAAGGGAAGAGCCATGGATGTCATCTCTCTGGACTTCTGTAAGGCCTTTGACTCAATCCCCCACAATATCCTGCTCTCTAAATTGGAGAGGTAGGGATTTGATGGGTGGACTGTTTGGCAGATAAGGAATTGGTTGGATGGTTGCATCCAGAGGGTAGTGGTCAACAGCTCAATGTCTAGATGGAGGTCAGTGATAAGTGGTGTCCCCCAGGGGTCCACACTGGGACCAGGGAAGTTTAATGTCTTCATCAAAGACATAGACAGTGGGATCAAGTGCACACTCAGCAAGTTTGCAGATGACACCAAGCTGAGTGGTGCAATTGACATACCAGAGGAATGCGATGCCATCCAGAGGGACCTGGACAAGCCTGAGAAGTGGGTCTGTGTGACCCTCATGAGGTTCAACAAGGCCAAGTCCTGCATCTAGGTCAGGGCAACTGCCAGTGCAGTCGTACAGGCTGGGACTGAGAGTAGCCCTTTGGAGGAGGACTTGGGGGTACTGGTGGATGAAAAGCTGGACATGATCTGGCAAGGTGCGATCACAACCCAGAAGGGCAAGCACATCCTGGGCTTCATTAAAAGAAGCATGGCCAGCAGGAGGGAGGCGATCCTCCCCCCTCTATTCCTCTCTGGTGAGACCCCACCTCGAGCCCTGAGTCCAGCTCTGGAATCCTCATCAGAAGGACTTGAACCTGTTGGAGTGGGTCCAGAGGAGGGCCACAAAAGTGATCAGAGGGCTTGGAGTATCTCTCCTATGAGCACAGGCTAAGAAAATTCAGGTTGTTCAGCCTGGAAAAGAGGAGGCTCCAGGGGGAGTTCATAGATAAAAGAAAGACATCATCTACAACGATGTTGGTGAGGCGCTGGCAGAGGTTGCCCAGATTGGTGATAGAAGCCCCATCCCTGTCAGGTCGGATGGGGCTCTGAGCAACCTGATCTGGTTAAAAATGTCCCTGCTCGCTGCAGAGGGGTTGGACTAGATGACCTTTAAAGATCCAACCCAAAGCATTCCATGATTCTATGACACCTGTTCTCTAGTATAATAATTTCACAGTCCAAATACACAAGTAACAAAGTTTGTCTTTTGATCATCCTGTCAGCACATTAAGATATATTTTTATAGAGGTACATGTCAAAAATTACTGTAGAAAAGGCATACCAGCACATCTCATCAGAATATGGTCTAGTGGTTTGAGTATGAAAACACACTCAGTATCTTTCCTGTAATACCTTAAAGTACAGAAGAACTGGTAAATGTTTATTAAGAGGGAGAGAAAAAAAAAAATGTCCTGTCCCTTTTAAAACTGAGTGTCATGTTTATAAAGATAGTATTCAACAATCTGTTCCTCATCTAGTTACCTAACAAAGCATGATAATGTAAATTTAAACAAGAAACATAATCTCAGGAGAATTGTAGGAGTCTGTGTTTGTAAATCTTTGCTTCATACACTCATACAGATACAGTATGTTCTTGAATGTCAGCTAGTCATATGCATAAATTTGGGGTATTCTATTAAAAATAGCATGGTTATGTTTTTCCCTTTCCATTTACTTCTGAACCCAAGAAAAAAGAAAATTGAAAAGGGATAAAAGGATGCATGTAAATGCAGTTAGCTCTATTAAGTGAGCAAATGGGAAAAACTTCTCAAAGTATTATTCCTCTAGCTCTTTGCTGTTAATGTGTAATTCACCTGTATGCACTCAGATAACCTCTTTTTATCAATCAGTAGTCAGTTCCAAGCATTTCTCCCTCCTTATTTATTTATCCTGAAATTTGGGATAAAATTCCCCAATAAAACTGCAAAGAAAATGATATTCTAAAATCTGAAGTTAACATTTATCACCCACTTGTTAAAAAAAGTGGGAAAAGTGAGACAGAGTTTATAAGAGCATTTATTAGTTAAGAATGTTTTTTTTCTTAATGAAGCACATGTAAGAGATGGCCTACAAACCCAAAACTAGTTCTTCTCAGTTAACTTGGTGACCTTAGGGATCCTGTGACACCTGTCACTTTTAAATCTACAGTAACAAATGATGTTTTACACAAACGGACAAGGCAGATCACTAAAATTCAGGGAATCTTGTCTTGCAGTCAGTAATGAGATTTTCTGTCTTGATAGGAAGAGTGTTTTTTGATGTATCAGTTAAAGTGCTAACGGCCTACAAGTAGGCAAAGCATGAATGTTTTATGATTTCTTTCTGGGGATATCTCTTCCAAATTCTGGAAGGTGGAAAAATAAATTTACTCTTCTCTCCATAAATACTGTTGCTAAGAAGTGAGATTCAGATCATCTTTACTGTTTCCTTCTTCACCTCTTTCCTTAAGGCATGTCTTACTGCACATGAAGAAACCAAAACCTTTCCTTACAGATGAAGGTTGACTCGGTGTTATTTCCTCTGTGGCAGAACACTTAATATTTATAATGTATTTTTGCATTAGAAAACTAGGAGAATGATTATTTAGGTAATATCTACACACCATGGGGAGGATTAACATTTGTGAACATTATTTTTTGTCTGCTGGTCAAAGCTGGAGTTCAAGTCACGTTTTGTTGGTTTTTTCCTTTCTTTTTGGTTAAAATGTTCCAAGACATGAAGGACAAAATGTGTTGCTGCTAAGAGCTCTAAGTAGAATTAGAAACCAAATAATGTAAATCATTTTTTTTTGATTATAGGTTTTCCTTTCTTATAATTCTAAATGGAAATTGAGGATTATTCTAAAAAGAAGTGTTTATCCATTTTTCATTTGTAAGTTAACATTAGAACAATTAATATATTGATACCTGTATTGCAAAATATCTATTATGGAAGCAATGATAATTATCCAATTGTGGTCATATGATTTTTTTAACAACAAAATATTTTCAAGGTGTTTTTACTAGTGAGAATGGAATGGCTTTTCAGAGTCTGCATTTTTCCTTTATTACATTAAGAAAGAACACTATATGCTTTTCTAAGGAAATCCCATTTTAAAAGTGGCATTAGTGGCCTCACTGCAAAAGAAGGCTGTAAAAACAAGAAATTAAAAAGCTGAAGGCAAAGAGGGTCATATCTCATAAGTTTCAGCTCAAGAGTATTGTTTTTGTCACTGCTGTTTCAGACAGTTGCTGCGTAAGTCTCAAGCTGTATAGTATGAATGCGTAACTGTTTTGTACTGAAGCAACTGTGTCAGAAACCTTGTATGATCATATTTATTCACTGGATTTTTCAAAACCCTTACTTTGGGGGGGGGGGGGGGTGTTGGTTTTCTTGTCTTTTTTCTACTTTTGACAGGTCTACGCAGATTGTTCTTTAACCCAAAGAATTTCAGTGACTCATTATACAGCATGTCCTTACAAACAGTAGCGTTGGCACATCTTGAAGGAGTGTGGAAGTGCAGCATAGGGCAGAAACAATAGATGTCGCGGTGTGTCATGGAGGTGGAGAGTGTCCTCATCTTAGATGAAGGGCTTCTTTGTCAGTAATGGTAGTTTGAGGAAAATGGACATGGAATGATACTGCAGGTTTCTTGTACTTAATCTCTTCTGTGCTATCAATTGAAAATCCAGTTTTCTCTTCTACTTTGAAAATTGGAAACGGGGTTGTAATTTGTAGGAGTATTAGTTCACAACATTTTCCAATAATTCTGTTGAAGTGGCAAGTGACTCTGTAGGCATTTTAGGGCGGTGGTGATTTATTTTCTTGGGATAGATTGTTTCTAAACCAGACCTATCACTATGCATTTTACATTTGTGCGCTTGTTTCTAAAAAATGCTTATTTTGTAAGACAGTCCTTTATTTTGTGCTATTTCTGTGTATCTCCTTATGTTGGAGAGTAATTATTGCTTCAGTATAAAAACAGTCTTCCTTCTGTTATGTTAGTTCCTATGTCTCTTTTCCAAAATGCTTGTAGGAGAGGAAATGCTTACTTGCATGGTTATCCTTTTAGGTTTTGCATTACATAAGCTTGTAAGATTACAATTTTTTGAGCAGCATTTTTCTTGATTCTTTTGTGAAAATGACCTGCTACCTTGAGTTCTTTTGCATGGTTATCAACATGAATGTCAGTATCTCTGTCAGACAGTACACAGCTTGGGCTGGCTGCATCTAAAATAAAAAATGAAACCCCATGGCAGAAATACTTGCTTTGCTCTATCAGTCACTGTCCAAGATAGTTGAGTGTAACCACGTATAAGGTGATTCACAGAATGCTGTAACATATGATTAGCTCAGAGAAAAGAAAAACTGATTTAAGAAATTATTTTTCTGTGTTCCAAAACAATGTATTTTCTGATTCAATTTCACTGCTTGGGGTTTATTTATTTATTTATTTATATGAAAGCAAAATAGTGCTTAATGCTAGAAGGGTATGAGCGACACTTGCCATATGGAATTTGTCAGAGCTGCTAAAGTCAGCCTTGCAAACAGTCATTGATGATGGAGTGACAACATTGTGTTGACAGATTCTGTGTAGCTAGTGAAATAGCACATATATAAATACAGATGAGATGAGCAATTTAATGTCAAGTTAATGAACTGAACATTTACGTGTCATTGTCAAATACAATACCTAATCATGCTGTATGCTAACAAATAAGAATATTCCTGATGAAATCTCTCAGTGACATTTTCATAGCAAGGCACATTTCAGAGTGGTTACGTGAGTAAAGACTGAATTTTTCTAACTACACAATGAGTGTATTTCTGGGAATTAATGTCAATTTCTAGTGATCTCATGGGGGTGACATCAGGTGTTCTACAGGGCTTTCTCACTTTGCTTTGCTGTGAATAATACTTTAATACTTCGATTCATTTGAGTGTTTTCTCGTGTGATTAGGATCACATTTTGGTACCTTCATACCAAAAACTCAGTGCTGCTTCTCAAAAGCAGTTCCTTGTAAAATCATCAAAGCTACTTTCAAACAACCCTCAACCCAGGAAAGGCTTCTTATGCCTTTTTGTGTTCTTATAGGATGCTGCATGTGCAGAAATAGCTTGATGTGCTGCATTCTTTAACTTTTCTTGGAAAAGCAGATTATTAAATCTGAGCAGATTTAATAATAATCTAAGAAGATTACTAAATTAGTTTGTACAACTGCATGTGCAAAATGTCACTTACATATTTAAAAATAATAATTTTCTATTTTAATTATTAATGATGATACATATTTGAGAACTCTTCAGATATATTTAGCTGGAAATCCCATGACTACAGTGAAATCTGTTTTAATACAGGCTGAAGAGTTTGACATGAAGTAAGTTTTGGTTGAATGCTAATGCTTGGGATTCTTTCGTGTTATTCTGGTTAATTATTTCTCATCAGAATTTTCCTAAGAAACAAACAGGGGAATGAAACATGCTTAGATCTGGTGCAGAGTTATGTATTTGCATGAGGAGTGGCTGGTTTGGCTATCAAATTTCTAAGAGGAAGTAATCAGAACTGTATATCAAACCTGCAGGCAGGCAGAGGGGTAGATCATACTCTGATAGCCTGAAGACATGTTTGTGGACTTGACAATCCTGCCTCTGAGCAGGGCTGTAAGTAGAGTGTCCAGGGCACAAGGGCTAGAGTTCATATGCTATGTGCTGTTTGTAGGAATATGTACTGCAGGTTATCCATTGGATGTGCATGTGCTTCAGTTTCATAATGAACGGGAATAACAAAATAGCTATTTGTTTTTATGATATTTGTCAGTAATCCTAAAACAAAGTCGTAAATAGTCAAAGATATTTGTAGTCCATTGTATAGTACAAATAGTACGGGTTTAAGTGACAGTGGTAAGTTGTTGCAGTAAGAAAGATTAATTTTATCATGTAAGAGGTCCTTGTGGAAGAAGAAGCATGACATTATACCACAGCCTTCCATGAGGCTACCTTCAGTCCTAGAGGTAGGTTATGTAGCTAAATCATAATGTGTCCAATGTAATCTAATTCAAAAGGCAGTAAGAATAGGTTGAAGATAGAGCTGTCAGCAGTTATATTTATAACTGTAAATTCAAAGTGGCAATGCTTTTTCCAAGCCTGCCTAGGTGCTGTGATCTGGCTTTGCATACACACTGTTGCTGACTGTACTACTAAGTGTTTTTATAGAGGATGAATTGTGTTTCTTTTCCAGCTTATCCAGAATCTACTTCCAGTATTTGGTGGTAAATATCCACTGATTACTTATCTTTAATAAGCAGTAAAGAAAATTCTAGAATTTATTTGGCACCAAGTGTCTGTGACTGTGTACATGTCAGCCATTCTATTTTTGCCATTCATTATTGTGAAAGAGTTAAGTTATTGCCCACCAACATTCCCACGGAATGCTCAGTAAAATTTCATTACCCATTGGACAGTAATTTAGAATATGTTTTTTTGTTGTGTCCTGATAACCTGTGTGAGCTCTGTAATCAAAGGATGATGTAGAGTACTGAAGGCCATATGTTAGCAGCCTTTTTCTTCTTCCATTTGAACTAACCCACCTCTGTGCAGGATTACTCTCAAGTAAGATCAAACCTACTGTGTCTTCTAAACTCCTCCTTTGTGTCTGGAAACCCAAATGAGGCTGTGCCTTTCTACACTTAGATTACAGTGTGCTATGCTTGTTTCTTCACTTTAAAAGCTTACAACAGTGCTAAAATTAAGACATCATGTACTTCATGGAAGATAAATTCCAGAGATTGAAAAGAATTTAGCTGTATTGTACATGTGGCTTCTATTTAATATAATGAATGTTTAAGAAATACAGATGGAATGGAACAGAGCTTTCCTACCTATTTGCCTATATACTTGAACATTAAAGTTATCTCTGGGCATATGTTAAGTAGTAGACTCCCTTTTCCTCTTCATACAATTTCTCAGACCACTAGACCTTTCCTGATGGTCGCCAACAAATCTCATTTTGGATTTGCAAAACGTGTCTAAGAGTCCACAAGCCATCTCAGTGTTTTGTATAAGATTATTTATACTTTGATAGTCTTCATCAAAATTAGTTACCTGGAGTTATTACTCATTATTTGCCATCTCTGCAAAATCACATTTTGTTCTTGTTCACGTAAAAAAAAAGATGTACTGTCGCTTCTTGATTCTGTGCCAAAAATTACACCATGATCTTCGAGCATTGTGTACCACAGCATATCATGAATTGTTGCTGAGCTGCATGAGGTGAAGTGGCACAGCATATCCTTTCTTATTGGTACTGGCTTTTCTCCCCCCACTTAGCACTGCTGTTATACAAGATATTTAAAACGACTCCTGTCTGCTAGCAGTTTGGTTATATTACTAGATGTCATCACAGCTTTGCATATTCACTTGAACTGTATTACCTTTTAATGGCAGTATGCCAGGCTTCATAACGATGTAACTGACTAGAAGCTTATGACAGTACATGTGCATGAAAGAAGAAAGGGAAATTGCCTGCTGACAGAGGCAAAAATGGTGGGTAAATCTGGAAGAGAATGCTGGTTGGTTAAGTCATGCTTCAGAAAGAAAACTGCCTTTGCAAAGTAAGTAGGTCCTATTTAGCCTAATAAAAAGAGGCACGTGGTTTTTGTACCAAAATCTCGTTAGCTGTTAACAGTAGCAAATGCTTTTTTTGACATTTGAAAGTTCTCCAAGAACACTTTCTCAGTTATAAAACAGGAGGTGGAGGGAAGGTAAAAAGTAATCTAGGCAAAAATACACAGGAAAGTCTGGAACATGCATTGGAGGTGACTTTAAAAATGTTTGTTGTCACAGTTTAGTGTCAGGGCAGCCCCTTAGACCTATAACAGATGCTCTCTGTTAACACCCTCCCTCCCCAAAGGGGAAGAGAAAGGGAATAAGGGAGAGAGACTGAGCAATGAGAAAAGGAAACTAGAACAGCTTTAATGAAAATTAAAATAATAATAATAAAAATGGAATATATCCAAATCTATACAAAACCAGTATTGAACCCAACCCCCCCAATGGTAATTCCATCACTGTCACCCCTGATGCTGTGGAGCAGGCACCGGGGCAGTCCCAGACTGGGCCCTGCAGCAGAGGGGAGCTGTGTTCAGGAGCTGGATTCTGGTACCGGGTTCAGGAACACAGAGACGGGGATCAAAGGCAGGACGGACAGAGTCCTCCTTGGGTTCTCCAAGGAAGGAACCAAAAGAAGACCTAAGCAAAGCCAAACAAAGCAGTCCAAGAGGTGAGAAGAGCCCAGAGACCCTTTGGATCCGTCAGCTCTAAACCAAATATGCTGTATATGTGCTGGAATCCCTCGTTGGTCACTTTAGGGTCACCTGTCCTGTCCGCTCCTCCCTGCAGGTGCAGCCTTTCACTTTCTGCACCCCCCAGTGTGGCACACAAGACCCAGCAGTGGCCTTGGTCTGCACACCAGTCCTTGGTAGTAACTCTAAACATGGGCTGTGATCACTGCTAGCAGCAGACACTGTCTGTGAGAACAGGCTGCTGACTTCAGACAGTGTGGTTAGTTAGAAGAACTGAGATGAAAAGTGAAATCACTGAACAGAATTAGTTCTATTCTCACCCAAACCAGGACAGTTGTTCATAAGTATATGGTAGAACTATTAATTTATTATTTGCTATAAACAAAAAAGATGCTGACTGGACTAAAATGACTACAAAATAGGATCAGGTTACATTTCAGCTATGCATCTTTCTTTCCTACATGTAACACGAGCATTGAGCTAATTTGATTACTAGCACTTTGAGTTATATGGGGTAGTAAAAGATTTTTTGTTTCATTATCATTTCACACATTTTCCTAATAAGAGAAACTTGTGCTTTGAAGGCCTCTTTTTACTTAGGTGTTCAAAATGCTGCTGTGTAATTCATAGCTATATGAATGAAAAGACTACGTAGTCTTCTTTTATTTCAGTACAGCCATTTCTTCTTTGTTGATAGGTTCTAGAAAGTTTTAAGATTATGGATTACAGTCTGCTACTGGGAATCCACATACTGAACAGTAACATGAAGGAAAAAGAGGGAGAGAGTTCCCAGAGCGCATTGGATGCAAAACGTCCTGGAGGACAGAAAGTTCTCTATTCCACAGCCATGGAGTCTATACAGGGCCCTGGGAAGTCAGGGGACTCTGTCACCACAGAGACAGCAAACACGTAAGTGACACAACCTGCTCTGAAGGTTACTATTAAAAATTGCATGTTCTGTTTCTTTGGTCTGTGCTTTTCAAAAGCTGAGCCATCAAAATTTGATGCAGATCAGGAAATCAAAATGTTGACTGAATTATCTTTAAACACATGATAGCAAATTTGTTTAGTTCAGAGTGACTTACGTATGCAGAATTGCTTTCATTTATACAAGAGATGTTACGAGACAGCTATTATAAGAGTCCCAGGAATAATCTTTTTTTAACTATAAGGAGACTGATAAGCCATAATCAAAACCTATTTATTAACAATGAAATGGATATTCCTACAGTAGTTATTTTCATCTCTAGTTAGTATACTCATCACATAGAACTATATCATCAGCCACTGAAGTGCAGTCACACCCATGTATGATGTTTCCTAAGAGCATGGACTTCTGCTAAGAGGAAACTCTTATTTTTCTGTCTAGCGAAAACTGCAGTAGAAATTTAAGTATATACGTGATAGTTATTCTGCTGTTTCCTTTTAAATACATTTGCTGTTAATGACAGCATTTTGTTCACCATTCTCATTCTATGTAATCAGGCCTTCATTATAATGAGGGTTTAACTTCAAATTAAGGAGTTACTCTTCTGGTTCTCAAGGGAGCTGTCTGTGTAAATACAACTAATGATATAGAAACATGTGCTTAAACATACATCAGACAAAGGGGAGAGTGATGATATTTAGCATTTATACAGTTTCCAGGTGTTCATAGCTCTAGAATACAAATAAGACAGAGATGAATTTCACTCAGCTTTTACAGCATTACTCACACACCCACAGAAGATGGTAAATGCTCTTGTACGGTGGCAGAGGTGTTGCACTGGCAGTTTGGGGGGGAGGGGTGTTGGTTTGGGGTTTTGTTTTTTAAGAAAAAAACAAAGCTGGTTGTACAGGTCACCCTAGAAAGTCCCTGTAGTTATGTATGGAAACCCAAGCTTGGCTCCCATATCACTTGTGCTAATGTAGTACTGCCCAGATCCTGAGCAGTATAGTACCACTGCTGAAAGCTTGCTGCAGCAGTTGAGTCTTTGTGTGGCCCCTTGTACTGTATCCTCTCTCGTATTGACATAACTACTAGTGTGACAAACCTCACTGAGGTGGATGAAAATAAGCCTAGATCTTCCAAAAAGACCCCTGGGTCAGTCTTGTGCAGTGGTTCATCATAAGGCCATCCAAGCATGAGGATGAGAATGAATACCCAGCAGCAATAACTGCTGCTTGTACTGGATTGAAATTACAGGACAAGTTTCCAGAAGAAACTGACAGCATTTAGTTTTGTAAACTACTTAACACTTCTGAATGTCTCACCAGTTATCTGAGCTGGAGTTTACAGTATTGGTGTTTTACAGTAATTTAAATTCCACATGTTCTTACATGGTTTCTTTTGTATTTAGAGTAATAAAAAACTTCACTCCTGGGGGGGGGGGGGGGCGGGAATTATATATACATATATATGGCTGAGTAAATGGTAGCCCTGTTTTGTTGAGGAAAGGGATCACTGTGATTTGGTGTCAGAATGGCAATACACTCTTAACTGTCTTTGGTAGGTGTTTCAGGTCTGTATTTTTTGTTTCTCAAACTGTTAAAAAAAGATTTGAAGGTATGGCATGTGTTACATCATCAATCTCTTTTTCTTCTGGTTTTGATTTGGGTCCATCAATGTCAACAGAAGCTAACAAACTTAAAATTGGATTTCAGTTTCTGGCTCTAAAAACAATGGACCCTTTTTTCTAAGCGATGGAATAGGAAGAAAGATTCTTAGGATGAGCACCTTGTTCTTTAAGGTCATGGATGAGTAAATACATACTCTGAACCAAGTGGAAATATAGGTAGTCAGGCTTCTCAGCTTGATACTGTTACTTTTTCTGTCACTAATCTCTCTGTAAAAGAAATTTTGGAAAAACATATACTTAATTTTTACTCAAAAATATGCAAAACAACCTTTTCAGATTTGGAGTAATGTACAGGCTCTCTACAGTTTTGTTACATACGAGCAATAAAGTGAGAAAATTGTCCTTTACCTAGACAATTTTTTTTTTTCCATAGTAATAAACTGATTTTTTTTTTTTTCAGATAATCTAAATACTTCAAATTCTATCTAAAAGTTACCCTAAAATACTTTTTGTTTATAACGGATATTTACCACTGGATACCAGATACTTTTGATTTGTTATTTGAAATCAGTTATCTGTTAAGTGGCCCACACTTGACTGACTTTAGACTGTGTCATCTAGCTTTAATGTTGAGCCTGTTTCTTTGGGCTTGCAGATGAGTACAGTTCACTTGTGAACTGATGATCAGAGATGTCTTAAAAGATAATCTAAGTATATTTTTGTTATTCTTTCAGAATGGGAGGTATTCCAGCTAAAAGCCATAAAGGAGAAAAGCTGCTTCTATTTATGGGTATTATTGATATTCTCCAGTCTTACAGGTAAGTTGAATTTCAAGATTTTTTTCAAATAAGCTATCCTGACAATACGTAAAAATGTGGAAATTTTATAAAGCAGTTCTGAGTTTGTTTTCATATGCTTAGGTTAATGAAGAAGCTGGAACATTCTTGGAAAGCTCTTGTTTATGATGGGGTAAGTAGATTTTATTATATTTTACTGCTGATATTCTAGCAAGTGGAAATTCGAGTTATGTTGACCAGGAAAGAGCTAGTTTAATTATGTTTATTTGTAGTCTGCCATTACCATGTGTTTTGGATTATTGCTGAAATATTTTAGGTCCATTTCCCAATACATGCTCTGATTTTATTTGTTGATCTTTCAAAAAGCAGCTAAAATGATCAGGTTTCCTTTACAACTTCAACAAGATAATGAAGGCTTACCAAGACAGTGATGAATCTGTAACTGCAAAATATACATAATGTGAAATAAAGCATTTCAAATGTTAGGAAGATTTTGCAGAATATGGCTGTATAACTCATATTTTCATAAATGAAATACCTAAAGAAAAGGTCTTGGAAGAATTAACCTTTAAAAAGGAAAACTTGTTAGGATTCACTTGGTTTGAATATGCCTGAAACATATGATATAGATTAACTGAGGTGTTCAACTTCTTTATTGACAATTTGCTTGTAATTTACTTATGGAAAAAGTGATGGAGACCTTTTTCAATCTTGCAGGACACTGTTTCAGTTCACCGACCAAGTTTTTATGCAGACAGATTTTTAAAGTTTATGAGTACAAGAGTTTTCAAAAAAGTTCAAGGTAAGAATGTTATGACTTTTATTCTTTTAGATATTTTTATAATAATTATTTTATAATGCTTCTGTCTTGGCAATAAAAGAATCCTTTCTTCAACATCACATAGCACTTCTATTGCCAGAAGCTAAGTTTCTTCACTGGAGCTAATGGGATTTTACTCTAATAGTAAAATTACAGAGAATTATTTGCTATGGGTTTTTTGTCACATCAGGGGCATCTGAAGGTAAAGTATATTCCCTTATATTAGTATTGATATAAATTTCGTGATCTAATAATGTGTCCAGTCCTGCATCTCTTATCCACAGTAATACTCCCACTGATTTTAATATATTTAATTTACAAAAATGAAGGTTGTTTAATACCACTTCCAGCATGTTTGAGAAGATAGACATTCTTTGCTATGGATTTCTTCTGTGCCTTAGCAATGAAAAAAATCAGAAGGTTGAAATTAATTAAGTCTTTTTTCTTTGTCTCTATTACCTGTTTCTAGTTTTTCCCTCCATTTCTCCTTCCTTAATCTTCAAATTCATTCTCAGGGGTAAGATACATTTATGAGCTGTTTACAGGGTGTTGTTGGCTTGACCCTGGCTAGATGCCAGGTGTTCACCAAGTCCCCCTCCTTGGCTGGTCAGGGGGAGAAAAAGGCTAATGGGTCAAGATAAGGACAGGAGGAGATCACTCAATAATTACCTATCCCAGGCAAAGCAGCCTTGAGTCAGGGAAATTAATTAATTTATTACCAATCACATCAGAGTAGGGTTGTGATACAGCCAAATAAACCCAAATCTTAAAAACCTTCCCCCCCAACTCCTCTTCCCACGTTCAGCTTCCCTCCCAAATTCTCTGCCGCCTTCCCCACATCGGCGCAAGGAGATGGGGAATGCAAGTGTCGGTCAGTTTATCACAGCTTGTCTCTGACACTTGTTCCACCTCACACTCGTGTCCTGTGCGTGGTGTTCCTCCCGTGGAAGACAGTCCTCCAAGAACTTCTCCGATGTGTGTCCTTTCCACAGGCTAGTCCTTCAGGAACAGAGTGTTCCAGTGTGGGTTCCCCAGGCAATCACAAATCCTGCCAGCAGACGTGCTCAAACATGGGCTCCTCTGTCTACGGGTCCACAGCTCCTGTCAGGAGAGGCAGGCTCTCTGTGGGGTTCCTTCAGCTTCCTTCAGGGCACATCCACCTGCTCTGGCCTGAGGTCTTGCATGGGCTGCAGGTAGATATTTGCTCCACTGTTAACCTCCATGGACTGCTGGGGAACAGCCTGACTCACCATAGTTTTCATCACAGGCTGCAGGGGAATCTCTGCTCCAGAATCTTCAGCAGCTCCTCCCCTTCATTCATCACTGGCCCAGGTGTCTGCAGAGATGTTTTCTCTCAGATATTCTCACTCTCTCTCCCTGTTGTACAGCAGATTTTTCTCCTTAAATACATTATCACAGAGGTGCTACCACCATCACTGATGGGCTCAGCCTTGGCCACTGGGAGGTCCATCTTGGAGCTGGGTGCTATTGGCTCTATCAGACATGGGGGAAGCCGCTGGCATCTTCTCACAGAAGCCACCCCTGTAGGCCCCCCACTACCAAAACCTTGCCACGGAAACCCAATATACAAGGGAAAGAAAAGAAGACAAGGAACCCACCATCACTACAAAGAGACATTGAGAGGTGTCCAAAGGCTTAAGTTTAAGTCTTGCAGCAGTAATTTAACTATTGATTGTCACTTCTCTCAAAATAAATTGATTTCTGTAACTTAAAGTAGACCCTGAAACTGTACATCCCTTTAAGGCATTGGGGATTCTATGTAGGTGAGTTCTTCCTGTACGTCATGGCTTAACCTTGGTGAGCAGCTGACCCCTACACAGATTACCACTCACTCCCCCCCTCCACCCCTTCTGGTGGGATAGGGGAGAGAATTGGAAGGGTAAAAGTGGAAAACTCTTGGGCTGAGATAGACCCCTTACTAGGGAAAAGTGCTGTGGCTGCTTGGGAAGACAAATGCCATAACCATTAACATTTCTCCCTTACTCCTGTATATCCCAGCTTTTATTACTCAGCATAATGTCATGTGGTCTGGGATATCCCTCTGGTCAGGTTGAGTCAGCTGTGTGGGTTTACTGCAGTCCAAGCTGCTCGCTGGGGAAAAGCTGTTCTGGTTATCTGAGCAATGAGGCTTTTTTCAACAATTACAACAAGTGGTATAAAATCTTATTATAAGACATACAGATCATCTGGTTTAAGTAGTATGAGTCCATACTAACTTACTGCTTTAATGCCAAATAATTTAAATAATTTCTTTAATCTGTGGAGGTGGTGAAATTGTTTTGGTTTTTTTTTTTTTTTTTTTAACCAAGCAAGGGAAGGTATGTTTCTTCTTAGCCTCTATGGAACAGGGTTTCGTGAGTTTCAAGGCTTTTTGTAAAGCAGAGTTCTTAACAAATATATGTAAATTGGCCGTCTAGAGCTATGTGGTTTATAGAGGAACTTACACTCCAAAATGGATCTGAGTTAACAGGTTGATAATCCTACTCGTGGAACTGTATTTGGTTTGCTGTTGAATGTCAAAATGTGAAATGAACACTTGGCTGAAATACTGCAGGAGTACTGAGTATATAGCATTGTATCAAGCTGATAGAAGGTGTATTTTAAATGCTTTTTAACCAGTGTTATGCTGGTCTCTTAACATTGCCATTAGTTACATGGAATGGAAACGAGTCTCTGTGGATAAAAGTAGAACAAAATACAAATGAAGAACTAAATGAGGTTTAAGTTAAAAAGGATGAATACAAATACTAGCAGAAACTAACAACTGAAGGTGTTAAATACTAAATCCTTCAGAAAAGAACTATTAATATAAAAATAAAATAATCTGACATAATATGACAAAATGTGAAGCAAAATTTAACTGAAATCAGGAAGGAGCCTCCTGAGACTCAGATCTCTTGAACTCTAGAATAACTTTTCCAGAGAACTTTGTATGTAGCCTGAGACTATATTCAAAGATGTAGCGTGCAGGGACGGACTCTGACAGCACAGCCAATACGATTGTAATCAGAAGTCGCTTTATTAAGTGCAACAAAATACATTTATACAGGAGACAATGCTGATCACGCACCCAGGTCACTTCCCATTGGTCCCCCACTCAACCCCAGAGTCTGTTTACGTGTCCTAAGCTATAATTGGCTATTCTACACTGCCTCCATCACCACCCCCCATCCTGGTTATCTTCTACTTTCTTCTTCTTTATCTTCTTGCTTCACTGCTTTGCTTCCTCCATTGCCGTTCTCAGGCATACCTCAAGGACATCGTCCGCAGCCCAACTTATTGCCACATAGTCTTGCTGATAGCAGGCATGCCTGTTTTCCTCCAGGAATAATCCCACACAAAGGAACTCCTCTGCACTGATAGAGAGTAGGTAGACAAGTTGATATTTCTGTCTGTTGGACAAAATAAACGTCTCATACAGCCATATAGAATTCCTAAACATGTGAGTCTTTTTTCAGTTCTTTCTAATTCTGTTGGCTAGATTTATGTCAGCACAAGACAGAACCCATTCTGTATTTGAAAGCTACAATGTGCAATTAAGGAGATCATGCGTAATTTGCTCTCTAATCTTAGCTTGTCTCATTTTTCCAGGCTATTAACCTGTCTTAATATCCCACTCTTATTGATCTACTCTGCATATAAGGCTATTAATCTACTTTTATACAGATTAATGGTTCAAATGTATTATCATTCTTCCATAACATAAAGAACCAGGAGTGTTCCTGCCTTCTGGAACATTGCTTTCTAAACTACAAATTTTAAATTTTTCAGTTTAAACTGTTAAGCCCTGTTATGCATGTGTGCTTTTTCCCCTAGTGCACAAAACAAGCCTCCATAGAGAATAAAGACATAATAAGCAGGTTTAGCCTTGGGCAGAGGCTAAGTCAGCACCTATGTTACCTTTTAACACTACCTTGGAGCTATACATCTGATTATCTTCAGTCTTTAGCCAAGATTCTATATGCTTTTAATTTGAATTTTGTAGCAGAGTACAATATGAACTGTTGCAGTGCCTCTGAAGTAACCTCGCAGACAATGAATGGAGGTCAGCAGCTGGCAACTGAAAAAACACTAAATGAATTGTATGGCATCCTTCTGAGAACTACAAATGGGAGTCATGGTTCAGCAGCAGTGGCAATAGTTAGGTCCTAGAGGTTCACACAAAATGCCACTCTTAAGTAGGCAAGACCTGGTGAGAATTATAAAGGGGATGCTGATACCTGAATGTACAAGCCATCAACATTTTGGACATGTTTATTTTACCTAAAGAATATGTTTGACAAGTCACTGAAGTGGAAATTCTGCAGTAGCACATACATCATTGTGTAGCAGTGGTTTGCGGCTTAAGGAAATGATCATAACCTCTCAGAATACCCCAAATGCCTTTTCAGTTTTCCTGTCTTCCTTTTGTGGGTTTTTTTCTGTATCATTCTGTCTCTGATTACATGGGCTGATACACCATAGGAGATTTGTACCTTGGTGATGTCAAAGGTGTTTAACTGACTTGATTTTTTTTGTCCTAGGAGCAGTAAGAAACCCCAGAAAAAGACAGAAGTACTTGACTTGTAGATAATAATGACTTTGGCTTTAGTTTTAATATAGTATTTGTATCTGGGTGTGTTCTTCATCTGTATTCAGAAACTCTAGCTTTACAGCTGGCCTGCTTTTCTATATGCTGTTAAAGATGAGCAGGGAGATGACATCATTCAGTACCTATGTTCATTTGGTAATGCAGCTTTAAAGTCTTCACCTTCAAAGAAGCGGTGCAATTCCATCACAGCCTTAAAGGCAGCATCACAAGAAATAGTGTGTGCGGTTAGCCAGGAGTGGAAGGATGAAAAGCATGGCATTCTTGCTGAAGGACAAAGCTACGCCAGCCTTGATGAAGAAGGTAATGTCTTTCAAATCAACAATGTTTTTAAATTAATTTAGTATAAGCTCTGGAAACCCTATAACTAGACAGCTTCCACTCTGATCTTTCAACACCTCAGAGTCAGGTTCTTCTCATGGAGAGAGTTGTTAATCATATTTGTCAGAACGGACCTTTGGGACAAAGAGGCAGTCAGAATCATGGTTATAGTATGATGTTCATCTTTTGGATTTTGGAGGATCCTAAAAAATTTATCCAGACCAAGTAGTAGATCAAGGCCAGAGACAGTGCTATTCTTTTCACCAACTCATAAACAAACATATTACATGAAGTTGTTTGAACCTCCATTCAGTCTTTTTGAAGAGATACAGACTTTGTCCCTTTCAGAGCTCATCTGCAGCCAGGCTCAAAGGACTAACAGCCAACTAATCCCATGTGAAAACTGGGCCCTGGTAGTGTGAGACCAGTCCCAGAACTTCACGGAGTCACAGATTGGTAGGGGCTGAAAGAGACCTCTAAAGATCATCTAGTCCAAACCCCCTGCGAAAGCAGGATCACCTAGAGTAGATCAAACAGGAAAAAGTCCAGGCAGCTTTTGAAAGTCACCAGAGATGGAGATTCCACCACCTCTCTGGGCAGCCTGTTCCAGTGCTCTGTTACCCTCACAGTGCAACTGAAAAGAATTCATCAGATATTCATACCATTGTTTAACAGTTGACCTTAGGGTTGCTCTGTATTCTGCTGAATGTACTGGCTAGCAGCTGAAATTTGCCCTGTAGTGCAAAAGAGTGTGGGTATAGGCACATGAATCTTACAATTTCATCAATGGAAACACATTAAGAACCTTCAGGAAGCTGTTGACAGCACTGTGTGACTCCATACACTTGCATAACGATTCTTGGATTTGAATTGAAACAAACTTTGTTAATGTTGCTCTTTATTTTTGTGTATGCAGTACTAGCTTCACGCCACCGGCCAGATCTAGTGCCGAGCACTCCATCTCTGTTTGAAGCAGCTTCTTTGGCAACCACAATTTCTTCTTCTTCCTTGAATGTAGATGAGCATTATCAACGTGATCAACCGATGCTTTATTCTAGCAGGTAAAGGCTGTATATATGGTAGAAGATTCCCCACCATTTTGCTAAATGTCTGACAATATGCGCAATGGAAGAGGACTCTAGGGAAGAAAAAACAGAAGGGGCAAGTGTCTCTGTAACTCAGTGTTGAACCTCTTCAGTGAAAAAGGGGTGCCATAAACCCATAGCATTTCTTAGGTGTTTGTTTGCTGTTATTTGTATTATGATTGGGGTCACAAAATAGGAAGCCTAAACACAGAAAAAATACTGCAGTGTACTTTGATTTTTTTTTTCATGTTCCAAAACTAAATGGGGCATTAAAAACTTACTTAGGTCTTAGTCAGTGCCATAAACCAAGCTACATTAAAATCAAGGCAGAAACACTTGTATTACTTGACTGTAGCCAAAAACAGCTGCAGAAATTTGTGATGTGATAGGAAAAGGGACCTACTTTCAAGTTGATCTTCATTCTGAATGTACAGTGCTGAATGGTCTGCTTTAAGTTCTTTCAAAATGACTATCTTCTGAAGTGAATTTCTATGAAACTTCACTCATGGGTGTGATTCGAGCCTGTTGAATTTTAACCCAGGAAGGATAAAACCAGGAAAGTCTTAAGTTGTGCAGATGCTTGTAAGCTAGCTTGAATGCGATTGAATTGTGTTTGAATAAACTTAGGCATGACTGTCAAATACCATGCTTATGCCATTAAGTCTTGCTGAGAGATTCTCTCCGTGTGTACCTTTACTCTACGTTGTACCACCTGAAATGTGTTGTGTTGTCTTGCCTTCTCTTTACCATATGTCATACTGCAGAATAGCCATTTCTTTGTCTGTTTTTATCAAGAGGGTAACCACTGTGAAATCAAGTGCCTTGAGTTTTATTGGGAATAATTTGGAATCCTGGACTACACAGTGTCTCTATAAATTTGATAAGCTTATTCCTATGCCTAGATGTAGTTCTTTGCTTTAAACTGCATGTTGTCCAAAAAGATCAAGTTATTTTAAAAGCCATTTTCAGACAGCAGGATTTGACCAACTGCATTTTCCTAAGAAGTAAAATGACTTGTGGAGTTACTTGATCAAAATGATACTTGCAGCTTCAGTTTTCATTACATTGAAATAGACTTCACCGATATGGCATCTTCCATAGGTCTGATGTTTTGCTATAAAAAGTTGGAATGAGGTGTGGTTTGGGGTATAGCAAAGTTGAAGTTTTAATTACAGACCCATCACAAGTTGTCCGAAATGCATCTGAACAAGGTTTAGGAAATAAAGTTATTAATGAATGCACATTAGTAGAAATAGAGTTCCTTCAGTTCAACTCTGTCAGTCTTGTCCAGTTTGTGCTGTAGGACTTCAATATTCCATTATATTTACCAAGTTTTAGCTTTGCTAGAAATAAGATTACGGAGTATTGGGGGGATTTATTTGCTTTAAGCATCAAGTAAAACTGCAGAACTACTTTGTATTAGCATCAGTCAGCAAAGGAGAACTGCGGAGTTGTCTGGCTAAAGAGTTCAGATTTACTGCAGGTAAAACATTCAAAATAGTCTTTACTCTCCATAAATTAATTGTAGAGTAAAGCTTTGAGTAGGTCCGTATTTTCCTGTAACTATATTCCAAACTAATTCTAAAATAGGTAAGGTTTTTAGCAGATATATGCTTTGCTTGTATGCTTAGACTTGTTTACTTTCTACTTGAGATTCAGTCAATGAAGTAACCTAAAACATAGTACATGCTGTTAGTTATGCAATTATGCTGCAAATCCTTACTGTATAAAATAAGATTGGAACTGTAGTGTCTGCAGTCCAGGTTTGCATAATTCATCAGTACAACAGGACACGTCCTCCAACACAGCAGACCTTGCACCAGCATTCATAGATGTGTGGCTCTTTCCATGTCTTGTGTCAAAACAAAAGATCTTGCCCCGTGGCCAAGAGATCTGCCACTGGGGCTGACCAAGCAAGATCCTTGCTGGTCTAGATGTATCCCCTTCAGCTAGAGCTTTGTGGCAATTTTTTCCGCTGACCAAGTACTGGTTCATGTCACAGTCTCTGTATGCACCATTCACAAGGATTATCTTCCCTGTCATAGCTAGTGACTTTCTTTTATGATTTAAGAAAGCTTATAAGCACCCACCTCTGCTTTCTGCATCAGTGCAGGGAAGTTCTTCACAGAATCACAGATTTGTGATGGTTGCAAAAGACCTGTAAGATTGCCACGTCCAACCATTAACCCAAAAGAAAAACAAAAATCCAACCCCCCAGTAACAAAACAAAACCAAACAAAAAACCAAAACACTTCATCATCCCACTAGAGCATGGGCTGAAGTGCCTTATCTACACTTTTATTTAATGCCTTGAGGGATGGTGACTCCACCACCTCCCTTAGCAGCCCATTCCAGTACCTGACTACTCTTTTAGTAAAGAAATTCTTCCTAATATCTCATCTAAACCTTCCCTGGTGCAACATCAGGCCATTTTCTCTAGTCCTGTCATTACTTACTTGAAATAAGAGTCCACACGCACCTCACTACAGCCTCCTTTCAGGTAGCTTTAGAGAGCGATAAAGTCTCCCCTTAGCCTTCTCTTCTCCAGATGAAACAATCCCAATTCCCTCAGTGTCTTCCCATAGGACTTCTTTTCCAGACCTTTCACCAGGTTGCCCTTCTCTAACCTCACTCCAGCAGCTCAATGTCCATATTGTAGTGAGGGGCCCAGAACTGAACACAGTATTTGAGGTTCAGCCCCACCGGGGCTGAGTACAGGTGGACCATTGCTTCCCTACTCCTGCTCATGATCCAGGCCAGGATGCCATTGGCCTTCTTAGCCACCTGGGTACACTGCTGGATCATGGTCAGCTGGGTGTCCACCAGCACCCCAGAGGTCCTTTTCTGACAGGCAGCTTTCCAGGCACTCCTCCCAAAGCCTGTAGCATTGCCTGGGGTTGTTGTAATCAAAATGCAGGACCTGGCACTTGGCGTTGTTAAACCTTATACCACTGGCCTCAGCCCATCGATCCAACCTGTCCAGATTCCTTCTTCATGGCATTAAATAATATATCCGTCTGAAGTTTTATTTATGCTTTCATGGTCATTGGAGGAGCTTATGTCCACCCATGAGGAAAGCTGTCAGGGAAATAAAACCACTAAGAAACTTGTGCTAATGTGATGCACTGAGACATAGATTGATTTTTCTCACTGGAGTTCTGCTTTTGAGTATCACAAAATGTTGTGATGCAGGACTCATCACTTCACCATTTCTCTCTAATAAACAGAAAGCCTGGAGCAGTCTTTGAAACAAAACCTGATGACTGATTTGTTTACAAACGTGAGCCTGCTTTCAGTCTTCAAATACGTAATTGACAATGACACTCTGTTTCAAGTTATTTAATAGAAATACAGTTTGGCATCTTCTTCATCAGGCATTTTCCTCTTTCTTCAAAGTGTCCTGGCACAGAGTGCATGAATTTCCTTGTAACCAGTCAGAAATCTCTGTTTTGGGGTCATAAAGGGAGACAATCCTGCATCTGTAGTAATAACATGGTATCTGTACAGCTCCTTGTCTCCTATTAATGCTGACAAGTAGTATGTGCCTGTACCAGTGAGAAGACAGAAGACATTATTTGCCTCATTAAAAAGAGAGCAGTAATACTTTTGGATACCTTGAAGCACATGCCATATTTTTAACAGCTTTTTTGGAGTTACGCTTTGTTTGTATCATCCATGAATGTAGTAATTCTCCAAGGAGAGGGAAATGGCATTTTATGTGAGAAAGGAGCTCAGCACCATCTCACCTTGAGCATGCTCAGAACTCAAGGCAGGAAGCAAGGGACTGCTGCCAATGTGGTTAAGCAGACAGAGGTGACTTGGTGAGCCAGAGCTTGCTCCTGAGGCTGTGTCATGTGAGGAGGGTTTATGTAGACCTGGCTTGGTACAGATTAGAACTACCACAACTAATTGCTAGATAATGCGAAGGAGCGTTTAGGGACTTGTGATTAAAGCAGAAAAGGGGAGACCAAGCAGCAGTCATAAACATACAGCTGATTAGGGGTGTTTTTTGAGACTGCTAGCTGATAATTTTTCACTAAGTTATTCCTCAGCCCTTAAGGAGTTAGAGGAAACTTAAGGTGTCACCCAGGTAGTGTGAAAAGTGACTAGTAAAAGTAGTGAATAAGAGAGTAGTGGGGAAGGGAAAAAGGCTGTATTGTTCAGCACAACAGGACCCTTATCTAAAAAAAAGAAGAAAAAAGGATAAAATGGACAAATGTGACATATGTTTGTCAGCAAATGTAGACTTTCTGGTTTGTCAGAAGGCAGCTGATTTCTGTTGTAAGAAGCTGTTTCTCAGTCAGGTGGTTCAGTCATAAGCAACATCAAATACTTATTTAGTAGGAGAACAGAATTGACAATTTATTGCTTGTATTAAATTTTTTTTACATTTCTCTACTCCTCAAGTAGATTTATATTTGGTGCAGAGATATTTTAGTACCTAAAAGGTCTGTTTTCCATCACAACATATGTTCAATTTTAAATCCAAATACACTTCTTTGAAAGGGTTTATTTGCTTTGTCTTGGGAAATGTAATATTTACATATCAGGCGGGCTTTTTTATAGAAGAAGAGATAACTTTTTTTTTCCCTCTTCAGGCACAGTTTTCCCAGTAAGTACTGATGAATTAAACTAAAGATGAGAAATCTGAATGTCCTAAGCAGTATAACTGTTGTCTCAGTTGACGTTGATTTTACAGTTGCAAAGAGCTGAAGGAGGTGAACACCTTTACAAGTGCTTCTGGAAATGTTTTAAACTGAAGTTTCAAGATAAAACAGTCTGTGTCAAATGCATCTTTCATCAGGTGTCATGGCTTCCAGTCACAAACCCAAACAAAATCACACAGTGCATAAATGGGTACTACACCTCTCTGTCTTTCGAGCAATGCCAGGATACCATGGGTTATATAAGAACTGATGAATAATTCTGTTTGAGGCTAGGAGAATAATCTATATGAAATCTAATTCTTGCTTCTCTTTATTCCTTCTGTATCTCCTTTCTGTAAGATGTATATGTAGTATGGACTTCTGCCTTCTCGTTCCTGTTCTTTCTGCTTTTCTGTATATTTTTCGGTCATTTGTTTTGCCTTACATTTGCATTGCTGTTTTTTAGTATGGACCACTAAAAAAAAATTTTTGTGGGTATTTTGGAAGGCTTTGAGGAGCTGTGGAGTTTTTTTCTCTTGTACAGTTCAAACATCTAGTCCTGAAACATCCAAGCTTTGAACTGAAATGTCCCATGACATGACATTCTATCAAACAATCTTTTCAAAGAAAGCTTAGAAAATAAAAGTAAAATCCTCTGCTCTTTTTGTGTGGAAGGGATTTGTAGGTATTAGTTTTTCTATTCTAAGCAATGCTTAATCACACCTTTGACCAGTCTGGTTTTCTATGTAAACAAAGTTCTGTGTCTTAAATTTAATTGTTCCACCTTTAGCTTCTGAAGCTTAGACAAATTTGCCTGAATCAGATTCAAAGTGGATTAAATTTATGCAGCCATCATGAAAATAAGCAGCTAGGTGGAAGAAAAAGATTTGAATGCTTTAATGCTAGGAACTGGGGAATCCCCAGGGGAAAGAAAGAAAATTTGACTATGATTGAAGCAACATGTAATTGTGGCTTAAAGAAAAAACAAGGCTTTCCCAGTTCTCCTGTGATTAATTTTGCTGTGTTTGGTTTTTTTATTATTTTTTTTATTATTATTTTTTTTTTATTTAATTAAGATCCAAGATAAAATCGACTGCTTTAGCAAGAGGAGGGCAACAGAACAGCTGAGCACACTAATTGTGGCTGATCATTACTGTGTGGGAGAAAGTAACTGTTAAAATGGGGGATTTTGCTTGGTTATTCCTTCTTTTCCAATCGAAAACTAAAGGATAAAAACACAATGCACTGTTGAAATTGCACAAAACCTGTGTTCCACTGAAATGTTCTTTCTGATATACTGTATATATAGGGATTACTCTTGCTCTCTCCTGTACCACTCCTGACAATTTGTCTTTGCTTTACCAAAAATCTGCATTAAAGCTGGCAATCAGTGCAGCTATGATCATGCTGTTGCAGAAGTTTGAACTTCCAGTAACCAACTTCTGACAGCACGTGTTGCTGTTAAAAGACTAATTATGATTTTTTTTTTTACTCTTTTATGCAGAATTTCCATGTACATGTCAGTTGCACCAGTTATGTAATTTGAAAAAAGGCTGTTGTTTCTAAATCTCATTAATGTCCTGGTAGAAGCTCTGTTTTGTTATATCTGGAGAGCTCTGTATGATTTCAGGTGTATTGACATTCTTTTTTTCCCTATTACGGGATTTGCACTGTAGTAGTTAATAACTGATCTACTAATACAGGATTTCTTTAAGTGTTCAGTGGTACTTAATAAAATAAACAATTTAGGTTTATTTGTTTATCCATTATGCTCTGTTGGAAAAACAATACTGTAACAAGGTTAAAAGAGCAAGAAATTTAGGAGAAAAGCAGATCAAAGAAGACTGGTTTTAAGGAGTGATACCTGTCATCCTGAAGAAGCATTAAAAAAGCACTGTTGGACAAAAGACTAATACATATTTCATTTAATCTTACGGTTTGATATTTTTTTATGATACAGCCTGGCATCAGAAGAAAACAATGCCATCTAAATGAGCAGAATGCACCCCCCCTTCATTGGTGTCACAAGTTAATTATTTGGGTTTATTGTAGCTGGTTTATGAAGTGCTTGAAGGAATAGAAGAGAGAATCTTTCTTGGTGTGTAAGTGCTTGTCCCGGAGAGACAGCAAAATACAGTATTTCTGTCTCTGGTTTCAAATGTGAAGAGTAAAGCAAATCTGGATGATTATTCACCAGTTTCATTAATTTACTAAGACATGTCTAAATTCAGTGGTATAAACCTCATACATATATCTAGTATGATGATCTCAATCTTGTGGAGTTCATAGTCCTATGAAAGATTAATCTGAAATTTGGTTTTCCTCCTAGTTTTTCATTGAAGTCTAGGTTGTAATTTGAGTTGCTTTCATAACCAGAGGAATACTGAGTAATCCTGGAATTCAGTGTAAATGGTTAAGGATTATCAATTCTAGTATCAAGTACCGAGTGGTTAGTGTCAGTACTAAGGAATCAGTGAGGCATCTAGATTTCCTGAAAAAGGAATACAGTCTTTCTCCATTTGAAGTTTTCTGAGACACTTACACTTAATATTTTAGTCATTTAAGTATTAACCAAATGCTTAATAATGTATGAGTCTAGAAAAAATTAAGGGTAGTCTGTGTGGCTGCAATGCTTCTCTACTGACACATGGTTTAAGTGTGTGAAACTGCTCTTAACGTATTATTTTTGTCGTGTAGGTATTGAAATTCAATATTAAATACCACATAGCAGGTAAGAATTCAGAACAAACATTAACTCCAGCAAAGCAAGGAGAGTTGACTGATTCTCAGATATAAACTATTTGCTTGCCCGCTGATATTCTGAGGCTTGTGTATAAAGTAAAGGCTAGAAACTCTGATTAAAAATTATAAGTAACTGTGGCAAAACTAGACATTTCATATTTTACCATAGCATATTTGCCCCTATTGGAGATTCCGAGTAATTTTCAGTAATTTAGCTGTGAGAGGTGTCAAGAAAGCAGTGACAGATAATTTTCTTTAGAACACCCAGCAGGGGTATTTTCTTCTGGAAGTTCCCTTCCCTCCCTAAGGGAAGGATGTTGGTAAGTAGAAAGAAAACCTATACTTTTTTTTTAAACCTGAAATATAAAATTATCATTCAGTTAAATACACAGATGTGCATGTGAAACTTCAGTGGTAACAGTGGTTATTTAATACATAAGCAAATGTTTCCTTTACTGAATTTGTCCTCCTGCATGCTGCTTTTCATGTTCTTTACTCATCCTTGTAAGTCTGATTCCACTACCTGATTTTTTCCGGTGAGGAGGATCCAGAGAAGCTTCTCAGAACAGACTTGAAGTGTAGGTTCCTTCCAAGGGATGATACACATTGATGTGTACCTATCAGGGAACTTGTTTGTTATTACTCAGTATGTCAGGTAATCTAGACCAAGTTCCTAAATTCTGATTGCTTACACCATCTATTTTCAACTACTTATGTATGGCAGGTACAAAAACCACAGGTGTCATGATTTTAATTGGTACTTGCAAAGGTGTATACGTTTGTTGATCATTGCGAAATTGATGTACTTACTCTGGTGTTTACTGATTCACATGTCATGGTTTGCCATTAGTGTGACTGTAGTAGCACAGACTCACTGTTAGACTCCTTCACTTGAAGCAGTATTTAGAAGATCAGTCATATGTATTGTTTTCTCAGGTCTATAGTTTGATGTTTGTCAACAGTCTTAGTGAAACATTACAAGGGAGTTTTACTACATTTGACCTACTGGTTGGTTGGGTTGTTTGTTTGTTTTTCCAGACACATTTAACTTATAAATATGAAATGCAGTTTTGGGTTTTAAAGATGATATAATATTCCTTTATTGTAAATATTAGACTAATTAATGCATATAATTACCAGGTCTATTAAAACCTGTTGTCCCTGTTCACACTTATATGTATGCAGGACAGATTTTCTGCAACAGTTGGTATTGAGTTCTACCTAAGAACAATAGTTTTCATGCTCATTTATCCTACAAGATGATTTTCTGACAAACTTCTATATGAAGAGATTTTAAAGATCAAAACTCATGATCCAGTGAGCTGAATTTTTTTTCAAAGCCTTATATAAGAGTTTTCAAACACATTGGATATTGCAAATGCAGTGCTATTTAGAGGATCAATATTCTGTGGCATATGCTACAGTAAAGTATATTTGGCATCCGAAGATAGACATCAAAGCCTATTTTTATTACAAGGGAGACACAGTGGCTCATTCTAATTCGTGTCTGTTGTATTCTGGCACCAAATGAAAGAAGCTCATAATTATATTCTTACAAGAGCTGTTCTTCACACTGCAGGAGAAAAAAACCAAACCACTGAACTTCTAAAACCAAAACACAGCTCAAACATCTGCCTTGGTCAGTTGTTACTACCTGGCATTGTTTTCTGCCATTCTTCAAAGGCCATGCCATGACTTGGAAAGGAGACAAGAGTTCTACCTGTCCTACAGGCTGCCTTTCCTGATGAGGCATATTTGTTTCTCCATAAAAAAACCAGAGAAGTCTTTAATCTCTAAAACTGTAACTTCAGTTTAGTATAAATAAAATTTGAAGGACAGAAATGGCATTAAAATTTTGTAGGGCTTGAAGAACAGCAGTCTTTGGATTAATTTTTAGTAACAGTAGTATTATTTCTTATAATTTTAGATAGTCCTGCCTGGTTATTCTAGTTCCTTGACAAAGTGTAATTTTTTTCCTTTATTCCTTAGAACCTTAATAGGACCTTACATACATCATCTTTAGATTAAAATGAAAATTATGCTGTTCTACAAATATGGATAAAATCAATCTAATGTTATTGTTCCTACTGAAGATCTTGTGCCTAATACCCCATTTTTCATATTTACAAGTAGCAATCATTAACTATCTTTATCTTTGTGAGCTACTTTGAGAGAGGATTTTTTTGCATGTCACAGAAATTTACACTGCAGCAACTTGGAATTTCCACTTTCTCTTCTGTACACATTACAGATCAGCTTCCCAAAGTGGACAGTTCATGTTCTTTTAAATAGAGAAAAACCTCCAGTTACTGAACTTAAGGTCTGTCTTGCAACAATATTCCTATACTTCTCCTTTTAATAAACAATTCCTCATGCAGGAGATGAGTCTTTCTTACTTGAAGAGTTTACTTCTTAATTCTTCAGTCTGAAAGTCACGGCAGCAAGGAGAATGCTTTCTGCAAATAAGCTGTGGATCTTTGTTCAGAATAAAGGTGGAGTGGCATCTGTGTTACTCTCTTCAAGGGTCTTCAGTCACTGCTGATTTTCTCTATGTAGGATTACTGTATCTTTGTGCTTTCTTCTGCCCCTGTTCTCCTTTTTATTTCTGTATGTTAATATATACATATGATCTATTATTTATTTTTATACATTAATTATCTTTTTTAGGAAGTTCACTAATAAATAACCAAATCGTGGCATTTATAGGAGCCTCTCTTTGACTTCTTTTAACATGCTGGTTTTGTTTCAACCCTTACTTTCTGCCTGACTGTGTAGTGTATTTCTGTAACAGGTGGGAAAAACAAAATAGGCACACTCCAAAGGGGAGACAGCATTGTCTTTATTCTGTTATAGGTAAAAACTGTAGTTCAACGATTGCAAAACCAAGTGCTTGAACTCACATTGCTATTGTTTGCTATCCACAGCAGGCTGTGAAGGAGCATAGATTATAATGTAACAAACTGAGAGCAAAAGAAGCACAGGGCCGTCTAACGGAAAAGCTGGGAAGAGAGAAAGAAAAGTGTCACAGTAAACCAGTGAATCAGACTGAAATAATAAAGGAGGACTAGGTCTTAGTCTTCTCATATATGAAGGATTTAAAATAAAACACCACTGGTGTGAATTGCAGAATCCTCACCTCATCTTGTGTACAGGTTCCAGAGGTTTTCTGGAAGTGAAAGCAGTTAAAATTAACAGCAGCAAAGGTTCAGTGATGTGGTCTGATATGTACATGAAAGCAGTAACTATTTCAGGCTATTGTGCTTCTAAACCTAAGCTGATGCAGGAATGAAAGCCAGGTATACACAACAGCCTGCCTAAGCTGCTTTACAGTTAGTAATGCTGAGCGATATTTTCCAGAAGGGAGCATTGACCACCACGTTTGCATATTTTTATAGCAGTAGTAGCTGCTCGCTGCACATACGTTTTGTGTCACATAGTTTTTATATATGGGCAGTTGCACATTGAAAGGCCTGAACTGTGCAACAGCGGAGATCAAAATTCTGCAAGTGAAAGTTACTCCCTTCTGCCCCTTCCCTTTTGGCAAGAGTAGTATCTTTCATGCCAGAGCTCATTTTGCGGGAAATGATAAAACAGTCTAATGTGGCAACAGACCATTTTTTTCCCTGCGTGCCCTTCTCCCTTCAGTAAAATGAAGCATTGGCAGAAAAATGATGTGGCAGTAATGTTTCTCCATAGAATACAAGTAACAGGTGTGAGAAGAATGCTGTTAAAGTCAGTGGGAGCTAAGTCACCCTTGGGATAGAAGAAATAGTCTTACTGTTGTAAAGATGCCTAATGCACTATGCAATAAAAGGAATATTGTTGTGTGGCAAATGTAATGCTGTGCACTTCATACTAATCTGGCATGAGGGTGACTCACGATTCATTATTTTGTTGAGGATGTGAATTTGTTTTCTACTTTGCCTGCTAGCTTTGCCCTTTCTGAAATTATACCTTATCTAAAATATACTTAAACTGCAAAGTACTGCAAAGGGAGGGGGAAATGAGTAATTTCTAGACTGATGGCTATAAGCATGTTTTCATACCCCGTTATAATGCAGAACTGTTTGCTTTTCACCTCATGCATAAACAGATAAGAACCTTTAAGATATGTGTCTGCAAAACTGACGAGTTTTCAAGGGAGCCTGGAGTCTGGTAGTTTCTGGCAGCTAGTGAGGATAGGGGATAATGGGCACCTCGAACTCCTTTAAAACACCTTTGAGAGTTTCAGCTTTGTGGTTTCAAGTGTGTTTACAAAACAAAACAAGATTTCAATGCTGATGCATTTGCTGTTTCATGTTCTTTCTGGATAGCAGAGGAAAAAAAATCATATCTATGAATGAAATAATACAGTGCACCTCCTCTGCACCACCACTTCCCTGCAGAGCTGCAGTAATTACAGTACACTCTTGTTCTCCCACCTTCCCTTCTGAGCCGTTGAGTGCAAGTGATCCCATATCTTCATGAGAACATCCAATGCTACTCAATCTTTTTTCCCCATTTTTAATTAAGAAATGGTGCCAAAATTTACACCGTGTATAATTTGGAAGTAAATTATTTTGAAATTTGAAAAAAATATTCTGCATTTACTGTAACATAGTTTGATTCTTTAAATAAATATTAGAGTTCAGGAACAGTACTACTTCATGATAAAATTTTAGTTAATGCAAAAATAGAAACTGTGGTTTGGGGACATAGTCAAATATGAGCTGCCAGTTACCTAGCCATTGTCAACACATCTATGTTTGTCTGTTTGCATTCCCTCTTTTGAAGTACTCGAAGCTTTTACATTTGAGAGACACTTACTTTAAAATTTTCAGCTGTGACTGAGCTCTCTGTACCTTGTCTGTTTGGTTGACTGCAGTTTCCCTTCTCTTTGCAGTAAAGGGTTGCCTTCAAGTTCAACATTCACTTTAGAAGACAGTGCCATCTATTTGACTTCAGAACAGAGCACACTGGAAATGGAAAATGATAATGCTTCAGTTTTGGATGTCTACTTAGTAAGTTGGCAAACTGTTTCTGACGGGCTTTATTGCATGTAATTGCTTTGACTCAGGCTCAGTAAGTGACTAAAATACAGGCTTAACTTCAAGATCCAGAGGTTCATTGAGGTTTTTCTTGTATGAGACATATGCTTAGGTACCCTACCAAAGCAAATCCTTAAAGAATCTATGTACCCATTAACTATCGTGTTAATAATGAAGTATGCCAAAATGCCTTTCAGTTTTCCTCTAATGGTAGGGTAGTTTTTTTTTTATTTTATTAGTTTTCCCTAGTAGTATAAAAAAAAAACAAATAAAGGAAAAAAAAAAAAGAAGAAGAAAAAAGAACAAAAATCTTTCCTCTTCATGTTGAATATTCCACAATGTAGAAATAACATTTTCTCGGGGAGGAAAATTCTGTGTTTACATCAGTGATTTTGAAGTCAGTGAAGTAGAGCTCAATATGAAGTACTTTCCATGGCTTCCCTTTCTGTTCTGAAGAGCTGTCCCAGTTGTGATGGCTGGAATATGATTAAATTTTTTAATTTTTTTTTTTATTCTGTTTTGATACCTAGTCAGCAGTTTGACTGCTGAATGAGGAATGCAAATCTACATCTGTGGTTGTCTTCATATCACCTGTGTTTTAAAAAGTAGTAGGACAAAGGCCCTGGATTTTAGAAGAGTTTCAGTATGCTTGGAGCCCAGATGCAAGGGATGTCATGGAAAGCATGCATGGAAGGCAAAGGAGCTTGTGAGTGATGGGGAATTTTTAATGAACAGTTTTCTGGAAACACAAAAGCAATCAATCACATACAACAGGGAAGGAAGAAGGCAGAAAAAGAGACCGTTGGGGCTTAACAGTGAGCTTTTGGATGTGCTTAAAAGTGAAAAAGAAGCATTCTAGCTATGGAAAGGCAGCACATACCCACTGAGACCCACAAAAATGCTAGAGCATGCAGAGATGCAGACAGGAAGTTTAAGGCTGCAATAGAAATTAAATTGGCCAGAGACATCAAGAAGAAAGAGTTCTTCAGATACATAAGCAGTTAAGCCAGGAGCACAGGGAAGACACAGGCCCATTACCAAACAGGTTAATAGTGATGCTGACAAGGCAGAGGTTCTCAATACTTTATTTGCCTCTGTTTCTACTGGCATAGCTGGACTGCAGATCACAGGATCACATAGCCACAACAATGCATGTGCTGACTTACCAGTAGTAGCCCTCTGCAAGGGATCAGCCCACATAAATCGATGGGCCAGGAGGGAATCCATCCCAGAACTGGCTGACATTGTTGCAAGGCCACTGTTATCTTTGAGAAGTTGTGGAGATCAAGGAAGGGGCAACCCTGGTGACTGGAAGAGTGCAGATCTCTTACCCTTCTACAAGAGTGGTCCAAAATATCTCTCATGTTCCCTTCCAAACAGCTGTTCTGTGGTTCTATTGGCTCCACTTAAGAGAGAAACCATTTCTTTTTGATAATTTTTTAATTTGGTTTATAGTTTAACAATATTGTTTATCACTACCACTGTTCAGCACCATGAAGTGCTTTTTCTAAAGTTTGAAGTTTACAGAGTGGATAGTGGAATGGTCTGAAAATCTAGTGACAGGCATAGGTAATATCTTCTGTAAAGTTGTCCTTAACGAGTTTCAGCTGTGATGGTGATCTCTCATTAGAATTCAGCTTTTAAAACATTAATTACTATTATATCTGGGAAAGTGCTGCAAGTGTGTGTGTATTCCACTGAGCAGTATCAACAGAAACATAAATAAAACCCAGCTCTGGACATTACACAAATACACAGTGTTTAGTCACCTGAGCAAAGGTCTGGAAGTACAAATAAGTCCTAAGTGGAGAGAATCATAGATGCTTTTTTGACCTATTAGCTGCCTTTCTCTGCACCCTGAAAAATCAAAACTCAAAATGCAATAATCAAGACAAGTAGCACATACCTTAAGTGTCTGTGTATGCAATGGCTATGAACATGTTACCTCTTAAGCGGCAAACTCATCTTGAGAAGTTACTTGCCCCTGCCTTCTCAGTCCTGTCCCATATGCTGTATTGGTGCTTCCTTAAGGATTCTGAGATTGCTGTGGAGGTGAGCAGTAACTTAAGCACATGTACCCCCCTGTATGTTTGCTGAGGTGTTTGTGGAAGAAAGAGGAATAAGATACTGTTTTGTGCACTAAGCCTCTACTTCCTAATGCCCCACCATTATCTTGCAGTAGACCCTGAGGCAACAGTTAGCCTCTGGTTGGGAAAGTGTGATACTAAAGGGTCAGTGATGTATGTTATCGGTTTGATTTACTGCTGCTAAGCAGAAGGCAGTTTTAGTTTTACATATTGGCTGATGTAATGATGATGACATGCAGGCTAGAAGGGAAAGATGCATGTTTTTGAGAACACTAGGAACAGGTCAGTCATTTCTAATCTATATCTCAAAAATAAAGCAAATCAATGATGTTTGCATTAGCTGATGTAAGCCTCAGTTGAAAAGGCTACAAGATACATTCTGACCTGCTAAAAGCATGAGGAGAAAATGTAGCTTTAAAATGGCATTTATCTGAACAGTGTTTTGTACAAATTCAGAGGGTCAAGTAAGGTGAGGTGGAGCAGACATTGTTAAGAAAAAAAGAAATTTAAAATCCTCATACAGGTAAGAGCCTTGGTTTTGGGTGTTACATTAAGGCAACACCACGCAGACTCACACTATGCAGCTGATGTTGAAATTGAGAATTTACCTGATAACAGTTAGAATTTTTGTTCTGTGACATAAATACAGAGACATCTTGAGATTGCAGCTGAAGGGTGGGTCTGGGGCCAGAGTTCCTCAGTGCTGAACAAAGATCAGGTTCAGCAGACCAGCATTTTGTGCACCTGCCTCTCTAAGCAGCACCATTAGGAACATCCTCAAATCCAAGTTTACTTTAAAACTCCATTGGTTTATTTTCTCTTAAATCTTTTAACACAGATTATTACTTAAGAAATCTGTGAATATTTTATGAATAAAATGTGACTAACTGTGTTCTGCCCTGACCAGTAAGTATAAGACAATCTAAATTATTTCCAAATATTCTAATACCATGCCATGCAAAAAGAATAGTGAATATTCTATAAAAATATTTTTAATTCTTAATTAAAGACTGCAGAAAGTTAAAATTAGATATATCAAATAATTGGAAATTTGTAATGTTTCTCTGCAGAGAATTAAAACATCAAAGGATTCTTGCTTTTATGAATAGGTAATATAATGATAGATCAGATACTCAGAAGCAGAAGATGCTGTCTGAGATAAATAGGTGTCTGGCATATAAGCCAGTAACAGAGAAGGTAACGCTCTTCTGTGTAGGGCTTTGATGTAGAAGTACACAAAAAACAGAGTGAAAGAGTGTTTCCTTCTTCCTCTGGAAATAAACTTAAGCCTCTTTTTAAAATTTCCCTAAAGCCCTATTTATTAGTGTTCATTCAGGCACCAGCAGCTGATACATAAGCAGAAAAACATTAATTAAAAGTCAGCTAACACTGTTGAACATGAGAGTCTGCTGTGTTCTATGGAATTTGATTAGTAGGAAATATAAGCCAAATCTGCAAAAGTTTCTTAAGGGAGATCAGCAAGTGCAAGTGATCCTGAAGTAACGCTTAGTCTGGTGTTACTAAGGACTGGTACCTACAATGGAGGGCCTTAAAAGTGATAATTTCACTTAGAAAGTAAGGAATAACTTAATGTCACCTTGTTTCTTCTGTTCTGCAGTGGAGTCCCAAGCTTTTTGAGTTTGCAGTGCCTGAAACAGCAGCATTTGCAATTATGAACTACTCCACTGTGTTTTCTTAGCTTATCTCTGAAATTACTAATAAAGGTAGCTAACATATTATTTTGACAAACTACAGTATCAGTAAAATCAAAGCAGTAAGGCTTAATAATTACTTCAGTTGTTCCACTGCAAGCAGGCTTGATTTCCTTTACATTTACAATGGAACAAGAACCTGCATGTAAATAGCACAGCAACTTTGTTCTACTGTGAGGTGTACATCTTCAGTCATCTGGTGGTAAATCTATGAGATAAATAAATATATGCCCTGCCTACAGGATTTCATTAATGAACAATTCTGCTTGAAGAACACTTCTGTGTGTTTAACTACAATGGGATTGTTAGGGAGTACAGAAATTATATGTGGAAATACAGCACTGCCTCCTGTTGTTGAAGGAAGGGCTCACAAAATTTGTATATAATTTAGAAGTCACTACTACAGAAGATTAGTTGCAAACAATTGAAAAGGGCTTCAGCAAAATAGAAGAATGGAGTAACTGTAGTGGTGAGCAGGACCAGCATATTTAGTCTGGTTAGTGTAGCTATTATTTATGTCAGATTAATTGCATATACAATATTATTACATTTAGAATGAATTATGTTGTGGTTTATGTACAAATGGAAATTTTATTATAGGATTTTGAAGTATTAAAACATCACTGGAGATTAATTTTGTATTTAAAAGCTGCTGTAGATGCATAGACAAACATATTTACGAATACTGGTCCATAAAATGCCTGTTTAGAACCTGTCAAAATTGTCTGGCTTTTCTTACTCTTCAGTGCCCTTCCTCTTTTCTTCTGTTGTCACTCCAGTAGTTGTCCTGTATTAAAGCTTGTCTCTTTTAGCTTTATCTAATTACTATTCAGACCCTTCTAACTCACAGGTTATTGTCCCACTTCTCATCTTTGTGGTTACTTTCTCTTACATATATTTTCACCCCTTTGGCTATTTTCATTTTAGCATGCTAAGCTCTCTTTTCTAGTATGAACTCTTCTTTCAGAGAAGGTTCGCACCTGGCTCTGATCAATAAAGTGTGTTAGTCAGATACAGTTTTGACTAGGGATTGTGATTCCACCATTAAGTCCTTGATGAGATGTTTGGTTTTCATTCAGAAGTATTTTGCTTTTCAGCCTTCCACAACATCTGGTTCAATTCTAGTAATGTTGTAGTTTTCTTCAGGGTGCAGTTGTGGAGTAATAACAAGTGCAGCTGAAATTAAAGGAGTTCATAGTCAGAATACACATAAAAAGCTAAAAACTGTACGGTCACATTGTGCTGTGTACCTCAAATTCTGACATGTTGCTTACTTTCTGGAAGCTTCAGTTTGTCTGCCTCACCATTTCCTCTGAAGATACTGATGGAAAAAGATGGTAGACTGAATGCTAATTGCGGGACGATGAGAAGGGAATTCAGGCCTTCTCATTTAGAGACATCCTTTCTTTCCCCTGAAAGCAAAATAATCCTTAAAATGTTATGTGTGCACACTGGACACATATCAAGTACTCTTTCCTCAAATCTTGTTTAATTGAGGCTGAAGGGAGCAAACATGCTTCTTTTACACCATGACGTAACTGCTCCTTTCCTCTGTTACTTGTTTTACCCCTGTATCCATCTGTGCATGATCTTAAAAAGGAGAGGAAAAAGAGGCCTTTGTCTCCCATAGAACTGAAACCTGGTGAGGTGAAACATCTAAGCACTTGAATTTGGTTGGGCCAAGGTGTTCTTGCAGAAGCAAGGTTATGTAGGAAACACTGCAACAGCAGCATTTCAGTCACTCTTGCATGAAAATCAGACATGGTAATTATGTGCTTGATTAGATTAGAAAGGTACCATTTCAGATGACAAGGTGTTACACCTCAGTAAGTCAAGTGCTAGAAAGCTGGCATGTATTGTGACTAAAGTACGCATTCTCATGCCCAGAGCTTTAACGCACCATGTGAGAACATCAGCTCAAAAACCAATCCATGAAAAAAGAACTGGAGCACAAAAATTCTCCAATACAAAAAGCCTCGAGTAGGTTTGAATATGGTAAATCCTTTCTAAACCCAGTGTGAGACATCTCAGACAGTGAGCACAGGAGTGCATCCTGTAGTGTCATTTGTCCATTATTTATTTTTAACCCAATTGCTAAGACTAAAATCAGTCTCTATCACAAAATAATCTTTATCTGCCATCAAAGCAACCCCAAAAGTTGTGCAGTGGTTACAGAGCTGCTTAGAGGATCATGTCCTGCACCTTTAAATAGATGGATTTTTTTCCAGAGTAATGGTCACAGAACTGGAATGTACCTGACACAAGGATGAACATCTGAAAATCCCACCTCCTTAAAATGGCATCTGTACCACTAACAGCATTTCTGTGAATGAGTTTCTATTGGGTCCGTTTTCTCCAAGTCTGTTATGCAAATTTTGCTGATAGTTTTTTTCCATCACTGATTGCTTTGGAAGCTGACATGCTTTAGAAGGATCAGAGTGAAAGGAACGAGAATAAGCTAGTCAAAATTGCATTATTTAATAATTAGTGGAATAGTGTAAAGCTAGCATCAGCAACACTGCTCATCTCCTTAAAGAGTGAAAAGTAGTGGTAAGGCCAGAGAGTATGAAGTTGTGTTGAGTGACCATCGTACCTGTCAAAAGTGGACCTGAAGTCATTCAGATCTGAGCTTTCAACCACAAACTAGGTGGTGTTAGTGTAATTTTTACTAATGTATCTTGGCCTCATACAACATTATTTTGTTTATTGGTACTTGCATTTTTTTACTTTTATTTTTGCCAGAATGACTCTTGCATTATTTTTTAACCCTTGATAGCCCTATGTCATACTCTTTATAAATGATCATTTATTTAAATTTTACTCACTCGCCCAACGATTTCACTTTACATTTTAAATTGTCCTGCATCCCATAAGTACATACTACCTTACTCCTTTAGCGCATTCAAGTGCTAATAGGGCAGTAGGTAGAATTTCATTGCCAGACCACAGCTATGTAGAGAGAGAGAACAGACTCCAAGAAATTAGCATCAGTGATTGTGAATACCCTAACACTGGCGCATAATACAGTAGCAGGTTTAAAGGTTGCCACAGAACAATATTGAAATACCATTTTTCAAGGTCCACTGCTAGAAGTCATCACTGAAATACTGATTTAAATCTACTGGTTACCTTTTTCTAAGATAAGCTTTAAAAATACCTTTGGAGAATTTTTTTGTTGCCGTTCACTGTCATGATTAGATTGTTGTTGAACAATTAAACTATTTGTTGAACTATTTAAAGGTTGGTTGAATACCTGTATCGCAAAGTATGATTTAAAGGTGACCTTAAAAATTTGCTATTAACAAAAGGAAACACATGCCTTTGTTGTATTTTTTAGTAAAGTTTTAGAGTAAGGTACCTGCAGGTGTCTTTGTTTTGGCTTTGTGTCCTGCTCCATGTTGTATACATTAGCTGAGATGCATTCGATTTACTGAAATATTTTGTCCAACTCTCACTTTATGCTTAATTTGAGTCATACTAATAAGGTGTTGAGCAATGAACAGTTTCTCTTAAAGTCATCTCTGACTCCATAGAGATGCTAAGAAGTGATCAACTACTTGTATTATGTAACCTCTGCTTCTGTAGGAGATAATGCAGAAAACTCTAATGCATTAACATTATTGGGGATTATTTTTTTTTTTTTTAATAGAAGGATTGCTATGACATTGACTGGAACAGTAGCTGTGCCTGAAAGTTTTTATGTATGCATGGGAGCTGGCAGAGGGCATCACACGGACACTAACAGGACTCATATATGATGTATGAAGACTATCATTGTTCCCCAAATGCTCTTGAGTAACAAAGGCCCCATTTTGCAACATAATAAAAGCTGTTGTGAACTGCTGACTGCTGTCAGTTTGGGCTGTCTTCTCTGATGGACAGGGTTTTCAGCATTTTGCAGCAGCAAGTGGTTCAGTTTCCTGTAATAAGGAGTGTACTGCAATGTCTGCAGAACCATAGGGGTTACCTGTCGTACAGGAAGGGACCATATGCTTTTGATTAGGGGGCAAGTTAAGAAAAGAATCACTGACAAACTGTGCTGCAGCCTGTTTAGGGAAAAGAAAGATGTTACCTGATTATCATTCTGTAAGAAAAGAAATAAACACAACTCTTGACTTGTCATTTCTGTATTTCCAGTAACAAAGAATACATGAAAACAAGAGAAGTGACTGTGGTTAATGAAGAGCACTTTCTGCACTCGTGATTTAAGAAAGAGGAAATTGCTGAGCCTAGTAGAGAAAGAGTAATAATCAACTGAACTTACTCTAAGAAGTGTCAGAACCATGGAAAGGATTGGTGGACTTGGCAAAAATTACATGAAACATTCCACACTGCCATCATGTGCTGTTGCTTGCTGAACTGTGAAGAACTGTGTATTCAGGCTGCTGTCTGTTATATTGCCAATCACATTTTGGGGATTTGAAAGTGATATTTTCTTATCAGCTTTCTAATGGTTTCATTTGCATGCATTCTGTAACTATGCACAAGCTAAATCTATTATCTGCTTTACCTATTTAAAAATAAGCACAGTGGTGAATAAAATTAATTTTGTTTGTTTTGACCCTTCAATTCTAATCACTTAGGTCCACATCAGTGGAAACTGGAATTGATGTCATACAAGGGTTAAGGTAAACCTGTGCACATACCATATGAAAATGAGCCTCTAAAGTATATTTTCACTGTTAGTGAAAAAAATGTTATTTATAACAAGGCCTTATGTTGTGTACATATATTGTCTTTGAAATATTTTTTGATTTTAGTTTATTTCTTGTAAAAAAGAAATTATATAATTTATTTAGTAAATACTACTGTAAACTATAGTTTTATTGATGAATAAAATATTTTGTTCTCAAGACTATCACAGCTGTCAACCTGCTCTTGATCTGTACAGGACTTACTGTTCTGGTGTTTCTCTGCCTTCATGAGATGGTCTTGAGAGGCATCTCAAGAGGCAGGACAGCCACCCTATAAGATGGCACTTGTCTGTATCTCCTACCAGCTCTCTAATGAAGAGGGGAATCTTGAAATTAGAGCAGAAAAGGCAAAGGAACATACTCAACAGGCACTGCTTCAGAAAAGCATTTCAGGTTTTTTAGTATGGACAGTCATTTTAAGATAACTATAGAAACTGTTATGGTTTCCTGAATTTCACTAGCAGCAGAGAGATGATCTCATACACCAGTGACCATCCATCCAAGACTTCATGTTTCAGTGTGATATGGTATATTTAAAAACTACATAGGAGTCACTTTAGAAGTTTATGGAAGTTACTGGTAATACCATTTCTTCCAGGAGTAAGTGTAGCTGGACTGGAAAAACCAGAATTTGGCACTTCAATTCCTACAATTGTTCATTATACATCTGAAGAATTTTCCATTTAAGATTTTGGTTTGGTTGTTTGGGCTTTTTCAACTTTGATCTGATCCTATAACCCTGACAGGGACGGTATTATTCCTTTGTTAAGCTCAGAACAGAGAACTGGAAAGGTTTGGGGTTTTTTTTTTTTTCTCTAAGTATGTAGAGTCTCTGGCTTAATTTACAGCCAGTATCTCATGATTACCTCCTTGCGAGAGTTTAAAACTAGATTGCTTAATCTCAGATTGCTTAGTTTTTCTGCAACGTTCCCCTTAGCAATACAAGAGACAAGCTGCATGCTCTATTAGCAAAATCATTTTGTACATCTGTCTGAAGTGCCCGCTCCTTCATGCACAGTGTACATTGTATAGCATACGTACAATGTGTTTCTGTGCAAAGCAGGTATTTCTGATTAGTTTTATTTGGGGAAAACCAAGAGATTTCTTAGGTTAAGCACCAGATTAACCTTCATAAAGCATATACATGTCACTTTTTTTCCCAGTTACCTAGGAGACTGTAGTGTCTGATTCACTGGTCATTAGGAAGACCCCAGAAGACACACAACATCACCAATTCTGTCCAAAACCAGAATGTCTATACTAAACAATTCAGAGGCTGAGCCATCCTTTGTGTACAATACCTTTAACACAGTCATTTATAAATGAAGATAGTAATTTAAAACTTGGAAAAGGAAGTCGTTTATAGACTATGGACCCTACTGGGAAAACCTTTGCCAAAGCATGTGTACTTACAAGTCTTTTTCTTTTGTGTGTGTGACCACATAGTTGAACTGAGAGAGAAGAGGGCTTACAACTAAGCAATGTTAATGATCAGCAACTTGGAATCCAGTTCTTTCTCTAATGCATGAAATGGTAGAAAACTTCAAACATCAAAGAGGACAAGAGCTTGTGTAAGGATATGTATGTTTCATGCCTAAGCATTTCACTTCTCTGCACCTTGCATTGGTATTTTGCATTGGTAGCACTTCATTTTTACTCTATGTGCACTGCCTCATCAGCTTCATATATATGTTTAAAATGAAGTTTATAAGAAGGCATACTCAAATCCCTAGGATATTAAAGTAACAGATTGGTCTATTTCTCCAGGTCTAAACAGATGGAACTAGCCACAGGGAGCGAAACTGGAAGAATTAGGTCACAGACGTGGCCTATCTGCGTACAGTGGTACCTGAATACCCTGGCACTGAAAGCTGCCCAGAAGGAAAAAGCACAGGTTGATGCCTGATTAGAGATAAGTAGGAAGTAACTCCAAATTTGTATATATGACCCTGTGATTTAATCATATGGCATTCAGAGGGTGACTTTTGTGTTTGGGGATATCATTAAATAGTAGCTCTAATCTAAAAAAAAAAAAAAAAACTTCATGCCCTTCTACTACAGTCAATGGTTTGAAAATACTAGCACCTATCCCAAGATCTGTTTTCTTGTTGACTTTGCTTATATTTCACAGAATGTAACTCCTAAAACTCAATGCTATTTTCCCAGACCCTTAACACTAGACAGTGATAAAAGTGTAATCAGTAATGCACTCCACCTTTTCTTCCTGGAAGCCATGTGTTGACCCATTTCCATTGGTGCGTGCATTTGCTTGCAACAAGAAAAGGTATCAGCTCTTTCCAGACGGAAGGCATGGTGCCTGACCCTACAGCAGTTTTGCATCTGGAACTGTTTCACAGCTATTTTACACCAGCCTACAAATGTATTGATAGCAAAGTGCTCTAGTATGAACAACATTAACCTAAGGGACGAGAGTCAAGATGAAAAACATTAGGAAATCGCTGTTAAAGTTGCTAACCCCTCACTCAGGCCTTTTTAAAGTTGTGTGAATAATCCTTGGTGGTAGCAGCATCCTGTAAAGGTCATTAGCTTGAACACTGCTGACAATTTTTTTTTTAATCATTTGGTGAGATTGCCAATACCAGAGAAAATACTCAATTGACACTAATTCATTGATTTGTCATTAACTTAGAAAGAAGAGATGAACATTTCTGTGGAAAGCTGCATATGACCTTGGATGATGAGCAAAAAATCACGGTGGAATTACCAGGATTATACCAGAAAATATATTCTGGCACTCTTTTATAATAAGAGTGGCAAGGTATGTAAACAAGCACCATCTTTTACTAGATCAAATGCTACATGAAGAACAGGCATTCCTCCATTCTTCCAGCTGCTCTCCCCTCTCCCCAGCAAGGTATGAAAAAAGAAGTGTTTGCTTTACTAATGTATTCTGCAGACTGATAAAAGTCATTTCTCGCTATGGGCCTTATCTCAGTATGGAGACGATTACAGCTGCAAAAACGTTAACTAGATTCCTCCAGAAGTTACAAGAATGTGGGCTGATCTTAAAGGAACTGAACTTCTGTCTGCTTAATGTATAAAAACTTCCCTCACAAAATGCAGCAAGAACACCAACCCCTACAAGGTCTGAGAGAAGATACTGGTAACAAATACCCAGGACTCTGCTGGAAAGAGACAAGAGGCTCTAACTAAACTAGGTAACAGAGTTTGTTAGACAACTCTTAACTACAACAGATGTCACAGTCTCAGATGAAATTTGCACACCAGATTTGAATTGTCTCATCTTTTGCCCCTCCTGCCGTAGCAAGTAATTTCAGTTTTAAGAAAAAAAGAATGTAAGTCTTGGTAAGAAACTTGACAGATTATTCCTTGAAGGATTCCAAGATGCCAGCTGCTTACTTGCATGAGTTTTTGAAATGTGAAAATGCATCACATGGTAACCAGGGATATGCTTCTTAATACTTGTATGCTTTACATACACCTTTTATATTCAACTGCTGCATCTTTCAGTCCTGTCCTGTAGAGGGACCTGAAATTAAATTTATCTGTGTTCCCACAGAAATCAATATATTTGAAGAAACTTTTTCGTCAGAATTATTTGTCATCTGGTAAGTTTATTTTTTCAGTGTAAGTAACAACAAAAGATGTCTAGCTGAGACTCTTGAAATCACATATTAGTGATATGGTATCACTGACATGTAAATAACTCGGTAGGAACTTGGCCAGTCACCTACAGTCACCCTTCTCTTTTTCCACTGCTTTATGAAGCCTACCAGCAAAAGTTCTATCAAACATACGTCAGGTGTGATAAATTGTGTGTTTTGATTTAAATATAATAATTCAAATTATGTGCTCAGGATAATATTTTACCTACAGGAGGTAATAGATCAGAATACTTGCTGTCACAGAAAATACTGTCCTAGAATGGGTGCCTGAGTGGATGCTATATTCAATAATAATGTACCTTTCCAAGGACTCAGGTATTCACACAGCCAAAATAGCTCCTGGACAAAGAGGTGACTGTCATCTTAAGTCATCTGTATCATCACATGGGTACAGCTACCTGCAATTAATTAACTGCAGTTAATGAGAATTGGAGTCTCAAAGGATTTTTGAGTGAGTTGTGGCTAGTCTGGTTTTGGGGTGTGAATCCACTGTCTGCCTGGCCTCTTGTAAAGTTTGAACCCAAGACAATAGCCCTGGTCCTTGTCCCATTGCTCCCTCTCTATACTGCCAGTGCGCCCTACAATTCTTGTCCTAAATTGTCAAGAAAGGAGGAATCTCTCTTTATTACTGAAAAAGCTATAGATACCATACTTTGAAAATTTGACACAGATCAGGACAGGAACTGTGGAACAGCTACAGGAAGTGAATTCTTACCATGCAGCTTATGAAATTAATTTGATTACAACACACTTTCAAACTATTTTGATTTGTAGCTCAGGGTGCAGAAATTAGAGTGTCAGCACCTGTGGTGTGCAGGAACTGTCTGTAGGTTATAATTCCTAATCCTTGCAAGATATAAATAAGCAGCAACTTTCCTTCGCCCTGCCTGAGGTTTTGTTGGGTTTTTTTTGAAGCAAAGCTTGTGAAGCTCGTCATTTCTGTCCTTTCCAGGCTCCAGCTGCTTTTAAGTCTCACAGGCAAGATTGCTTTACATGAACAGGTACCTGCAGCATTCACCCATGACCAATTACTCCCTGGTCTGAGGTGAAGGTGCACAGCAGCAGCAGTCGTGTTACCAAGTCACCGTCGCAGCAACTTGTATTTCTGACACCAGTCAGATTCGAGATCCCCAGGTTCTCCTTAAGTACGCAAAAAACCAGTCTGAGCGTTACAGCAGGACCAAGCGCTGCCCTTTCCTAAGTACAGCTCCGCTGCACGACGATGGTGTTGGGCGGTGCTGGCGGAAGGACACCCTCTTCCTCTGCTGGGCTGATGGGGCGAATACCACGTCCCGGAAAAGGTTCCCCGTGGGGAAAGGCCGTACTCGACTCCGGTACAGCTTTGCTGTCTCAGAAGCAAAACACGTAGTGTCAGCCGGGGGGGGGGCGGCAGAAACCCCCCGAGAGTCTGCTCTCCTCTGACCTCGGGGTCATAGGCTGCTTTCGCCCGCCGCCGCCGGACACACGCCTCTGCTCTGAGGACACCGTATCACACATGCCTAGACAGGCCAAGGGCCCGATGGCGGCGGGACCAGTGCCTCACAGCGCACCCGCAGGGATGGCGACCCCTCCCCGAAACACAAGGCCAAGGCCCGGGCGGGACCCGACCCGCTGGCGTGTCCCACTAGCAGCCGGGAAGGGGGAAGACTTTTGCCGCTCGGGCCCACCGGAGGCGGGAGGAAGCCGGAGGGGGGGCTGCTGCGCCCCCTGCCCGCCGCCGGCACCGGTCCACTGGGCGTCTGGGCCCGCTCTCTCCAGCGGCCGCGCCAGTCCCTGGGCCAGCTCGCCGAAACAAGCTCCGCGGCGGCGCGGCGCGGCGCGGCCCGGCCCAGCCCAGACTCGCTCCCCGCGACGCCGGCGGAGGGCGGTAGCGCCCGCGCCGCCTCCCGCTCGCCGCCGCGACGGTGAAGTGGGTCCTCCCCGGCCGCTTCCGTAGCGAGCAGCGGCGACATGTGGAGGCCGGGG
>JANVCC010010406.1:20997402-21010397 GCA_025345505.1 Todiramphus chloris collaris | reverse complement strand
GCCGCGGCGCGTCCCCGCCCGCCGCTCTCCTCGCCGCGGCGCGTGCGCGGGCGCGCGGCCTGTCAGCGGTGAGACTCCGGGGCGCGGGAGCGCCGGGGGCTGGCGGCTTGTTGCGAGTGCCGCCGTGCTGCCCGGCGGGCACGCGGCCTTTGCTGTGCTCCACAGCCGCGTGCCTGCTCGCGGCCTACCCGCTGGCCGCCCTGAGCACTGGGTTTGGTGCGTGGGGGGGCGGTGCCAAGCGTGTGCTAGCACCTTGCAGGCAGCCTCAGGTCAGACAGCGAGCGTGAACGCACGGGTGGAGTTACAGCCTCTCCATCTGCCCGGAACTCGGTGGTGTTCATGGCCTTGTAGCTTTTGATTCCAAGCGTATGTTAAAGAAACGCTAAAGGGTACAGTCAAAACCACGTAGGCATCGGTGTGTATTTTGTCAGCCTGTGTAATTGTGACTGTACAGGGAGTTTGCTGTTTTCTGTCCTGGCTTTGGACTAACAGAGCAGTTCGCCTGTAATGCCTGAGGATAGATGGCAAGCCACGTGGAGAGAGATGTTTCTGTGTTTTGCTTATGCCTGTGCTCGAAGAGGGGCTGTCATGGTTACTTTTCGAACATCACCTTTTTTTTTTTCATCTTACCCCGTTAGTTTTGAAAACCTTGTGCAAGTGCTCAGAAAGCAATCGAGCATGCCATCCTACCATTCGTCCAAAACCATATACCTTCACAGCCCAGGTTAAGAAGAAATGACAAGCATGCTATCTGGCTGCCTTGGCAGATAGCGTAAGTGCTTCTTCTAGTGTGTTAGACACGGGGATCTACTTTATCTGTGTTGATGTATTACATCCCCTCAAAGGGGTTGCCCGTTTTGCTCCCTTCTCCTATATTGCCATTATGTTGATACAGCTTTTCTGTCATTTTGATTTGGTTTTAAAGCATTTTTTAAAAAAACGGAAGAGAAATTAGAAATGCAACAGCTTGTTTCAGAGAAGAGATCTGGATTTGAAGTCTGATGGTAGCTCTTTTGGAAGTAAGGAGGATTCAGGGCTTCTGTTTATTTCAGTTGAATATAGATTCATAGATTGTTAAGGGTTGGAAGGGACCAAGAAAGATCATCTAGTCCAACCCCCCTGCCAGAGCAGGATCACCTATAATAAGTCACACAGGAACGTGTCCAGGCGGGTTTTGAATGCCTCCAGAGAAGGAGACTCCACAACCCCCCTGGGCAGCCTGTTCTGGTGTCTGTCACCCTCACTGTGAAAAAATTCCTCCTCATGTTTGCATGAAACTTCCTATGCCTCAGCTTCCACCCGTTGCCCCTTGTCCTAACATTGGATGACACCAAGAAGAGTCTGGCTCCATCCTCCCTACACTCGCCCTTTATATATTTATAGGCATTAATGAGATCCCCCCCTCAGCCTCCTCTTCTCCAGGCTAAAGAGACCCAGCTCTCTCAGCCTCTCCTCATAAGGGAGATGCTCCACTTCCTTAATAATCTTGGTGTCCCTGCGCTGGACTCTCTCCAGTAGCTCCCTGTCTTTCCTGAACTGGGGTGCCCAGAACCGGACACAGTATTCCAGGTGGGGCCTCAGCAGCACAGAGTAGAGGGGGAGGAGAACCTCCCTCGACCTGCTGACCACACTCTTCCTAATGCATCCCAGGATGCCATTGGTCTTCTTGGCCGTGAGAGCACATTGTTGGCTCATGGTCATCCTGCTGTCCATCAGGACCCCTAGGTCTTTTTCCCCAGAGCTGCTCTCCAACAGATCAGCCCCCAGCCCATACCGATACATGGGGTTGTTCTTCCCCAGATGCAGCACTTTACACTTGGCTCTCGTTAAATTGCGTTAAATTTCTCCCTGCCTAGCTCTCCAGCCTGTCCAGGTCACGCTGGATGGCAGCACAGCCTTCTGGAGTGTCAGCTACTCCTCCCAGTTTTGTATCATCAGCAACCTTGCTGAGGGTGCACTCTATCCCTTCGTCCAGGTCATTGATGAATCTATTGAACAGTATTGGACCCAGCACTGACCCTTGGGGGACATCACTACCCACAAACCTACAGCTAGACTCTGCTCCACTGACCACAACTCTCTGGGCTCTGTCCTTCAGCCAGTTCCCAATCCACCCCACTGCACAATCACCCAATCCACACTTCTTAAGCTTGGCTGTGAGGATACCGTGGGAGACAGTATCAAAAGCCTTGCTGAAGTCAAGAAATACCACATCAACTGCTCTCCCCTCATCTCTATCCAACTACTTGTGCCATCATAAAAGGCTATCAGATTAGTCAAGCATGATTTCCCCTTATGGAAAATGATTTCCCCTTTCCTCCACATGCTTTGAGATGGGGGCAAGAACAAGCTGTTCCATCACCTTTCCATGGAGGAAGGTGAGGCTGACTGGCCTATAGTTACCCGGGTCCTCCTTTGTGCCCTTTTTGAAGATTGGGATGACATTGGCCTTCCTCCAGTCCTCGGGCACCTCTCCTGATCTCCAGGACCTCTCAAAGCTTATGGAGAGTGGCCTAGCAATGACCTCTGCCCTCTCCCTCATCACTCACGGGTGTATCCCATCGGGGCCCATGGACTTGTGGATGTCCAGTTTGTTCAACTGACCTCTAACCCAAGCCTCTTCGACAGAGGTAGAAACTTCCTCCCTCCAGACTTCCTCTGCGGTCTTGAAGGCCTGGGACTTGTGGTAGCTGGCCTGAGTAGTAAAGACCGAGGTGCAGGTGGCATTCAGTAACTCAGCCTTCTCTCTATCCTCGGTCACCAGGGCACCCACTTCATTCAGCAGCGGGCCCACATTTCCTCTAGACTTCCTTTGCCTCCAGCATACTTGAAAAAGCTGTTCTTGTTGTCCTTGACCTTCCTCGCCAGGTTTAGTTCTAGAGAGGCCTTAGCTTTCCTTGTTGCATCCTTGCATCCTCTGACAACCTCCCTGTATTCTTCCCAAGTGCCCTGCCCTTCCTTCCATGTTCTTGTATAATTCCTTCTGCTTAAGTTTCTGTAGTAGCTCCCTGCTCAGCCATGCAGGTCTCCTAACTCTCTTACTTGATTTCCTACCCTTTGGGATGCACTGATCTTGAGCCTGGAGGACATGGTGCTTGAATATCAGCCAGCTTGCTTGGGCCCCCTTGCCTTCTAGGGCCGTGTGCCATGGGACTTTTCCAAGCAGTTCCCTGAGGAGGCCAAGGTTGGCCTTTCTGCAGTCCAGGGTACCGATCCTGCTCATGGCCCTGTGCCTGCTGCCCCTAATTCTGAACTCCACCATCTCATGGTCACTGCAGCCACGGGTGCCTCCCACCTTCACATCCTCACCCAGTGCCTCTTTGTTTGTCAGTACAAGGTCCAGCAGCGCTCTCCTCCTCGTCGGCTCCTCCAGCACCTGCATTAGGAAGTTACCATCAGTGCTCTGGAGGAACCTACTGGACTGCGCCTGCCTGGCTGTGTGGCTTTCCCAGCAAATGTCAGGGTGGTTGAAGTCCCCCATGACAACCAGAGCCTGTGATTTCGAGGCTACTTCCAGCTGCCTGTAGAAGGTCTCGTCAGCTTCCTCATCCTGATCAGGTGGCCTGTAGTAAACACCTACTACAATGTCTCCCTTACTAGTCTGCCCCTTAATCCTAATCCACAAGCTTTCAACCTGCTCCTCATTGCCCCCCAGGGAGAGCTCGATGCATTCCAATTGCTCTCTCACATAGAGAGCAACTCCACCACCTCGCCTTGTCAGCCTACCCTTCCCAAAATGGACATAGCCATCCATGACAGTGTTCCAGTCGTGTGAGCTGTCCCACCATGTCTTGGTGACTGCAATGAGATCAGGGTCCTGAGATCACACCCAGATCTCTAATTCATCCTGTTTATTTCCCATACTGCATGCATTGGTGTACAGGCATTTTAGTGAGTTGGCTAGCTGAATCACCCTCTCCTGTGACTTCCCTTTGACTCCTATGGGGTGATCCAGTTCATTGTTACTAGCTTTCCTCAGGGTACCAAATATAGAGCCCTTATTTGGATTCCATTCCTTAACCCCTGATGTTCTGCCCCATTGTTCATCACAAGTAGTTGAAAATGTGAGATTACTGACCCCCTCTCCCTTCAGATCTAGTTTAAAGCCCTATCAATGAGCCCTGCCAACTCTTGACCCAGAATCCTTTTCCCCTTCTGGGACAAGTGCATCCCATTAGGTGCTCGCAGCTCCAATGCCTTGTATACTAGCCCATGATCATAAAAACCAAAATCCTGTTGGTGACACCAGTCCTGGAGCCATGAATTGACCTGTTGGCTCTTCCTATATATTCTCTCTTCCATAGACAATGTCAGAGGGATGGAGGAGAACACTTGAGCTCCTGATCTCTTCACCAGCTGTCCCAAGGCCCTGAAATCTCTTTTGATTGATTGTGAGCCTCTTTTTGCTATGTCGTCACTTCCCACCTGAAAGACCAGAAGTGGGTAATAGTCTGAGGGATTCACAAGGGAGGGAAGTTTACCTGCAACAGCCTTCACATGGGCACCAGGGAGACAGCAGACCTCTCTGTGAAGCGGGTCCAGCCTGCATATTGAGCCCTCTACCCCCCTCAGTAGGGAATCACCTATAACAATGACCTTTTGATTTCTTTTATTAGGATCAGTTTTGATGGTTGGCTGGGGGAGAGCTGATCTTGTTGGCTCAGCTGGTTTTAAGAGCTCTCAACCTTGCTCTTAACTGGTTCCTCTCGCAGAGCTCCATAACAAGGGCACTGTAAGTGATGTAGTTATTAAAGGAACACTCTTGCTCTTTTTATTCCGTTTCTTTCATGTATTAGAGACCTGCTGCCATTGACCCTGCTCAGGTGGGTTACAATGGGAATGCTGAGGGGCTTGGGAGTGAGAGGCTATGGAGTCCTCTGCTCCGCTAGGATTCACATCCCCAACTAAAGAATCCTCTGTTCCATCATGAGTTACCTGCTGTTCCGTTATTGTAGAAATGAGATTGTGGAAATAGTCCATTTCCTTCTCACTCTCTCTGGTATTTCTCAATCTGCTCACCTCTTCCCTGAGCTCCAGCACTTCATCTTGGAGCTGGACCACCCGGCTGAGCAGGTCGTTAATCTGCTCGCACCGCACGCAGCCATGGTCAGCATGGCTGCCAGCTGCCAGTGCAAGGCTGTGGCATTCCTCACAGCCTGTGGCCTGGATACCAATTTCCCTTTGGGTGTGTGCTGGGAGCACAGTCTTCCTCCTCCGAGTAATCACCATCAATCCTTGAGCCGAAAAAAGAGCTTTTAGTTGATTCCTCCCGCTTCGGATCCCTTCACTTGCAGCCCGACACTTCTGCTCTGCCACACGCCCTGCACAGCGTATGCTCTGCAGCTTTATCCCTCTCGTGCCCTTGTGCACCAACAAGCGAGAAGGCTGCTTTCTCGCTGTCAGCAGTCTAAGCAGCGCTGCCGGTTTCGCCGCGTTTAAATTTGCCACGGTATGCCTGTCAACGCCCACAACAGAGCCACGTCACCCTCTTGGCCTCTCCCGTGAGAAAGGCTGAGCCCTCTAGAACTCTCCTACCTCCCTTGGGCTTCCCCGAGACAGGGACCCCACCATCCACCTCAAAAAAAGAAGGAAAAAAAAGCTCTCCGGCCACAGAGTTTACCATTCCCGGCGCTGCTTTCTTGCTGTCTGCAGTCTGAGCAATATATATATATATACATGAATATATTCATGGCTTCCAACCGAGGGACACAAGTTCCTGATAATGAAGCATCTTGAGTAGTGGATACTTGGGAAAATCTCGCCCTAAGCCACTTGGCTGAAATGCCTCAGTAATTCCATGGTAGAGCAATAAAAAACAGCTCTTCTCTTCCCTAGTTCACTATTCTATGAATAAAATAATTTTTTATTGTTATTAACATATCAGGAGACTAGGATATTGTAGTTTGCCTCAACCATTCAAGGACTAAAGCTGATAATTCTTTCCATATTAGCTCTGTGATATAGAATATGAATATATTACATGGGGTGTATGGAAAACTCTTCAAGGATCTATTAATTTATGTGACAGATACATAATTTGTAATTCTTCATGTTTTAATTCCATTTTACTTACACTTACTTTCACCAGCAATTACAATGTGCGTCAGAGGTGAAGACCAAGACTGTTTGGTTAATGAATTTAAGAAATGCAGGAACTCTGAATGACACAAGGTAAAAATTTTTTCGGGATACTCATGTGAAAATATCGTTCCTGTATTTTAAAATAATTTCTAGACATGGCAAGACTGTGAAATTAATGTGATGTTGATAATGGTCATGTAAAGGAAAAGTACAGTTTTAGTGAAAAGCATTTTGGGTGAATTTGGGAAGTCATGAAGTAATTACTGTATCTAAACATAGGTTTCTAGCACTGTTTCATAGTAACTGTTGTATTGCTGTACCCATTAGGGAAAACTGAAATTATTTCACTGAATTGTCTGTTGCTAGAGATACCCACCTAAAAGTTGACAAGGAAACGGATGGAAAAAGTTGGGTGATTTAATTACATTTGGTTAATTAAACTGACCTGGACTTTGTTCCCACTAACTTTTTCTACTTCTTCAAAGAGAATAACAGAAGCAGTCTCACAAGTGCTGTAAGCATTACGTAATGGCTCCAAGGGTGCTCTGAGCCTTTCTGAAGAAGGTGGTAATTGTATGTGTTAGTTCATAGACACACTTTAAATAATGTCTCGTTACCAGGTGGTGTCGGTAATTCCAGATGAAGAGTCCAATGCTGTACATAGTCATGGCACGTGGTACTGATGTTTTGAAACTGCTTATAGCTACAGTCAGCTTCTATATGACTATAAGTCAAATGAGATATGCTTCTAAACAGGAGATGCTTGTCTCTGTAGAGTTCAAAACTAAGAAATTCTTGTTCAAAGTCCTGTTAAGAGAATGTCTTATTTTGAAATCTAATTGTGTCCTTTTAGTATACAGAGGTCAGCATATCTAAGGAAAGAAGTACATATTCTCCAATTAAGACATCTCTACTACTAAAATTTCAACATTTCTCCTCCATTTATAAGGTGGATTATCACCTACATTACCATAAGAAAAACGACTACTCATTTAATGGTTACTGTTTCTTCCGCGGCATGGTCTTCCTATGTTTTTATTACAGGGAAAATACTATCTTCCATGTTTGTCCTCCTGATTATGGTCTTATATGTCATGTGTAGCTCTTTAGATGAGACTACTTACGAAAAACTGGCTGAAGAAACACTGGACTCCTTAGCAGATTTTTTTGAGGACCTGACAGATAAGCCTTTTACCCCAGAAGATTATGATGTCTCCTTAGGGGTATGTTTTAAACATTCTACTACTGCTGTAATTACTGTGGATAGTTAAAATACACCTGTTTATAATGATTGGAGGGGCTATTCAGGTAAAAAGTAACACATACTGTTGGATGATTTGTGGATTTAAAATATTTAGTGAAACATGAAATGTTTAGAAAGACTTATTATAGAATAATAAGCGAGTACAAAAGGAGACAAACTGTTTTCTAATCTACAGTGGTGTATAAATTTTTCTGAACATGCACAAATCTCTGACATCAGCAGTCACTGCTCTTCCAGTGAATACTAGGACAGGCCTATGTGGCATAGTACATGTACACTAGTGTAACTGGTAGAGGAGTTTCGTTGCTTGCCCTGAATACTGAGAAGCAGCATTTGTCTTGACCAGGTGGACTACATATGTCCTGGCTTTACTGATGACAGCCTATGGTGGAGACATGCAACAAGAGGATGCAATGTTTGGATAGGTGGTTACAAAAGTGGTGCCAGAGCATCTGTGGGGAGAAGCCTGCTGTCATGGGAGATACTGGGTGGCTGCTAGCCTGATAATTGGAGCCTTTAATAGGTCAGCCACTCACATTTTGTCTACAGGAGTGACATACTCAGATTGGGAATGTCCATTCTATTTGATTAGGGAATTACTTTGGTATATCATTTCTGAAGTGTTTTTGTATGCTACAGTCCTCTACATGACCTGGATGAGAGTGCATTTTCTCCCCACACTACCATCTGCAACACAAGTCTTTCACTACTCTGTATTTTTGAGGTCACACAACTGCTGCTCCCTCTTCATGTCTTCCCACAAGGAGGTTGTTTTCTATTAGCCCTGCCAGTTAAGGTTTTATGCTCAGGGATATTGAAGCTGACAGTTTGGGTTGCACTGTGCAAAAAAACACCCAAAACACAACCAAAACCCTGTAGTTTTCAGACTTGCTGCTCCATAACTTTGTCATCATAATGTTAAGTCTTTGCTTCTTATACCTGAGATAGAAAATAACATACTGTTAATAGTATTCTGTTGTTGCCCATAGAAAACAATTTGATGCTTAATTAAGTATTTAATGTTACAACTAACTGCTTTCCTGGTGAAAAACAAAGAATTGTTTAATCATAGCTATTCAGTTGTCACGGTTTGGGGTCATGGCAACCCCTTAGACCTGTAACAGACGCTCTCTGTTAACCCCCCTCCCTCCCCAAAGGGGAAGAGAAAGGGAATAAGGGAGAGAGACTGAGCGATGAGAAAAAGAAACTAGAACAGCTTTAATGAAATTGAAATTATTAATAATAAAAAGGGAATATATGCAGATCTATACAAAACAAGTATCGAACCCAACACCCTGATGGTAATTCCATCACCATCACCACTGATGTTGTGGAGCAGGCACCAGGGCAGTCCCAGACTGGGCCCTGCAGCAGACAGGAGCTGTGTTCAGGAGCTGGATTCTGGTACCGGGTTCAGGAACACACAGACTGGGGTCGAAGGCACAACAGACAGAGTCCTCCTTGGGTGCTCTGCAAGGAAGGAACTGAAAGAGGGCCTGAGCCAAGCCAAGCAAAGCTGGCAAAGTGGGCCAAGAGAGGAGAGGAGCCCAGAGACCCTTGGATCCCTCAGCTATAAGCCGAATATGCTGTATATGGGATGGAATCCCTCGTTGGTCAGTTCAGGGTCAGCTGTCCTGTCCACTCCTCCCTGCAGGTGCAGCCTTTCACTTTCTGCACCCCCCAGTGTGGTACACAAGACCCAGCAGTGGCCTTGGTCTGCACACCAATCCTTGGTAGTAACTCTAAACATGGGCTGTGATCACTGCTAGCAGCAGACACTGCCTGTGAGAACAGGCTGCTGACTTCAGACAGTGCAGTTAGTGAGAAGAACTGAGCTGAAAAGTAAAATCACTGAACAGAATTCGTTCTGTTCTCACTCAAACCGGGACATCAGTATATGGTAGTACTGATATGCTAACCTGTTAGCTTGATTTAAAGATCCTAGGACAAAAATTAGCAAAAAGTTTATAATTTACCTCTTTAATATTCTCAGACACTTCACTACCTGAAGGTGATGAGTCATCTTATGTAAGAATTTTATCTTCAGCCACTGTAGAGTGGATTGTGTTTGACTTTAACACACCGTGAGGCTGAAAAGGAATTATTTTTACATCCACTTTAATTTTTAGCAGTACTCCTTTGTTGCACATACTGTATCGTGACATAATTACATGTTGTTGTTTCTGTTAAGAGGAAGAAGTTAAATAGTCCCATGTTTAGGGCAGCGTTACAGCAAGCCACAAGGTGGCGAGCGTGACTAAAGTCTGTTAAGCCCATGAATAGTTACAACCTTGATCCCTTCAGGCAGTTTGTATCTTCATAGCCAAGGAAAAAAAGGTATCTTTCAACGAGTGTTCTTTCTGCGAGGAGCTAACAAACGTTCATCCAGTACTACAAAACACATACAGTAGTATTCCTTAGAAGATGGTAAAAATACCTTGCAATTTAAGTTCTTAGAAAATCAATTTCTGTTTTCTAGTATTTCAAAATAATTGCAAAATGGATGGGAAAATATTTTTAACGCAGCATTAGAAGCTAACCTTTATTTAATTTTCGATGACAAAGCAAGCACTCTCCAGGAGCTGAAGCACCGTGTAAGGAAAAGTACAAAGTTTTTTGCTGATTCTTTGGAAACATACTCACTTACAGTGTTTCTGTAGTATGCAGCATAACATCATGCTGGATACTTAATATGGCACTGTAGAGCATATAGAAGAATAGTGAAACCTTTGTATTGCTTTTCAGGTCTAATCACCATTCCTGCTCTTACTCTGCTCTATCTTTACAGATCTGACACTGATGAGATACAGAAAAGTTTGAATTCTGACACCAAAGAAATAGCTTTTTCTTGTCCTTCTTTGCACTAAACCAATATCCATTTAACATAACTAGCAAAACAACCTGATAGCAGTATTAAGCAGGGAAGCCTTTTACTTTTATTTTATTGATCACAGATGTAAATCACATACCAAGCACAGAAACAGCATGAAATTTTTTCCATTTTCCAGGGAAAAGGTAAAAAAAAATCAGACCTTAACAGAGTATTATTTCATGGGTGATGATCCTTGTGGTATATCAGAAACCAGTAACACCGAGTTACTCTGTAGGGAAAGGAAGCTCTAAGCTGCTGCCTGTGCTACAGAGTAAGTTTGCAGGCAGTAGCTACTCATAAATGAAAGCACCTTTTCCCTACAGTAAGTGTTTATACATAGCAAATAGCTGTAGCAATGATGGTAGCTCTAGTAGTACCTTCTGACTAAAGCATGAAAGCTACAGTTGCCTTAAAAAAGCTTTATGGTGCTATAGGGAATGAAGTATTTGAGAAACTGTGGATTAAATATGTCTAACTTAATACCTGAATAATCTAACTGTATTCTGTAGACACCCTTTTTCATTAGCATAAATCAGATCATCTGTAGGTTGTCTCTAGTCCAAGTAGTGTTGTTTTACTCTTAAAGTTAGGACAGAAATATTTTTGTCTGAGTTATGTATTCTTTTCAAATGCACTTGTGAAAATGTCAGAGAAATGTGAATCCTGTTGCCAGTAAGAAATACGAGCAAGAAAGAGAAAATAAATGCTCAGTAGGATAATGGTCTAAAGCTGGCATAACTAAAACAAACCAGACCTCATAGAGTTTAGATGTGGAACATTTTTGAGGTATGATTCAGGACTTAGGCACTTAATCAGAATCATTGGAGAAAGAATTTTGTTTACTTTTTATTCACTGGGAAACTGCTGGAGGTACTTAAGAAAAGTTAGGTAAAATTGCATGGCTCAGGAATCTAGCAGTGACACAAAAAGCTTTTTGACTTTGCACCACACCAGTTCTGCGTTGTTCATTAATACAAAAAGTTGTTATTGGATGATGCTTTAATCATTACAAAATGAACTAGCAGTCCTTCTGAGATGACAGATCAAAGCTCAGGAGTATTATTTAAGTACTGCCATTGTGAATGGTGCAGACATACTAAATCAAACTCTGACCAGAAGGTTTGAAATCTAGATGAAGCTCAAAGATACACAGGTTGTCCACAGAGGTGTTTGATACCGAACCATCATTCTTCCAAGTTATTGCTGTTTAGGAAATAGTTGTGAATGTGATACAGATGTGTAAGTTTCTGTTTATATACTGCAGATGATGGTATTTTTGTCAAGTAACAGGATGCAAATCTTACTTTCTCACTTACTTTCTTTATGTTTTAAGAGTGGAGTTCTAACAGTTAAATTAGGAGGAGACATGGGAACATACGTAATCAATAAGCAAACACCAAACCGGCAGATTTGGCTGTCCTCACCCACTAGGTAAGTTATGTGTAAGTTAGTTATGCAGTTTCTGCAGACAAGGTGGAAGTGTACTTCCCCTTTTTTATAGCATGGCATGGGCTATGTAATATCCTTTTCACCAGTAACCCTTTTACACAGTATATTCTCAAAACATGATGTGATCTACACGTCCAATAATCATTTGTTGTGGGGGTTTGAGGCCCGGTGCAGTATACTGACATACCTAAATTAATCCATGAGATCTGTAATGCAGAATTTGCATGCACCGAGTTCTGTAATATGGTATATTCATACCAGTCCAAAACCACTGTCTGCAGGAATATAGCCTACTCATAGCAAAAACAAACATCCATGACTAAAAAAAAACCAACCCAAAGCTTCTGGTGGAAAAAGAGCAGTGATGATGTTATGATCTAAGCCTCTCTTTGTATTTAAACAGGGTGGCTCCTTCCCCTTTAAGCTTGTGGGATTTCCTGCTTTATATGTTCATGTGCTCTCCCACTGGTTGTTTTTGTGTAACATCTGTATTGTACGGGAGCCTTGGCTTGCTGTTCCCTCTGCCTTCTCTAATGCTGTGTTTTGATCCGTTCCAGCTTTTCTAGATGGTTTCAGCAAGTGAGAGAGACAGATATGTGAGAAAATGTAGCTGTCTCCCCAACATTTGTGAATCTCTGCCACTAGCCCAGGGAGAGAACTGAGAGAGTTGTTCAGTGTTGCTGCTGAAGGAACCAGCTAGCTGGAAGGTGTGAGCACTCCCAGGAACAATGCACACATACCTCTTGGAAGTTGTTCAGAAAGATGGTATTAGTTGCAAAACGGGGAGTGGTTTTGCTGTAGTAGAATTCTGTAGCAGGGTTTATCTTCGGGGGATAAAAAAAGCACAGTGGATTTTTAGATTTTAAAAGAAACAATAAGTCATCAAATTTACCTAAAAAAAAAAATCTATGTTTCAGTGTACTTACTTACTGGCTGGTGCACAGCACACTAGGTTAGAAATTTTTTTCTAACTCCTCTCCTATTCCAGAATCCTTTACTAATTAAATAATTCACTCAACAGGTACATGACTTGCTAAGGCACAGGCCTAGCAAGCTAACAAACCCTTCTGTTTAGACAGATGTAGGCTGTGTGTCAGAAATTATTCATTCCATATATTTTGCAACAAGCATAATTTCCAAACCTTGATTCCGCTTAAGATGAGTATAAGATTTTTATGTCACTGCCACAAAGATACTATGTTTATGAAAACCAAAATGCTAAGAATTTTCCGATCTAGTTGGAGCTATTTCTAGTTTAGCTAAGACATACATGCTCAAGAGTATGAAATCTGTGGAAAAAAAAACTTGGTTCTTTCTCTTTTTTCTTTT
>JANVCC010010406.1:20788942-20994977 GCA_025345505.1 Todiramphus chloris collaris | reverse complement strand
ACTCTTCTCTTCTCTTCTCTTCTCTTCTCTTCTCTTCTCTTCTCTTCTCTTTCTTCTCCCTCTCCCTTCTCCCCTTTCTCTCTTCTTTCTCCTCTCTTCTCTCTTCTCTTCTCTTCTCTTCTCTTCTCTTCTCTTCTCTTCTCTTCTCTTCTCTTCTCTTCTCTTCTCTTCTCTTCTCTTCTCTTTTCCTTTTCTTTTTCTTTCCCTTTCCTTCCTCTTTCCTTTTTTCTCTCTTTTCTATTGTTCCGGTAGTGAATAAAAATATACAAGGAAAGAGATAAACTTGAAAATCTTCTCATGGTGTTTTTCATCATCTGTGATGAAAAGTGATTCACCTTCAAACATTGTTATGTGCTTCCTGAACTCATATTATGGTAAACAGAGGTATTTCCTGAAATGTAACACTACATGTTCACTCACTTCCTAACTTCTGAAAAGCATCTCCAACAAATACTGTAAGAGCTGAAGTGACAGACACCTTAAGTGCAAGGTATTATTAACTGAAAGATGCAAATTGCCAGTCATACTGCTTGTGATAGCTTTAAAGGAATGCTATATTTGGGAAATTTGTACAGTAAATGTATACACTTGAGTCTCCTAAGAATGTATAATGAGGAAGACAAATTCTTAAGTCAAGAGAAAAAGACATTGTCTTTTTTTTTCTTTTTTTTTTTTAAACTTCTTTTTGATGTCACACATATATACACAAAGTGAACTTGTTTGTAAAGTAAGCTTGTTTCTAAAGCTTTACTTAGCTGACAGTTGTTTAGAAAGCGGGTGAGGGAGTGGGTACAGCCTGGCAGCAGTGTCATTGCAGTAATTTCCTGTCACTCCTTTGACTGAAAAGATTTTTTAACCTTACACGGCATCTCTTAATAATACCTTCATGTGATATTTTAATTCTTCTCTCTTACTGTTTAAAAATTTATACAGACTTTCCATTAGAAATACATATAATCTATATTTAACTTTGTAGGCTTTTTATAGAATCTGTTAAGATCCTTCCTTAAATTATTAATTGAAATTTTAAAAATCACATTCATACTGCATTTTGGAGACCTAGAGAACTGTGGAGGTGTTTCACATGCTAATCATATCACTGATATTTACTGCCTAACAGCTGAAAACTGATCAGATAACTTAAGCATTTCTTTTCTTTGTCATTGTTGATTAAATGGTCTGTCTCAGGCTGATTTTCATGAACGGCTGCATCCCATTCTGTCATTCTCTAGGTGCAGGACAGTATGAACGTACACTTGCACCGTAAAAACAAAGAAGTGGAGAAATGCATAGTAAAGTAACTGGAGCACATAGTTTTGATTCAAAATGCTTAACACCTCACATACAGCGAGTGAGATTTCTGTGGAAGTGACTTTGATTTGTGATTTTATTCATGACTTATCACAGTTTGGTTGGTGGTTGGAAAGTTTTTTGTTTGAATATTACCAGACATTCATTATATTCAAGGTTCAGGTTAGGGTTGTGTTTGAAGAGAATGTGCAGATTTTTCTTGTGTATATATATATATATATAGGATAGTCTGTTTTCTAGCAGACTTTGTGTGGACTGTCTGAGTTCCAAGGCATTTTGTCCTACAAGTTCAAGAATAATACTGATAGTTTGCCTTTTTATCCCAGATGACCATTTCATTCCTTTTTCTTTTCTTAGGTTCTCTAGCTGATGTTAACAGTAGTGAGTGCCTTTCAGTTGTTCTCCTCTTTCAGATGTGAAGAACTGGGAGCATAGAAAAGTTTGGAATGGAACCCGGGTGCTTGGGTTTCTTTCTAGGCCTGAAAAATCAAACCAATAACTATATGATAGCACAGAGGAAAAGAGCATTTTAAGTATAAATTTCCCACATACCAAGATACTTACTTTCATCTGATAAATGATTTTGTTGCATCTAAAAAGAAAGGGAAAATAGTGATCTGTGTTATGCGGTGCTTAGAATACCTGCATGGGACAGCTGCAAGAACTAATCAGCAGCATTACTTTAGTGTTACACAAATATCCCTTGTAATATTTGTGTGCAAGAATCAGTGCCAAAAGCTAGAAGGGAATGAGCTTGTGTCTGCTGGAAGTGACTGATATATCTTGTCACCTTTCAGGTATATCTGCTGGGTGGCTCAGCTGTTCTTGGCAGATTTGGCCTTTTCTGCTCCACTTCCCCAAACTGCCTACCCGTTCTCCTTTATGCTGTCAGTTTCTGGGCACTTTCTGGGACACGTTATAAGCACAGGCTTCCAGCAGCTCCCCATGAACAATCTGTACTTACAGAGTGTATGTTTTGTTTTCTAGTGGGCCCAAGCGCTATGACTGGACTGGACGGAACTGGGTATATTCTCATGACAGAGTATCCCTTCATGAACTACTATCGAAAGAATTTTCAACAGCATTGAAGACTAAATTGGATTTGTCCTGCTTAATATATTCTGGGAAAGAAGATACTTGATGGTATTTTTATCTCATGGAAGTTCAAAGACTTTAACCACAAGCCAAGCCCTTCCCTGCTCTCTGAAGTACCTGAGCTTAGTTCTGTTGTTTTTCTTGACATCACTATGTTGTGCAGCAAAAATGAAAAGAATGTATTTTTCTCTAGTGCTCCATCTTTAAGTTTCTGTGTCATTGTTTGAATCTGTGTCCATGTAATACTACATGGTGGTTGAGGTCACCCGTTCTGTCACTGCATTTGTTACTTTCTTACTGCAGAAGCAAGTAATGAATTCTCACTGTCTGTAGTCTTGTTTGGATATAATCACTGACCCACCTGGTGACTGCTGACCAGCGCACAAATTCTACACTTCTGGTGAGACATTCATCCAAATCAAGAAATGCCCATGAATCACATTGACCTAAGTTGTGGTACTGTGAATGCATTGCATTAAAAGTGGTGACTGTTGCAAATGAAAAACACATCACAGTGAAATTGAAGATGTCATAAACTAAATAACTATGGCAGGTAAAAACTTTTCATTCTGTGTAATGCACGTAAAGAGGTTTTATCTCAGTATTGCAGAACTTGCTCTTGTCAAATTCTAAATTGTAGTTTCTTTCACATTATGTTTTCAGTTTGGGTTTTTTTTGAGCTAAACTCAAAATTACGTAGAGGCCTGTGTGGCTGTACACATCATACAGAACTGGAAAGGCTGGTACATGGTGTTTAAGCTGTGCAGTAATACCTCTGCAATCACTTCATTCTGTTACTGTGGATTTCTGTTCCCTTTTGTTCCTCAAAGAGTAAAAATGTGTAATTTATAGAGCTTTGTGGGTTTTTTAGTTGAGCAAAATCACGGTCCTCTTACGGCAGCAAAAAATTGGCACTGATTTTGTGCTGTTGAATTTCTTAAGTGGTTTTAGATTATCTTTGTTCACCGTGAAACAACAGGGCTCCCCTTAGTACCATCCTGATGCAGAAACTTACCATTTTGCCTCTTAGAACTGAGCATGGTACTTAGGCTGGTGAAGCTATCTCTTTCAAGCTGCTAAAAAATGAGAATGAAATAAATTATATACTCTGGATCTTAAACTAAAATGCTTTATAAGTAATTGTGAACTGCAAGAACACTACTTCAATGCTTGCACTGTTGTATTATTAACCACTGGTGGCTTTTAATTGCCTATAAAATGGAAACACAAGTTGTTGATCAGTTCTTGAGAAAACAGTTATACCATACTCTTCATACACTATCAATGCATGAAAAGATGTTGAGTGCAAACTGTATTTCTTTGTGGTTCCTCTGACTCTTGTGGTTAGTTTGGCATGATCCTCTGGCTATCTGGAATTATTACAGCTGTGATTAATTTTGTCATTGAAAAACAATTGCTATATATAGTGGTGTTGCCCAGTATTTGCATTTAAAGTGTAGGTGTTGTTACCTGCTATTTCCCACCATTAAATAGAGAGTAACATTTCACTGGAAGCAGCTCTTGATTAATTGTGCATGCTGTTCACATGTTTTTCAATCAAAATTTAAAATATCTGAAATTTCAGCCCTACAGGATGAGATAAATGCAATGACTACTAACTCATGAGTACAAGAGTAGAAGGTGCTTTCTGGTTTTTAACAAAGGAAAGATAAAAGCAGAACATCTTTTCACTGTTTTGGATTCAGAACACTGAAAATAATTTACAGCATATGGAAAATGGTATTATCTCACCCAATCTCCTACTAATTCAAATACCTATTTAAACACATTTGTATAGATGTTAATGACTTGATATTTGAATCAAGGATACTTCTGGTTCTTCTTTTGCGTGATCACCTATAGCCTGTGTAGTTTTTTTTCCAATTGGCTTTTTTCAAAAATTATTTTCTTACATGATTTACATGCAGCACACTAACATAGATCTGATTCATATTTGGACATTCATTCTTCATTCCCTTACGTCTCTTGCAAAATCAAAATGAGGTTGCATGTAGAATTCTTGATTTGTTTTGTAAAGGTGTGATTTCAGGCTACGGTGATAAAGCTGAAGATGTAGATGTGTATTGCTTTGAATTCTTTCTGTTTCTTAAAACACTTATTGGGAAAGTTTCTATTCAAAATTGGGCCCATCAGGGTGGATTTTTTAAGAGTACTTCAAGTTCCACAACTGGTGTGCCTTGCCCTTCATCCACAATGCTACTGCTATTTATGCAAACAGTTTCCTGGTTTTAGGTATCCGAGTAACAAATGGATTGAATCTAACTTGTGAGGATAAATACCATCAGCAGATTAGAATGAGTTTTATCTTGGTGTACAAAATGAATCATCGGATGTGACTCATTTTTTGCTCTAATACTTGCATCAAATTGTAAATAAGGGCAAGGACTCCGCTGACCATCACACTTGAACCACCGTGGAGGCATGGGACAGAGTTCTGATCCTCCTGTCAAGAGTTCACATACTGCCCCAAGCCAAGTAACTCTTCCCTAGTATTTTTTACTTCCTTAACTTAGTTGAGTAAGCAGATTGTTCTAAGATTACACAGCTGGCACCATATCAATACTTTTGTCTCCACCTCCCAAAAGAACAGCAGAAAGAAAAACCTTGGATACATATTACGAACAGTTAGTAGGCAGTTGCTACATCTTCAGTGAGGGAAAACAAGAGTACTTTTGAAAGATGAGTACTGGTATTTGTACCTGTACTGGATGCTCAGACTCTGCAAAGAAAGTGGAGCGCATGTTGGGGGTTTTTACATATACTGGAGTTTTCACCGATAGCTAATCATTCTTCATGATTATTATATTTTTTATGCTTCTGGCCTACAGCCTTAAAGTCCTAGCATGTCTAACCTTGCTAAAATTAATTGTTTCCTGTGCGCCAGCAAGTTCTTTGTAAGTCTTAACTAATTCACATAGTCAAGCTTACAGCAACTGCTTACAGTCTGTATTGGTCACAAAATACTACATAGAGTGATACGTCTAATTGCTTATCTCATTTTGTTGGTTCATTTTCACTTGCAGTAATTATTAAATGTTACCTCTTTCCTGCAAAACCATTCCATGTGATCAAATCGTCCTGTCTTGTTTCCTTAAAATTCCCTAAGTCTTCTAGCAGCTTCAATAAATGATTTGAAGAGCAGCCCTGAAGATAGGGTATTGATATAAGGAAAGGAGGATTTTATGGATGTTCATGTTTGATTACTTTTAGTTTCTGCATAATGGTTGGACTTTGTGATTGTGCTAACCAGCTCTTGAATGTGCGGGAGTCCTGGGAAGGAAGGCGGAGGCTTGCCAAAAATACCTGGAAGAGCTTTTAACATAGAAAAGGAAGCATGGGAGGGGCAGAATCAAAGTCTATCGGAAAGAGATTAACTTTGCCTAATGTCTAATGTCATTGGCAGGGCAAGCAAAGACTAGAGGCAAGCCGCATCATGTTGTGGCCCCTTAGGGGATGGTATTTTAAATTTACTGCACGCCACTATTTATAATTGTAACCAATCAAACACAGATCAGTCTGATCACTATTGAGATTTTTATTTTATTTTATTTTTTTAAAACTCCTGTTTAAAGATAAGAAGTTGTTCGGAGTTAGATCCCTCTCTGTCCTAAATTGTCTTTTATGTAAATTGTACCATTGGCAGTTGTAGAACAAAGCCAAGATTCGTGACCTCTTCTACCAAAAGAGATGGCCAGTGAAGGTTGTTTTGCTGGAGGTAGAATAAACAGAGCTACGAACAAATTTTTTTAAACAGTTATTAATTACAAACTTTTTTTTTGGAGTTCAGGTTAAGGAAAGACAGACAAATTTAGCTAAGGAAATAATAGATGTTTTAAACAAGCCATATCATCATGTTGCTGCCCTGTCTAATTTTCTGAATTGTTGTAAAAATTATTTGTGTCATGGTAACTATGCTAAGTGATCAGTGTTACAGTGCATAATTTTGTCAGCTTTGTTAGTTTCCAGATGTAGGCTTTTCCGATAGCCATCAATGTCCTCTACTGCTTTACTAAAAAAAAACAAAACAAAACAAAAAAAAAAAAGAACATTAAATATGTCAATAGTATTACACTCCACAGCTTTTTAGAACCATTAAACAAGCATCATAAGGCCACTTACACAAAAGCAGCTTCAGAAAAAGGAAAACATTAAGGAAAATAACAGATTAAGTTTTTTAAACATTCATTAAGGAATCAGACAACCAGCACAGTGTAAATCAAATAATCTGACACATACCTGGAAGTAAGACTAAATTTCCATTCCTCAGGCCTGGATTCTGCCTGAATGCAACATGTATTTTGCGCTGATTACTGGGCCTGTCCATAGCTGACAGAAAACATCAAGTTACTGAATTAGACCTTTCTTTCCCCCCCCTCCACCCCCGCCCTCAGTTTTGCTGTTTGAGGCTTTTAGGCTGCAACAGTCACTGGCAGACTACTGTATGCACATGTATGTAAATTATTAACTACAGCTAGAAGCAGGCATTTTCCAATACAACGTCTGAATGCAGTTTCGTATTTGCTGTCAATAAAATAGGCTTTTGTGGTGCCTCCTTCCAAAGTCCAGCACCTTTGTGAAGAACAGTGTTTGCCTTCTTTATCTTAACTTCTGTACGAGGCATGCTGCACAAATATCATCTGCACCTGATGAGGAAGAACCCAATCTGAATTAGGAATGCTGTGGCAATCTAGAATATTTAGTATCTGTTGAAAAATCATCTACCATTTCTCACCGGCAACAAACAACAAATCAGAAAACTTGTAAGTAGATTTTGTTTCACATGCCTGATACGGGGCGAGTACACCGTTTTAGAGGGGCTGGTATGGGGCGTAATCGCACAACAGAGCAGATAAGGAATTCTTGGTGACATTTAGTGCTTTACAATGCCGAAGAAATATGACTCCAGAGAATCCTGTCAGGGCTGTTTGGCCTTGCCTTTCTCGTTTCAGCTGCAGGATATCAGTGATAGCCGGAAAGCTGACACCTGTGGAATGCCAGCCTGAAGTGCAGTTCCCTTTCGGTAAGTTTTCGGGTACAGTATTGGTACCACTTGCAGAGTGACGCTGCACCTTCTGTCCTGGAAATGGAGCTGCCCTGCCCTACCTTCTGCCAATTTTGGGCGCTTCAGCTCTGAGTAGGGATGTGAACACCCAGCTTCTCAGAGCTGCCAGAGCACACCAGTAAAGCAGAGGGAAGTTGGCCACAGCCCTTCAGTGATAAAAGACAGTGGAAAAGCAAGATTCGGAAGCACACGTGGAACAGCGCACCGTGGCTTTAAAAGCTGTTTCTTCCAGTCAGAAAAGCTCAGAAAAGCTTAGATGGGCAATGTTCCCAAGTTCCTAAAAAACTGTTGATGTAAACGGAAAAAAACCCCAATACAAATGCAGAGCTGGGTGACAGCGCACCCCGAGAGCAGCAGCGGCCAAAGGGGGCCGCCCATCCCATCCCGTACCGTCCCGGCCCCGCTTCGGGCAATGCCGGGTGGCGAAGGTAGGTCAGGCGCAGGGCCGGCGGCTGAGCCGGGGCCCCCCTCCCGGGAGACGGGAGAGGCTGCAAAAAACTGGAGGGCGAGGCGGCCGGGGCGGGCGGTCCCGCCGCGGTGACTCAGCGGCGCGGAGTACCGGGCTGCAACCGGCATTTCCTGTTCCCCCGCCCGCTGCCGTGTGTGAGAGAGAAAGAGTAAGAGCGGTCGTGTTGTTTGTGTGAGTGTTGGGGGGGGGGGGGGGGCGGGGGGGATCCGGGGGGGGGGGGGGACGGCGACGGCCGCAGGTGGAGCCGCGCCTGCGGAGGGGCGCGCTGCCTATCCTATCCTATCCCGTCCCGTCCCGTCCCGTCCCGTCCCGTCCCGTCCCTCCGCCACCGCCCGTCCCCACCCCGCCCCTCTGCCGCCTCCCCACCTGGGGGCGAGGCCGGCACCTGCGGCGGGAGCCCGCCCCGCCCCGCCCCGGCGCGGCCGCACCGCCCCCGCCCCCGCCCGCAGGAAATCGCCCGACCCGCACCCGGCCTCAGCTGCGCGCTCGGACTCGGCGCCGCCGTCGCAGCCCTCTCCGGGGCGGCGGGGCAGGGCAGGGCAGGGCACTCAGTCCGCGCAGTCCCAGCGCTGAGCCGTCTCCCGCGACCTCTGCTCCCGCCGCCGGACGCCGCCGCCGCACTGGTGCAATCTCCGCCAGCAGGCGAGTATCCCTGGGATGGGGGTGGGCTAAGCTGCCCCCGGTGCCGCCGCTCCCCGCCGCTCCCCTCTCCTCGGGCAGGTGCCGCGCTCCGGCGCCGCCCCCTTCCCCCACACTCCCCCCCCCCCCCCCGCCCCCCCCCCCCCCCCCCCCCCCCCGTCCGGCGCCGCCGCTGCCTCGGCTCCGCGCTCCAGGGGCCGCGCTGCGGGGAAGAGCTGCGCGGCTTGTCCCTCTCCCTCCTTTGTGTGCTTCGGGTTTTTATTCCCTTCATTCCTCGGGCGCACTTTGCCCTCTTTGTCGGTGGGAGGCGAGGCGGGGGCTGCGCTCCCCCCGCGGGGGACCCTCTGGCCCCGGCCCGCCCTGCCCGGCCCCGCTCCCGCCGCCGCGCACCTGGGGCGCGCCAACGGCCAGGCTCGGGTCGCGGATCGGCTTTGCCGTAACGGGATTAAGCGGATCTCGGTGACTTTTTCCGTGCTAAGTACTTTCCGGGAGAGTGCGATACTACGTGGGAAGCGGGAGAGATGTCACCGATGAATTAGGGATATTGTTTACCCGGGTTTTTCCCCCTCGGGAGGGGCGGGCCTCTCGCCAGGCGCACTCCCCCGACAGCGGGGGCTTGGGCTGCCTTTGTTATGCACAGAATTCTTGAGATCTTTTATACTGGCACATCCCGAGTGGATTCCAGCCGTGCCTCGGGCTTTGGCTAACTGGGTCAGGGGAAGTTTCTAGTTAACAGGGAACTGTAAAACAAAGGGACAGGCAGTTCCAGGAGCCAAATGCTTGATTGCCCTGTTAAAGTGCCTTGGCGGCGGTCTTGTTTATGGTGCCGGAGCCCGGGCATACGGGATTTGCGTCGTGGAGTGTCAAGGTTGATCTACCAGCGGCATGCACTTTTTTAATAAAACAGCTCTGCCCTTACGCTCCCTCGACTTGAAACCTGTTTCCTCCGCACATTTTCCCAGGACGAAAAAGTACGTGCAGTCTGAACATGCTTGTGTGAGAGTCATATACTCCTCTTTCAGATGGGTTATCTGAAAACTTTCAGTACCTCCGGTGTTGCTTTCTAATAGTTACTCACTTAGAAGAGCTGGAATCTCTGAATACTCTGCAGTCTAGTTTCTATTTATAAACTGGCGTCGAGTCCAGCAGCTAGGATGGGGTTTGGAAGCTCTCAGCCCGATAGTCATACTCCAGCAGAGGCCACCAAAGGTCTGCTTTGTTTCAACCTTTGCATGTAGTTATCAAGGTGGGATGGTTTGAGATTAATTAAAAGAAATTAAAATCACTTACCTTTTCTTTTGCTCAGCAGAGTTTTATTTTAAAGCTTTAGGACTGTGATCCAGCTGTGGTTCAGAGAAAAGAAAAAAACAAACCCACAAAACAACAGGTGCTATAACTGTCAAAGTTGCTTTTTTGTTTGTTTGGGTGTTGTTTTTTGAGGGTTTTGTTTGTTTTTGTGTGTGTGTGTGTGTTTGTTTGTTTCTGAATCATTCATAGTGTAAGGATCCATTTGTAAGTTCTTCCGAGCAATGACCCTTACCAGGATCCATGAGGTCTGCATGTCAAGGATCAGGTACTGGAAAGCACGGGAAGTCTGCTTATGTAAATGGATGCACATTGATAGATCTTCAGGCTGCTTGAAGAGGCCTTGAGATGATTTGCATATAGGAAGCATATGTGGGCCATTTAGACATGGTCACTAAGTTACTGGTCACTATAGTTAGTATAACTGAGTGCTTGTAAGGACTTTCGTCAGGCTTCTGAGGAAGCTTTCTGCATGTATTTTACTTTTAGGTGAGTTTACTGTTATAATTCCTTCCAGACTGTTATATGCAAACATCTTAATGCCCTAAACATTGCATTCAAGTAGTGGTAGAGACTCCTCTTGGCAAAAGGAAGTCACTGTGAATTGGAGAAACTGCGTCTCACTTTAACTGCGTTCTGTGTTGCCGTGTATCGCAATGTCAGTAGCTGCTACTGTGCCCAGTGCCACTACGCTGGGGTTTTGTGAGACTGGAAATGAATACTGGGAATTATGCAGTGGGGTTAGGATGATCTGAATACTTTGCATGAACTATAATCTCAACAGAGCCCTTCAGAATGAAGCATCAAAGTAATTAAGTGTCTGATGCTTTTTTGATTGCTTAATCCCCCCTTTCCTGATTCAGTGTCTTCTAAGGACAGGCAGGAATTATTCCTTAATAATCAAAATAACGCTTAGGTGCTGATGTGGTTCACAAAATGGGATGTGTTGTACCTTTCTGATTTTTTTAAGAATAAAGGTTTTATAAAGTTCCTGGATCATAGTAACCCTCAACTAGGGAATATTACAGATATTCCATAACTGCTCCAGAACTGCATTTAATTTAGAGCAAATTTAGATGATAGCATTTGGGTGCGTGTTTTAACAGTTACCAACATTGCCTCCAGAACTTCCTTGTAGGGTAAAGGAAATCTCTTATTACAAGGCTGTTGTCTTTTAATTGCTGAAATAACAGTAACACTTGCAAGGACAGTGTAACTTTTGTTGTGCTTTGGCTGTACCTGTTTCATCTTGGAATGAGTCATTCTAGTAACAGGGGAAAGAAAGCACTGACACAGTGTGACAGCTACAGTTTTTTCAGGTTAGAGATTTTCAAGTCTGATTTATTTTCAAGGAGGTATAAAAATACTTCTTGCTGAGGAAAAACTGAATTTATTAAATCTGACAATTGATCCTTGATATCAACTGCATAAGGCCTGTGAATCTTAATCCCAAACTGCAGTGAATTACTGTGAACTTCAGAAGACTGCTCAAAAATTATGCAATCTATTAGTAAAAGAAACATTTATGGCAGTAAGGATATAGGGCATGATTTTTAGGCATGTTTTCTAATATATGGATGTCATGATTTAGGGTCAGGACAGCCCCTTAGACCTATAACAGATGTTCTCTGTTAACCCCCCTCACTCCCCAACGGGGAAGAGAAAGGCAGTAAGGCAGAGAGACTTCTATCAATTAAAAAAGGAAATTAGAACAGCTTCAATGGAAATTAAAATAATAATCATAAAAATGGAATATATACAAAACCAATATCAAACTCAATCCCCCCTGAAGGCAATTATGTCACCATCACCACTGATGCTGTGGAGCAGGCACTGGCAAAGTTCCAGACTGGACCCAGTGGCAGACAGGAACCGCCTTCAGGAGCTGGATTCTGGAACTGGATTCAGGAACACACAGATTGGGATGGAAGGCAGAACAGGCAGAGTCCCCCTTGGATGCTGGCCATTGAAGAAGTGAGAAAGCAGCTGGAAGGGACTTCAGCTTTATACTGAATGTGATTTGTATGAGATAGAATCTCTCCTTGGACAGTTTAAGGTCACTTGTCCCTTCCACTCCTCTCTGCAGGTGCAGCCTATTATTTTCTGCACCCCCCAATGTGGTACACAAGACCCAGCAGTGGCCTTGGTCTGCACACCAGTCCTTGGTAGTAACTCTAAACATGGGCTGTGATCACTGCTAGCAGCAGACACTGCCTGTGAGAACAGGCTGCTGACTTCAGACAGTGCAGTTAGTGAGAAGAACTGAGCTGAAAAGTAAAATCACTGAGCAGAATTCATTCTATTCTAACTCGGACCAGGACGCCGGATCTTGCCATAGTGAAGTGGGTTTGCAAATGGTGAGTTACCTACAAAGACTGCAGCACTGAAGTGGGTATGACTCTTTTTGCACACCAGTTTATGTCATCCTTCACAGTTAAATGTATGGTTTCAGTCTCTTGACCAAGTACTTTTAAGTTGTTTGGGTAACCCCAGAGAAGTACTCAGAATTAATTTCTAAACAGATTTTGCTTCTAGATGCTTTTGTCACAATATAGCTGCTCACCTACAGTGTGTTCTTCTTAGTTACCTGAACTTACCATCTTCCTCAGAAAGAACAGCACTGTGTTAGATGCTTATGTCTGCTCCATTGTAAAGTGTGCTTTTTTTCTTTTCCCTCGAGTCTTTGGAGCTTTCTGTTGCCTTTTACTGGTCTTTTACCAGTACTAGGGTTATCCAAGTCCCACTTAAGTAACTTCTTTTTAATAGGTAAATTGTGATTTAGAGCTTGCTGCCTTTTTTTTTCTTTTTTTTTTTTTTACCAAACAAAACCTGCGTGGAACAGGGGAGGGCTGAGATTTTTTTTTTACTTAAATATTACATAATTACAATTATCTGTGACTGCAGTGTGGCAATTAAACTGCTTCATACAGCAGCAAAGACCACTCCAGGTCACTTTCTAACTTAAACTACTAATATTTGGATTGTGTTCTTAGTTGTTTTGTCAGTTGTTGTTACTTTCTTTTAAATCAGATGATTGCTTTTTGAAAGTGAATGTTTCTAGGCGATACTGTAGATTTCTGTTTCAAATGAGAATGCCGAGTGATGTTGCTCCTTTCTGTCCAGCGTTGGATGACCCTTTTCGGTTGTGAATGTATTAAAGATGTTTACAATCCAAGTCTAGTAATGATGAAGTGGTCTGTGGGAGCTCTAGTCTGTTGGCTTGTATGGCATCTACCCTGGTGTGTATTCAGCAGCAGCAGGCTTTGTTTTTAGGAAACATGAGCTACCAAAGTCTCACAAGTCAGCACTGTCATTGTGTTGAAACCCCAGATAACCATGTCTCCTAATAAGGAAGAATGTGAAACTAATGAATGTTTCACATGTTTTCACAGGTATATGTGAAAATGAACAGCATAAACACTGCATGATGCAGTAAGAAATGTGCAAGGAAAAAATACCTTTTTATTCTGATTTTTTTCAGTGCCTGCTCCTTTTCCATACTGTTGGCTTTCCTTCTGCTTTATACCAGAAACCCAGAACTGCTTTTGAGAAATTTCTTTTTATTTCTTAAAGGTATGAAGATTATCTCAAGTGTGGTCTATGTGAAATGTCAGACTTAGGATGTCTAGTTAAGTGTGTGTATATTTTCATTTATCTAGGCTTGAGTTCAGGTATTTTGGACCACTTTGGATTTTTTCCTCAGATTGGCTCAGTAATGCCTCTTCCAAAGGCATTTTGTTGTCATTACCCTGTCATACCAAACAACTTCTTTACCATCAGTTTACATACATTGTATTGATAAAGAGCGCCTGAACTCAACAGTGTCAGACTTCATTTAAACCAGGGTTTCACATATTTGTTCAAGCTATTTGTTATTTGCTTTGCCTTGTTAGTTTGCTTGTTTGTTGTTGGTTTTAATAGATACTGGAGAAAACCCATAAATCTCTCCTGTATGTCACTGTTAACAGCTTGCTTTCTCTATTCTAACATCTGCTTCATCGAACTCTGCTTAATAGCCAGCAGATTTGACTGCGGGTGTCTCTAGCCTCCTTAGCACAACTTTGTATAAGCTGATTCTGAGAATCTCCAGGAACATATGGACTGTTCAGGCAAGGGACAATCTCTAAGGAGGGGCCAAAAGCAAATGCAATCTGTGAAGCTGTGTGAAAGAAGTTTCCAGGTCCTCCTCTTTCTCTTTCCATGAAACCATTACTGCTTTCATACCCCCAGTCTTCTCCTTGATGCTCTTTTTCCTCAAGATTGTTTCAACAGATCAAGCTTTACATAAACGTTGATTGTTTTTCAAGCTGCTAGCTATATGGCTTAAACAAAACACACGTGTGTTCTGGAAGTTAACAATTGTCTGCCATAGTTATTCTTGTCACCCAGAAGAAAATCCTGTAGGAGAAGAACTTTATATCTTTGCACTCTTCAGAAGAGAATTCTTTGGTCTCCAGGTCTTACAGAGATATTTTTGTTGAGACATGAGAAAGAAAAGGATTTTGTCTCTTTCCATAGATAGAAAGTAATCTGTGGCTGCATTGGGCAATGATTATCTTCCCTGTGGTTGATCTGAAGTGACTGAAGATGTGATCATGCTTCTGTCATCAGTTTGCATAAAGTATGCTCTACATCTAATTAAGGGAGTATGACTCTATTTTCAACTGTCATGGATTAGAGCAAAAGGAACCTTTTGCTTTGCTCTCATAAATGATTCTTTAATGCAGAAAAGAGCTTCTGTCATTCTTTCCCCATTCCCAGATATGACTTACTTTCCAAACCATCCACTGCAATTGAGTCAGTAATTTTTGCAGTGTGGATGAAAATAAGGAAACTTCAGAACTGCTTTTAGGAAAGTCATCTGTGGGATTTGAGATCATTGCCGTAAGACTGAAATGTTGGTGAGTTTTCCTGTTTCAGCTAAGGAAGCAAAGAGACAAAGAGTAGGGAATTTTGAAACGGATAAAGAAAACCTGATGGTTTCCGTGGAGTGCTCTTTCCCTGTAGCCAGTGTATCTTGGTGACAAGTTGTTGCAAGTGTTCTGGTATGTTGCCACTATACACTGTATCAGTTCGATAGAAATATGTGTTGTTGGATTTTCTTGCTTTTGTAAACATACTAGTAATTCATCTGAGAGATCTGCAGGGAGAAGATTATCAGAGAATGCAAATGTAGTGAATAAGCAGAGAACCTTTTTAGCTGAACAGTGAGGCAATTGCTTACTGTTATCTTTTTGGATTTGGATAAGGAACATGAGTTCCTGAAGTTGACACAATTTTTTTTTTCCTATCAGTTAAATTCTTAGGTTATGTTTGTTCACTTGCATGTTCCCAGTTAGAAAAATTGTGCTTTATTCTTACCAATAAAACTTGGTGTCATTCTTCCTGAAAAAAACCCAAAAAACCAGAAGGGGAGTGAATGATAACTCCCCATCAGGAAACAATGGATGAAGGTATGTTATGGACCTTTTGTTTGCTTGACAAAAGCCATCCTTCACTAACAATGGATGTACTAGCAGCACTGACTTTCTGTTTTCAAATAAAGTTGAAGAGAGTTGATAAACTGAGTCAGTCTTACTCCCTTTAGACACTTTGAAGATTTCATGAACCATTTGGCCGAAAGCAGTACTTGGAAGTAACTTGTGCTTGTTGTGTGAGCTTGGCTTCTCTGTGTGCAAGGCTAGTTGTGAGGTACCTGTTCTACTCAGAATTAGTTGGCTTTGACCAAAGAGACAAAAGATGTACCAGAGCTACACTAAATGCTTTTTAGACTTTGCAAAGGACTCTGAGTTTGAAAAGTACTTCAGGGAAGTTTTTGGTTTTGTTTTGGTTCTTAATAAGGGAAAAATTTAGGGTAAAAAAAAATGTTAAGGAGGGGGACAGAAAGAAGTAACAAAACTTCATAGGAGAAATTCTGATAATACTAATGTTGCTAACAAAACTGATTTTGAGGGGAAAAATGTATTTTATCAAAATATTTCTTCATTTAAATAAAATTTAATACTGTCATTGACTATTACAGTCAGAAGGTTCTTAAAAAGTGGAATAGTCAAAACTGCCCACTTCTTGTCTTTTCCCAGTCAGTATTGCCTTTGAAGTAGAGTTGCCAAAGCCATCAGAAGCCAAGATACATTCAGGCTTAATGATTTTAGCTGTGCTTGCAGACTTCTAATAGTACTTCACTTTCCTAAGCTTCTTAATACTTTGTATACAGATGTTTGAAGTTGTTGTTAAGTGGTTTTTGTTGAGTTGGGGCTTTTTTTGTTTGTTTGTTTCTTTTGACTTGCAGAAGTAATTCATTGCTTAATTTCATTTCTGTATGTTTAAAATTTTAACTAATTTCGTGAACCCATCACAAATTTTCAGACTGCATATTCCTTGCCTATCAGCATGCAACTAGGTAGGGTACTCCCTGAATCTAAAAGAAGCTTGATTTTATTTTGCCCATGGATTACAACTTAGTAATAACTTGAGATAGTTCAGTGTGTACATGTGTTTACATAACCTACAAATGTAACTGGATATTAAACACCAAATACAGGTAGCACAGGATTGTAAGTAAAATTGGACCTGGCAATGGTTGTACAAATCTTCTTGTTAAGAGCTGAATGATTTACAGTATAAGTGATAAAAACTGGTGGTTTTCATCGTAGCAGTTTGTAAATAAGTAGCATCCAGTACGAAGTCACCCCAAAAGAAATATTGACGTCTAATAATACTAGGGAACTAAAAAAATGGACAGTTTACAGAAGAAGTTGTGGCTGAAGTCTTCAGTCTTCCTGTCTCATCTGTTCTTCTTACATTTTTATCTATATTACTGCAGAAGAGCGTAATTTTATATAAATATATATTGAAAACATTGAAGTCTTTCTTACTATCTAAGTAGTATTGCAACATTTCCTTAGTTACTCTTTTTGCAATCAAGGACGCCCCTCTTAATACTGCGACTTGACAGCATTTCCAGAATGTCCTGGTTTACTTCAACATGTACATCTGTCTCCACCTTTCTAGTTAGTACCTGAGGTCTTTGGCATGCACAGTTGGTTACCTCATGGATAGAATAATTTTGACATGGTAAGTGGCTTCTGGCATTGCGTGTTGCACATTTGAATGACTAGTAGGTATCATAATGGGAATCTAGAGCTTTCTTAATTCTGTACAAGCCACGTGAGGAAATGTTTCTCCATGCTTTTTCTGAACACATCAGATAAATCCTTTGTAACACTTCCAATGTACGGGCCCTATTTTTGTCTGTCACAGTGTCTAAAACGGTCTCAAGTTTTCTGTACAGATTTCTCTTATTCCCTGGATGGATTTGACAGAGAAGTTACCTAGTGCTCCATTAGTACTTGAAAGATTATAGACAGCAGAGATTTAGCAAAGGATTAGTCAATGGGAGAGTGTGCATTATCCGGCCAGGCTTAGAACCGTGATTGTCTCTTCAATCATTTTCATTAGTGTCTTATTCAAAGATTGAATTATGTAACAATGACGTTTCTGGGAATCTGGTAGGAGTTTTCTTTGGTTTCTCTCTCCTGATAACTCTCCAAGCCTGGGGGAGAGGGGGGAAAGCATTATTTTTATGCCTCAAACTCACAGCATGTTTTAAAAAGCAGCAGTTCAGATAAGTGAAGAGGCATGACTTCAGTCGCAGTATCTGCATTTGGATGATAACTTAGCGTGGCGGAACTCTTGAGGGAGGCAGAATGCGGTACAAGAAATACATAACGATTTTAGAAGCAGCGATAGGTATTACTCCCCTTAACAAGAGGGAACTGCTTCCTGAGGGTAGACATGCAAATCTGTGGCAACATCCAGGGTAAGTGTTTAAAAAAACAATCGGTGAGTACCTATGCAAAAACCTGTGCTCACCTTGAATCATGCAATTTTAAAACTTGATATTAGAAAAGAGGAGAGTAATTCATTAACAGGTAATCTTTTTTCTACCTTCCAAACAGTGTGTCTTCTGCAGTTGTAGTTAAACTTTGTGATTTTGTTACAGATCTGTGTACTACTTGCCCTTGGCTAGTAGAATGAGTAGGAGGTGTTATGTCTAAATCAGGAGTTTGCTGAAGAACAGAAAGGATAAACAGGTGTATACTCATCAGAATGAAAACAAAATGGTTGTTTTGTGTTTATTGCTTACTGCTAACCTGATTTGTGTATGTGTGTATTCCCCGTCCCCTCTCTTTAAAAATATGTTTAATTTTATCCATGAGAGAATTAGCAGCTTCTAAAAGTGTGAAAGAAAGACAGTTTTCTCGGTGTGACACTTACTCTGCTAGGAAGCAAGAGTTGTTAATATTTAGGAATACTGTTTCCCTAAAGGAAAGTTTTAGTTATTAAAAGAGAAGTCATTTAAGGCTATTAATATTCAAAACATGAAATACTGGGCATTCTGGTTTTGTTACAAACAACCCGGAGTGCTTTCCTGTACCACACAACTTGAGTATTAGGCTTTGGAAGGTTCTTTCTGTTCATGACTGTTCTCCTCAGAAACTTTGGGGGTGTGGGGGGGTGTGGGTGTGTGTGTGAAAGGGGCTTGTGATTCTCTCCTACCTGCCCCTATATGATTACCGTCGATGGATGGGTATCTTTGCAGACCTTCTAGTCCCTTGTATTTCTGTTTTACATTAGAATGCTGTCACCGTGTTTCAGATATTGTAGAGGAGTGCAAAAGGCGTTTGTGAGAGGCTTTTGTTTGAGAGCATTTAATATGTTTCTTCTGGTCCAGAATAGTTTTGTGTAAGCAGGACTTCAAAGAAAACCTTGTAGTAAAACTGTGACTGTTTGGGTGTAACTGAACTCTGATTTATCCTGTAACATTTCCACAAGAGCACTTCCTCTAATGGTGGTAGCAACAGTAAAAGCAGTTAAAATACACTGCACCATAAGATTTTTTGGTTTTTTTTCCCCCCAGATGTATCACCAAATCCCCAAAATCTAGTCCAGAAAGCTGATGCTGACAGTTTAGAACCTCTTATTAACACAAGTATTCTTCAAGTTGGTCCTGAGCTTCTGGTATCATGTTAATGAGTGCTTGTAGCGCTGCTTGTTAAAAATCTGCCCATTAAAGAGGGTTCTTAGTACTATGTATTTGGACACAGGACAGCACAGTGTCCAGACTGTGACTTCCTTTCATTGTTTCATGTAAGTTATCTACATGCCAATCTCTTTGAATTTTGTAGCCACTCTTTACGTGTTGATAAAATGGTACGTGTTTGCTCTCAATACTTTGAAGAGCTGCGTTGGAAATTAATGGTACATTCTTGCAGAATTCCTCTTTGTTTTCAAGTAGGTTTGTTTGGACAGAGGCACAGCTTGAAACAAGCCATCTAAAAATGAAACTTGCTAACTTTAGTATCCTCTATTTTTTTGTTTTGTAACTGTGACTGCTCAGATTTCATCTACTGCTGAGTGCTAATCATTATCAAAGTACTAAAGACACTACCCCATTAATACTTGGGTTTATTTCCAGCATTCTTAATCAGGCATCTCCCTCCTTTCAGGGAAAGGTTTAGTTAATATGATTGTTGTACACGGTTGGAATTCCAAACTGGTTAAGATGTATTTGGATTATGTTTGGATTTACCATTCCAACAGTTTCACAAAAGCAGTAAAGCTGTTTTTTTTGGACTGTAATAGGCATCCCTTTTATGTTTTCATTAAAACTCTCAGGGAACTAAAGGTTGATAACCAGCAATTATGGCAAAGTAAACTGAGTTGAAGAAAAAAAGCACTCTTCTTTCTGTAGACCACATATTCTATACAACTAGAATAAGCACATTAATAACTCACTTTGCTATCATCAGCTTATCACTCAACTTCTAGAGGTACCCTGTCACATTCATATATTAAAAAAAAAAAGTTTAAAAAATGTATGTGTATAGGAAGAAATAAAAGAAAAAGGCAAACAAGCAAAAAATCAAAAAATCAAGCTGCCCCCAAAACCAGCAACCAAAAAAACAAAGGGCAAAACAAACAAACCCAAAACTGAGCATAATGAGACAGCTTCTAAAACTTTATACAGAATGTAGGATATTAAGGTCCTCATCTGTCATCTCACTGCATAAATTCAGGTACATGTTTAACTTTAATACTTCCTTTATTCATCTTAGTCATCTCCTAAAATAAAAAGTAGTATTAGAGTGTGATGCCAGCTACAGTGGCATCACTTGACAGTTGTGAAAATCTTAATTAAAGACCGAGGCTAAGGTGCAGAAGTGGGAAAGACCAATACATTATTTTGCTAAAGCATTAATTTACATTTCTATACCAAAGGCATTATAAAGTATGCTTTTCTACCTCCATTTTTCTTTGGAATAGTAATGTGATTTCTGTGACAGATCAATTTTTGTCTCTTTTGGCATCTTCAGACAGAGGCAAAGTAAGGGCCGTTTGGTAGTTTGGGTTTATCTTGCTTGTATAACTTTCCTGCAGCCTCCAGAATAGTATTGTGTGCACAGCCAGGAACAATAAAGCTGGCGTTTGTTCGTAAAGCACAGCATAGCTCTCTTGCTGCTCTTTGGTGATCATGGAAACACATATTAAGCATCCTTTTGTTCTGTGACTTTTACAATCACGCCTTGATTTAAAACAGTAGTTTACTACTTTCAGAAAGATGCTTTTATGCGAGAAGAATCAGCAGAGGGAAAGGGACCTCCTAGCTTCACAATGTGATGTCTCACAGGTGCTTGCATTTTTGAAGTTTTCAGGAAGTTAATCTGAGATAAAATGTATTTTTAAAATATCTTAGAAGTTTTAAGTTTCCTTTTTTTGAACCTGGGACCTCATTATGATCATGGTCAGGAAGAAGTGGGTGCCACACACAAGGCACAGCAATAAAATGTGAGGTAGACTTGTAGATAACTGGGGAAGCTCTGGAGAATTCTTTCAGTATCTCCATGCTATAGCTCTCCTGTCATCTATAAATTGCTAATGAAGTATTAACTAGAATAATGATTTTTAAAAAAAAAGCATTAGAGAGGGGGGAAAAAACCCAACAAAACAAACTAAAAAAAAAAAACCCCAAAAAAACGCAAAACCAAAACCCAAACAAACAAAAAAAAACAACCCCACAAACAAACCACAAACCACTGGCTTCTGTTTTCTATTTCAGTCACAAGTTCCTTCATCTAAGTTAAACCACTAATTTTCTGTTTTCCTACACAGGATAATCAAGGGCAAGGACAACGGGTGGGGTAGAGGACGAGTCCTCTGACAAGGATGCTGGATGGAAGCTAACATACTGCTTGTGCAGAAGAGGGTAGCTGGGGCCTGTTGAGCAGAAGGAGCAGAAAATTACATGGGGAACTGTTTCTTTTATATCATTTGGCAGCTGGAGTTAAGTTACCAACTGAAATCCCTGGAGCACAGGAACCTGATTGTCCTTACTGAGGTTATGCTGAAGATGCAGTGCTCTTAATATCTTAACTTTGTACAGTCTTATGCAAGCTAAGCTATTAGTGTAAGTTAAAACGACAAGCCCAAATGCCTTGTGGAGAGGTGCAACAAAGGGGATATAAGCAAGCATCCTGTCTATACCATATTTAGCTTGAAGACACGTGTTGTTGCCTTGTGTGAGGGAGAAGTCCGTGATTGAGGACTTGATTCTTGATTCAAGCACCTGGTGAGGGATGGTGCTTGAATTTACACTTGCAGCAACACTGCAAACTTAATATTGTGGAGTATCTTCTCTATTCAAGCAGCATTTGCACTTGATTTACAGGGAAGGTAAAGCATGCCACATCAATCAGGGAAACATGTTTTCTGTCCTCTTTAGGACTTCAGTGTCCTGGGCTTCACAGTCACTCTTTTGTGATTATAAGTGGCTTAAATGAAACTTTGTTTTTCAGGGAGCAAACTACTGCATTGCCGTCACCTTGTGAGTGGAACTGGGAGCACAGCTGTGCATCAAGCCCAAAGCATTTCACAGCAAGTAGACAGAGACATTCAAAAATCATCATCCCTTACAAGGTACTGGTCAAATCGCATTTGTTAGAACTGGCAATTAGCTTAAACCAACAGATTCTTGTCACGTGCTGACTATAATGTTAATTCTTTTACCTGTGTTTTTATAAGATTTTAGGAAAGTGTGCTTCACAACAAGACTAGTTCTTTTGGATTCCTCAAGCAACTTAGAATGAGATCGTGCACATTTGCTGAAAGCTAGATGATGTAGAACAGGCCTCGTGAAGCGGAGAGACTTCTGCAATGAACTCGATATTCTGCTAAAGTTATGCAAATAATAATGCACAGGCCTGTACTAGTTCATCTCTTAGCTAAACGTTGTTAAAGAAAGGATTTAATATATGGTGATGTCTTCAGCAAATATAAATATTTAGCATGGGTTTAGAATTAAATAAATTACTTTAAGCACAGAGGCTAATATTAATGCTTAGTGACTCAGTAGAGTCCTGGGAAACAGAATAGCCACACACAGGGAGAGTTGTTTTGCTGCATATTTTCTTATAGTACATCATTAAGGTAAATATAATCCTTTTGGCATCTTAACCTTGCTTTTGAAACCTTTTCTCAAGTGCTTCCAGAGAGAATAGTCCTTAGTTTTATATGTTAATCAAATGTGCTTGGCTTGTTTTTGTAAAGCATTAACAGAGGACAATTTTGATCACTGTTGCTGCTTTTGTAATTGACTTGGAAATGTGGATATCAGTTGTTTGGTCTTTCTAATTTGTGATATATGGAACCAAAGTTACTCAAAGTTAGTTTAATGTTCTGGGAGTGAGGGGAGAGGATCCTAGTTAATAGAATTCTAAAGACATGACAGAAAAGGGAAAAAAAACAATGGCGTTATATAAAACAACAAGCAAGCAAGTACTGTTCAGTTAGGGCACTGCATGGGGGAAAAGATGAGAATATGAGTGAAGCGTAGCTAGGCAGGAATGTTCCAGTTCAGGTCTTCAGCAGATTCTAGCATTTTTCCTCAAAATAAAAAACTTTCATACAGTATGCAAACCTTACATTAGGTTGTGTAGATACTTGCAAACACAACTCGGTGAAAGAAACTGCGGAACTATGTATCCATGTGGTGGGTTGACCACCTGGCTCAGCCAGACCCACTACAATCCACTATCGAAAGATGTCTCAAACTGCATCCAGCCACCTTGCCCGTGGGCTGCCAGTAGTTGTGGAACTGGCAAGTGAATGACTGGGCTGGCTGTGTCCAGTTGCGTTCTCACTATTCTCCCTTGGATTCTCACCAGCTTGTTTCAGTTCTTCGTTGAAAACAGCACCCAAAGGTGAGCAAAGTACCCTAGCTGGAACCTTGCTATTACTGAACAGGACTGCAGAAATGCTTTGTTTCTTAATGAGCTCCTCAGCAGGAGGCTTGCCAGTAAAAATAGGATGGGGAGAGGCAAAGCTTTGAAGCATAGTTTTAGTTCTCTAAAGGACTAACTTGGCTGAAGAACTGCTGTCTGGAGCTTTGTTTTTAAAATTAACCTCTGTATCAGGGAAAAAAAAAAAAGATTAATGAGGAAGTTTTGTGTATGTTACCTCTTTGTATTCCGCATATTCTTTTGCTTGTTCTTAATAAGTATAATCTCCATGAGAATGGGATCTTTGTTTTCTTTACTGTGTTGTCTTAATTAATTTGAGTGGTAACAGTTGATTACCGTGGTAAGGTTTTTAATGTCAGCCCTGGTTTCTAGTGAAGAAAGGCAGATAAATTGCTATAAGCAGTGGGTTGTTTCACAGCTTTGCAAGGAGTAGTCAAGAAGCATGGAGAAGAGAGGAAGGAAATGAGATGCAAGCAAAATGAATGTTCAAACAGTGTGCTCAGTGTGGTGTCTTCAGTTTAAAATTAACAAGATGGAGGTGGGGAAGAGCTTTCAAGTGTTGATAGGCACTTTTATATGGTGTTTGAGGAGAAAAACAGTACACACTTGTGCTGTTTTGTTCAGACTACTTTGATATTTTATTCTCTAGAATAACAGTACCAGATTTTGTAGCTTGTTAAATTAAGAGGTCAAAGTGCTTATGCTAAAGAAAGTTGCCTCAATTTGCATAGTGCTTATAGAGGTGAGGTGGCGGGATGTGTTGTATGATCAAGTAAAGTCACTGTTGAAGTCCCTGGTTTACTCCCTAGCAATAGGTCATGCTATTTCCTTTGCTGGCCTTAATTACCAGTGTAATTTTCAAGATGCTGCAGTGTAGTTTAAAACATTGCACAAGTAAATGTGTTTAGAATAAACAGACCATATTTCTTCATTCTCCCCACTACCACTTCTTGTTGACCATTATCAAACACCTCTGCATACTCTTATGATGCTTTTCATCTATCCTGTGAAATGTGTTATACGGATAAATTTTCTAATTTGCCTCATCTTCTGTCAACAAAGCAAGCGATGTTCTGCTGTTTTTAGCAGAATAAACCTGTTAATATCTCCAGTGCTGTTCCCAGTTTTTCAGCATGTGTTACTCACAGTGAATGTTTTTGATTTTATTGGTGAACTTGAGTTTAAGTTTGGCTTGGAATAGTGCTTCTTCTTGCTCTAATCATTATCTCCATGTTTAAAATTTTGTTGATTTGAAGTATCTAGGTAAATCTGTATGTCTAGGTTTAAAAATAAATAAATAATGTAGATATATGCTTACCATGAGAATGTCAAAATAGGTGTCCAGGTGAGCCACAGAGGATTTTGTATTGTTGATTACCCTAGAAAAAGCTTGTATGAAGTGTATGATGCTGTTTGGTGTGCTTTGGTGTTACTTTCAGGCACATGTGTGCTTTCTGAAATAACAGCCTTAGAACTGCTGCTTTGAAACCTGGAAAGGGTATATAGCTGTGCATCCTTACAGTAGCCAACATGCTGGACCCTGCAAGCTGCACGCCAAAATCTTTATGCTTCATAATCACAAGCTGTACTTCTGTAGTAAAGACAAGGGGCAGTCTTGGATGATAATTAATCAATGACAATTACTCTGCCTTAAAATGGCCCTTGAGTCACGCAGTAACCAAGGAATGACAGACTAATTCAGGTGGAAGGAGACATCAGGAGTTTTATAGACCAACCTCTTGCCCAAAAAAAGGTCAGCTGGGAGATCAGAACAGGTTGCTTGCAGTGTTACCCAGCTGAAGTTTGAAAGCCTCCAAGGACAGAGACAGTATGACCTCTCTGTGCCCTGGGTCCGTGGCTGGGCTGTCCTCACAAGGGAGAAGTCTTACATCCATCTGAACTGTTCTTGTCTGAACTTTGACCATCCTCTCCTATCCTTCCACCACACACCACTGTTAACAGCCTGGCTGCACTTCCTCAGTCTCCTCCCATCAGCACCAGTGGGCTGCTGTGAGGTGTCCTGAAGCCATCCTTTCTCCAGGCTGAACAAGCCTAGCTGCCACAGCCTTCTCTTGTAGTGCCTGTGCTTCAGCCCCCACTATCTTGGTGGCCATCCATTGGATTCACACATGATGTGCCAAGACAGTATTCATGGCTTCTCCTCTTCAGTCCCTGGAAGGCAGAGACTACGATGACTGTGCCATACAGGTGACTTTATCCCAGTGTAGAACTGCGCGTTTGAACCATATGTAGCTCCTCAGCAGTTTGAGGGCCAGAGGTCAGCTACCTACACATCCTCTAATCCTGAAGGTTGAATCTGTTAGGGCCCAGCTTGCTATATAAAGAAGCGGACATAATTGGATTTATGAATCATTTACGTAGGACTGGGATGACTGATTTGTGTGATTTTGCAAGCTGATGACAAACAGCAGTTTAAAGAGATTGCCTGGAAGGGAAGGGGGGAAGGCTGTTTGGCAACATGGTATTTTTAGAAAGTTCTACAGTGCCTTTCATCAGAGGATCATGGACACTTGCTTAAAAACAAAAGCAAAAACTGTCATCTCTGTTCAGGCAGTTCAACAACTGGACTAGCAGCCTATGTTCCTAATATCTCTTGCTGAAATCGTCTCCCCATTCTTTAAGGAGGTTGCCTGTTTGCCATACTGTCTGACAGCATTACCAAGTGTTGAACTTTAACATTAGGAGGAAAAAAAAAAAAAAAAGAACTGATATTTCTGATTGTTAGTGGGGCCAGATGAAAGGCTTGATAGTGGGGAGGAGGTGAATAGAACCTAAATTACAGTGTGGTAACTGCTCCTGGTTGCTGCAGGCAAGTTGAGGATAGCCTTACTTGGTCAGCAGGAGTAACTGTGAGAGGCAAGTTGCTTTAAATTTGCATCTTGTGTTATAGGTGTTCCCTATGAAGGAGCACAACTGCTGTCGTTCACAGTAGCATTAGACGTGTAATGGAATATGTCTTAGGTTCTGCAGTGTTTTACAGCAAGTGATCTCTCTAATTGACTGCTACACAGGCTGTAGATTCATTCTGATTGTAGGCAAACAATACCTGCCTTGAGTACTTAAACTGAAAACCTCAGTGGGAAATACAGTCACTAGAAGTTATTTGCATGTTTCTTATGGAGTTAATACCAACTAATCTTTACACAGAAGTTATTTTTAATATAGTCCACACCTACATAACATTTCATTAAATCCACAGCACATGATACTGCTTTGTTCAGTTATTGCACATGCACAATAGCTGGTCCTAAACATTGCAGAAGGCAGAGCTGCACGCTTATAGCCCACATGTAACTTTGACATGGTGTTTTTAGCTAGCCTTTACTCTCCACGATGCAGTATTCCTTCCAGGACTGACTACAACTGTACCTGCACCTCCTATTTCTAAGGCAGACAGTGAGTGAAAAGTGCATGCAGCCCTGCCTCCAAATACTCTGAAGTGTGCAGAGACAGAAGAGGTCATTTCACTGCGTCTCCCGCTCCGCTTCTGCTTGTGCTGCTGTCTGAGGTCGGTTTTGTCTTGTTTGTAGGTATTCTGTATAGTTGCTAATTATCCGCTATGCAGGGTCTTGTGGCATCGTGTAAAAGAAAATGAGTCAGGAGGAGAAATTACATCTAATTATTCATCTAAAGATCAGCTTATTTGAGCTGTGGTTTAGGGGCTTGGTTTTATTCTCCTTCAACTTAGAAGGGGAGAGGATGGGGATGCTGTCCTCCCATAGAGTAGCTGTTAGGTGAACTGAGTGGTTGTACCTGGTTGGTTTTTTTTTCCTGCCACAAGAGACAGGAACCTGTGGTGCTGGAGAAATTCCTGAATCTCTTGTCACTAGTTACACTGCTGTCTTGTATCCTTCCATTTTTCATTTAGCTGGCATCATTATCCTCTCAAGGCCTACCTGCATATCCACCTTGTGTGTATAGCTTGGTCAGAGGGCAGTAAGTACCAAAGAAAGCCTGAAAGTCTGTTTTCTGTGGTTGGACTGCAGGATAAGCGATGTTTAAATTGTTGTTATATTGATAGTTACATCAGTATGGGCATCTGGGCACTTGGCCAAGCTCTAGTGAAAGCATAAATAAGCACTAGAGGTCACTTACTGCTCACATTTGCAGGCTGGTATGGGATGATTTATCTGTCCATTGTGGCAGAGTAGCTGTTTGGTTTGAGAAAACAAATGAGAAAGCAGGAAAATACATGTATCCTCTGTACCGTTACAAGTGAGAAATTCTATGGACAAACATGGGAAATAGTTTGATAAGCCCGAAAGGATTGTTTTTCAACCGTATTTGCAGGAAACTGCATGGAGGCAAACTGACAGACCCTTCCCAGGTGGTGATTTGGGGTAAGGGTTTGAAAAGGCGCCTGTTTTGCTTGCATAACTGTGGTCAGTTTCTGCATCTGTGTTGCAGTGTCTCAGTCTAAGTCTGTGTGTTAAATTCGGTTGCTGCCCCGCAGCTCAAGGAAATATATCCTGATAACCCCACTATCAGTGATAACACTGCGTGGCTTTGATAAGTCGCAGAACATGCCAAAAAAGAGGCTTTAGGAGAAGTCACAGCTTTTGTCTGTTAACAGGAAGTAATCTTCCTTCACCTTGGACACAATGAGCAGATCTGTACATTGTTCTGACTGGCGTTGCCTGCGCTACCCAACAGCCTAGTGGGAAGTCAAGCACTTAGCTCTTCATCTTCTACCAGAGCCTGTGTAGAGGGACGCAGAGGTACTCTATGCTGCCAGGCACTTGGTAACTGTTTAGAGACTGCAGTCACAGGGATTGAGTAGCTTCTGCTTTCTCTGTCCCCCCTTAGGTCTGACAAATGCTCTCTCTCTTTAACTAGGCGGCAATAGACTTTTTCAAAAACAAAAACGGATCTTGCATCTGTAACTACGTAGCTGTCTGCAGCAAAATCCTACTACATTTTATCAAAGTCAAAACCTGCTGACATTGTTTTCATTGTCTTGTCATTCCAAGGAGGTTAAGTGTTGGAGGGTGGCTTTCTCCGCTGGTGCTGAGGGATAATACCTTATGCTGGTGTTCCCGGACAGTGATAGCTCTTTGCAAAGTTGCCTTGGATGCACAGAAGCGCTCAGTGGTGCAGAGTGGCATCTGTCCTGACTCGCTGTGTCTCATGGAGAAGTTCTCAATGCCAGATGCTGTCACACAAGTGTGAGGAGTTTGCCCCCCCTCCCCCAAGTGCTTTCCATGTTCCCAGTATGGCTTTTGTCATATACCAGACTGCTAGTGTTGCAAGAGAAGTTAGATTGAATCACTCGCAACACTGAGAAGAGGGACCAGATCAAAGAAGAGCAAAGTTCATGCTTTGGCATATTTCTGCCTTTTTCTCTCCAAATTTGAGAGTAGGCCATACAAAGTAACATGCTGTTTGCATTCTTTTCTTTGAAGTGCTGGCGTAAGAAAGCCCTTCCCTTGCAGTTTGTCCTCATTCTTAATTTCTTCCTTCCAAGGGTTGACTCAAGTATTGACTCATCTACCCAAAATGCAACTCTAGGAAGACAGTAGCACTGGGAAAGAAATCTGTAGTGCCAAAATCTGAAGTGTAGTGTGGTTGATCTGCCAGTCTTCTCCTCCTTAGTGCTTTTAGTGACCAGTCATTTCTGCAAGCTCTTGAGAATACGGTTACCTCAAACACATGCTTTTTTAAAACACGTAATTACAGCCTCAAGAGCAAGCAGTTCAGCAGTGTTGACTTTGAAATTGAGGTGGAAGGGCTGTTAGGGGTTGGGAAGGAAACCTGTTTGAGGCCGCAGACTTGGGGGAGCGATCAAGCGTGTGTTTGTGTGTGTGTGTGTGTGTTTGAAATCCGTGTCCTGCTAGAAATGACCGGTGTGTTTCCGTTTGAAAAACCGGGTCTGTGGATACTGTCCCACAGCCTCACGTCAGAAACGCTGCCCGGGCTGGAACCGCAGGACCCGTCTCACAAGGCATCAGCTGCTGGCCTCTGCCAAGGACGAGAATACAAGAAATATTTTTGTAAATGGAGAATAACAATTCTTTTCTTCCCAGAGAGAATGAAAATGTTTCTTCGCCTCCCCGGGGCGTTTTCGGGCTTGATTGGCTGGCGGCGCAGCGCGGCCGGGCCCCGGCAGTACAAAGTCGCTCTGCGGCGGGCTCCTCAGTGCCGGCTTTGTCCCTGCCGGGCTCCGGCGCAGCCTCCCGCCCGCGCCGCTCCCGCCGGCCAGCGGCCTGACCGCTTTCCTCCGGCCCCTCCCGGTCGCCGGGCTGCAGGCAAGGGAGCAGCACGCCGCAGGCTCCCGCCTTTGACCGCCGGGGCCGTGGGCGGCAGCGGCCAGCGGCGCGGCGGGGTCGGCGATGTTACTATGGGAGCGACGCAGGGCTCCGCCGGGAGCGAACTACGGGAGCCCGCAGGGGGGACGGAGCAGGTCGGTAGCCTCGCCGCGCTCCTCCTCCTGCCGCCCTCGCCCGCCGGCACCCCCCGCCCCGGCGTGGTAGCGTCCCCACCCCCGGCCTGGACCCTGCGGCGGCGGGGGGCAGAGGAGGGGCTCGGCCGCTGGGTCGGCGGCGCGGCGTGAGGAGCGTGTGCGGAACGCGCCCGTGCGGCTGTTCGGACTCACGCGTCCCTCGAACCCGCCGAATGTACCTGTGGCCAAGGCGGCGGCGGCGGCTCCTCCGAGCCAGGCCGGGACCGCCCTCCCTGCAGCCGCTCGTGTGAGGAGGGGGCACCCGCTTAGCGCCGGGCTTCCCGTTGCTCGCTCCGCGCTCGCCCAGCGCCGCGGGCTGGCCCGTGGCACGGCTGGGGCTGAAAATCCCGCGTGTCCCCACTGAAAGCGGAGCCGGGGGTTCAGGAGCAGGGGGCGTTCAGCTGCCGGGAGCAGGGGCTTGTGCCCTCTCTGTCGCTGCCCTGCCTCTGGCGGCATCCAGCGCCGGAAGACACAGGATACTTTTGTGTTTATCGGCACTGTTGTGCTCAGGATGCAGGTCAGTGTTTTCACCGAGAGTACTCCTGTTCCTGTGGAGAAACAAACTCCCAAGTTTGAAAAGGAAGATCCTCTTGTGTCTCTCCCCCTGGCCCTGGGCTCTTTTTATAAAGACTGTTTGCTTTTCATGGGAAAGAAAACGTGTTTCCCTTCACCTGTTGCTGAACGGTGGCAATCGGTGAAGCTAGGAGGCACCTAGGTGTAGCAGCAGCACCTGTCAGGACTGGAGACAGCGCAGTGTGCCTGCCCGTGTGCAGGAACCTCAATCTGTCTGTGGCCGTCTCCCCAGCTCCCGCTGAAACCGGGGTGGAAGCCATAAACAGAACTTACTCATGCCTTAATAGTTTGTTTTGTGGCTTGTAGTGTAATTTAGTACTGCAAGCACAAGTACGCTTTTTGTCTGTGGAGTCTGCGTGCATCAGCCAGTATCCCATATTGCATGTCTTAACGGCTATTTATTGGCCACTGGGGAACTATCAGCTGATACTTTATTTTATCTGATCCTTTATGGAGTTTGTGATTATTTTTTTTATTTTCTTTTTTTTCGGTTGGTGTTGGTTGGTTTGGTTTGCTTGGCTGGGTTTGGTTTTTTTTTTTGCTTTCTTGTTTGTTGTTGTTGGTTGGTAACTTTTTTTCTTATGTATATTTTTTCCCCTGTTTTTTGTTTTTTTAAGTAAACGACAAAGGTTGTGCAGTTGATGTGGGTAACTACCTTACACTTACTTCACCTTTCCTGTTCTATCTTCATCTCTTGTACCTAACTGTGGCAACTTGTCTGTTTCTTCTGAATCCATCTTATAAGCTCTTTGACACAGGTCCCATTTCATTTGATGCCTCTGTTGCTGTAGTACATTTAGCATGTAGCTGTGATCATTTGCTGGTGGTTCTGATGAGAAAAAAGTAAGTATCAATGGTGATGTTTCCCCTTTTCTTAGGGATGAGGTTTAAATGTGTTGACCTGAGATGGATGGAAACCCTGACTCTGCATCTGTGACCTATAGTAGTTGCAAAGTTTGCATTTACAGATAGACACTTTAAGCAACAGCCATGTAATGTATACATCTAAATACTGCATTTAAACAAAATCGTAGAGAGAATGGAATGGTTCCTGAAGTAAGAGACCTTGCAGTGTATTCCAGCAAAGGGTGTGCTGGTAGACTGTGCCGTCAGTCTCCTCCCATTTGTCCCAAATAGCAACATTTTTTGCACCTGCTTTTATGAATATTGTTGGAATCCTTATCCTTTTGAAGTTAAGGACAGTACTTCTGTTGGCTTGGTAAAAAGCATGTTTTGTCAGGACTCTGCGTGTATGGGGTTTCTTCAGACTGTTTTAGGGTCTGCCTGTCGTATGAAGAAATAGGAATCAAATGGTTTGGTTGCAGCTTCCTCTGTGTTTCACAGCTGTGAGTCCATGCACTATGGAAGTAGACCATGTTGGCTATGAACTCAGTAGCAGCTTCTTTGTCAGCAAAAAAGGAGCTTTGGCTGATCTTTTATTCTGCCTGTTGTTTGAGACTGTGAGAAAGTTCGTGTTTCTTACACATGCTGAACTTAAGTAGAGGAAAAGTTATCAGTGTGACTCCTGCAAGGGTTGTATTCCTTACATGACAGTTATGAGGAAGGCCACAGTTGTCTTTCTTTTATAAAGATAACAATTTGTTCATTATTTGTAGAAAAAGAAATACAGTCTGGAGAGATGCTACAGCTATGATTTCAAGTTCCTTTTTTTTGTTTGTTTGTTTGCCTTTTTTTTTCCCCTTAAGGATGCTATGCAAACTATGTGACAATCTATAACATTACTAGGAATTCTGTTTTTCACAGCTTGTGATTATTAGAACAAATGAGGATTCAACTGACATTGAAAACATTTCTTGAGTCTTTTGTGTAGTAGAAAGTGGTAAGTTGCAGTATTTTCTTAGGAAGGTGACATCACTGATGCTGCCGGAATCTCTTGTACGAATGACCTGAACTATATATGGTTTATGAGCCAAACAGGATAGTGTAAGTCACGACTGTGTGAAAATTTGAAAGGAACTTAAAATCACCTTGTATTTTAAAACCATATTTGGAATGTATTAATGATGAAAATTAAGAACTCGACAAGAATTTTCTGTGACTTGTTTCAAGAAGACAGGCACATACTGCAAACAGCAGCCTTAAGGCAGAATTATATTACTGAATGTGTCTTGGCTGGAACGTACAGTTGAAACTAATACGTACATGCAATTAGTCTTGATCCTATGTAAGAATAAAACCCCATATAACTTACTAAACAGGAGGAGAGATGCCTTCATGAACACTGCAGGCATCTCTATCCAGTAACTAAAAAAATACAATAAAGATGAAAATGGCCTTTCAAGTACAGTGGTAGGAGTCAACTAGGTAGGCAGGCAGATGATTGTCAGCAGCTTTCTGGGTGCTTGTGCCTTGTGTTGTACCCTGTTAAATAATTGAAGATCAGTATCTTTTTTTCATATTCTGCTTCTGGAGTCTCTCGATCTGATTAACAATAGTGCAGTAGTGTTTCACAACTGAATTTTGGATAAATGCTTCTTGTTAAGAAACCACAACATCAAAAAAAAAAAAAAAGAGAGAAAAATCTTGGAGGAAAAAAATAAACAACAAGCCCAAACAAAAAAACCCAGCTGTGATCTCTGATCTAATGGCTTTCTTCTACAACTACAATAAATGATTCACCTTTCTGTTATTGATTTATTACTTAATGATGTATGTACTCAAAGCCATACCTCTCCTATCAACATGCATGCCTACTCTGTAATGGGAAAGCATTTCAGATTCTCACCCGCTAGACTGTTAGTCAATGTGAGCTTTTTGGAGAGAATGCAGGATGTCCAGATAGGCTGTCATTTCAGTCTCCACAAACAAAGCTGTGAGGCAAACTGTTGGCCTTTGACTGAACTGAGCAGCTTGCTGCCAGGGTCAGCGCTTGGCACTGATTGCTCTTCTTTCTATGTTCCAGTGCTGCAAAATATCTGCTGGATAATGTGGGTTTCTTCTAGTGACCAGGGCTTGAGGATTCTTCTGCCCAGTCAGTGTTTGAGAAGCTTTTTGAAGAGCTGCAGAACAGGATGAAAAACAATTTACATTTTTGATTACTTTGTTTTCTGAAGTAATTTTTATTCCAGAAGTAAAAAATGGTGAATGGTTTTGAGGTTTTTTTTTCTGTTCATACAGTTGAGTTGATACATTTTTAAAGCAATTGAAGTGACAGTAGCATAGCTGATTGGTAGCATGTGCATGCATGCTCCTTAGATGATGCCATCAGAACTCCTGTTTCTGTTTAGAATTCTACTTGCATTGCTTTGTCTGTTGACTTACATAATGGTAAAAATTTACAGCTAAACTGTAGTTTTCTAGCACTTAAATTTTCCTGAATGTCTTGAAGTTTAGCATCAGAGATGTTGTTTCTGACCCAGTAGTTTGGCAGGATCTCCATTTCAGTTTCTGACAGCTGACAAATTCTTGTGTGTGCTTTACCTCAGTGTGATGTGGGTCAGGTTGCAAAAACTCTGTGGTCAGACTTTTAAACAACATAGTGTTGATTGCAGATGGATGCCTAATGGCTTTTCTGATAGGTGCTGTGCACTTAGTTCCCCTTCAGTGGTTAATGCTCCCCTAGCTACATGTGCACGCTGCCCAGTGCACCTATAAGGGTCAAAAGATAGGCTGGAATGGGGGAAGAAGGTGGGGAAATCTTCAGTTACACGCCTGAGACACGCTTGTCAAGCTGTTGGTAACATGTGAAAAGCCCCGTACCGGAGTACTGTTGGTACATCGGTCTTTGCTGTCCCTTTGGTGTACATGAAATACTTAGAATCTAGTTTGACACATATGGTATGACCTCAAGTATTTTTTGTGTTGCTTTTTGCTTGAAAGGTTATCATGATGCCTTCTTAATTTTAGTGTTGCTATGGTGTTAAATTATAGAATTTAATTCATTAAATTTCATGCATTAACTTCTCTGCCTGTTGTAATAATTTGACTTAATTTTCCATTCTTTTCCAGGTTTTATTTTCCTGTTTTGCCTTGTAGGAGGCAGTAGATGTGTTCCTAATGACTTCTGCATCAGTAAAGACAGACTAAAACTCTTGGATCACAATGATTTGAAAAGGGATTAAACTTTTCTTACCTTTTTGGAAGCTTTTTTGTTTATTGGCAGGTACATACTTCTTTTACTTTCTGATGGGAAAAAAAGCCTAACACTTCATCGTGGCTTGCTTCTGCTTTGTGTGTCAGAAGTCTCTTGAAGTGTATAATGCTCTTTCATGTGGCTCAGACCACAAGAAGAAAACTTTCTGTTACAAATCTCAGTTGAGAACGAACATTCAATTGCTACCAAAGTGAGCTTTGCTCTGAGTGGTAACTTAATGGAAGCATTTCTAAACCTTACTTATTCTGAGATGTTTAACTTTTTTAGCTACATATGAAAAAGGATTACCTTGTTTTTCCTCTCCCAGTTCTTTTTGAAGTCTCACGTGGTTTATGAAAGTGACTAATAGTTGCAAAAGGAGGAGTAAAATTTGTTCTGTCACTCCCTGCTCTTGTCCTGGTCAGCATATTCTTTGTGCACTTCAGTTCGCAGTTCAGTGGAAATGGCACTATTTCAGAGGGATGTGTCAGTTCGGTTTCATTTAATGGTTGAAGCGAAGCCTGAAGTTTCTTACGCTGATGTTACGTGGGTGCAAAGTGGTGTCTTCGTAGAAAGATTGCAGCAAGGGTTATAGTTTCAAACTGTTCTGCTGGAATCCTTTCAAGTGAAACCAGAATAGCTTCAGATAAGCCAGGATTAGTGCTTTGGGAAAGAATCAGCCGAGTGAAAGTTACAATCTTGATACCAAAGAAAAGGGGCACCTGATTTAACCCCTCTGTCTGTTGTGTTGATTTATTGGTTATTGGTTGACTGCTGTCATTAACACTATTGGTAGGAGTAATTTCTATGTAAGTTGGGGGCTATTTGGAATGTCCTTTTCAAGCAACATGTTTGAATATTAGCAGTTATATGCCTGTACAGAACTGCATGGTATACTACAGCTTCACATTCAACCTTGCAAAAGTAGGGAGAAGGAATGGAAAATATTTGAGCTTTACTACTGTCTTCTGCCCTTCTGTTGTTGTCTTACCTCAAAGTGTTTATCATTTTCATCAGATACGTGATGAGTTTCAGTATAACACAACTTTATATTGGATGATAGGTTGGTGGTTAAGCTGTCCCAGAAAACTTCAAAGCTGTGGGGAGTGTTTACTTTTAGTTTTGTTTGAAAAAGCAATTATACTCCTTTGGAAGCCCTAAGGAGGAAAATTTGCTCTGAGCTAAGGGATTCTTGAATGTGTTTTACTGAAGCAGGTGCAGCTGGCTTAATCCCCTATTTCATGGTAGTTGAGATGTTGGGAGGGGCTTGGTGATTCTCTTTGTTTGTTTGCTTGTTTCCTTTTCTTCCGAGTGTACTTGGAGGAGTATCAATATAAGACTTACACATCTAAAACTGGCAAATGCAATCCCTAGATGTGCATTTTCATCCGTGTGTCCCGCTGTATGTATGACAGAAAAATTACTGAACTCCCTTTTGCAACAGGTTTTGGTTTTCTTTTAGATATGTGCAAGACGTGTTAAAGTTTAGGGATGAACCTCCTCATTGCTTTCTGGTGTGACTGAGTAGGCTACTGAGGCATCTTGAGAGGGAAAGGTGAGTTGCTTAAGTCCTTGAAGGCAGGAGTATGGTGGTAGAAGGAAAGGAATGTGGAGAGGTATGACTAGTGTGACTGGAAAACAGATAAGAATTGGCTCATAAATCAATCTGTTTGTTGTGGTATATATCTGAATGATGCTGAACGTATGACTTCAAGGTCACAACAGCTTGATTTTTGTAAAGATTTGGTATCTTTTGACTTGTAAATTTTTAACTTGTGGTGTTTTTTTTACCAGACATTTGAGTGGGGTTCTTACTGTTACAGACATTTGAATGCATTTGAAGCTTTTGTTTATCTACCTAGTGTATCAGTGACCTTCTGTTTCACATTTTGTGTTGTGTGAGGTTTATGACGTGGCATTTATGGCTGTATAAAGTGCATTGTCTTGTGTGGATTTTATGGGTTTTTAGTCTTAGGTGTGGTCAAATGTACCATTAAAATTTATGCATTATACAGAACTATATGCAGGCTTATTTCCATCAGCCAAGGGAAAAAAAAACTACTGTGATAATGTGTAATTGTACCACCACAGGAATGCTCAAACAAAAGTAAAATGCTTCCAGGAATACAGCATATCATTATTCTGTTGACAGAGGTAGAACAAAGGAGACTAGAAACCTTAACAGGGAAAGAAAATCTGTTTTGGGGCTAAACTCAGACGCTAACAATTGTACCATTGTTTGAATTGTCTTGCAATATGGCTGGATGATTAAATATAAATGCTGACCTGATTGGATTGTATCCCAGCAATGAACTGGCTTTTTAAAAACCAGTTACAGGAAGCAGTAGACAGGTACTCAGCTTGTTTTTCTCAGATCCGGGAGCTGTAGTTATTGCATAAACTTTCTTATTCAATCAGAGAGTCTGTAAGGACCATGGAATAGCAGAAATGTAATTTCTCACCAGTAGTTGCTTGAAGCTAGAGTTGGTTGCTGCTTCTACTTCATTTGCTATGTGAATATGGGTGCAGGAAGCTGAAGCACACACAAACAGTAGCAGTAGAAGGTGTGTCACTGAAGTTGAATGAAACTGTAATCAGTGTGGTGGATCGTGTAGTTCATGTGGTGTTTTGTGTTTATTTTCTCTCTTTTCACTCCTTTTTTTTTTTATTTTTTATTTGGAGACTCTACATGAGTAAAAGCTATGCTTTGGCTTCAGAGAATAATTTGATTCTGAAGTGAGACACTTAAGAAACAGCAGCTGCACTTCAGATTTTTCAGTAAATTTTTATTTTTTCTTAGTTCATCTAGCATAATGAAATTGATTATGCACACCTAGTGAATTTAATTTACCTCCCCATCGAATCCTGATACTGCAGGCACATCAGACCAAACTTCTTTTTTTTAAATGATGCCAAGTAAAAAGTGGTCCTTTTGAACTTGGCTTACATATAAACTGCTCAAGCATTTAAATTCTCAGACTTTATTTTCATAGACATCTTAGAGAAGGTACAGAAACAGTGTGACTGGAAAGAAATTCATTATGGGTTACAGTTGAAGTGAATGGGGGTGGTTAAGTTGGAGAGAGCCTTTAAAGCTGATGTTGATAGGTGAACTGAAAGTTTAGTGTCCCTTCAGTAGCGTTACCTTCTTGTAGTGTATACAAAAAAACCTTACTGGCACCTTAGTCTGTGACAGGGTGAATGTCTAGGAAAACTGTTCAGAAAACAAAACAGCAAATAAATTCTCTTCACTTCCCGTTGTGTATATACATATGTTACATATACAAGTATAATTGATGTGTCAGCCTTTTACCTAGATTAATTTTGATCTTCAGCTGATACAGCTTGCATATCAGGTTTTATCTCCTGAAGCCTTGCTGTGTGTTTGAAAAAGGGGCGGTAGGGAATTGACTTCATTGCAAGATTGGGCACATGCTGTGCCTCAAGAGGTTAGGTTTGTTCCTTTCTGTAGGAGCTCTTCAACAGCAATGGGAGGAGAGTACACTAGCATTTATGAGACTCTTCCTCGGGACTGGTGCTGCATATCCCAGAACACTTGGGAAAAAGAGCTTCTGTCTTTCCTTTGTAAAGCAAAATGTGAAAAGGAAGAAAACTTTGATTAAAAAAATGTTAGTTCCCAGGGTGTTATTCCTCAAGAGACAATTTTTTTTTTCCCAAAAAAATACTATTTTTTAACACAAAACAAAGCCACAATCCCTATAATATTACTTATTTATTCTGCGAATGGTATCTGTTTTCTTCTCTAAAATGGCAGCTTCATATTTCAGTTGAAGCTGCTCCCTCACAGATTTTGAACAATTGGTTGCTTCCTGTTGGGGGAAGCACTGTAACAATTGCAGCAAAATTTCACGAGGGTAGTGACAGAACTGTTGCTTGGCAAAAGGTAGCGGGGAGAACTTGCTCCTGAAGTAGATCTAAGCTATATTTTTAGGTTTTCTGTCGATAAGACCTGTGTATCTTGCAGCTGTGTTTTGGATATAATCGGTGTTTAGGTGTGGTTTGGGGTTTTTTGTTCGTTTTGTTGGTTTTTGTTTGTGGTGGTTTGGGGTTTTTTTTTTTTTTTCCTTCTCCTCTTGAATAGGCTTTTGTTTGGTTTGTAATGGGGTATTGTATTTTTGATGATGCATATGTATGCATCTAAGCTCAGTGGAACTCAGCTGTAAAAGTGTAAACTACTCTGCTGCTGTCTTCCACCTCATCCCGGAAAAGTTTAGAAGTTTTGTATGTATACTCTTGATTTGCATAGCATGCAAAGCTTATACATTGATACTAAGTTTCATGTTCTGAATTTGTTACACTGTGCTGGCACCCAGAAATACTGCTTTGTGACCTCTCCATTCCCCCCACCCCAGTAATGCTCTGGGTAGGGTACTGTCGAAACAGTTCAGGTGCCTGCTTTTGCCCTTAAAACAGAGAGGAAACAGGCAGTTGTTAAAAAGATATCTGTTCAATAAGCATCACAGTTTTAAAAAGACACCACAGCATCCCAAGTAATTTCTGGGTATGGAATTGAAATGCTTAACTGTCGCTCTTACTCGCAGGGATCACAAGTATTGTGAAATACAAGTGAATGAATTTCAGAAAACTGCAGCGTGCGCATGTGTGTTGCTTGACTGCTGTGGTGTAATGAGAAGTGCCTTTGTGTCAGCAAAACCAGGACCTCAGAGGACCTCGCGACACTTCTTGAAAGCGGAAACTTCTTATGTTCAGGTTAAAGGTAGCCTTCCTGGAAGAGATAGCTTCACTCCAAACAATGTAACTGTAACTCCAGCTTTTTATTGTTCGTATTAAAATGTAGTGTGTCTAACTTTACATGCAACTGTGATGTAGTACTGGTTCAAAATCTTGTCTAGAATTATTCAACTACCCCTTTCCATAGTGTCTTGGTGTGACGGATACACATGGTTTGTCTTTGGACGTTTCTCTCTTTTCCGATAATAAAATTGCTTGGGAATATGTTTATTTCCTTTTTACTAACAGTGCCATTAATTCTTGAATAATTGTGGTGAAAAGACAATAAAGCTGGAATCTTAAAAAAAAAAGGGAACAGTCTGCTTCACTAGTGGTAGGGTATGTGCTTGAGATTAAAGAAGAAACATCTAACACCTTGTTTTAACATCCCATTTTCTGTCATTTTTAGTCTGAAACGAAAGGTTAGAAATAGGATTTTGACCTAGTAAGAATTTAGGCCTTTCTCAGAATTTTTTAACTTATACAAATCATAGTTATGAAAATAACTCAAATGCCAACCTGTTTGAGGAAATAAATAAATGAAGATATTGTGTAATATTCCGTCTAATAACACCATGCTGTGGGCCAAGGCAGTAGCGTGGAGTTGTATTTCTGAAACCCTAAAGAAATGCTGTATTGAAAAACATCTTTTTCCGGGGCAGGGAAGCAGAGCATGCCTCAGTTGCAGCGTCACTGCACCACCTAGTGTTGTTCTAGGCTGGTTGTAAGCTGTACACCTGGAATTTCTCCTCCGAGTTTTGCAGGATAGCATGGGTTGTCTGCGTCGTGCAAAGGTAATTTGATTAAAAACTTGGTGGGTTTCTTCTGGAATACAAGGTTTCCTAACTGTTTTGCTGGTCTCCTCTAGACTTCTAAGTGCCCTGAAACTCCAGTTGGAGGTGTAAATGCAGCTCCTGGTGCTTTTATGCCTTTTTAATATGCCACATAAGGGAGAAAAAGAAGCAGGCTTTCTTTCTGTCATCTCTGCTACAGGGGCAGATATATTTAGTGTGTGTATATGGATGTTAAAATATCTTTTTATTAATATATCTTAAGATATCAAGGTGTTGGAGCGGGTGCAGAGGAGGGCAACGAAGCTGGTCAAGGGATTGGAGAATAGATCATATGAGGATCATTTGAAGGAACTGGGCCTGTTTAGTTTGAGGAAGAGGAGGCTGAGGGGAGACCTTATCTCTCTCTACAACTACCTGAAATGACGTTGTAGAGAGGCTGGTGCTGGGCTCTTCTCTCAGGTAATTAGGGACAGAATCAGAGGGAATGGACTAAAGCTGAAACAAGGTAGGTTTAGACTAGACACTAGGAAAAACTTCTTCACAGAAAGAGTGGTGAGATATTGGAATGGGCTGCCCAGGGAGGTGGTTGAGTCTCCATCCCTGGATGTGTTTAAACATTGCCTGGATGTGGTGTTGGGGGACATGGTCTAGGGGTGAACTTGTAGAGTAGGGATAATGGTTGGACGTGATGATCCCAAGAGTCTTTTCCAACCTAAGTGATTCTGTGATATATATCAGATTACATCCTGGATGCCACAGGTTAAAAAAAAAAAGGACATTGAGGTGCTGGTTCGAGTTCATAGAAGGTCAACAAAACTGGTAAAAAGTCTAGAGAAAATGTCTCATGATGAGTGCCTGATGGACAGGGTGTTGTTTAGTCTAGAGAAGAGGAGGTTGATAGGAGACCATACTGCTCTCTACAGCTACTTGAAAGGAGGTTGTAGTGATGTGGATGTTGGTCTCTTCTCCCATGTAACAAGTGATAGGACAAGAGGACATGGGCTTAAGTTGCTCCAGGGGAGGTTTACGTTGCATATTAGGAAAAAAAAAAATTACTGAGAGAGTGGTGAGGCATTGGAGCAGGCTGCCTAGGAAGGGGGTGGAATCACCATCCCTGGAGATGTTTAGAAAATGTCTAAATGTGGCATTTCAGACACGGTGTACTGTTCTTGATAATATTTAGTAGACAATTGGACTTGATGATCTTGAAGGTTGTTTCCAGCCTTAATGATTCTATGATCCTAGTATTGTATTAATACTTGCAAAGCCTTCATAAGTATTTATTCTAGAATATGGGCACACAGACAAGGTACACAATCTGTTTATGGCTTTCAGGATACACCAGGGTAAAGTACATGCATGAGGGTAGTAATCTGTTATTTTTAATCAAAGGTGGATTAAAAAGCAGGAGAGAATATATTTTCTCATAAATACCCTTAAAGCCACTCAGAAATTTAATTTAATTCTCCTGTCTTTTCCATTTAAAATGTTTAGCTTTGGTTTTGTTTTTTTTTCTGCGTTGCTTTTATTTTCCTGCTCTTGGCTGGATGGACGGGTCCAAAGAGTTGTGATGAATGGAGTTCACTCAAGTTGGCAGCTGGTCACAAGTTGTTCCAGTCCTGAGCCTTGGGGAACATGTTCTCATTGTTATCTTTATCCATGGATGAGGGGATCGAGGACACCCTCAGTAAGTTTACAAATGACACCAAACTGAGTGGGGGTGTCAGTCTGCTTTAGAGTAGGAAGGCTCTACAGAGGGATGTGGCCAGGCTTGATCACTGGGACAAGGTATGAGGTTCAACAAAGCTAAGCGCTGGATCCTGCACTTGTGTCACAACAATCGCATGTAATGCTACAGGCTTGGGAAGGAGTGGCTGGAAAACTGCTGGGCAGAAAAGAACCTGGAGGTGCTGATTGACATCCAGCTGTACATGATCCAGCATGGTGCTCAGCTGTCAAAGAAGGCCAACAGCGTCCTGGCTTTTATCAGGAGTAGTGTGGCCAAGAGGACTAGGGAAGTGACTGTCCCCCTGTACTCAGCACTGGTGAGGCCGCGTCTTGAATAGTGGGTGCAGTTTTGGGCTCCTCGCTACAAGAAGGTCATCGAAGTGCTGGGAGGTGTCCTGAGAAGGGCAACAAAACTGATTAAAGGATCTAGAGAGCAGGTCCTGTGTATGACGAGTGTCTGAGGGAACTGGAGTTGTTTAGTCTGAAGAAAAGGAAGCAGAGGAGAGATCTTACTGCTCTCTACAACTACCTGAAAGGAGGTTGTAACGAGGTGGGTGCTGGTCCCATTTCCCAAAGAACAAGTGATAAAACAAGAGGAAATAGTCTCAAATTGCACCACGGGAGGTTTAGATTGGCTATTGGAAAAAATGTCATACTTGAAAGGGTTGTCACATACAGGAGGAGTGACCATCCCTGAAGACATTTAGGACACGATTTAGTGGTGGACTTAGTGGTGGTGTGTTAACAGTTGGACTTGATGATCTGAAGGGTCCTTTTCAACCTAAATGATTCTATAATTATATTTTTAATCTGTCCCTTTAATAAAATCTAGCTTTCCTACTGTTGTGCATCCTTGAAGGTGAAGCTTCATCTGACTTTAAATATATAGGAAACACTGTTTTTTCTAGGCAGTATCTTACTGGCATGAAGAACATTTGTGTTGTTTGGGTTTTTCTCCAAAAGAGACTATGTATGCATTACTGAGGTATTTAATGTGGAATTGAAACAAATAAAAGTAATGTCACCTGTCACGGGTTAGGGTCAGGGCAGCCCCTTAGACCTGTAACAGATGCTCTCTGTTAACCCCCTCGCTCCCCAGAGGGGAAAGAGAAAGGGAATAAGGGAGAGAGAGACTTAGTGATTAGAAAAGGAAACTAGAACAACTTTAATGGAAATTAATTTAATAATTATAATATATCCAAATCTATACAAAACCAGTATGGAACCCAACCCCTCTGATGGTAATTCCATCACTGTCACCACTGATGCTGTGGAGCAGGCACTGGGGGAGTCCCAGACTGGGCCCCGCAGCAGACAGGAGCTGTGTTCAGGAGCTGGATTCTGGTACCGGGTTCAGGAACACACAGACCAGGATTGAGGGCAGAACGGAGTCCTCCTTGGATGCTCCAAGGAAGGAACCGAAAGAGGACCCAAGCCAAGCAAAGCTGGCAAAGCAGTCCAAGAGGGGAGAAGAGCCCAGAGACCCTTCAGATCTCTCAGCTCTAAACCGAATATGCCATTTATGTGCTGGAATCCCTCGTTGGTCAGTTCAGGGTCACCTGTCCTGTCCGCTCCTCCCTGCAGGTGCAGCCTCTCACTTTCTGCACCCCCCAGTGTGGTACACAAGACCCAGCAGTGGCCTTGGTCTGCACACCAATCCTTGGTAGTAACTCTAAACATGGGCTTTGATCACTGCTAGCAGCAGACGCGGTCTGTGAGAACAGGCTGCTACCTTCAGACAGTGTGGTTAGTGAGAAGAACTGAGCTGAAATGTAAGATTACTGAACAGAATTAGTTCTGTTCTCACTCAAACCAGGACATCACCTTGTTTACTTTCAATGCCCAGGTTACTTATTATTTCCTTTATTTTTTGGAATTGTAGAATAATTAATTATTAACAAAACTCAAATCCCATACCTCTGTTTTGATGTGTTTTTTCATTCTCTCGGGCAACAATTCTTTCACCTGGGGATGCTATTTCATCACTGTGAACTACTCAAAGATACTAGTGCACGGACTGCTATTATGAATAGACTGTATGATATCCTTCATTGCGTTTAAGCATTGCTTGTCATTGACATGCTGTGAGCTGGATTAAGTGATATATTTTGAATTAAAAAGCACATTTTTCAAAGCTTCAGATTAGCTGAGGTCTTCTGCGTGTATGCAACTTCTTTTCCAATCTCCTTTGGCTTATTTTTTTTTTTTTTTGAACGTTTTTTGTGCATTAGAAAATGTGGGGTATGTGCTGTGAATGTTAGAGCTACAATTCAAATGAGACCTAGATGTGTATGTGTGTGTGTGTTTACTATTCTCAGTAGTCTGGTGAAGAGTGTTCCTGCCCTTCATCTCTGCAGTTCAGGATAGGACTGTATTCTAATTCAGTTGGCAGTTGGGAGGGCACTTGGAGTGTCGTAATGCAATGAGAGGTAGAAAGGAATGCAAGTTCTACCCCCCTGGAATTTTTTATCTTCTCATTGCTGGCTAAAACTCCCAGTGGAAGAAGGATGACGCCTGGTTTCCTATTGCAGAGCCTGATATGGTGTGAGACTTCTGTTTGACAAAAATGGAGGAAAGGCACATGTTTGCTTCTTTCCACATCATGTTTTAGTGGATGGGCTACTTGACTTGAAGTCAAGAAGCCTGGATTACACTCTTGGCTCTGCAGCTGGCAGCTTTGGTATTTGGTATTTTTTTGAGGAGTAGCAGCTTTACTAACTGGAAGCAAAAATTGTAGCAAAATAGTGCTGAGCACAATGTCAGGTAATGACTGTGAGTGGCGTTGTCCTACTGGATTCAAACCATTCCTATAAGAAGTAAAGAAAAAAACCCACTGAATTATTTTCTAATAAACTTTTCTCATTTGATGGTTTTAAAAGTTTTAATGCAACGTTAGAAGTGAGGATTGGACTTTGAATGTCTGGAATAGGCATGTTGTACTAATGTGCTTTTGTAGATTTTTACAAGTTAGAGCAAGTGAAAAGTGCAATTTTTAAGTGAAATATTAAGAAAAGTTTTTCATTTGCATTAAAACTGTTTCTACTTGTGTTTCTGTGTAATGACATTCAACTTATCTACAAGAGCAAATTCTTAGGCATTATGCTCAGTTTATATGTTCTTTAAGTAGGGCTTTTCAGACAACACTTAAGTTTACTGCTTCTGAATGCATTTTGGGGAAAAAATGTTTCTTGCATGAAGTCTGATAGTATGTGATGAATGCTTTTTACATGTAAAATACCATTGTGCTGTTAGCTTCTTTGCTCTTGTCACATAATTTGGAAGAAAGCAAAGGCTGTATCTAACTGATGATTCTTCATTGGAGGGAAAGGGAAGAAAGGATTGTCTGCACAGCTTATTTCTACATGAGAATTTTCTCCTTAAAAAGCTGTTGTTCCAGTGCAGAGGTATGCTTACTTGTACAGTATGTGACTTTTTTTTAAAAAAACTTCCTGCATCCTGATAATACAATGACCTTGATGTCAACAACCATCTTCCTTTTAGTCAAAGAACTTAACGATCTCTTTAACACAGAGGTAACCATTTTAATTATTTAATTTTTAATCACTTCTGAATCATTTTTTATTACTTCTCTTCCGGTAATCTGAGACATTCATCATTCTGGGAACCTGTTTCTTTTAAGGACATTCTGTTGCTCTTCTAGGGGTTCCTGTTCTGGTGCAGAAACCAATGTTTCTCTGAATTACATCATTTATTGTTAAAAAATGAGGTGTCTCTCTCTTTTTTTTTTTTTTAGTGTGATGTTGGCTGTATTGTAAAGATCCATGAGTAAATACTTTTCTTCATCTTTCTAGATCCTAATCAAAGATCTTCCATACTATATACAGATACTTTATGAAAACACTCCAGGCAGAGCCTTCTTTCTTCAAAGTGGTTTGAGCACCCTTCAGCACTGCAGGGAAAGGGCCTGGTAAAGGTCCTGTTCTTCTTCAGTCTTTTTTTTACTATGTTAATTAAGAATACTTGTAAGGCTCTGGATATGCAGCTTCTGTTACACAACTGTCTTTTCATAGGCATCTTTAACAGTCTAGTAGACTGCGGCCTACAGCTGAAAAAGAGGAGGTGTGGACTTTCTACAACCCATAAAAGGTTATAAAGCAGGTATGTTTATTGCAGCGCTGGGTGCAAGGGGAGGGGGATCGTTCCTCCTAACTTGCACACTGAAGTGTCCATCGAGCAGGTATTTATTACGCCAAAGCATGCATATTTAACAGAGTTAGATACATATTCATTATGGGGTTGGATTATTACAATCAGTTCCGGGAACTCATTATCATAGGCCTCCTCCTGTTGGCGCTTGCGCAATGCCGTCTGGTGGTCGTGGGCCCCATGCAAGATGAGCTAAGGCCCATAAAGCTTGTCAAGTCTCAAGGCCTCAACATCCTGTCTCCTGTTTATCTCAGGAGGGCCCAGGATAACAATGGCTGCTCAACTTGCTTCGTTATCTTTCAAGCAGAACACTGTCCCCCCTCACTTCAACACTGACGTACAGATTGCTTCTCATTTCATTCCGCCTGCATGGTCTATTGAAGGAATCTCTTCAGGACCCTCCAGAAATTGAAGTGCAGCAGCATATTTGAATGCCTTAAAATCTAGGACAATCCAATTTTGTCTGTCATAATTGCCTTTATGCAGGCAGGTGACCTATGAGGACAGTTTCTGTATCCTCTGAGAATGTTTCTGGTCTTTGAGACCAGCTCTGCTGCTAACATCTTGTTGCATCTCTGCAGTCCCTCCACTTTGCTTCTCATACCAGCAGCTAGAAGATCCTCTGTCCCCATCCTTTACTTTCAGTGACTTTCAGTTAACCCTGAAGTTCTTGATCATCCTCAGTACAGGAGTCTGTCTTTAGGGAAAATCTGGTCTCAGCTTTCAAAGTTTTTATTCTTAAAGCCTTGTAGTAAATGAAGGACAGGGAGGAAGGTGGGGAAGGATCTCTTTTATGTGTTACTTCCATAACAGAACCTAGAAGACTATTTCATATTTCCCTTCACTTACTTGCACAGCTTTCTCTAGCTTATGTGTGAGGAAACTCTTTCCTTGCTGGATAGAGAGGAAAAGATCAAAACAGGCAATGCTAGGTGTAAGACTTCTAGTTAGCTTTTCTATGGGGGAGACCGTGCTGAGTTAAGGGAGCTCGCTCTTCACCTGAGTGGAGAGTGCTGCCTTCTGCTGTAGGCTTGCTTTATTGTGACATTGAGTTTGCTGCTTTGAGTTTTATGGGAGCTCTGCTTTTCTTTTCACAGTTCACTTACAGAACAGATCATCATGCTTAGTTTTCAATTTAATTTCCAGCACACGATTCACAAACACTTTGTCTGAATAGAGTCTCAGAAAACCAAGGGGTGTGGGGGATGTTTGTCTCACTGGAGTTGAACTCTCTTTCAAAAAGAGATTGTTTTAAATATTTGTGGATAACTGATGTGAAATAGATGTGAAATGTGAAAAGCTTGTATTTGCATCTTTAACCTTGTGCTGGGGGTGAAGTTATGCTTTAGTTTCCTTTACTCTTTGTAAAGAGGCATGCGGGTAAGGTCAGAAGATGGTGTCTGGGACAGTGCTTGTTTGTTATTGTTTTAAAAAATACATATTTCTGTCTCACTTCAAAAAGTAGAATAGAAGAATTCCAATCCTGCAGAAATTGTTTTCCTTCAAAATGAAATACCCAAATCCAAAGCCTTCATCTTTCTGTTAAATCACCAGTCTCTTCACAGCTCCATTATGACTATGCAAGAACACTTGCAGTAATACTCCTAGACTTCCTGATCATTTTTAAAGTTTCTTTTCAGGTTCCTTTTAAGTCCTGGTGGAGTCAGTCTATCTGTATTTATTATGGACAATGTTTTGCCATGTCATAACAGGCTTTTTCAGTGGTATTTCTCTATCTGGAGCGCTAATGAAGCTTTGTCAGGGCAAGAAGGAGGAGAGCTGAGACAGGGCTAGAGAGGTCTCAAATGCATCTTTACATTTATTTCTACTTCCTGCTGATTTTTCAAAAATAAATAAATTTATAAGATTTTTTTGAATCTGTGAACCGGAGTGCTCAGAAGAATGAGGCTTTTTCTTTAGAAATGTTGATGGAGATTATAAACTATTTTGACCAGAATGTAATGACCAGCTTTAAACTACTTACTTGGAAATGGGAAGCCCCTGTCAGAGGCTGGTGTCAGTGTGCTTCTCCTGGGCCCCCTTCCTGCAGGCTGAGTGGCGTTCACCCTTGGCAGCTTGGCACTGAAGGTGAAAGCCTGTGTTCATCCAAGTTCTGCTGGCTGGTGCAGAGATGAGGTCACAGTTGAAACACAGGAATGTGAATTCAGTCTTAATTTTAACTGGAAGGGCCTAAAAAAAAAACCAAAAAAAACAAAAAACAAAACCCCACACCCCTCTGCATTTCCCAGTGCTGTCTGAATGCTTTCTCTTCAGAAGTGTAACTTGTTCCATTTATAAAAAATGCAGTGTACAGATGGAGGTTTTGGTTACTGTTGTGTGCTGAGTTTGGCATGTGTTCCTATCTGTTCACTGCCTGTGAAATGTACTTGCATGAAGTCTAGGGAAAAGTTCACTTAAGGCTTAAATTTCACAGCATTCATGCAGCATAGGTGGAACTGATAGCTTGGCCTATTTTCCAATAAAGTCATCTGTTTGCCTGTATGATTAACTTATCATTCTTACAAATATCTTATTAAATGTTCAAGGGCAGAGGGAGTGCCTGTTATTTTTGGCTACTATAATTTTGTTTCTTTCCCTTTTTGCCTGCTGCAGCCAAGTCTACAGTTCTGCAAGTGTTTTTGTGTAATTTTACACATGCATTTAAGGGATTACTCACATGTACGCAGTTAATTCTGCGTAAAGACTTTCTGGATTCAGCAGTTAAATTGTTAAGACTTGACAGAGGCTGCTAAACCACAGCATTACTCAAGATAATGGAGTCAAATGGTAGTTTTTACTCCAAAATATTATAGTCAGAATACAAATTTTCTAATAATCTGCACTGTGCTTCTTAAGCCTGTTTTAAGTTTCAAATATGTTCCTGGTGTGATGTACCTATATGTGCTTGGAAAAGGAATAGCTTGCTATGCATTGATCTGTTTCTGACACTTTTTTAAGAAAGGAAAAAAAAACAACACAAAACATAAGATTACAGTACTGCTTTTTCCTGGGATCTCTTAAAAGTGATAGTTAGCTAAACTCCTGGTACATTTCCCTACTGTGGTTTTGATGTGTTTCTGTGTGAAACTGACGGCAGGATTTGTTTGAGTATGTAGGCCACTATTGTATTAGAATTACATAACCGTGTTGAGTGGTGGAAACAGATGAAAAGACGGGGATGTACGGCGTCCCCTCACAGATTATATCCTGCAACAATGAAGACAGCTCAAGCTCTGCAGAGAATGTGGTCACATGCAGTCAAAAAGTTGGGGATTTTGAAAGGGCACGTGAGTTGTTTTTTGTTGCATCTTGCTGCAAGTCTTTTCTTCCCGCTCTCCCCTCGTATATCCCTCCCCTCTCCAACTCACTTTTATAGCCAGATAACTGCTGTGACAGGTCTTCTGGTTTTCTTCTTCTTTCAGCATGAATGAAGTTGTCTTTCGCGATTGCTCAGTAACAAGTAATTGCATAAATCTCTGTCAGCAAGAGTTGCAACAGCTGCCTGTTCATAGCAGCACAGATGATTTTAGCACTTTCACTAGTTTCCTGCCAAAGATTCTGTTAAGCGGTCTATTTGGGATATGTAGAAAGCACCTGTCATTTTGGTATACGGGCATTAGGCAGATTTAAGCAAATCCTGACTACGGTGTTCTAATTAGAAATGGACTGACTTTAGTTGCTGATGAATTTAGACTAGCTAATTACGGTAATTCGCATTTACTTCAGGTAACCTGCTATCTGTGTGAAACCTGTGTAGACATACAAAGCAGTTACTATTAGTAACTGGAGGTGGAGTTCTTAACCATTTTGCCTGCCTTTCTTTCTCCAGTGTTTCGGTGTGCAGTCAATCTTGCAGTGAAATTGCAATCCTATAAGGGATGCACAGGCTGCTTGGGATCCCTTTGTGTTTCCTTGCTGATGAAGTGTGAAGAAACTGGCAAGGTGATGGAGGCTTTTTTTAACCCATCACTTGATGCATTCAGAGGAGAGCCATATTATTAGATGTGGAATACAGGAATTTTGCATTTGTGGTGGAGACTTTAGTCTTAGTTTCGATGAAGTTCTCAGCTGATGATTTATAACATTTGCAGTCTCTTCCTCTCTATCTTCTCTTCTCCATTAATCGGTCGGTATGGGTTAACATCGTGACAATAGCAAGCAGCAGTACATTTTATAAAGTTAAAGAGATTATTGTGTAGAGATTTGAGGGAGTACACACGTGTTTTGTGCCTTATGGGCCTCCAAGGTGACCATTCAGTTCCCTGAACTGTCACAGAGCCTGCACAGCTTTATCAGTACAGTGGAACTAGTCCTGTTGTCGTGGTAATTATGTTGCACAGAATCAGCTTTACAAGAGCATAGCGTACCTCCCTCCCTTTGCTAATACAATGTACAGCAAATGACTGTTTCCCAAGGAGCAGTTTCTAAAAATGTATTACTTGGCAAATACTTAATTTGGTGAGGCTTAATTTTTCATCACCAGATACCATGGGACTTACTTGTCAGAGCAAAATTCTGTTAGTTTATGACACTGCTCTGATTTACTGCACAATGCATCTCTCCGGTTGTGCAAGGTTTTTTTTTTTTTTTGCTTGTGCCACTGCTCAGAGGAGGACTAGTTTTCTGAAAGGGAATTCCTGTAAGCTTACCTGCTTCATAACTGTAAATATGTCCCCAGTATCTTTACTATGCTTTCCTCAGTCCTTGTTCTATGGTGTTGTACTGACTAAGCAGTCATTTCTCAGTCTTCCCTTAGAAGTTAGTGTATTGAAAGACCTGGTGTTAAGAGTTTCTGGAAGAATAAAGCAACTGTAGCCACTCTCTGTCCCTACGGTTAGTAATCTCTCATTGATTGCAGCCTGTCTGCCTTGTCTGCCTTGCTATTTTGTCAACACGGAACTGCACTCAGTATTCTAGTCTGAGAGGCAGAGGTGGCAAGATCTGCATAGAGTGCTAATTGAATCTAAATGATGTTCTTGTTGCACATGTAAGTTGTTGAGACTTATGGAGTGAAAAGGATGGAAAAGATTTTTCCGTCTCCCCTGCCTCTACAGAATTTTAACCCACCTGCTTGTCCTTCAAAATTTACCCATCATTTGACACTGTCTTTCATTTCTAAAAATTCCTTCAGTGAAGTCAACTGGAATTTAAATGACACTGAGGCCTTCCTTTAGCACAGAGTGGTTTTCTGCAGAGCTTAAAAATACCTTACAGAGAAGCAGGACAGGGATGGTGTAGCCCAGGGTCAGTGTTAGTTAAACTGTTCACACATTTTCATACATGCCAGACAAGTAAGCCTCATCACTTCTCTTTACTGCAGCATCACAGCAGCTCAGAAGAGTGCTTAGTTAAGGAGAAATTTTTCACTTATGGAAGGTTCTCTGTGTAAGGGAATATATGTAGTGAGGCAGTTCAGTGTCAGCTAGTTGAAGAATTCGACATGTCTGCTGGTTAAATGGGAATATCAAATAAAATAATTTCACACTGTGCTTTGGCAGAGTAATTCACTAACCCAAGACATCTATGTTTTAATACTAACAGTTATAAATACCACTTATTCTTATCTGATCTACAGGAGAAGAAATTTAGAAATGCTTGCTTGTGTTATTTTTAATGTAAGTTATGCTCTCCTTCAGCTATTTTAATTGAACCAAAAATGTTCTCAGGACTGGAGAGCATTGTTCATTTTCTGGGAGAACAGTGGAAATCTAACACTGTTCAGTGCTGTAAAATTCCTGGTAAGAATGTGGAATATTCTGCATATTCCCTCAGGAACTCTGAGTGGGACTTAAGGTTTTGTTTAGTGTTTGCTTTTTTGGGGGGGTTTTTTTTTTTTTTTTTTTCAATACAGTGAATGTGCAATGGAAAATGTAAACCTTGCTCCTCTTTGGGATGCTCAGAATGCCCTGGAAGAACACATCACAGGGTTCTTTGCGTTCAAGGAACAGCATCCATAGTTTGTTAAACAGTAGCATACTGCCAGGAGACTTTAATTCTGGTAATATGGGGGATGCATGGCTTTCTTGTGTCACTCCTCTATCTATAGTTTTGGAGTTTAGTTGCCAATAATCCCTTTAATACCTTTAAAAAGACCATGAAGTCAAAACTGAGCTTCTTTCTGAACTTCAGTTTTCTGAGCAAATTCTTAGCTTCCCAAGACAGACCACTTTTAGCAATAAGAATAAATAGGCCTATGGCTTGAGTATGTTCATGCATGTACTCATGCAACACCTGGATTTTTCTTCTGCAGTAGATGCTTAGTGTTTTGAAATGTTTGCAGTGTGTCAAATATTGTGGCTCACATTTTTCCTCATTTTATAGGGCAGGCACTGAAGGGTCTGGCTGTGTACTATATGATGCATCACAGCTGGGTGATTATTCTGTATTATATTTTAAGCTGTAATCTTGGAAAGATTTCAGGTTATATCATGTTAGGCAAACTGATCAGTTCAGGATGAGTTTTAACTGGAAATATGGGAAAAGAAGTGTTTCTGAGAAGTGTGACAGAAATGGATATACTAGTGCTACATAGTGATACACTGTGTTTTCCTGTAAAATTTAATTTTTTTGAGGGGAACCTAAATTCACAGTTATGTAATTCATAGTGGATGTAACATTTTTTTAAATTCACATGAACAAAAGATCTGAAGGCTAGTTCTTTCTGAAAACTTAGTTTTAACTGCTAATCTTATTGTGTACTGGAATGGAGACCTATTAATGTTTTTGTCTTTTTAATGAAAAATAATCATTAATTGAAATACATGCATTTCATACTAGCTCTACTGAATTATTAGAACATGCATTATTTTCATACCTGTGTTTTAATGGGGTATTTCACATTTTAATTTACATAGTTGTATGCTTTGTGTTTTACTAATTGGTTTCTGTGTGCAACAGGCCCCAGGCATGGAAGAGCTGATATGGGAACAGTACACTGTGACCTTACAAAAGGTGAGTGAATGCCTGTTGTATTTTTAGTTTTCAAATATTCAGGCACTGGTTTAGTCTCAATATGGGTTACGATAGTTGTTATTAGCATATGTGAGACTAGAATATTGTTGTCCAAACCAGATATGCTTTTCATTTTAAAGCTTAATTGCTAGTTACTCATGCAATAGCATGACTCTTTTAATATTAAGAGTAAATTAAAGTGACAATTTAAGTACTATATTTTCTACTGTTTGATTTTTCTACTAGCAGTGTAATACATACCTCAGGCCAGCCACATAGCTAAATTCATCATTGAATAACCTTAAAAACAAAGCAGATGGTTTTATCAAGCAGCTGTGGTTAATGTCCAAGCTTTATAGTAATCACTGAACATGATTCCACTGATACTTTTTTTTATGCTTAGTATCTACCAGCGTAGAATCTAGTCAAAAACTACCATCATCAACATTTCCAAAATACATGAACAATAGATGTAACTTTTAACAATTATTCTAAGAAAAGAGGAAGTATCTCATTATGTAGAGCCTCTTCGAGTTAAAGACAGTAGAGTGCTCATTTCTGAGCTTTCTAAAGGCTGGTCTGCTGCACCGTGGAACAGGATGTGTGCTTTGGCAGCAGCAGTGGTCTCCCCAGCTGGTCTGATGAACTGGGTTCAGTAAGCTGCCTCTACCACGCTTGCTTATGTTTTTTTCACTTGTTCTGCAATGAACTCAACTTGATGACCCAAGGTAAAACAGTGATCTTTCTTGCAGCCTGTTTTTTTTTGTGCTGAATTGTTGAGAAAGGATTGTTTTTCACCTTACAGAGGTACACAGAAGAAATATTTCAGAAGCAGGACTTAGTTCCTGTAATTTCCAACTTTACAGATCTTGAATATCATGTAAATGAGCATTACTTTTTTTCTGTCTCAGAGATGCGCTAGTGAAGTGGCAAAGGGCTGTTGGACTTGCTGCATCAGCCACTGCCAAGAAATTTTACCATTATTTTGAATTCTGTATAGTTTTGGCTTGAGGTATCAAACTGCTTCCTATAAAACTAAGGTACATCAAACAATGTCAAGCTGTTTAAAAAAACCCAAAAATTCTTTTCCTCCTCAAAGAAATAATCACTTAATATCGACATGAGTGGAACATGAGCTGGCGTGTGATGAACTACACATGCTGAGTGTGAGTTAGGGGGAAAAAGCACCACTTTAATTTGGGGTATTGCTTTGTTGCTGTGTTAAAACATTGTTTAAATGTAGCATAATTTATATTTTATAATGATTGGAAGCTTATGATAAATAGCTGACAGAATTAAACGTGTGTGTTTAACAAAATAGATGGTTTTGTGCACACCTTCCTGTCTGCATCTCAGTTAACGGTCAACAGGCCTCAGATCTAGGGTTACAGACATGCTTCCTTCACACCCTATTGAGTATTTACCTGCCATCTTAGGGCTTTTGTGGATATGATAGCTCTATGATTAAAGGTCTCACATAAATCACATGTTTAAAATAATTGGTTGTCAGAGAGGATAATTATACAGCATTCACAAGTTCACTGCTTGCTTTTTGTAATAGGCCATTATATTGTTTAGCTCAATCAAGTAGTTATTACAAATGAGATAGCAGTCATAACAAAGATGAGATCCTGGAAAAGCTGCTGCAGTTTCCCAAGTATCACTAACAAAATAGCTTTATCGAACAATAAACTTGTTATGAATAGCCAGTGTGATGGTAGAACAAGATGCAGGCTAAGTTAGTGAGTCCTTTGCTTAATTATTAGCTATCACAAGGCTGTAGACTGAGGTTTTGGAACATAGAAACGTGTCATCTTGTTGCATGGATTTGTAAACCCATTCCTTTTTAAATCTAGAGGTGCTGTCTACTTCTGCAACTCTTTGCACACTACTATTGTATTTTAAATCATACCTCGGTAGAGTGCCATGACAGGAACATTTATGATGCTCTTCTTTCTCCCTATAAAAATTCCTATGCATGGAATTGAGTTTTGTTGTTTGTTTGTTTGTTTGTTCTAAAGGATTCAAAACGAGGATTTGGGATTGCAGTGTCTGGTGGCAGAGATAACCCTCATTTTGAAAATGGTGAAACATCGATAGTCATTTCAGATGTTCTCCCAGGTGGTCCAGCAGATGGATTACTTCAGTAAGCAATTTCTTATTTCTCTGTCTGGCATATTTTGAGGGGCATGGCCATAGAATACTTAAAACATAAGAGGCTTGGTTGAAATTCTAGTGATTTAACCCACTGACTATTTGATGTCCTCTTGAAAACGTAGATGTCTGTTTTAAATAAATAAACAACAGAATGAACAAATGCCACCTGAAGGTGTTTTTCTTTGCTATTTTGTAAGAAATTAAACTTCAGTGGTGTTGTAAAGCTTTTAGAGTAAAGCATGTTTTTCTTAAGATTACATTTCTTTTAAAGAATGAGTGGAAAAACATTCTCCCAGTTCTTCCTCCAGGAAACATACTAAGTGATCAAACATTAATTTTCAAGAGAATGGCTTAAGTCAGCCCAAAGAGGAGTCTTCACTCCTAAGGTGTCAGGAGCAATAATAGGGGAAGGAAGAGAAATGACAGTGTTTGCTAAATATGTATTCTACATTTGAAAGAAAACAATATAGAAATAGTGTTTCTCTAGTACTCGTTGTAACATTGTCCTTAATTAGGCAGCATCTATCATGGACATATAATTTTTATATCTGTAGGCTGAGATAAACAGTTTCGAGCCTGCTGCTTATCAGTTTTTCATCCTTCGATCTGGAACACTTCATGAGGACTAGACAGTTTGGTAGAATGACAAAGTTGTGCGGTAATGATAATTCAAAAGAGTGGATTCTGTCCATTTTGCCAAACATTAATTTTTGGTGAGGTAATGAAAAGGCTGACATGGGGAGTAGTTATTGAAGGACGGGATAAAAGGATTATTGTGAAGTAGATAAAAAACCCCAAAACATTCTTAACATCAACGTACAAAACCTGCACTTTAATAGCAGGGATCCCTGCACTATCTACCAGCTATCCACTATCATCCACCCTGTTCCATAATCACCTGTGATTTGGGAATAAAATCACGCCCACAAATTACGTAAGATTCTAAGTCAATTGATGTTGATAAGGCAATACCAAGCAATTTGGACACGTACAGACAAAATGTTCTGAAGAAAACCAAAATTAGCAAAGCCATTCCTTCAACAAACCAGGGAATATTGGCCTAGCCTTCAGAGTGCAGGGGAATTACAATCCTGCAGTCCTTAGAGTAGAAGGAGCATAAGTAGATGGGAGTTCTTAATGTAGTGTTGCAACATTAAGTTTGGTAGTGACTTTGGATGTATGGACTGTGAAGAGAGCTATTTTAACTCTCGCACAAAGCCTGGATGAAACTGGTACTGGAATAATACTTACTGTTTTGGAAAAATCATTCAGTACAAGTTAGAAGGGTATGAAAAGAGGCACAAAAATCGTTCAGGAGATAGAGAAAGTGCCTTACAGAGAGAGGCTTAAAGTATATAATCTTCTTATTTAAAAAGAAGATTGTGATTCGACGTGATTACAGTGAAAATAATGGATACTAAAGATTTCTTGTTATCTAGCAGAAAATGGCACAGTAATCAGTAATTGGTTGAGCTAATGCTTTGATTGTAAGGTTAGTAACTGAGTAGTCACCAGCATAGCCTAAAACAAGGAGTGGTAGAATGATTTTTTCCTAGTATTTTTTATTCCAATTTCCTACACTTTCATCGCTGAAATGTCTTTCTGGAAAATAGGTTTTCTAATTAATCATGTGTTATGGGGCAGTCTCCTGGGAGTGACTGAGTTAAGTCTTAATGACCTATATGACATGAAGAAGGTCTGAATAGACAAGTCAGTATTTACTTTTTGGCCTGTGTTTTGCAGCAGGGAGGACTGTTGTGTATGACTTTTTTTTTTTTTCCTTTCCCCCTGCAATCGTCTTTCTTCAGAGTAGATGGGACCTGAATACCAGTCTTTCAGAGAGGTATACTGGAGTAGTACTTGTCAAGATTTGTGTGAATACTGCTATGGCTGCAGCAATTTGAAGCTCTCTTGAAATTCTTATGTTGATGTGAAAGACTATGAGTTCTGAAAGAAATGAAAACAAAACAAAAGAAACCTTTAATGGACTTTTAGAAATATTCCTCAAAACCCAAAATCTTCTTTAACATTATGGCAATGTGCCTAAGCTGAATATAGTACATGTGCGAAGAGACTCACCACTACCGAAGGTCTAATTTTTAAAAGCAAAACTCCCTGTTAAAGTGAAGGAAATCCATAGATTCCCCCTGACCAAAAAAAAGATTTTTGGGTTGGTTGGTTGGTTTCATTTTGTGATGTTTTCATGAAGATTCCTCTTAAATATTTCTGGTTTGTTTTGTTTTTTTTCCTTCTTCCCCTTTCTTCCAGAGAAAATGACCGGGTGGTCATAGTTAACGGAACCCCAATGGAAAATGTTCCACATTCTTTTGCAGTCCAGCAGCTTAGGAAAAGCGGAAAAGTGGCCACCATTGTAAGTAAATTACAAATGTATTCACTCTACAGTGAGATATTCCTGTGTAACTAGTCAAGATGTTGCGTTCTTCGATGAAATGTATAACAAGTGCATAAAGACAAGCAAGCCATTGCCTAATATGATGGAGAAAGTAAATAAAACAAAGCAAAAACATTATTTCTACAGATGAAACAAATGGAAATTAAACAACAGTGTCACGAAATTATCCTGTTGAAAAACTAGGAGTAAAATTAAACTGTATGTCCCCAACCTTTAATTTTACTGAATAATGACTAATAGTTGTAAAAAACACAAAATTTCGTGAGGCAAATTGTCCTGCATACACAGATCTTGTTCGTGATTTTGCTGTCCGGATTGGCTTTTGTTAGGTGAGAGGGACATCTACAACTTTCTTTTCTGGGAGCTAGTCACATTTTTAGAAGTCCTCTAGAAAAACAAAAAAAGTATTCATTACTCATACTCTTGCAGAGGTAAAAGAATGTGTTTGTCAATCAGATTTTTTTTTTTTTAATTCTCCTGTTGTTATTTATCCTCTGAATTGGTAAATATTCCTTCTGCAAATCTACATAGTCTAATTTACTGGCCGTTCTATAAATAGAACTCTTTTCTTCTACCTGTATTTGAGGAGTGAAGAATATTAATCTGTTGAATTTTGCATTGTGACCATCGGAGGTTCTCATTTGTTTGTTTCGTATTGCACTGAACAGGTAGTGAAAAGACCAAGGAAAGTTCAGGCTGCTTCCTTGAAGAGAAGCCCCTCCCCTGACTACGAGGACAGAGCTTTAGATGTAATGGATGACCATGCAGAGTTTGATGGCAAAAGTTCTCGAAGTGGCTATAGCGATAGAAGTTGGCATAGCGGTAACGGAGGGCGCAGCCAAAGCTGGGGAAACAGCCTGGATCAGAGCTATAGAGATGAACAAGACAGAGGCCGTAACTGGAGCAGAGACCGGGACAGGGAATACAGCTACAGCCGTGATCGAAGCCGTGGTAGGAGCGTTGACAGGAGCCTGGATCGAGACTATAGAAGAGATCGGAGCAGGGGAAGGAGCATCGACAGGGATGGTGCTTATGAACGGGATTACAGAGGAGACTACAGCCCACCCAGTTATAGCCATGGATCCCAACCTGATCCTAGGTATGGGAGGGAAGTGAGGAGTCGAAGTCGGGATAGGCTTCGCTCCAGAAGCCCTTCACCTGAAATACACCATCAACATGAGTACCCAGGACCGCAGGATCAGAATGGACCAATCAGTGTTCTCTTAACAAAAGGCAGACATAATGAAGGTAGGTATAGCAGGAGAGTAGAGCAATGACTTTCTAATGCAGCATGTTATCTTGGCCAGGGAGGAAGAGGAGCTGAACATTCTCTGCTTTTACAGGGTAAATGTTGAGTTTTCTATCTGATTGCCTAAATTGTTCTTTCATTCTTCCTGGCTGGTTTGAGGTGCTTTTTCCCCCAGCATTTTGAACCTTACCTTTGAACAAAGAACTGTTCACCCACGTAATTTCAGTCTTTTCAAGCCACTGTGTCCTTTGGTTTTCCATTTTCTCTACTCTGTTCTTCTGGTTCTGGCAGGAAACATAGATCTGATTGTGATTCAGATTACACTTGGCATATCTACAAAGGGTGAAGAGCAGACTCTGTCTTTAATAGTGCACTTACTTCTTCCTTTCAGTATAATTAAATTAGTTCCAAGTGTTGTTTAGTTCTGAATACTTAAGAATGTAGTTAAAGAACACTGAAACAGCAACAGCTGAAACAGCCCTTCCTGGCTGCGTATTGGAATATGTAAATGAAAGCCAAAAGCCTGATCTTTCATGTACTGTGAACTGAAGACTCTTGTGCTATAAAGAATAACTGAGATTAGATTGTGCATTCTTTTATCTTTTGTTTTGTGTGTTTTAGTGGTGTGTGGTGCTTTGTTTGTGGGGATTTTGTGGGTGAATTTTTTTTTTTTTTTAAATCTGCTCATGTAACCTTTAGGAAGAGATAATGTCTTCTTTTTTCTGCCCCCCCCCCCCCCCCGTTGCCTCTGGCAAGGATTCCTTTTCCTTCCTTCCTCTTCTTCCCCTGAATGTAATTTTTCCAGCTGTAAAGATAATGCAGATGGGTATACAAATGAGGAGAAGTTTCTGAGTTTTATGTGTACCTAATACTGTAATAACTTCTGCTGTTCATATGGATACTCTGCAGACTCGCTCAAATGTGGTGAATTTTTTAAAGCAGACAGGAAAGGGTTGGCATGCAGCAACTGGTAAAAAACCCAGCTCTTCTCTTAGTGCTTTTTAACTCTTCCCTCTCTATGCCATGCAAGATATGATACAGAGAGAGAATCTCATCCAGCATGTTAAAAGCACCTGCATAATGAAGGCATTGTTTTGCTGTTGAAGGTGCAGACTGATCACCCATCAGATTGTTTTGGACCCGCTGTTTGTTCTTACTGTGGTGACAGCACAGAAACAGGAGTGTGGGTTAAGTGGGTTTACTAGGTCCATATTTTTTCTCTTTCTCTTTTCTCTTGGTGTAATTGAATGTGCTGCATGTGCACTGGGTGGTTTTTAAAAAATACATCCTTGCTCATCTTCTAAGCTACAGTGGATTATTTCCCTGATTCCAGAATATGGTCTCCGGCTTGGAAGTCAGATCTTCATAAAAGAAATGACCCGTACTGGCCTAGCAACCAAAGATGGCAACCTTCATGAAGGGGATATCATTCTCAAGGTCTGTTCTGGTTATACTGCTAGCAGTTTAGCAGGCATTTGCTATAGCAGTTACTCTAGAATAAGTCATGTTATAGTCAAGTTCACTATTAAACTTGAGCACAATATGGACTTGTTTGTTTACTAGTAGTGTTATTGTTGCCTTTTTTTGTGCCCAGATCAATGGTACAGTGACAGAAAACATGTCTTTATCTGATGCCCGAAAATTGATTGAGAAGTCACGTGGGAAGCTCCAGCTGGTTGTCCTCAGGGACAGAAAGCAGACACTGCTCAACATTCCTTCACTGAATGACAGTGACTCAGAAATGGATGGTGAGGTTTAATGTAGATAAAAAATTCTGGACTTTGTGCGGGCACAGAATGACCTTACTTCTCAGAACAAGCAAGTCAGTTGCTGTAATAAAAGACTTCAGTTTTAAAAACAAGTGGATTGGACTGGTCTCTCCTTCTGAGGGCATTAACATTCATAATAGCATTCAGCAGGAGGGAGGAAATGTCACAAGAGGAAATTAAGTCCCCCTGGAAACTGGTTTCTATTTCCATTATCTATTCTGTACAAATTTATCTCTCACAGCATATGAGATATATCTCTCAATGAAATCTTGCTTTGGGAGGGGCTCAGGATGATGGGGGAGCAGGATGATGTGTTACTTGGTGCAAGATGCTTCTTCTCTGATTTCAGAATACTTTTTGTAGGTTTTACTGCGAAGATTGAGATGTTTAAAGTCTGAGGGCTACTCGGTTTCTTTTGTCACTGAAAAAGCAATGATATGAGGGCTCTTAAGGTGGTCTTCTGTTTGGTACCCACCATGAGACCTCAGATAAGTCTGCTAATGCTATTTAATGAGTCTCTGGTATGCTCAAAGTAGCTGTGTTCTGTGAGTGTATTTCCTAAAGGTTGTGTGAAACCTTCCTGAAATATTTTTAGGGTGTCAGGGGGGGTGGAAGCACTAAAAAGTATACAGCAGTTATTGAACTCTAGTCGAATCTAACTCTTGGGAGTAGGCTTAAAGGTTCACTGTGTCTATTTATAAAGCTTCACATATAAATGTGGTGATCAGATGTACAGATAATTGAAACACATCCTGCAGTTCTTGATTTGCTGCTCTCTTTGCAGATATTTCTGAAATAGAGTCAAACAGATCATTCTCCCCTCAAGATGACGGATTACATCATTCTGATCTAGATTCACATTCATCCAATGAAAAGCTGAAAGAGAAACCAAAGTAAGAAATGATCTTATCTATTGTGTTTTTTCTAATGCTTGTCAAAGTTCTTAAATAATATTCATATTTTAATTTACTTTTTTTTTTTTTTTTTTTTTTTTTGTAGTGCAAAAGATGATCAGTCCAGTAGGATGTCCAGGATGGGAGCAATGCCTACACCATTCAAGTCTACTGGTGACATTGCTACTCCTGCTGTTACAGTTGTAGACACAAACAAAGAATTGAAGTACCAAGACGACCCAGCAGGTCAGAGTCTGACGTTTTGGTTGTGGTTTTCCCCCCCACTGCAGCCACAGAGTGTCTTCTCCCCCAACAGAAGAAACACCTGAGATTATTTGATGGCAGTTGCTTATTAAAATTAACTGCCTCAAAAACCAAGTCCTCTTCTAGAGCTTCTAGTCTAGCCTATTGCCCTGAGCAGCCAAATGGCACTATGCCTGAAGTCTGATCAGTCTTGCCTGAAAAAACTGTGTATCACTCCCTTGACCTTTCTGTTCTTCTCCAAGAACTAATAAAAAAAGAAAGTAAATCAATTCTAGTCAAAGAAGCACTTGACATTTAAATCTGTATTAATCTTGGGCATGGAGGGGTTTGATTGCTGTTAGTTAAAAATTGCTGCTATTTATAACTTTTTTTTAATAGCTTAGTAACTTCTATTGGCTTTTTTACATATAGTGTGTCAACCAAAAGCAGTTGCAAGAACGACTCTTAAAGCCAGCCCTGAAGACGAAGCAATCTATGGGTAAGGTGGCACTTACTGTGTTCTTCTGCAAAGTGTTCTTCCAGTGACCTGTACTTGGTTCTTGGTTGCATGGGTTTTAGGGTTTTTTGCCCATTTGGGACTGATAATCACTTTATAGTTTAATGCCAAGAAGAGATGGCATGACTTCTAACTGACCGTATTTGAGTTAAACTTTGAACTCAGTTTTTTTTCTTAGAAGTATCTGACTGGAAGGTATAGAACAGCCTGTGCTTCTTGGCTTGTATGAGAATGTACACAATGGTATATTTTTAATATTCTGCTCTATATGGCACTTTTAGATAGTATTTGGAGTACTATTTGGTGCTCCCCAGGACAAGACAGACACTGACACACTGGAGCGACTCTAGGGTATCTGTGGCTGCAGCGTATGGCATGCAAGAAAGGACTGGGAAAACTGGGTTTGTTAGTCCGAAAAAGTGAACTGAACACCTTACTGCTGTCTGCAGCCACCTAATGGGTAGTGGGTGTAGAGAAAACGGAGCCATACTCCTCTCAGGAGTACAGTAGTAGGAAGAAGATCAAGGGGCACAAGCTGGAACATAGGAAATTCTGATATAAAGAAGGAAATTTTTTTATTATTATGGGGGTTAACCACTGGAACAGTTTTCCAGTGAAGAGATGTGGTATATTCACCACCAGAGGTACTCAAAAACAAGGCTCTGAACAACCTGATTTAAGAAGAGAGCCATTGTAGCCTGTGTAATTCTATGGAAACATATTTTATGCCTCTTCTGTCATTTTATATGAACACAAGACAACCCTCCCCTTCCCTGAAATATTTCTTCTATTTATGTCCTCTATTTAATTTGCAAACAAGCTTCTTGCAAGACAAGGCTGAAAACATGCACATTTCTGTACAAGCTGGAAACCTATACAGAAATTTGTCTTTCCTTCAAATCCAAGCCAGTGTAGCACATACTGCAGCTCCAATCTCTGCTTAGAAATGAACAAAATGTTGCTTCCAAAGTTTATCTGGTGGAGCAGGGCGGCGGCAGTGGTGGTGTTGTCATGATTTTTATAAGTGGTCACATGGAGTCTGGTATTGTTGATAAAGAATCAAGAAGTAAAGATAGTAAAAGTTGCAAACTGTATTAAAAGGAAGTAAAATTACATGTCTTCTTTTGAGATTTTCCAAATACAGAAATTGAAGGGAGGGGAACACTGAGATTGCAAAGAGAAGCCTAAAGATACATTATGAAGTTAAATAGCTTGGAGTATTTTCTCAAATGGATTCTCAGTTTTTTTTCTGGTTTGGACCCTGCCTATGTTGTCATTGATGTGCAAATTAATCAAGTGATTATTTTGGTTAAGGGGAATTTATAATACAGGCTTAGGGTATTACTGAGAAAGGCCGCCAGATAAGCACTGTCCTCTCTGTTGGAAGGTCATTCAGGCATACAGCTTTTCTGACAACAAAAAAGCTGAGCCTAGTCCAATAACCCCTCCCAGTGCAATATAGGACTGATTGTTAGCATACCAGTAGAGTATACTTGAAAATACTCATTACAAGAAAACTTGAAGACTTCTATGTAACACACATGTTAAGCTGAAAAGCAAATAGGTATAATTGTAACTCATATGACAGTTCTTGAGCATATAAAGGAAGTAACAATGTGTATGATTACTTGTGATGTCAATTCCCCCCCCCCCACACACACACAAAAACCCAGCCACTCATCTGAGAGAGGATCCAATAGGCAGGGAACAATCTGGGGCCTTCAGGAAGATGCAGTCATTTTCCTGCTCTGTTGAGTCTGTGTATGCCACCAGTTGCTCTTCCTAGTTCAGTTTTCACTCTGAAAAATGCAAGCTCTCTGCTTCCTTCCCTCGCTAAAGAGTCGCCTGAGTAAATATAGCCTGAGTAAAATATACTGAAAGAAAATGGCTAAGAATATTATCCATAAGATTTTGTTGAAAAGGTAACAATTTTCTTCTCCTGACAACCTGTTACTGTCATATGCCAAACATCTGACCTTAATTCATATTTCTGCCTGTAAATTTTGTAGTCCTAATACGAAAATGGTGAGATTCAAGAAAGGGGACAGTGTGGGTCTTCGACTGGCTGGCGGAAATGACGTAGGGATATTTATTGCTGGAATTCAAGAAGGCACCTCAGCTGATCAGGAGGGACTGCAGGAAGGAGACCAGATTCTTAAGGTATGAGTATGTGTCCCTGAAATACAAACATTTCTGTATTTTTTGGTTTGCTTCTTTGTGGAAATACAGAATAAATTACAGTTTTAGGAAGTCATGTTATTGCTTTGGAAGTGTGTATATGTGCTGGAGGGAACTTACTGAAACGAGGTTGTGAAGGAGAATTGTGGATGTATCTTGCCTTTGTTTAAGATTCTGTGGAAGGGGGGAGTAGGAGAAATATTAACCAAGAAAAATGCCCCAAGGTGGGAGAATAAATCTGCTCTACAATGCTTCTTCCTAGTCTTGGAGGAGTAGGGGGAAGTGAGGTCATTGTATTTTTCTTCCTTCATCTTTATCCAGTTTCCCTGGGTAACAGTGATTTATGTTTTCAGTTTCTGAAATGTATAATCTCTGTCATTGTGTCCTCTTACATTCTCCATTTTTTTCTGAAAATTTGAATAGGAGGCTAATGTAATTTTCTGTCTCTTATCTCTTGTGATAGCCTTCGTTTTAAAGGCCTTTTGGAGCATAGTAAAGAAACAATCTATCACTGCACATCCAGGATCTTGTTACTTCAGAAAAATGGCTGGAATAAAATATTCCTATGGCAACAGCCACATATACTGACTTATACTTTTTTATTTTAATATTTCAAACTTGTTATATGAAACAAAAATCTTTTTTCCTTTTATTCTTCATTTTTCAAGTATTGATTTTTTAATTTTATTTTATTTTTTTGAAGTTTTCTGTTTTGTTTTCTTGGCACTTAGGTGAACACTCAGGACTTTAGAGGCATTGTTCGGGAAGACGCTGTTTTGTATCTCTTAGAAATTCCTAAAGGTGAAATAGTGACAATTTTGGCTCAAAGCAAATATGAAGGTAGGTGCTTTTAACAAAATGTGTGTATATCCATGAACCTTTTAAACTCTATTTTGTCAGTAAAACCATATATAACCTCTCTCGTACTTATTCTTGATAGCATTGTAGTTGCCTTCCTTTTCAGTAGAAAATAGTTGTATTTCATGCCACAAGGGTTATATAGATGTGCATGTGTGATGTGTTTTTCAGAGTGCTTCACCATCTTTTTCATTATTAGGAAATAACATCTCTTCCTAATCCTGAAGAGCAGCAGTGTACTGCTTGTTCCTTCTGCTTTTCTCTCTGTGGCAGCTGTCCCAAGAGCTGCTGTTAGAATTCCTTTTCTGTCATGCCTTGGCAGTCATAGGGATTCAGTCACATAGCAGCAAATGGACAGTTTTATTGATGAGCAGTTAAGGAGCAAGCAAAGCCTCTTCCTGTTGGAGACACAACCTGCTCTAATACTGAAGTACCATAGCTGCTTTTGCTTTGGGAAGGTACCTCCTTCCCTCAGAGCTGCAAGGGCTATGTGTGTACAAGTATAGAACACTCTTGATAATGTGTGTGTAGGGAAATGGATGTGAAGGCTGGGGTTTTTGCATCTTTCTGAGTGCAGGGGAAGTATTTCAAAGCTATTGTCTAGAATGAGAGGCTAAGCTTTCCTTCAAGTGGGGGGGGAGGTGAGGGGAATCCTCCAAAAACTCAGTATTTCTTACTGTTTTAGTCTATAGAGACATCATGGCCTGTGGCAGAGGAGATTCATTCTTCATCAGGAGCCACTTTGAGTGTGAAAAAGAGTCACCACAGAGCTTAGCCTTCACCAGAGGGGAGATATTTAGAGTAGTTGATACACTATATGATGGCAAACTGGGAAACTGGCTGGCCGTGAGAATTGGAAATGAACTGGAAAAGGGCCTCATTCCAAATAAGAGCAGGTAAGGTGGCACCCCGTTTTCCTACCCATTCTTAAAAGTAAGTTGATTTTTTTTTTTTATTCTGAAGGATTTTTGCTTTCTGTGTCATACCTTCCTCCTACCCCCAACCCTCCCTTACATGAAGAAATGCATTAGTTTTTCTTTCACAACAATTGTGCCTGCAAACCTATAGATTTTTAGAACCATTATGTGAGGACTGGATGAGAAAGGATGGTGGTAGACATACTAGGTAAGATATTTGTAACACAGACCTAGAGCTCCTGTCTCAGCAATTAGCAGAGCTTTAACTACTAGCTGCTTAATATTTCTTGGTAGCTGTAGTTCTTATTTGTGTGTAAAATACTGAGTGAACCACAGTAGTGTTGTTTGCTTTCTTAGTCAAAATTCATATGAAGTGATAAGAAGTGTTCAAATATGCACAATGAATAAAAGTAATAAAATTCATTAGGGGGAAAAAAACAAACCAGAAATTTTTAGACTGTTGCTTTTAAATTTTTGACCATGATTTTAGGATGAGGAAAAAAAGCTCGCAGTTGCATTTTACAGGAGTTACTGAAATGTACTTTCCTGTGACTCCCCTGTCTCTTTCCTGGGTAGTACATTCTGTCCTCTCTGTTAATTGATCTGACCAAACCAGCCTTTGTTTCCGTGCTGTAATGACTTAAATTACAAGGCCTAATGGAGAACAGAATAGGGACAGTAATTTCTTAGGCCTTCAGTTCCAAGTGCACTCTCACCATCTCTTTGCAGCTGCATTCTTGTATTCTTATTTGTGTGAGTTATCAGTTTAAGACCTCAAAACTCATTCCTGCCCATAAATCTTGTTGCTGTGGTGAGCTGGAGCAATGTTCTGACACTGTTAGCTGTAGGGCAAAAGAATCTGGACTTCTCTATTCTCTCCTCCACTTACGACTGTCTATCTGGCAAATTGCTTGTTGCAAATTCAAAGTCTGATGGTTTTCAGTGAAAGTGCCTTTGCCCTCTGACTGTTTCTGTACAAATTTTCTCTGTCAGAGCTGAGCAGATGGCTAGTGTTCAAAATGCCCAAAAAGATGGCTCAAGTGATAGGGCAGACTTCTGGAGAACACGTGGCCAGCGATCTGGAGCGAAGAAGAATCTGAGGAAGAGTCGTGAAGATCTGACAGCAATTGTATCTGTGAGCACAAAATTCCCAGCTTATGAGCGAGTTCAGTTGCGTGAGGGTAAGTGAGACTTCTGTAAGCCAGATACCCATTTGTTGCTGGCTGGTTTAGTATCCAACTATTTGATCAGCTAAGTAGGTGATTTCAAACAACTTGGGTTCAATGTTAAATTTGAGGAACAAGAAGGGATGTTATTTTTCCCAGAATGCAAATTTTTGGATGCTGTTAACTAAGAAAAAAAGTTTTGATGTTTTAAAATTGCTGCTGTTCTCGTTTGCCTCCAAATTACATGTGCCAATCTCAAGGTTTAAAATGAAAAAAAGGAAGAAACCAGCAGGGTTTTCTTGTTTCCTCAGCTTCCCCTTGGCTAGATCTGAAAATACAATCCATATGCCCGAGATCAATCACAATCTTTAACTTGCTTATAAATACCACTTTAACATTACCTTGAGAGCAGATAAACCCCAAGTATTTTCAATCTAGGTTGATATGGTCCATCTCCATGACTCTAAACTAGCTGTATTACTAGTAATGTTTAGCAAGTCAAGATAATTTTCTGGGTATTTACAGATGACAGTATTGTGGAACAAAACAAATTGTAAAAGTATTTCAGAGGAGCTCCTAGATGTCAAGATGAAGGCTAAGCAATAGAATGGCATTCATCCAGTCACTGGGTGGAAACATTACTGGGGATCTGATTAATGTTTTCAGAATGTAGAATTCTCTCAGTACATCTTCATTAGAAGCAATAAGGAAGCTGCTAAATGAAAACAATCTCTTTTGCTTTCTCTGTTGTAAAAATAGTTTTCTGAACAACTCATGCTGTTGCACAAACTTTTGAGAAATAAGGTTTTTTTAAAATATACTTTTTAATATCTTCAGCTTTTGCATAAACTTGCATAGTATTTGATGATCTTGTCTGTGCCGCGTCACTTACATATAAAACCAGTCTCATCAGACTTATGTTTTCTTCAAATGTTTTTCTTTCAGCCGGTTTTAAGAGACCTGTGGTGATATTTGGCCCTATTGCAGATGTTGCTATGGAGAAGTTGTCAAATGATTTGCCTCACCTATACCAGACAGCAAGTAAGTTGTCCTCTTAGCTTCCTGACCATCCTTAACTGAATGAATGGATAACTTAATCACAGCTGCCGAGACACTCTAGATACAGTAAAATGTTGTCTTTGCAGAGACAGAACCAAGAGATGCAGGTTCAGAGAAGTCAACTGGGGTAGTGCGCTTGAACACTGTGAGGCAAATCATTGAGCAGGTATGAGTATTTCTCTGAAAATTGCTTGCTCTCACAGGCATGTTGTTTGATTTTTCTGCTCCTAAAACTTGTAGAATCCTCAAATATTCACTGCATCGCTTTCTGCATTAAATAGACTTGGCTTAATGATAGGTCTGATTTGAAATTGTTCAATGACAATTTTATAATGTTGATAGCTGTCCTCCCAAATGGGAGGGTGAATCTGATATTAGAAATTAAGTTCTCCTTCCTTAGTTGAAAGATTATAAATTTGAACAGAGGCACATCTGTGTTCTCCTGAATGCTTTCTGAATTTGCCATGGAGGCATTACTGTCATGCAGTGCTTTACTGTCTCTTACTGTCATCAGAAACTTAACATTTTAGATAGCTTCAGAGATACTACTATTAAACTGAACAGGAAGTGACTATGATAGTTAAATGGCATCTACTGAGACTGCATTAACTCTTTTTATGATATTGTTTGAAGAGTGGTAACCAAGAAGCCAAAAAATCTTAAGCAAAAAGAACATCCTCCACAGCTTACTGCCTTGAGCCCAATAAAATCAATGCCAGAGGGATTAGAGTGTCACACACAAGTCTATTCAGAGCTCAGGCCCCAGTGAAACACACATTTGAATATCTCGTTCATCTTTATACTAAAAGTAACTATGAAGGAGTATATTAAATGAAAGAAGTGAGATTTGCCTCAGTAAGTATAGATAAAGGCTCACAGCACCAGCACAGTGGTGGTTGTGGAAGCTCTGGTAGGATCAAGCTAGTTAACTTTTATTACCTATTTAAAAAATAAAAATACTAGTGCAATACGTGCAGTTTACTTAACATGAGAGTTAGTTAACATAAGAACGTGGACATTCAGGCAAAAGCTGTTCAGAAAAATGGAGCTGGAAGAAAAAGGCTGCCTGCTGTGGCTTCTGAATGTGCTATAACTGTGGAAAAGGAGTCCAACAATTTGTGGTCTTGTTAGGACAAAAATATCCTGGTTTTCCCAGGATATCATGTTCCAACCACCTCCTCTTGTTCCCCAAAAGCAACATACTGACTAGGCTTTTTGTTAACAGGACAAACATGCTCTGTTGGATGTGACTCCTAAAGCAGTGGACCTGCTAAATTACACCCAGTGGTTTCCAGTTGTGGTCTTCTTTAACCCAGACAGTAAACAGGGTGTGAAAACTATGAGACAAAGGCTATGTCCCACATCTAACAAGAGCTCCAGAAAACTTTATGAGCAAGCAAACAAATTGAAGAAAACTTGTTCCCACCTCTTTACAGGTAAGGGAGAATGTACATCTAACCTTCTTGTGAAGAGAGTAGTGGATGTGACCGTGAGTCCTGAGACATCCGCTTACTGCATATTACGTCATGCAGGCTGGACCTAAAAGTGTGTGAAGCATGAGCACTCTTTTGTCATGAGCAATCCCTTTTTTCAAAGTTCCTTGTTCTACCAAATTCTAATACAAATGAAATTATGACTCAGACAACTGTCATTAAAAGATAAGTGATTTAATAAGCTTGGGTAATTGACAAACAAAATAAAAATGACATACTTCTGACAAGTGATATAAATGAAATGTCTGTTTAACATTCTCACATAACTAAACCAGAAAAGCAAAGGCTGGGTGAAGGATTGCATTGTATATGCTGTGTATATGTACTTTTTCCTTCTAATTTTTACAGCCACCATCAATTTGAATTCAGCTAACGACAGCTGGTATGGTAGTCTGAAAGACACAATTCAGCAACAGCAAGGAGAGGCAGTATGGGTATCAGAAGGAAAGGTAAGCAGCCCATACTGTATGAAGCAATACATGATACCTCTTGCCAGTAAACATAATTCCAACATCTGTTTGCCAATGCTGGATAGCTTAGACAAGTAGTCAGTTGCTGCCTTTCTTGGTAACAAAAAATTACTTACTGTTCTTTCTGATTTACTCTGAAGCTTTCATCTCTAGTGCTGTGGCTATGGGAGAATAAAGTAGAGGCATAAACGCTTATAGGACTTTGCTTTATGATTCTACATAAGAGTTCCTTTCCATTACACAAAGTCATTCTAAAGGAGTTGTTTGGCATGCTGTTGAGACCTAATTAGACTCTAATTCTTATGTATTTAATCTTAATTCCTTAATTCTTCCGGACTTTTCTCTAGATGGATGGGATGGAAGATGATGCAGATGATCGTATGTCTTACCTTACTGCAATGGGTGCTGACTATCTGAGTTGTGACAGTCGACTGATCAGTGACCTAGAGGATACAGATGGAGAAGGAGGTGCATACACTGACAATGAACTTGATGAGCCTTCGGATGAACCAAGGATTTCATCTGTTAGCCGGTCCTCTGAACCTGTGCATCATGAAGAGGTGAGGTGATTGGATTTTCAGCAAGAGTGTACTTTGAACTTTCTGAAAGCAGTGTATGTATGGCTTAAAAATTAGAGGGTTTTTTTTAAACTGTAGCTTTATCTTACCTCTTACAGTGTTTCAGAGCTACATTGTGTAGAGCAAAAATAATAGTTCTGCTTCTCTACCTAACTCTGTAGGTTTCCTGACGATGTCTCATCACCTTGAACTTTGCAATTACATCTGCAGTGATTGTGGTCAGGTTGCTGACAGTAGTTTGACTCCTGGTTACTGTTCCCAAAATAGTAAACCCAAGAGAGGGGAAAAAATGATTGTATAACTGGATACTGCAGTGACTTTATCTCTTTATTTTCTTTCACAGAGTTTAAAAAAATTTAGTCCAGAACCAAGGGCTCAGTTGAGAAAAGCTGGTAGCAGGGAGATACTTAGGGAACCAAGTCCACCTCCAGCGTTCAAGCCTGAACCACCCAAGGTAAAATTCTGGAAACAAATCTGAATACAACACTCCTCTTTTTGGAGAACTGTCTAGCGTAGAACATTAGGACGAGCAATAGGAATGATTAGAGACTAGAAAACATTGTAAATGTGGAGAGAAGGAACAACTGAAGGTGTTTCAGGATCAAGCAGAGAGAATACTTAAAGGATAGCAGTTCTCTTCAAATACATCTGCTCTTTATATGAAATAAGAGAGTAGACTCCTTTTTTTCTGTCTGCTTACAAATTGAAAGGCAATTTTTTTTAGGTCAATAAGAATAAAAGTAGTCTAATCATCAGGAAAAGCGTATCTGATGGTGATTATTGTGAGGTACAAAACCAGAATCTACCCACCTCTGAAATCAGTCTCCCTCATTAGAAATTGATGTTAATTGTTTCTTCAAACCTTGCTCAGGAATGATGCCAGGTGGGAAAAATTACCATGTTTGGACACCAAATTCTGGTTTAGCACTTCCTGATTTCCCCTGACCCTAAAGTCATTTCTTTATGAGGACAAGTACCTTCACATACTCATGTATTCAATATATATTCAAGTATGACTTGACAATGGAAATCAGACAGAGCAGGACATGTGTAAGGAATATAAAGATGGAATAGAGAATAGACTTTGGTTCTGTGCACTTCCAAAATCCTGGCAGTGATAATTCTACTTAAGTACTGACAAATCATTTGGGAGGTCAGTTTTCTCTGCTGTCCCCTAACACACGTATTTCTAGTAATTCTTAGCAAATGGGACAAACAAGTCTAAGCGTGCTAGTCTTCTATAGGTTGATACGTAGCGTGTACATCCCGAATATTGCATTAGTTCAAATAACTTTCAAGTATTACTTCAGATGAAGGTTGACAATGTTAAATACATAAGCAAAATGATTACTTTCAGGTTAAAACCTTGGTTTGAAATAAAAATTGTGAAGTTGCTGATGTAAATTTTACATGTTTTATACTCGCAGGGCAAGTTGCAGAACAAAGAGGATCTCTATGACTTCCCCAAGAACTATGACTCCAAATCAAGTAACATTGCTGTCAGCAGTGAGACTTCAACTGTATCAGCTAAAGCAGCACCACCACCTGTTTCTGTGAAACCTGCTTTTGGGCGTCCCATCCTGAGAAACTCTCAGCCAGCAGTCCCACCAGCAGAAGAGGAGGAGGAGGCAAAGTTGGAAGAGGAAGGAAGTGAACAAGAAAATACTCCAAAATCTGTATTGAGGAAAGTAAAAATATTTGAAGAGATGGATCACAAGGCAAGGATGCAAAGAATGCAAGAGCTACAAGAAGCCCAGAATGCCAGGGTAGGAAGAGATGCATTATACCCCCGTTGTGCCTCCCAGCATATAAAACAGCCTGCATCCTGAAAATGAAAATCAGGCCCTTGCATTATGTTGCTTCTAGAGGGAGAAGTTTGGGAAACCACACTTACAGACATACCATTGTGTGGATTTCAGTGTAAAAAGAGGACGTAATTTAAGGCTTCCTATAGTAACGATAGAAAGCTGACTTCTAATAATTCTGTTCCTTTTAGCAATCCATTGTTTTCATGTGCATTTTGGGTTACTGCTATATAAAGGATTATATAATTGTAGGAATAAGACTGTGCTCTCAGATGTACCTGTAACCTGCTAGATCTACTTTAAAAGAACAGTTATTTTCTCCTACTTTCTTTCTAAAGCTTGAAATAGCCCAGAAGCACCCGGATATTTATGCTGTCCCTGTCAAAACACAGAAGTCAGAACAGAACTGGCCCCAGCCTATGAGGTAAGCTGTATCCATTTTAAAGCATTCTTTCTTGATTGTTTACCTCACCAGCAGGAAATTGGAAACTTGCCAGTTTTTATTCATACAAATAATCCTGCCTGGGTATATTAATTTGGTTTTGCACCTCAGAGATTACTGTAAAGATGGGGCAAAATTTCCCAGAATGGTAGGGGTTGGAAGGGATCTTTGGAGCTCATCTAGTCCAACCCCCTGCCAAAGCAGGGCTGCCTCGTGCAGGTTGCCCAGGACCGCATCCAGGCGGGTTTTGAATATCTCTAGAGAAGTGAACTCTTCTTGTTTTTCAGGATGTTTCTTTCTTTTAGTTCGTTCATAGTATTTGAGTTACCTAGGAAAAAGCACTATATGCTTTTTCTGAAATATCTGAAGGGGGGCAGTATTTCCCCCCCGATCAGTATTACTCAGAAGCCTTTCTTCATTCATGTCTTCTGTTGTCCGTTCTTCCTCTGCTAGATAGTTGATGACTGTTAGTCTATCCTAACAAATTATTGCTATTTTAATTACTTAACAATTATTTAAGTGCTTATCCAGTTACAAATGTGTTGTGTGGGTAGGAAAACTGAGGAGGAAGCTTGCCTGAGGTCACCCATCAAATCTCGTGGAAGTAGTAATCTTTCATTAAAATTCAGAGAGTTCTGGACTGGCTGACTAGCAGTCATCTTACACACTGCATATTTCTATGACTTGATCAGTCGCCTGTGCAAGAGCTAGCACACTGTATGATGAATTTTGTTTTCTGCTCTGCAGGACTTGACGTTTTTCTTGACTCTTATTGCCTCTTAGTAATAGCTAATAGAAATGGGACTTCCTCGTGAATCACATCCTTTGAGGTCATGGTATATTATCTAAAATGCACAAATGGAAAACTTGAAGTGATTATTTTCAGGTTTTCTTGGTGGTTTTAAAAAAGCACACTCTTTTTTTTTATATATGCTTTGAAAGTTCTTTAGAAGTAGTGAAAAGTTATTTTTAACTATGTATGAATAGTGTTTGCTTACATGCAGAAATCAGAAATCACATTCCTTTTTAGAGGAATGTTAATGATTGGCCTAGTAGGTGTGTTTAAGCACAATGTGGAAGGAGGATAACATCTTGAGTTTGTACAGCATGTATTGCAAAAATCATGTCTTTTGAAACTGAAGAAATGCCCTTCCTTGGCAGGTTTTATTTCTGTATATCTGCTTAGTGTCGCATTAAATGGGTAGCACGAGAGCATATAAAAAGCAAATACGTGGATTATTTCTGACAGCTTTTATAAGAGCCTTCAATGGAGAGAGAATGCTGTCAATTTAAGAAATGTCACATAAGAAATCTTCAGACTTTGAGATGGGAAACTGTGTTTGAAAAAGAAGAAGAATAGAAAGAATCTGGTTCAAAAATAATTGAGGAAGATGTCAGTTGATGCAGCAGTGATGGCTGAAAGCTTCTCTGCTCAGAGAATGAAGTGCTGTGAAGCTCTGGATGTGTGTGTGTGTGGGGCTGTGTAAATAAGATGCCCCTCCAGATAGGCTTACCATGGCCATGCAATTGTTTGTGGGCTAGAAGGGGTTTAATTTGCTCCATGTGTCTTTCTAGGTTGTACCTGTCCATAAAGCCTATACTAAGTGTAACTATTTTTCAGAATGCAGGTAAATACTATGTGTCTCTCTTTTTTGTCTTGCTCTGTTAGCTCTAGACCTCCAGAACCCCAGAAAGCTCCTACTAGACCTTACCTAGAGAACCGTGGCAGTTATGGTAGTGATGCAGAGGAGGAGGAGGAGGAGTACCGTCGGCAGCTATCAGACCACTCAAAGAAGGGGTACTTTGGACAGCCATCCAGATACAGAGACACAGAATTGTAGACTTGCTAGTATGTGCACATATAATGAATGCTCTTTTGAGGTTTCTTCCTTCACAGCCAAAGTGGAGCTCTAGTTATTCTGGAAAAGCTATATTTTTCTTGGGGGTGGTGTTAGAGGGTACACTACTCAACTTAGACATATCTATACGCTGGAACTGGAAGAGTTCGTTTTTGGGGATATTTTTTTTGTGTGTTTTTGTTTTGTTAGCATCTAAGAAAATAAATCACTATTGCCTGAATGCTGTTGCCTGTTTTATAAGGACCAAATCCTCAAAGTTTTTGTTAATTCTTGGTATTTTAATATCTTAACATAAAACCCCTTTTTTCCCTCGTATTAATGCTGCCTTTTTTTTGGACTGTTCTGCTGTGTTATGGAAGTATGATCCCAGAGATACACTTCTTAATGCAATAGAACTAAATTTGAAAGTGTATTTGAAGAACAGCAAGTGCCTTTAACAAGAAGCATCTTAAACTGTTTGTTTTGGCATCTGATACTTGGTACAAAGCTGTTAACACACTAAAAGGGGATTGACTGTTTTACCTATCTTTTTTTTTAACCAGTTTCATGGTAACATTTTCCTTTGCATGTTATTTTTCTAAGTTCATAGATGCATATGCAATATTTCATAAATACTGACTGTACATAATAAAGGTGCAATTGACTGTTGTTGGAAAAGACCAAGATTATGTAGAAATTCAGTCATGTATTAAAATTTACACAGGCTGCAAATAATAAAGGATATATTCTAGACAAACTTTGTGTGTCTTAGTATTGTCTCCTGGAGTCTCTGACTTTCATGAGTGTAATTATAGCAGTACACTGTTCAGTTCAGGGTCTCATCTCTTGCTGTTTCAGCAACTGGGAAATGTCACTCTTGATGTTGCATCCCAAGTCTTCTGAACATAATTTTAAAATTTGTTGTGATTTAAAAGAAAATTGACTTAGAACCTACAGCCCTCCTGCAAGAGACTTGTCTTTTAGAGTAGTAACTGCTCTTTATCACTAATTCTGCAATACAAAATAAAAATCCATGAAAGAGTCATAGAAAAATTTGGTTTTGCTCAGGCAATAGAAAAGATGGTTGTCTAATGTTCTCTTAAAACAAAGGCAGAATTTACTTGTTGAAGCAAAGGAATAGATGCATCTCCCCTGAGAAAGTTTGTGCAGCCCTCCATAGATTATAATCATAAAATAAAATCATTTAGGTTAGAAAGAACCCTTCAGATCATCAAGTCCAATTGCCACATCCACTACTAAACCATGTCATTAAGTGCCACATCTACCTGTCTTTTAAATACCTTCAGGGATGGTGACTCCACTACTTCCCCAAGTGGTGTCCCCCAAGGGTCACTGCTGGGTCCAATACTGTTCAATATATTCATCAGTGACCTGGACGAAGGGATGGAGTGTCCCCTCAGCAAGGTTGCTGATGATACAAAACTGGGAGGAGTGGCTGACACTCCAGAAGGCTGTGCTGCCATCCAGCGTGACCTGGACAGGCTGGAGAGATGGGGGGGGGGGGGGGGGGATTTAACGCAATTTAACGAGAGCCAAGTGTAAAGTGCTGCATCTGGGGAAGAACAACCCCATGTATCGGTATGGGCTGGGGGCTGATCTGTTGGAGAGCAGCTCTGGGGAAAAAGACCTAGGGGTCCTGGTGGACAGCAGGATGACCATGAGCCAACAATGTGCTCTCACGGCCAAGAAGGCCAATGGCATCCTGGGATGCATTAAGAAGAGTGTGGTCAGCAGGTCCAGGGAGTTTCTCCTCCCCCTCTACTCTGCCCTGGTGAGGCCCCACCTGGAATACTGTGTCCAGTTCTGGGCACCCCAGTTCAAGAAAGACAGGGAGCTACTGGAGAGAGTCTAGTGCAGGGCCACCAAGATTATTAAGGGAGTGGAACATCTCCCTTACTAGGAGAGGCTGGGAGAGCTGGGTCTCTTTAGCCTTGAGAAAAGGAGACTTGAGGGGGGGATCTCATTAATGTCTATAAATATGTTAAGGGCAAGTGTAAGGAGGGTGGAGCCAGACTCTTCTCAATGTCATCCAATGTTAGGACAAGAGGCAATGGGAGTAAGTTGGAGCACAAGAGGTTTAGGGTAAACATAAGAAAAAACTTTTTCACAGTGAGGGTGATGGAGCACTGGAATGGGCTGCCCAGGGGGGTTGTGGAGTCTCCTTCTCTGGAGGCGTTCCTGTGTGACTTGATCTAAGTGATCCTGCTCTGGCAGGGGGGTTGGACTAGATGATCTTTCTAGGTCCCTTCCAACCCCTAACATTCTATGATTCCCTGGGCAGCCTGTTCCAGTGTTTGACAACCCTTTCAGTTGAAGTTGATAGGACATTTCCTTTTGTCCTATCACTCGCTACCTCGGAGAAGAAACTGACCTGCACTTTGCTACAACTCTTTTCAGGTAGTTGCAGAGTGATAAGGTCTCCCCTCAGCCTCTTTTCCTCCAGGCTAAACAACCCCAGCTCCCACAGCCACTCCTTGTAAAACTTGATCTCTAGCCCCTTCACCAGCTTCCTTGCCCTTCTTTGGACAAGTTTCAGCACCTCAATGCCCTTCTTGGAGTGAGGGTCCCAAAACCAAACAAAGTATTTGAGGTGTGGCCTCACTGAGGGGACAATTACTTCTCTAGTGCTGCTGGCCACACTGTTTCTGTTACAAGGCAGGATGCTGTTGGCCTTATTGGCCACCTGGGCAAACTATTGGCTCATATTCAGCCAGCTGCTAACCAGCGCCCCCAGGTCCTTTTCTTCTGGACGGCTTTCCATCCACTCTTCCTCAAGCCTGTAGTGTTGCATGAGGCAGCTGTGAGCCAAGTGCAGGACGCATCGCTTGGCTTTGTTGAACTTCATCCCACTGGCTAGCAGCCAATCATGGGGTGAGCAGACTTCTTTCTCAGAAGAGATGCCTGAGATCCTCCTGTTCTGTCCTGCCTCCCCCAGATATGCTGGGACCTGGTCTTAAATAAGCAAGCAAGGGGTGAGGAGGAGAGGCTGCCTGTCAGCCCATGTTTGTGGTTGGGCTCAACAGCCCTGCAGAGCCAGCATCATCCTCCTCTGAGGAAGGCCTGGGGCCTGCAACAGAGCTGGCTATTATTTCCATATCCTTGTGGGATCCTCTAGCAACTGTGGGGTACACACACCTATATGGTGGACACCCAGAAGCCTCGTGCTGCCCTCCTCCACTGGATGAACCATCAGGGCCTGGCCTGCCATCCTTCACTCCCAGGGCAAACCCAGCTGGCCCTTCACTCCTTTCTATCCCCAGGGTTGGTCTTGATCATTACTGGCAGTCTGAGACTATCCATGGTGTCCCTTCAGGGATACCTCAGCAGCTGCATCTCCACCATGTGAGTACAGCATGTGTCTGATGTGGACTCAGAGGGGGAAACTGGTGGGTCAGAGGGAGGCTGGTAGTGTTCCAGACCAAGAGAGTGTGGGTCCCGCTGGCAGCAGGTCAGGTGATGCCAGGGCTAAGGCAGGTGCTTGGAAAGCAACAAGAGGAAAACCCCTCAGCATCTGCACTCAGCATGTATGTCAGTGGTTAAAAGCTTGGCGTCACTTTTAAATCCCTCTGCATTACACAGAGACACCATTCTGCTTCTTCAGAGCACAGGCAAATGCTTAGTTTCCATTCAGGTCACTCACGAAGTTTAGCAGCATTGGTCTCACTATTAAGCCTCGGGATAAACAATTGTTGACCAGCCTCCAGGTGGATTTCAATCTATTGACCACAACTTTCTGGGTTCTCTTGTTCAGCCATTTATCAATAGAGTTTCCTATCCAGTTATCTAACTCACACTTTTACAGCTTGTCTGTGAGGATGTTACAGGACACGGGGTCAAAAACCTTTCTAATGTTGAGGTAAACAACATCCACTGGTGGATTTTCACTCTCCCCTCAGACACCTCATTGTAGAAGGCTATTACATTGGTTAAGTACAATTATCTCCTTCATAAATGATGACTACTCCTGATCACCTTCTTGTCTTTCCCTGTGTTTCCAGGGTTAGCAGCTCCGTAGCCTTCCCAGGGTTTGAGGTGAGGCTGACCAGTCTGTCGTTCCCCAGATCTTTCTTGCTTTCTTGATAGGAATGACTTCGGTTTTCTTCCTGTCCTCAAGAACCTATCCCAGTCACCATTACTGTTCAAGGATAATTGAGAGTGGCCTTGTAATGACATCACCCAGCTCCTTCAGCACATGTCCCCACAGACCTAGTGTGTGCTCAGTCTGTTTAAGTCCTCCCTAACCTGATCCTTTTCCACTGAGAGTAAGCCTTCCTTGCTTCAAAATTTCCCTAGGATCTTGGGGACCTGAGATTCCTGAAAGCTGGTCCTACCAGTAAACACTGAGGAGAGATAGCATTGAGTACCTTGGCCTTTTCCATGTCATTTGTCACTAGGTCCCATGCACTATTCACTGTCAGGCCCGAGATTTCCCTAGTCTTTCTTTTGCTGCTTAGATACTTCCAGGAACCTTTCCAACTGCTCTTCACATTTCTTGCTAGCTTGAGCTGAAGGTGAAGTTTTGACCTATACCTTGTTTCACTTGTAAGGAAACAGGACCGGCTCAGGGCAAAGCATGGGATTCAGCAGTCCATCTCAAGGGTGGGTTGGGCAAAAGCAGGGGAGTGACTTTTTATGAGGGCTTGTAGTGATAGGACACAGGGTAACGGCTCTAAACAGGAAAAGGGTAGATTTGGATGAGAAATTACTCTGAAGTTTTTCACTGTGAGGGAGGTGAGGCACTGGAACAGGTTGTCCAGGGAAGTTGTGGACGCTCCATCACTGGCTGTGTTCAGGACCATGGTGGATGGTGCTTTGAGCAATCTGTTCTAGTGGGAGGTGACCCTGCCCATGGCAGGGGGGTTGGAACAAGATGATCTTTAAGATCCCTTCCAACCCAAATCACTCTATGATTCTAAAAGCAGGCTCCTCCAGTGTAATCTACTTGCAGCAGCAAATGGATCCCAAACAGTGAAAACATTGTCCCCATACGAACCTACTTTAGTCTCTGAGGAAAAGTCCACATGCCAGAGGGTCTTCACCAAAGGCACTACTCTCTAACTCCCACTCATGCTTTCTGCAGAATAGCCTTACAACACTGTATTTGAAATGACCATCAACAAAGGGGATTTTCAGATTAGCTGCCAGCAAGGGGACATGCAGGCACCTGAAGGAGGCCCTGTATGAAGGTGCTGCTGTTGTGGAAGGGCAGTCTGCACCCCTGCTGGCAATGATCTTGAAGGTAAATTGTTCTGCTTCAAGCGTTGAGAGCTCCTTGCAAACATGCAGGAGCCTGCTTTAGTGACTGGATTTGAGCTGGCTGGGGCTCCTGTCTAAATCCATAGTAAAGTGAAATAATAGGTACATAACACCCTCTATCTCTCCATATATGGCCTCTGAAGGCAAGAGACAGGACGTCTAGTAGAGTTTTACTAATTTTTGAACAAGCAACAACAATAAATGGTTAGTTTTATAGTAGGGACATACTATGAAATTCATAACCTTGTAGGTAGTGACTATCTCCAAGAACAGGACAACAAGACATCTCGAGGCACCCGAGCATGCTGAACAGACAAGAACTGGTTTTGTGGCACGAATAAAGATTTTAGGCTTTAGGTCACTAAAAGAACATGGTGATGCAGAAGAGAAGATGAAGTAAATGACCACCAGAGGTCATGAAAGACCACCAAGGGGAGAAGAGACCCTAATCCTAATTTTTTTACGCATGCTCGGACTATGTAAATGAATTCCAGGAACTCATTAGCATAAGACTGCCCTTTCTAAGGAATATAATGGATATGTAAGTTTAGCCTGCATAGAAACTGTGTACCCAGCTTGCATCGGTTTGCACATTTGGAGGAGTGATCCCCTGTGCGTCCAGTGCTGCAAAATAAAGAATGCCTGCCTAATAACTTCAGTTATTGAGTTTTTCACTGCATCACCCGCATACCCCAGCATACATGGTAACTCTCCACAGGACTTGTTCCCACATGTCAGTGCCTGTCTTCTGCTGCAAGCCCTAGTTAAGAGATGGTGTTCCATGGGTGGTTTCACCAGTACCAAACCACAGGGCATGGTGCCTTCCCTGGGCTTCTGCCTGTACTCTTGCTCACACAGTCCAGTGTGTAAGGACATTCTTTGCTGCCCAGGTACACCACCGCCTCATGACCATGTTTGTCCACAGGACTCAGGACCTTTTCTCCAGAGCTTCTCCCAGCTGGTCAACCCCAGCCTGTTCTGCTGCACAGCTTTATGTGTTCCAGGGACAGGACTTTGCACTGGCTTTTGGCAATGCCCGGAGGTTCCTGTCAGCCCATTTCTCCAGCCTGTTGGCAGAGGCAAACAGGGTCCCCCAGAGTGTTCACCTCTGTTTTAGCAGAAGGAGTGTAGTGGCACACTGCCTGCAAATGGGGGGACATTACAGAGTATCTCTTCCAGTACTAATCCCCAAGGCACGTCACTACTTTCTGTCTGTCAGATGGACTTCTGTTTAGGCCCAGACAGACAGAAACTAAACACCACAGGGCTGCTTGCTCACTCCTACAGCCCATTCACTCCACCCTCCACCCTGCCCAGCTGCGATGGGGAGGAGAAAATACAACAAAAGGCTCAAGGGCCAACACAGAGGACAGGGAGGGCTCAGTCACCCACTGTGGTCATGGACAGACTCAACTGGGGGAAACAACAGCAACCAAATTCAAACAGCACCATCACCAATTTACCATCAAATCAGAGTAGGATAATGAGAGAAACAACCACATCCTAAAAGTACGTTCGCCCCACGCCTCCCTTCTTCCCAGGCTCCACTCTGCTCCCAGATTCTCTGTCTCCACCCCTTTGTGGTGAAGGGAGGCAGGGAATGGGGTTGCAGTCAGCTGTCAAGTGTTGTCTCTGCTGCTCCTTCCTCCTCAGGGGGAGAGCTCCTCACAGTCTTCCTCTGCTCCAGTGTGGGGCCCCTCCTGGGAACGCAGTCCTTCACAAACTTCTCCAATGCAAGTCTTCCCACGGGGCTGCTCTTCACAGACCGCCCCAGGGCAGCTCCCTTCTCTGGGGACAGGGAGGCAGAGAAAGCAGAAGAGTAAGATGCCCCCGTACCAAACTGATGGAGTGGGCAGGAGAAGCGCCCTTATTACTGTAGGTCCACCCTGGTGCCCTGACCCTTCTTGCTCAACCCTGCAACAACTGGAGGCAGCTGCAGGGCCCCTTGCTCCAGCCCCATCCTTCTCCACCACAGCTGCCTTGGGGCACCATCTACCTTTGCTTCCAGCGGAGCAAAGTCAACAAGGACAGCCTAAAACTTCTGCCTGCCCACGTCAGGTGTCGAGAAACGGTCAGAGAAGCATGTGTGCAGTGGGCGGCTCGGGGAGAGTGAGGCACGAGTCCTGCAAAGGAAGCTCACATCCCCATCTCCTGAGCACAGCCCCTTTAAAATGCCGTGAGGCTGCAGCTTGTTCCCTTTCCTCTCTCAGGTATTTCTGATCAGCAGCCTGTCTGCACTGGCCTCTTCTAACTCCTCCAGCTCCGGCCTCTGCCTCTAGGAGCAGACTACACGACTCAGCTGCCTCGGACCTTTTTCCTCAGGGGACACTGTCCTGTGTAGATCACCCTCGTGATGCCAGAGAAGGGAGAAGTCCACCCCTGGCCTCTGAATGCAGGTTACCAGCCCTTCCCTGTCCTGACCTGCCCCAGATCATTATCTGAGCTGGCTCCTGCTGATAGTCTCTGTAACTGTAAAATTACAAATGCCTCACCTATTTGCCCATTTCCCTATGCATTTGCCTCGTATTCGTTTTCAGGATTATATTTATATGCATTTAATTTTTCCCTTTTTTATTTTATATGCTGCAGTTTTATTTCTGACCTTAGTCATGGTATTTTCCAAGGCTGCCTTTATACTGTTTAGGTTTCATAAAAATCATTATGCTTATGCAAACCTATCTTTGAAAATGTCTGTCATTTTGAGCTAAACAGAAGGGTTTGGAAAGCATTTTTATCTTGGGCACCTGTGGTTTTTCTCATTATAAATTGACTGTGAGAGATTCTCCTTTTTAAGAAGGAAGCTGCCACTTGGAACAGACTGGTAATTCTTTAGGAATGCAATTATTAAAAAAAACAAATGCTGGGTATATTCAAGAGTTTAAAGTCTGAGCACTCTTTCAAAGCAAATGCCCATTCAGTGTGATGAATCATGTGGTATTTCCAGCAAAGCACCCGAAGAACCTGTCTATGCCCAGTGGTTTTGGCAGTCCACATTACCAGATGTAAGAGCCCTGGTGAGGGCAAAAAGAAGCCCCAGTGTGTACTGGTCTCCAAGCTGTCAATACAAGAAAGTAAATATACTCCCAGATTAATTCCTTACAAAAAGCACTACAGGCTCTGCACCATTAAAGCAGAAAAAAAAAAGATCCTGACAATATTTCTATATGTTTTTATAATCAAGGTAATAAACTCTTAGTAACGTAAGTGGAAATAGTTGACTTTATTTTACTTCTGTGCTTCTAAGAAGTAGGTTATGATCATACCTGTTTGCTGCTACTTCATTGAGGACTGCTCCGTTATCTTTCTTTGCTGTTAAACTAAATTTGTAGCACTTAGGGTTAAAAATTATTAGTTGATACCCTTATTTATAAAATTTGCTTCTTGAAACAATGCTTTGCAAAAGCAAGCATGTACTGCAAAAATTATTTCAGTGAATTAGTGCAAGATAAAAGTTACTTGGTTTGGAACAGGTCAACAGGATGCCAAGAAACACTATGCTGAGATGGGAAAGTCACATGGCTAAGTTAGATATCAACTCCTTAATGCAGACTGTAATAGTGACTGTAAATGAAATTGCAGCACATGAGCTTTATTATATGTGTTTTAATAATTTAAAACTGAATAAGGTATTAATTTTCATGGCAGATTTTGTAGTCAAAAAACTATATTAATTTCTTAGCTTTATCTATCCATATGGAGTGGTTCCAGCTATAAGATTAACCTGCACTATCCAATTTCTGACCAGTACATGCACACTTTTGTCTGCTCCTGTCTTTGCCCATCACAGCATGAGGCTTGCGACTGGCCAGCAACATGATCTTAGGATAAGAGCAAAGAACCCAATCTTGTCTGTATTTGAAGTTTTCATTTAAAAATGTAGTAACACAGAAAAAAAATCACATGTGTAAGGGAGAGGACTGGCAAGTTATAACTGTAATGGAAAGCATAATGGAGGAAAAATGTTTTCTTTTACATGGACAGTGACAAGCTAGCTGGGGAGGAAGGTATCTTCTGTGACAAGCTGAATCTATTTGGACTCCTTTGTGTCATGTTGACTTGTTAAAATCGGTGTGTTCCTAATTAATTCAAGGAGAAAGGAAACTGATAGCTAGAATGGAGGAAGGGTTGAGAGGAAATGGCTATCTTCATTTGAGAAAGCTGGTGTAAGGTCATGTGAAGAGATTTAACATGGGATAGTTATGAGAGGCAAAATGTAGGCTATTTTGCAGGAATGTCACCCTGCACTGCTCCACTTGCCAGCAAAGATGTGAGCTGAACTTACACTTACTGCTTGCCTTGGTGCCTGAGATAAAAGAGCCCATGTCATAAAGGGTAGTGAATATTCATTCCAGGCCTCCCTGGAAATAAAGCTGTCCTTTGTAAAGTTTTGGTTTTTTTTTTTTTTTTACATTCTAGGTTAGAGTGGTCTGTGCTTCAACCACAGGGAGAGAAAGAAAGAGCAATCTGCATTGCAGCTTCATATTACTCAGTTATCTCTTCCGGTTATTACTTTTAATTAACTGTTTGTTTCTGAACTAAGCAATAAAGACAGAGTATTAGGGGAGACAGTGTCCTGAATCATGTAGTGTTACCGCTATGCTTTTTCTCAGTGCAATTACCAAGAAACTTGTTGAGTGGGGAAGAACGATTTATTGCTATTAAAAAAACCAAACCAAAAATGAAAAAGCCAACAAAACCCCCGAAAACCTGACAGACTAAGTCAAGTGTGACTGTTCTGTGAGGAAGAGTGGACAACTCTCTGTTACCACAGACAAGAGAATAAAACATCTGGACCAGCTCCATCTTTGTAAGGAGTCTGGGAGAGGCCATCTTCTATTGTTCCCCTCTGTAATGTTTGTGACACCCAGGATGATGTCTCCAGCTCTTCATTGAGAGGAAAATATGTGAAAAACTATTTTGCAAGAGGAAAGAAAGAACTTGTGTGTCTGGGAGATACAATGAACGTGAAGAAGTTTACCTGTTTAAATCAGTAGAATGATTAAGCTCGTATCATGATTACTGTTTGGAAAAAGACACTTGCATATGATTTATAGAAACAGCTGTAGCAGTATTTAGTATTTTTTCTTGAGCTAAATACATTTTTTATTGATTTCATGATGATTGTAGTATGTTATGCATTTACCTTCTACAGATGTATTTTTGCCAAAGTGATACATCTCCATGGCCATTTTTTTATCTAACACAGTAATGCACTTCAGGCCAGTTTTTCCAAAGTAATAAACATTCCCACTAAGTGAAAAGATATGGTCCCGTTTTATATCCTGTTCTGATTGTTCTTACTCTTTTTAAGGGATTAGTTTTTTCCTCACACAGGCAACATCGGGGCATCCGAGGAGTTTGCTTATATGGATAATTGTGCTCAGCTTAATATATGACTCTAAAGTATCCCAAAAATCTGTGTGCTGAACACAAAGGAATTCCGAAAGAGTATCATAAATCTGCCAAGTGACTACCAGACTGAGAATGAAGCCAACCACATATCTATGAGTGCAACAACAGAATAAAAATACAGAGCTGAAAAAAAACCCAGTTTATCTGAGGTCTTCATCAAGACATAATCACCTGCAGAGAATTACCTTTGCAATGACATGTGTTTGCACAGGAGGCTGGGGAGACAGCAAAATGATAGTTCAAGACTGGGTTTCATCAAAATAAAATCAAAGACAGCAGCCAGATTTCCCAATGTGCTGTGATAGTCCTAACCTCTTCTATTATATGGCTAGGGAAAGCTAATGGCTGAATTATAGAGTATATTTTATCTTCTTTACTCCTCCTCTTCCCATTTAATGCCAGAATTCAGACCTGTGCTCTACTGACATTAATTATTGCTCAATTACTCATATGGAGGGAAAAAGGAATATTTCATCCAAGTATTTAACCTGTTCCCATGTATTTGTATTTCATGGCACTTACAGTCTCTAAGTGAGATCAAAGCCTCATTTAAATAGCTGTGTTTAAATATTGAAGTATACATAGGTGTATTAATGCATCTACACATTTTTATATACATATATACACACACATGTTTTAATGATATGACATCTGCCCTTTGAGTCTAAATGGTCAAGAGAAATAACAGTAAGGGGAAAGAAAATATTTTCCCTGAATGACAATAGGTAGAGAAAGCTTAAACTGAATTTTGGAAATATAAAGCATGGTGAGGAGACAGGATGTCAGTAGTATTCAGCAGTGAGATTGCTATTTTATTTCAATTTGTTCTTCCACTGCTAAAATAGTAAGAAACTAAGAATATTTCTGTAACTTTTTCTTTTAAATTCTCATTATACTTCCAGTAGAACTTTTGAGGGAGGGGGAATAGATAATCTAAGATACATATATAACACTCTAACATCTTGCTGTAATAAAAAGAAAGTGGCTACAAAAAAAAAAAAAGACAATGAAGTCACAAAGCAGAAAATGAAAGTGCTGTCAAAAGCATACACAAGGGGGAATACCTTAAAAACCAAAAAATGATGAAAGAGAACTTCTCCTATCGAATAATTAAATTTCAAGATTATGAAGAAACAGGAGCTTACTAATGACCTTCAAAGCATCCCAGCCTGTCTCTCAGAATTTATACACAGGAAAGGAGGAACATACAAGCTTACATCTATCATGAATGCTTTTGGCTTGATACAAATTTGCCTCATACTGTTGTGCACCACCACCATCTCCAGTCTCCGGTGTAATCACCTTCCTTTGCAACAAAAAAAAGTGATCGAGAAGAGCCTGAAACTTTTGGACAACATGGGAAAAAGATTTCCTCAACAATGTCTAAGGGAGAAAACATTCTTCAGATTTCCTGAACAGGTTCTAAAGGCCAGGCAGAAAGAGACTGTCAAAGTAGCCATTGAAGAGATCTTCCAACACATCTTCTATATCTTTAGCAAAAATCTGACTCTAGCTGCTTGGGATGGGTCAGTTTTAGAACAATTCCAAAATGGACTTTATCAGCAGATTGAGCAACTGGAGGCATGTGTAATCAAGAAGCAGAGTCACTACTTTGGGAGTAAAGAAGTCAACAGGATGAAACTGAAAAAGTACTTCCAAAAAATAGACTGTTTTCTCAAAGACAAACAACACAGCTTGTGCTCCTGGGAGATCAGCCGTGCAGAAATGAGGAGATGTCTTCAGTTGATTGATAAAGTCATAAGGAAGGCCAACAATTAAGGTACAAAGATTTTGACCTAATGAAACTTCGCCTTAAAAATATTTTTAGTTATTATTTCTTCTATGATATATATTGTGGCAGTGCTTCAAGTTAATTTTTATTGTATTTAAATAATTATGTTGTTGAAATTTATTTTTGCAAATGCAAAGCATATTAAAAGTCATTTTTTTCCCCCTTGGTAAGCAACGTGTCTACACCAGCTATAAATTAATCTGTATTACTTTTCAGTGAGTGTTACTCCATAGGAAGGGATTTTAATCTTATGACAGATAATGTCATCCTGTGGTGTTTTCTGCTGAGAGAATGTGCTGCTACTTTCCATCTCTTTTTCACCTACATATAGAAAATCATATATTTCTGAATGGACTACACATCCCTCACCTTGCGGGAACTGCCAGATTTGTACTGATTGAGACTGTGTCAAAAGTAAAATGGTATGTTGTTTATTTAAGTGGTCCTGGCTTAGGCTGAGACTCTTCATTATTGTTTCAAAGATTGTATGCTATTTGCCATAAATGTATTTATTTTACACTTGAGTCATTCTAACCTTTGTTTTGTTCAAAGATTTAAAGTAATTCTAGAAGGATTTGCCTACATAGGACATTGTTTGCAGGAGCTATGGCTTCTATAGAAACTTCTCAGTTGGACATTTTTACTTTTAAGTGAAGTATCTTTGCCTCCTCTAACTATATGGGAGAAAGGAATTTTTTTCCTTCCTGTGGTGTTTCCAATTTACTTTTTCTTTCACAAGATTATTTGAAGTAACTTCTCTGCATAAAAGTACCCTAAAGCCACATCCGCCTATGGCACAGCCTACTTGCCCATGGACATATTCATCCTGCCTACTGCAATATCAAACATCACCATTCAGTGCTGTATTTTATTGCTGCATGAAATTTTCTGCATCTTTCCCTTTGCACACAGATTGACCCATAGAAACATGTAGCCCTTGGTATTCCAATGAATTTCTCCTCCAAGCCATACAGACTTAAGTAATAGTTGAAATATAATCAAATTCTTTAAAACGGCTTGCAACAAAATGGGCAAAAGTCTGTTAACTTCTGTTAGATCAAGCCTGGATTCTGCCCTTGGGAAATTGTTTCTGGGTAACTCCATTTCAAGCGGTTGTGTTTTCCCTAGTTGTGTGTTGTATGTTAGCAGGGGAGAAAACAGAGTTATAACCAGGCTCTGTTACCTAATGAATATTGGTAAATCTGTTAAAAAACAAATTGGAATCCTGTAAAACCCCCATATATCTTTAAAAAAACCCCAACCAACCAAGGTATTTTCTGTGGCCAAGGCTGATACACATTCTGCACAGACTTCTGGGTCTAGCATGAAGAGGCTGTGGCTCCCAAGAGAGGGCGATGTTAGACCTAGAGGACTAAAATTGCTAGAGGAAAGCATTGGATGAGGCATCACTTGATTCATGATCTCCAGCTATTCAGAAGAGCATCATTCAAAGGGGTGATAATAAAAAGGTACATCTAAGCAAAAAATTGACTGGTAAAAACAATAGCAAGGGTATACTATATCTCAGATACCACATTTATGACATCAGCCTTTTTTACAGGGTGCACATACTCTCCTCTCTGCCACTTCTTATGGACTCAAGCTAAAGAAGCAATGAGAGACATGGGCTTCAGGTCTGAAGCTGAAATACCAGAACAAAAGCCAGCTTACAAATTCACCATGATACAGAACAACAGAAATGACCAAAGAAACAGAGCAAAGCATCAGAGACAATTTTCTACCTAGTGACGCCCTGCCACAAATGTCACAGCAAAATGTGTATTTCTTGGCCTTTATAACTAATAGCCCTTGAAACGCCCCCACTGTGACACTTCTTCAAGTCTTATTTCTGCTGCTTGTTTCATTTGTGCATTTCTTCAAGCCTGTGCAATAAAAGGATTTTCAGCCTAATTAACCTTTCTGGTTCTGCTATCCTAGGTGGCTTCTGCAATACAGTAAACTGTTATTGAAATGGCCTCATTTTTACAGAAACTTGGAAATAGCAGGAAATATTTTCAGCAGCTCTCCCATGATGGATCCCTGCTTTTATTGCCTCACTTGCCTGCAGTGGGAATATGTCTATTCATGGCCCACTAATTGTTCAGAAACTCTCATTCCATTAAAGATTATTTTTAGTTCATAACTATCTTTGAAAATTTCAGCACACAAAAGAAAAAAAAAAGAGTTTTGATACATTTCAGTCTACAGGGTACTTTGCAGTGCAGGAAAAAACCAGAATGGGCACTAGAGGGCAAGGTGAGATTATAGACAAGCGTAAGAATTGTAAATGAATGTGTATACACTTTGACAAGACAGTTTCAACTCTTTATAGTGTGCTGCTTATCAATGAACTGCTATTGTGTTCCCAGAAAGGAACTGAAAGGAACATCAGCTATTCATGAAAGAAAGAAGATCTCAGAGATGATTGTCAGGAGCTCATAACATATAATTTTATTTAAATTACTTTTTGGCCAGCCGTAAGGTGAAATAAATTATTTGTACTGAGACAATGTCTAGAAGACCAAATTAAAGATGGAGACCCAGGAGCAGACGTAGTTGTTAGGCAAATAAGAAGGAAAGAGAAAATAACAAGCCAATATATCTTTATTTCTACTTTTTAAAGAAAGGTAAAGAGTCTTTAAGGTAAAGGAAGAAAGATGACAAGTCAGAAGATCCTTTCTTTTCTCTTGGCTATTGTAACGTTTTGGAGCAATCTGTATTTCATCTCCACTGTGTTACCAGGTCAGCTGTATATTATGCCCTTGGCTAGCTGCAACCCTCTGATATTTCTTGTCTAGAAGTTAAACAAACGTAGCAAAATATAGTCTTTAACATATATTATTTTGAAATGGAAATGACTGAAATAGTGAATATGAAGTCTAAAGTTCTAACACAAAATCCTTCCAGGATGGGATTACTTGTAGGCCACAAAGTTTCAGAAATTTTCTCTGAAGATTCATGCACAGTGCTGTGCTGTTCTGCACTTTTTGGGAGGCTGCACTAAAAGCGGTGGAGTTTAAACTCTGCAGAGTCTGTTTTCTGGAGTGGATTTATGGGATTGGGGTCAAACACCTTCAATCCCACATGAAACTTCAGAAAAGCTACATCAGAAGTGAAGGATGTTTATTCCAGACTTTACTCTGGAAAAAATTATTCACAAGTCACAGTGAGTTTAGCCTGGGTTTAGCCTGCTCTGTCAGCTCCAGCTTGACTTCACTTTTAAATTGTGAAAACAAAACAAAACAAACGCCATAAACTCAAAACAGATTAAAAAGCCCAGAGTGAAACAGAACAAAAGCCTGTGTAAATAGGTCTCCAAATACTCATCCATGGTTAGCCGTCGTTGCTACGAAGGAGAGCTGTGAGGTCTGTCAGAGCAGCCTCCGGAAGTTGCGGCAGTGTCTGTAGGGGAACACTCTGGTCGACAGCAGGGCTGAGAGGTGTGGACTGGAGAAAGGATCTGGAACTGCTCATGGGGAGACAGCTTCATCCCATGGGCTGCTTCATTCCACCAGTCCTCACCTCTTTCAATTCAGCCTACCCCTTCTCAGGGGTACCTCTAAACTGTTTTCCCCCTCCCAGCTGTTGAAGAACACTAGATCCTTCTGGGGAGCATCTGCCCTCTGAACACCAGTTTTCACCATGTCAATTCACTGTAACTTTTTGTCTGTTGTATTCCCCAAGTTTCTTATCTTGGTCAGCCAGAACCTATGCAACTTCCTCTGGTCTTCGCTGGAGTACTGTGTGTACAGTCCATTTTCCCAGAACGGAAATATCTTGACAGACATATTTATATAAAACAGAAAGGTTTTCTTCTTAAATAAAACAAAAAAAGCTTTTTGAATGAAAATATTTTTTAAAACTTCATTCTCTCTTTAAGCAATTAATCTTCAGGTCTCCTTCAGTTTGAGGTGCACTCAGTTCTGGTCTTCTCTTTTTGGGAAAAGCTCACAATGGCTGTAACAGATCTTTTCTTGTGATTATAATGTTTTAATAGTTAAAAATAAGTTCCTGCTGCTTGGAGTAGAGCTCCTGCTCACTAGAAGTATTTCAAGATACTAAACTCTTCATTTTCCCTCTCTTCTATTATTTCTTTCTCTTTTTTTCTTCTCTCTTTTTCTTTTTCTTTTTTTTTTTTCTTTTTCTTTCTTTTTCGTGCATGTGTGTATGTATTTGGTTTTTTTTGTTTAAAAAAATAGGGCCCTTCTCCCTCTCCTTCCCAGTTCCCTATAGCAGGGTATAAGTCAGTATGTGCAAACCATTAAACTCCTGGAAAATATCAGAAGGTAATATCACAACTTCTTTTATAAGTGACTTGGTAATATCTAACACTTTAAAAATATGGGTATTTCCAAGCCCATTGGGCAATAATTACTTATTATTCTTGTATCACATTTGGTTGGCCTGTGGGTCTTATCCAGCAATGAAATGGAATGCATAGAGAAACAGGGAGACAGAGAGAGTGTAGAAGCATGACTCATTTTGGAACTTGGTATGTCTTTGATACTGAGTTAATCCTTTCATTGCCTTCCTAGCAAAAACAGTGAATTTCTCACACTGCTGAAAACAGACTGGTTGGAAATGAGAGGGAAAGACATGAATCTCTACTAAAGGAGAAGAGATCTTTTTTTTTTAAATTGTAAAGTGAGTGATGGTATTTACAACACTCCATGTAAAAAAAAGAAATAAAAAAAAAATGTTACCATAAAAAAAAAAAATTATATTCTTTAAGAACAGCAGAACCATGTTATAATAAGCAGCCTAAAAATAACTCATCCTTTCCATCATAAAAGCAAGTTCTTTCCATGTAGAAATAGTCCTATGAAAAATAGCATTAAGGTGTATTACACAAACAAAATGGTTTGCATTTTTATTCCGTGCTGAGAGCACAGATAGTTGTTTTCTACAAATTACCTCTGCTAGGTAATTGAAAATAATAAATCCCAAAGTTTAGCATATTCCTACAGAGTTGTAGGGCTGGTTCCAAGTTCAAAGGTCAATCTAGAGGCCAGATGACCTCATCCCTCAAAGGCTCTCAAAGAGCGACAAGTAAGGAGGGGAAGGCTGTTGCATCTTCTCCAAGTGATATTTTGGGAAGTATGGACAGGAGCTGCCAGGAGTCTCTTGTCTGGCTTTTGTCATCCCTCTACTTGTTCTGCTCTGGCTACAGGGCAGTGGCAAGGAAATGACACAAGTCTGCTTCTTCTGAAATACCCCTCCCTGCTTTGGAGATGAACTGTCCTGAAACATAACAAATGCAAAGGATCACTCATACATGGCCAGAGCCAAACAGCCCGGCTAGAATTTTTATTACTTCCAAAAACATTTCTAAAATTGATTTTTCACCTGATGAAATTGTAATGCAAGAACTCCTGCCATCTCTGTATTTGATGGACCATAGTCACAGTGCTGGCTCACCCAATACACCTTTCCTCATCCTAAAGTAGCCAGGAACTTTGTCTAGCGTGACTTTGTTAAGATGGCACCAGCCAGCTAGCTCCAGTGAGGCAGGGCCTGCTTGCAAGGCAGGGTCTCTGCTGAACTTACACATTTCCCAGGGTGTCAGAGACATGAAGCTGGCATGGCTGCTGCTTCCTCTTTTGCTCACTTTGAGAACATGGAAAAAAATGGGGATGCTTTTCCCCATTACTTGCTTGCAGTATGGAGAGGACTTCACTTCCCCAGCTGTCTCCACACACCCTTCCTTTTCTCACTGCCAGTCTTGGTCACTTCACACAAACACCAACCAGCCCTCTGCAAATTGCCTGATAGTGAGAAATAAGGGTAACCAGTACTGCACCACATCAAACCACAGCCCCTAGGCAGCCTAGGTTTTACTCTTTTACAGTAACTGAAGTCAATAGTACGGGAGTGTGTACTTCCAATTAATCACGTGTTTAAGAGCTGTGATTTAACAGTACTTGAACTAGTGTAATCCACTTGACAAACTTTAGGCTTGAATTCAAGGAGTCAAAAAAAGCCTAATAATGGAGAAAAGACAAACACTGAAGAACTGGTTTTAAAACACATGGTTTCTTTCCCTAAAACACTTCTGCATATTGCTTTTATAGCAAGGATTTGGAAACAAAAGCTATGCATAAAAGGAGCAGATGTTTTATCCTGGTGTTGTTTCCTGTTTGAAGAGAATTAGATTCTTTCCATATTACATGAAACATTTCAGGGCTGCTGTTAACTCTACATGTAAAGCACCTCCTTGCAATGGTTCCTGACACAAGCACTGTGCCCAGATGGAACATATTTTTCCTACCTCATAACACATGGAAACCAAATGCCGTTATAATCTGTTTAGATTTTTAAAAATCCTGGAGACTCAGGCTTAACATGTGCTGAACAGTCATGACGCTTGTTTTAGCTAGCAGTTACATACAAGTAATTTTTTGATGCTAGTTAAGTAGTTGTAGACAGACATTTGTCTGCAAGAGCAGTAGCTAGAGTGAAGGAGAAAGTTTATTTTCCAAAAATGAAAGCTTTATTCCAGGACTTATTCTAATCTTCCCATATTCAGCTAACGTGTTCCAATGGTGTCATTTAATATTTGCTTTCATCTGAATGTCTTTGTAAAATGTTTTAAGCATAAAAGCCTTTCTCTGAATCCTGTGTGCCTGGAAGTGGTCCCGCTTCCACCTAGTCTAATAAAAGCTGTTACCTCCTGTTAGTGATATTCCTTTCTTATACCCTTAGGCCATTACACTACAAAACTGCCACTGCAAAGTGCACAAGTAGAGACCTTACCTGCATTTTCAAGTGCAAGTTTTACTCATTAAAACCCCCTTGTATTTCAGAGAAGGGCTTTTTCTTGTGAAGAACACATCCTAAGGGCTAGCATCTGGTCCAATTGGCAAGATTACTACAACCCACTGGCTGAACTGTATTCTACATCTCCCAAAGAAGAATTCAAATATCCATGCAATGGTGGATTTATGAGCCCTGTACCTTGGCTCTACTGCTGCCGTGAATTGCCATTCAAATTAGTGTATTTATAATAGCTTTATAGTTCGGGTCAGAAGTACAGCTTTGAAGCAAAGTTTGTAGTCATTGCCCCTTGCAATGCCTCCTTCGTCATCACTGAGTGGGCTTGGAGTGCTCCAACATCATTCCTTTTGGAGGACAATATCACTCCTTTCACATGCCATCACACTAGGAAATTGTTTTCCAGCCAGCAATGGGCATTCCATCCACAGGGCCAAGCTGCTGTCAAAGGAAAACCCCCAAATACTCCAGTGCTGGGCACCACCTCCTCAGCACTGGTTATTCTGCTCTAATGCCCTGTCTGAGGCAGGGTAGCACTGGCTGGTGCAGGGGCCTCAGTATGGGGCAGAGCCCCACTGTGCAGTGGGCTGCAGGTTGCCAAGGCCCCCCAAGCTGCCCCCCTGCCTCCTGCCAGCCTGTGTCATGAGGGTGGGCAGCACCATGGAAGTGAAATGATATCCAGCTTACAAGCTCTTGCAGGTGCCCTCATCATCTGCGGGAGCTTTAACTTGGCAGCTGCCTACAAGAGGGATTTTCCACATCACAAAGCTAGGTGAGCTTTTCTTGCTTTTATGTACTTGACTGACGTTTGAAAACAGCTTTCTTCCTACTGCTGGATCTTGTTACAGTCATGAGCTCAACCCCTGGCATTATTAGTCACACCAGTTGTCCTCCTAGAGGCACACAGTGTGGGAGCTGTTTTGCAAGAGCTGTGGGCTGAGCCTTTCAATAGCCATTTGTTTAGTTGTTTAACCCTTTACTTAATGCTGAATTATCATTTCCTCCCAAGAAGGAAGTATATCCTTTAGTCTAGAAAAAGGTGATAATTCTTGAGCAGTAAAATAGAGCTGCCACACCAGTTTGCCAGGCATATCTGCATAACCCTTCGGCTATAGTCCTGGATGGGAGACATAACCAGGAAAAACATAGTGTCCTACTGTATTTGCCAGGAAATCACCCACTTGCCAGGGAGGCTTTTCTCGCCTCTCCAGTACACCACAGGCAGTGGGGATGGTCTTGCAAGGAGCGCAATGCCACTCAACGTAAGGATGAGACCCAGTAAGGCATATTTTATTCCCCAGACCTTTTGTACTCACACATAACATCCTACATTTATTATATCCTCAATAACTTCTTCAGTCATAACACCAAATTTCAGATTTCACTGTAGGATGGGATGTGCTTTCAACATGAGTGCCACTAGGAAAACTCTTTTAATGGCAGAAAGCAGTTTATAAACATGACATTCTTCTTCATCTCACTTATGCTGAGATATCCCAGACAGTTATGGGCAGGAGTAAACTAGGATGAACACATGCATTTCCTCTGCCAGTAGTGCCCATATTTCACAGGGGCAGGAATAGACATTTCTAGATAAGAAGTGGGAAATTCTTTCATCTATCTGAAGTACTCCTTTTATGGTATGTTCCCGGCTGCCTTTATCATTTGATAGTGTTGCTAGCATTGCTATAGTGATGATGATTTAAGCAGAAGATAAACCCAAATCTTAAAGTTTGAATTTCTTCTCTCCAGTAATCCTTCAAAATATTGCTCTGGGTTAAGGGACAAAGTTAGTGAGATTTACAGACCAGTTTACTGGTGCATAGCAAGAAAATAGGTTAGGTTAGGTTAGGTTAGGTTAGGTTAGGTTAGGTTAGGTTAGGTTAGATTAGGTTCAGCTGGGTGAGGAGCAGGGCAAATGGACTGGAGGTATTTGGGCTTAGAAACTCCTTTCTTGGGAAGTGAAATATTGTTCCTGCTTCGTGCTACATATCATGACGTTGTGGGGTGGAGGAAGAGGAAAGAGGAGGGGTGATCTTCTAGCAAACAGCTGTTGCAGCTGTAGAGAGAAAAAAGGAGAAAGATCAAGAGCGGCAGCAGCAATCTGACCCCTGCAACAGGTAAAATCTCTTGAGCACAGGTGACCTAGACAACTCAAATGCAAAAAGGAATGAGGGAAAAAAAAAAAAGAGGGGTGGGATATGCCTGTGAGAAAAAAGTGTATCTTTTGTGCTGGTTCTCAGCAGCTTTCTTCTTCCTGAGCTACAGCGCTTGCAGCTTGACACAGGGGTGGGAGGGGGAAGGGGTAGAAGTTCAGAGCAGTATTACTTAAAAGGAAATTGTATCAGCAGTGGGGCTTTTCAAAAAAAAAAAAAAAAAAAGAAAGAAAGAAAAGAAAAAAAGCAACGTCACTTTCTGGTTTCAGCACGAGCATTGCTTCCTCATGTGTGTCCAGCCAGTATGGGCTCATGGGAAGGCAGTACAGTGCAATAGCTCTGAAGGAAGGGAAGTGCTCCATTCACGCAGGCCTGAGTGCAACCCCCACCCCGTACCGAGAGAAACTGGAGTGATGCCTTCACCCTGGCCCCTTGCAAGGGATACCTAGCCAGGGCAAGGGCTGCTCCGGGCTGGGTGCCACTGCTGTGCTGACACCTTTGCTCAAGGGGGGACATGGACCTGACCACCCTTCAGATATTGAGGGCATCCACTTCTGTACTTACTTCAGATGATATCTACTACGGAGACATGCTGAAGACCTTCATGCTAAAAATAATAACATTCAACAATTATGCTTATGTGATTTTTCTGTCTTTAGAAATATATCAGGCTTTGAAAGCTAAAATGGTATCAGTAGTAAAACCTCTGCTAGTGAATAAAAGAGAAAAGAGGATGTTTGAGGAAGTGCTGCTGTGTGTGCTAGTTGTGAGCAGTCTTATGTTTCATCTAGTTTCCTTGGTTTTGAGTCCAGAGAGAAAGCATACTAAGTTTTCCACTAAGCAAGACTGATTCCAAATATGATGAATGCATCTGTAGCATTTCAAGGTATTTGGGATAAAATCAGACACAGAACTTAACGGTGGAACTGACAACTAAAACAACAAACAGCAAGTCCAGCCTCCTGGGTCTCTGGACCAGACCCACGTCTCCTTTTCCTGTCACCAATGCAGGCAGAGTACTGAAATGTGCAGGGGTCGCCCAGTGCCTTCAAATAAAAGCAGCCTGGAAGTGTTAAAGGACATCATACTACAGGGAATAAAATGCAGTGGCAAGTCCATTTCATAAACCAGGCACCAGGGATGCTAAGCGAGATTTATAAGGTCAGTCAGCAAGTCAGTGGCAGAGAACAGCTACCTGGTAGGTTGCTACTCAGGATTTTGTTTGCAAAGGTGCTGCAGAAGCAAACTCTGTAAGGCAAATGTGGAATGATGCCTGCTGAGAACTGAGGGGGATGGTGGGAACTCTAATTAAAACTGGTCACTTCTGCCAGTGACATTTCAAATAGAAGCAAATGGCTGAATTTTGTCTTATGACACAAAACTAACTGTTAGGTCAGTGAAAAAAGTTATCCTCAGTTTGCTTCCGGTTCTCTAGGTAAAGAGATCAGCCTTTGGGTAAGAAAGACCTTAGAGAACAGTTACATCTCTGTTTCCTTTGCTTACGCTCAAATCATCTTCTAGCATCTTCAGATTTCTTTGCTTCTGTTTGGTTTTAGGTAACTTTTGTGTGGGAATGAACACAGCGAAACCCCATTTTGAGATCAAGGCTGTTCCTTCACACACAAATGAGGGAGCTGTGTTGCTCACAGCTCTGGTTCTGGGATCCGTCCTCCAGGTAACATTGACACAATGCCTGCCAGCGTATCTCTACACTTCATTGAAAATATGGGGCACTCCATAAACACTAGCAGTGTGTATACACTGGAGTAGTCTCCAGTACATTTTAAAGATGTTGAGTTCTAACGTGCAGTGGCTGCCATAATGCCCAAACATTAGTGTGAAGCTGCGTTTACAAATGTCATCTTGGTTACACCCTGTTTAGCCAAGATTAAGCAGCTTAAGAATGGTAAAGACAACAGTTTTCTAGCCAAAGAGCTTGGAAAATAAACTCAAATAACTGAAAGATGAGCTTTGAGGATGAGACAGGCATAGCAAACTAAACTTTGTTAGAAGAGTGAAACCATATGCTCAGCTTGCAATCCATGCAAAGCCCATCAGACTAAAGACATTGGTGGAGGTGGTGACTGGAAAGCCATGAGGTTTCTATAACTGTTCCTGTAACTTCATACCCATTATGGTAATTCCTATCTGTTCAGTAATTAGGTTGCTTCTTAAATCAGAACAATGGTCTTAAATTTTTGCCTTTTGTAATGTAGAGTGTCACACTTTTTTTCTTACCACACGAATGTCATTCAGTAATAAGCAGATGGGGTTTTGGGTCAATAGTTACAGAGCTCACTGGACTTCAGTCCAATTCAATTGTATCATACTTTTCCCAAAAAGAGTGTTTATAGGCTACTTTCCTTTGTCTAGATCTTCGTATGTCTTATTTTCATAGTATCAAAGGGCACTGATGTCTCCTGGGAGGAGAAAAACTACACCAGTAAATCTTTCTGTGCTTATAGGAATGATGGTATGGATAGCAACCATCCTGTATAACAGGAAGAGAGGAAGACAGACATTTTCTTCAACCTCCCCAAGATATACTTAGATTATAATTATAGAAGATCAGTTTATCTAGATCAATCTACAGAAGTGTATGTTGTTAATCATAGTCTTGGTCCAATGATGGGAATGAAGTATATGCATTAACATATTTAGATATTCCTTAACACAGAAATTCACTGTATTTGTTAATGTACAGATACAAATAAAATAAAGTTTGATGGCAGAGACACATCACATGAATTCATTGGATCAAGGGTCAACTTAAAAGAGATTTTAATACTTATTGTGTCAGGAAATTAATTGGCCAAACACAGGAGATGATAAATTCTAGAACAAAATTAACAAACTCACTTCCCAAACAGGTAGATAGTCCTTTTCATAGCTGGAGGACAGGCAAGCCTGCCTCTCCAGAAGAAGTTAGAAGAAAATACATTTATGGGAAAGGGAAATTAAGTATCTCCAGAGCCTAGGAATTTTTGCAAAACCTCGAATTACCTATGAAAATTAGGTTAAAATAGATAGAAAAGTTACTCTGCTCCAACAGGAGAAGATTCACTTTATTAAGCACAACTTGAAACACAAGCAGTGCAGAAAGAAAAAGACCCTAATTTAATGTTTGTCTGGAAAATTTGTAGAGCAAGTTAGTTAAAAACGGGAAAGCCAGACAGCCTTCAGCATGCACAAAGAAAAGAAGATTGGAATGTGGCTTTCTTTCCCACTTCTTCATCTACATTTTAAAAAACACTTACAACCATGCTCTCTGCTGGAGACACTGCAAATTATTTGTATGGTACTTCAAGCTGTCTTGAGCCCATGCTAGAAGTATGTCTCCTGGGAAGAAGAGGATGTTCTCACCCAGATGCAGAAATCCCAAGGCTGTTGGCTGTGGGAGCCCAAGGCTCGCAGCAGTGCTGCTGTGTCCCTTGACTCTGGTCACACTGTCAAGGAAGAGACAAGCCAAGGGGCTCAGACTTGAATCCAGCACTCAATGGGATCTATTTAGTTACTTTTTCCTCTGGAGGCACAAATTTCACTGTATGGCCACAGATCACCCTAAACACCAGTAAATTTTCCTGCGCATACCCTAGGTATACCAACAAAGGGAGCATTTGACCCATTAGGGATGGTACTGCTCTGAGACCATGGACAGACATAGACAGTTTTCACTGATCTGTTTAATTTTCAGTTGTTTTCCTTTCATTTACTAACATGTCCAAAGAAAATGCAGTTTCCACAGGTTAAAAAGGTTTAATGTTGTAGTAAGTCATACAGTCTGCTTTACCTTTTTCACCTCCACAGCTTTACCATGAACACCTACCTCTTTGTGTATGACTTAATACAATTCTGTGGACATTCCTGGATATTTACAAATATGATCATCAGATTCATGTCATTTGGAAAAGGTAGGATTCCTTCTATATTTTCCTTAAACATTTTAAGAATGGTAGACTACTACTATATAACCAACCTCTAATTTTCCTCCTCACTTTATCTGTAGATTCATTGGCCGACACATTTTACTCCATCGGACTTGTAATGCGCCTTTGCCAGTTGTTATCTGTATTGGAGATTCTACACATCCTCATCGGCATCGATAAAAGCCGCCTCTTCCCCAGGTTTTTGCAAGTAAGTCCATTTCTCAAGGCCCTCCTTCCATGGCCTATGCACTATAGTCACGGCTGCCCCTGGGGACAAGCCCAGGCTGAACTACCCTGAACGGTCCACCTGCACCCTTCCTCAGGGGTCTTGGTCTGCTAACGGTGCACTAAGTGCAGGATCTGAGCCCTCAGAACCAGCCTGGGAAAGAGCTGCTCTCTCAACATTTTTTTTTTTTTTTTTTTTTTGTGTGAAACTGAATAGTGAGTGCCCCATGCCCAGCCCACAACAGCAGACAACTGGAAGATGTCCAGAGTAGTGGCCATCCGCAGAAATGCGGCAGTGATCGTTTCTAGGGTACCATAGGTGACTGAGGATGCTCCCTCCCCAGACAACTCGTTTACAGCCAGAAGCTTAGGTTTCTGTAGCTAATTCTTTTCCATGCCATTCTCTCACTGACAAGAGCGTATATATTTTGTAGACAAGCACAAGACATATTTTGTGGGGTAGCAAAGGGATGGCAGTGAGAAAACCATCAGCAGACCAAGGCTCCTGAAACAGGGTTTGCTGGGATACATGCAAAGTGCAAGGAAAATAATTGATTAATAAAGAGAAACTAAGGGACTGAAGAATTAATGCTGGGAGGGGAAAAAAAAGGAGAATTATCATATTCTTGCTGTAAGGGTCTCTGCCCTCTCAAGCCCAGACACAGGCAAACTGTGGCCACCATGTTCTGATGCTTTTAATGGGTTTACAGGGCTTATGTTCAGCTGTAGGCAGAAAATCAGCGAAAAGATCACATACTATGGCAGAAAACAAGATGATTTTCTGACATTTTCCTTAGCACAGTCTTGTTTCCTGTTGGGAAAAACATCTCAGGTTTTGGGTTTGGTTTTTTTTAATATTTTTCTTAGTGCATTGGAAAAAGTAAAACTGTTGACTTGAGTTTACCTCCAAACCTTTCCAATCCTTAGTATTTGAATAACGGTGAAACTGGTGTTGCTCTCAGCAGTCAGAAGGTAGAAGACTAAGAGTAGTTAGTTATGTTTTTAGTTTTCTGGGTAGCCCATTTTTGTCAAATGACATACCGCATGGGTGAAGATGTTCCTCTTTTTAAATCTCTGTTAGTAATTGACTAATACAGACCTCTGTTCTTTATGCTGCTCATCAAGTATGGTAGCAAACTTGTCAAAATGCAATTAACTGCTTTTCCCTGCTTACTACCACAAGCTCTTACACTAAACTACAAAAACGTACGCTATCTAAAGTGTCCTGTAACAAATTTCACATCATCCCTTAGAGAGAAGTGCAGCTTGTTAATGCTACTGGTCATTAAAGCAGGGGTTCCTCCTGGCAGAGTTTACACATTCTTCAGCCCTGACATAGTCTGTTCCTTTCTTACCCAGCCCTACATTAGCAGAGGTTAGGGAAACCTGCACAAACACTGCTCTGTGTCACCACAAAATACACTAGATGTGAAATGGATATTCTGAACACAAAAATCATGACCTCTCTTGGGCAGTGTCGCTACTATAGCGCTCTCCATGGCAGCATGGAGAAGGTGGGTCAGGGAATGATACAGCACTGTGACTCCAAACATTTGCCTCTTAACAAAGGTAGTTGTGACTTGTTTCTTTCTCACCAGAAATACAACTCTCTTGCCTTGATCTTAGCAGAACTCTCAAGGTACCACAGCAAGGTGTACAAGCAATTTAATGTAGCCTCTGCTTTAACTTGGATTGCCCTGCTTTCTTTTGCTGTGAAGGTGGAGGCTAAGCAGTTGTGTGCTTTCCTCCGTACCACTTCAGAAATAAGAAAAGATATATTTTCCACAATGAACTGGGGAAGGACAGCTAGAGATACTTACCTTACTGCAGACTACTAGACTACTGCACATAGTCAGGGCACTGGTAAAGCTGCGAGATCTTGACAGTTCTGCATTCTATGTTCCCGCTACCTCTTCTGACTCTAAACTTAAGAAATATACTTAGGTGTATCCCTCAGGCCATGCACACACACGCATATCCACAGTGAAGTTCACCTCAGGTTCACCTTAGCTCATCTTCCTCATCATCATATATGATGTTCACCTCATCTCTAGAATGAGAGAACAGGTGGCTCTGGCAATGTCAGGGAAGCCCATGGATGGAGGTAATTCCACCTTGAATAAAACAACCTGTGAAAGTACCCATGGTGGCTGGTTGTTTTGTAGGCATTATAGCAGAAACAAGACTTAAGCAGAGTTCAAATTAAGTATTCCTGTCTAATATCCCTTTCTCATGGTTTAGTAGCATTTACAAGGAACACTTTGAGGTACACATTGCAGACAATGGAAAAGCAAGCTCAAAGGTGTTTTCTGGAAAGAACCCCAACATTTAGGATGGCCTCATAAAGGGACAAAGACTCAGGCCACCTGGCACCTGAGAAGACTTAGGTAGACCAAAGCAAAGTCACACCACGAAAGAAAGGTGAGTCCTGGGTGATGGATGCTCTGGAGGAAGGGAAGAAAAGGAAGAGTCACAGAGTTAGAGCAAAGGGATGAATCTCAGGGCATTTCCAGCTTGAATGATTGAGTGGAGGACAGGAGAACATGTCATATGCCACTGCAGTTGCCGAGATAGGGGATAATGAAATTGACTACTCTGATAGTTTAGCAAGGGCGAAAGTAGGAAAGATGTAGGAAAACATTTGTGTTTTTGTGAACAAAACACCAGTTCTTCATCCTGTGCAAACAGGCTTTGATTTACCAGACCCAAAGCAATGTACTATGGCTTTGTGATAAAACCATTAATTTTTAACTTAATCTAAATAGTAGCACTGTTATTGTTTTTTACACCCTCACTAAATCATAGAGCTATGTAAGACTTTCAGGTACCAAGTACAATATCGCACAGTCACGGTTATTAAAAAATGGAAGTGAATGTGCTGCCTGCTCCTGCTCCAACCACAGCTAGTCTAATCTGCTTTGTTTCATTTACTTGATTGAAGTGCCCAGGCTGCCTTGAGGAAATTGGTGCCATTCTACAGAAGCTGATGTATCCTGTGAGAGACCGGTGCTGGGAGAGGAAGGAAATTCCAGTTTGATTTTGATACAAAGAACAAGAAGGAATGAAAAATGAAACCATTGTATTTATGCTTTGTGAGGTGTCAGCACATACTTCCTTTTTATGATCATGAAAACATAGGTCTTTTATTTTTTTTTTTTTTTTAAAGCAAGAGAATAGCAACAGAGAATACCATATTTCATTCATGCAGGAATAGCTGGTGCATAGCAGAAATGTGCTGTTGCTGAGAAGCAGCACATGCTTTTTATATATATGTGTGCGTGTATACACAGACATACACATATAGATACATGTAGATGTCTATATATGTGCATGATTTCATGCTTATATGTATACAGATGTGTGTTTATAGGGGCACAATATCAATAGACTTTTACTGGAATCTTCTCTTCTTCAAGTAGCACCTTGCCTTGTCACTTGCTGAAAAAGTCCCCAGCCTCTGACCTCTGATGCTGCATCTACCTTGGACAGACTTGAGAGGTGGGCCCATACAAACCTCATGAAGTTCAACAAGGCCAAGTGCAAGGTCCTGCACCTGGGGCAGTGCAGTCTCAAGCACAGGTACACAGCACAAATACAGGCTGGGTGGAGGATGGCTTGAAAGCAGTCTTGAGGAGAAGGACTTGAAGGTGTCGGTCAGTGACAAAATCAACATGAGCCGGCAATGTACACTTGCAGCCCAGGTGACCATCTGTATCCTGGGCTGCATCAAAAGCAGTATGGCCAGCAGGTTGAAGGAGGCGACTCTCCCCCTCTACTCCACTCTTGCGAGACCCCACCTGGAGTACTGCGTCCAGTAATGGGGCCTCCAACACGAAAAGGACATTGAACGGTTGGAGTGGGTTCACAGGAGGGGCACGAAGATGATCAGAGGGCTGGAGCACCTCCTCTCTGGGGACAGGCTATGAGTGTTGGGGCAGTTCAGTCTGGAGAAGAGAAGGCTCCAGGGACACCTTGTAGTGGCCTTACAGTACCTGAAGGGGGCAGACAGGAAAGTTGGGGAGGGACTGTTTACAAGGGTTGGTAGTGATAGAACAAGGGATAATCCCTTTAAACTGGATGAGGGTAGATTTAGACTAGGTATTAGGAAGAAATTCTTGACATTGAGGGTGGTGCAACACTAGAACAGGTTGCCCAGAGAAGTTGTGGCTGCTCCTTCCCTGGAAGTGGTCAAGGCCAGGTTGGATGGAGCCTTGAGCAACCTGATCCATTGGCCACTGGAAGGTGTCACTGCCTGTGGCATGGGGGCTGGAACAAGGTGATCCTTAAGGTCCCTTCCAACCCAAACTACTCCATGATTCTATTCTATGATACCTTCAATTTATGTATGTCACATAAAGGTATGAGCGCCATGAAAGAAAAGAGCACAATGTCTTGAAGGGGAATAAAGTCAAGCTGGCAGGCAACCTCCTGATTTACACCCAAAAGAGATAGGATGACACTATCTATCCTCATGAGGACTTGAGCAGCCAGGCTTGAGTCCTGCGCCACAGATGTGCTCCAGAGAAAAGCAGTTTTCAGTTTTGACCTCTGATGGCTGCTTTGAGCATCACATGGTTTCCTGGCTGAGACTGCAGCCTGAAAGGAACAGAGGGCCTAGAGGGATCCTGCATTGTGTCAGGTCCAGTTCCATGCTCTTGCAGGTGCTTAACTTACTTGACACAGTGTGATTACTGATTTCCATCATCTGCAAATAGTGAGGCTGAGGACTTCCAATGCTCTCTTTCCCGAACACAAATCCTCTGATGGACAGGTCTGCTGAGCTCCAGCTAGGTGATACTGCTGTTGTGCAGCTGCTTGTACCTGGGGAGAAAAGAAAATCCACAGCCTTTTACACTGCCAGAAGCAACTGGGGTGTCCATAGCCACGCCAGTGCTCACCCTCTTGAAATGAGGGATGGTAAATACCTGTTTACTGCTTATCCTTTTATCTCACTGAAACACGATCAGCTCCTGATCATTTTACCTATGCTGTTTTCAAGCACTTTTCCACCTAACCACCTCTTGAAGAGCAAGTGACCATTTGGAAAATCTGACAGCGCTTGCATCTAAAAACATGTCCACCTTTTCATTACCATAATGATAAGTGTTGGTGTCAGTGAGACAATTCCCTGTGGCAATTCCCTGAAATATCTCTCCTATTAACAATATTGCAGAACCCTCCACATCCCAGTCTGACTTTACAGTCACCACACCACAAATGCTGCACTCCTTTATGATGCTTCAATTTTTAGCTCAGGCTCTATTTCATTTATTCTCTCAGCACATGATCCCGCTGCAGCTCACGCTGCTTTTACCTTTGTTTTGATTTCCCTCTTCTGATGGTTGTCCCATCATGCTTCTCCTCTCTCTGTTGTAGTTGGTTTCAGATCCTGCATCAGTACTTCCAGTTTCCTCATTTTCTTGCCATGTTCCTCAGCATCAGCATAGAAACACGGGACTTACTATCTCTCACTCTCTCTTTCTCGGCCTGTCTATAAAGAAGTCTGTCAACAGCTGACCTTCTTAGAAATCAGTTCCTCAGTTAGGGACCAATGGGATTGGCAGCACAAGATCACAGTTTAGGGCAGGGTGAGAGGCGGCAAAACCATTTGTATCTGTTGTGGCCGCTCAGTGCTTCTCAAGATGAGGAACCACATCCCTAGGGGACAGACATGCTCTCTTTCTATATGAAAAATTGCTCTCATGTAATTCTGCTGACAAGTGAGGTGACGGCGGCTTTATCTGACAGAGGTGGTTTGCATAAGAAGTCTGCAGCCAAAACGTTGCACACAGGAACCAGTAAACGTATAGCAAAACGGCCACACAAACTTGCTGAGAGGTTAAGTTCTTATTTTGTTTAAGGCAGGAGAAAGGGGAAGGGAGAAACGAGTGAAGAAGAATGACTGTGCTTATAAAAACCTCCTTGTTAATGTTTTCATTTCTTGACATTTTAATCCATACAATCATTAAACCTAAGGTACCTTATGGGAGAGAGGGTAGTGTGTAAAAATGCCAGTGAAGCTATGCTGATTTATACCAACTGAATAGATGCATGTTTTCTCCTTCAATGCTTTCAAATAGTGTAAATCAGAGTGAACAAGTACTGCTCTGGGAGAGATTCACATGCAGCTGCTGGCAGTACTGAATACTACAGATGTACTTATTTTACAGGGCAGGGCATGGATACTGATAGGAAAGTTCTCCAAGAAAGCTGCAAACACACTTTTAAAAAAATTTCTTGAGCTTTAATATCGCTGAAGTATTTCTTTAAGATGGAGTTACTGCCCTTTTAATCCACTTTGCTATCTTTTAATGTGTAAAGGCATACCTTGTGGGTTGGATAAAGTTCAACCACTAGAAATATGTTACAAGTATTGTAATTAATTCACAGAAATAACAAGCTTAAACCCATTTCTCCTAGCCAGGAAGAAGGAAATAAACATAAGGAGTTCTACTGATCTTTCTCCTTTCTACAGATCTCATGTGAGAGAGATCCCTTGGGATGCAGATCTCCAAACTGAGCAGGACTGTGCCATCAGCACTATTTGGCACACTGCCCACCCAGGGCCCCTCTGTATCCCATGGACTCACAGCCAGCCTACAAGCAAGGGAGCTCACTCCTGGTGGCCCTCCAGGCACTGGGAAAAGTCCTTGTTCCCATAACCTTATCAGGCTCCTCCACAGGTTTCCTGGGTTACAAACTCAGGTCATTCCCCTTGGCAAGCAAAGCTCCACCCTTACGATGCATATCTATGCTGTTGCAGACACTGGTTTCCAGTCAGGGGAACAGGTGGCCAAGAACCAAATGCTCACTGGAGCATTTGTGTAAAACAAACTGGATTCACCTGTGGCCTCCAATTTTGCCAAAATGGCACAGAAATGAGAGTTATAGAAGGTGCTACCTGAATTCACAGTTCTTTTTTCTTTTCAGATCACTGAGAGAATAGTTGTTTTATTTGTCGTGATCAACAGTCAAGAAGAAGTTCAAGGAAAATATGTTGTGTGTATATTATTTTTCCTTTGGAATTTATTAGATGTGGTCAGGTAAGGAGTCAATGGCATATCCATGAGCAGAAAATGGGTCATTCTTGCCAGCAGTACCCCAACCCCACGGTGCTGCGGGCTCATTTATTTTTTTCTAAGTTGGAAAAAAAGTGTACTATCCATTTTATGCAAAAGCTTGGACCTTACAAGCTACTTGCTGATTTTTACAGAAATGCACGTATTTGAGAGTCAGAGTGACTTACAGAAGGAAATCACTGCATTAACAGTTGTAGCCAAAAGGCTCTGCACTTTTAATTTTGAAGGAAATCACAACTAACTCCTGGGGAACAGCAATTTCCAACACTGATTTACAATCCTAGTACTATAATTGAAAATTCTTTGTTTGTTTGGGGTTTTTTGTTTGTGTTTGGGGTTTTTTTTGTCTGTGTTTTTTTTTTTTTGTTTGTTTGTTGTCGTGGTTTTGGTTTTTTTTTTTTCCATTTGTTTTATTTTGGTTTTTGTTTTGATTTTTATTTTACATCTCACTTTGAGCTAAGAGTGACAGCACAGTAATGCAGTACCAGCACTTCTTATTAAGTTGGAAAGACTGTTCAGGGTTAATTTCACTGTGCTTACCCAAAAACCAAGAGCTCCTGCTGCCGAGACTGAGATTTTTGGTGTACTAGGACATATATCACACCGCAGGGACAATGAGTCAGAGTGGATAGGAATACAATTCAACATTTTTATCTCAAAAATTTTGTATGGTGGAAGATTACCAGTACCTCCCTGTGGTAAAAATCTAATGGTGCAAATTTCATGTTACTGACTTCTGCATCCATATGTGAAGTCAGTAGCATTTCTCAAATCTAACTTAAAGCCTCTATGCACCTCAACTGATAGACTTAAAGCAGGGAAGACGTATGGAATTAAGAAGAATATAACATCGCCAACTGTATGGAAGAAAAGTTTATTTCTTTTTTTTTTTTCCTTCTAAAATAGCCTTCTGATGCATCGCTTTGGGGACTGACTGGGGAATACGGATTTAGGCAGCAAGGGAAATACATATTATAGAGAGATCTGAAAAAGGGAAGAGGTAGGATTGATATGAAATATTTTAAGTCAGCTTCATGGTATTTGTAATAGATGTGTTAATAAATTACTACTTTTATTAATTATTTGGATTGTTACTCCATTCAAGTTCTGTTTCAAGTTTGTAAAGACATAGTAGAACCTATCTCAAATAAAAAGGTTCTGTGCAGCTGGAGAGAGGCCAAATGCATAAACAACACTGGCTGTAAAGTTCTGTCAGTGCATAGCAGTCCTATGAATGCATCATTATTTTCTATCATTCCTCAAGAACAGAGTCCAGCATCACAGTAATAACAGCAGCCATGTCACAGGCAAGATGCTATGGTCTACCGCAGCAAGTGACCAGTTCAAATAACCGTGCACATCAGAATCCATAGAGACTTCCAATTCTCACCTCATTTACTTTACAGCATCTGTTCCATATTCTAGCATCTCAAAGAAGCAGTCATGCCTAAAAGCGTACAGGAAACCATGCTATCCCTTTATTACAAGTTCTTCTACATAGTTCTTCAGGGACATAAATATCCTGTGCATTATGGCTAATAATATACTAAGAGAAAATTCTGCAAGGTTTTCTATATTTGATCTTTCTCACACCATAAACTGCCCAAGAAAGTGTATAGAGAGTAACTGATTCCTTTTAGTACCAGGTTGACATAGGCCTTAAAAGCAGCAATAAAAAACCCCAGAGATAATCCTGAGGTTGCAGAGGGCAAACTTGAGAGAAGATGATACACTTAACACTGAACTCTTCTGCTGTTGAGGAATGATGGAAAATTAGTCACATGAATTAATATGAAGGGAATACAGACAGTTTGTTTAATGCCTGTTCCATCTGTCAGAAACAATCCTGGCTAACAGTGACTTAAAATTTTCATATCTCTAGCAAGACCACATGGCAAAAAGCCTTTTACCTGACCAAAAATACCATCAAACCTCTTCCTCTGGTGTTTGGAAGGCTGCTGTAGCACTTCTAGATCAAACTAGCTAGTATTAGCTCACCTCTGGAGGCCAAGTCTTCAGCATTATTCTGGTCCTCCAGCAAGCAACAGTAGCAGCCACAGTCAGAATAGGATGTTGCAATACATTGGACTGCAACTGCTTTTTTTTGCACCTACTACCCCTTCCGGGGTCTAAGGGAGAGACAGTTGTACTACAGAAAATTAAGTACATGTGATTACCTTGCTGTTCAGTCTCCTCCAGCAGTGGTTTAGGTAGTTCAACAGCCATAAATGAGCATTTTCTCAGTCCCAAGCAACAATCACATTCTGCTTGCCCCTCTCCATTTTAAGATCCCTATGTGAAACCCATTTTCTGATGGACCAACATGAAACCATGCTGATTTCCAATAGAGCCTTCAGGCTCTAGAGCTGTAATGCTGTCTGCCTGCTCTAGGGTAGCATCACATGCAACCTTTCCAAAATGATGACTCATCTACTTTCAGATGTCAATTGGAGTCTAAACAAAACTGTTGCAGTATTGCTCTGAAATTTTCTGGCGGCTACAAGCTCTTGGGCAATTCCCTGGAATTTTTCAATAATGTATCATTATGTTGAAGACATGATCATTCTCTCTTAGCTTATCTGCTGTTCCTCTTGCTGCAGGTACACTTACAACATGTTAGCAAGGATGAGAATATTCTACCTCCCACTGACATGGCTCAACTTCTCACTCTGCATCCTGCTCTATCCCCTTTCAGTTCTGGCTAAAGGTAAGGAGATAGGAAAGGTGACAATGACTTGTTTCCTCAATCACTTTCAATAAAATCTGATCATCAGTTCAACTGTCATTTTTTGTTTAAGATATTTTTTCATGTTGCCAAAGTAGTCATAAATCTTTGTGTACTCTCATAATAACCTGTATGTCACCTAACTTTCTCTTTTCTGTACTGCTTTTTCCTTAATAGGGGGTCTAGGGGAGGTTATGTGTATATTACATATATATATATATATGTATTTTTTTTTCCCTGTTTTGTCTTGTAACAGTATGGGAAAACATTCTTTTTCCTGGGTAAAGCAGAAAATAACCCCACAAGATACACATGGATTCCCCCACTCCAGATGGACCACACTAGGCAGCAAGTGCCAAAGCTGCCTTCTCCCACACTAAAGCTAACATCACTGGCTCAGCCATACTTAGCAGCTTACCATACTTAACACCAGGAAATGTGCCCACTGAGATCATATTGAAAGCAGTGCAACTCCAGGAGTGACAGAATTTGTTACTGTATAGGAAATACTTTCTAATTCTAGTATTAAGAGCAATGAGCACCTCAGACCTACAAAAGTGAATTCAAGGAAAAAACACGTGCCTACGCATACAAATGACATGGTACATTCAGCTTATGATATAGCTATCTGTGCCTTAAAAGGTAACTGACTTTTACACAAAGCTTTTTGATGATCGTCCACCTCCTTTCACTAAAGATTTACCATGTTATTTTACAGCATTTGCCATTTGTGTATCACTGCCTTATTTTGAATCCTTTGGCACGTACTCCATCAAGCTACCATTTCCATTCGCCTTCTCAATCTACTTCCCCTATGTACTGAAAATGTACCTGCTTGTGCTCTTCCTAGGTAAGTATCTCATCTTCCAGAAAGCTGGGTCTCAACACAATGGGGATGCCCGTGGCAACAAAAAAATCAAAACTGTACAGCTCCTTTCACAAACTTTTAACTTTCTGCCACATCCCTTGAAGACCAGTACAAGTAAGTTCAGAAATCAAAACAGCTGTTGAGGATGTGTTTCAAATACAAATAACTGAATTTGCAAGAGACACAGTGTGAGGGATAAAAATACAGAAGAAAAATATAAAAATTGTTTCAGTGATCCTGACCTTACAGCTACTTACGAAGTTTGTTTGTTTTTAAATCAATTTCCATCTGATCATACTCTCATTCTGTGCAATTCCTTCTCACTCCTTCCTCCTACCTGGTATGAGAAGTTGTATTTAAATTAAGGCTTTTCTAGCTTGATTATCTAAAGGGGTGAAAAAAAGAGTCCATCCCAAAACCTGCACATGAACAGACCCCTTCTCCCTCTCAACAAAATACTTTTGAGAGTTTTAATGGAATGTAGTCGCACTACAGCCAAGTCTTCGTTCTGTCATTGTCTTTAACACAAATTCGAAGGATCATGTCTTTGTGATGCAGTGTTCTGTTCCGAAGTTCATGGAGGAAACTGTGCAAGGTTGCCAGACGAAGGCTCACACTGTTCCTTCTAAATGATCTGAAAACACTTTGGACTCTACTTCCTTTTTCTTACACCATTTTGTGTTTTGATTCAGGTATGTGCTTTATAATCCAGAACCTCTTCTCTGAAAGGAAGGCACACCTAGGGACTGGCAACATCATAAAGAAAAGAAGCTAAGTTGATACGTTGTTTGGAAGCAAGAAATGTATTTCCAGTGGACTGCTCCATATAGGTCAAAAAGAACTCAAAGATTTTCAATGCAAAACTCCTGTTTGCACATACATTACCTGGATGTGTAGAATTTTCCAAAAAGGCAGGTCTCCTTAAGGCACTTCAAAATTGGAGCACTCAGAATAACTGGCTACTTTGGAAAGTTTTGACCTCAAATGGTAGTTTTAAAAATTATAGTATTTTTTCTAACATAGAGAACTCTTTTTTTTTGGGGTTTTTTTTTTTCAGAGTGCCTCCATTCACAATCACACTAACAACCCCTATTTTGGTGTTTGTTCTTGCCTAATTACCAACAGATAGTCTGTAATGACAATACCATTTATTGATAAGATTATTTTATATTAGACCAATATGTATATGTGCCTCTCATATATATATATATATATATATAAAAATGCTAAATTGGCTAGAACTTCAATCTCACAAGGAGCAGAAGCTGGAATCTCTGATTCCAGAAAATACAGCTAAATTACAAAGGCGAGTGATCATGTACTCATCTACTACATATTCAAGGGGATATTGAAGAGCCAGAAGTAAAAACCTATGATAAGTTTCTTCTATGCTGAACAGCAGACAAATATGCAAAAGGAGTGCGATATAGTCAGGCCAAATATATATTGCTTGTTAATGGGAAGTGAATGGCTATCAAGACCCACGTGCAAAATTCTAGTTGTTTTACTCTAGTGCACTGGCTCTCATACTTCTGTAGGACTATCTGTGAAAACACACAACTAGAACACAGTCTCTTGAAAGGCTGGGAATAAAGTACATGGACAGCAGGGGGAAAGATGACTTTTATCAAGGAGTGTAGTGATAGGATGAGGGGTAACTGTTTTAAACTGAAAGAAGGTAGACTTACGTTAGATATGAGGAAGAAATTCATTACTGTGAAGGTGCTGAAATGCTAGAGCAGGCTGCCCAGAGAAGTTGTGGAGGTCACCTCCATAAAGTGTTAAATGCAAGGCTGGATGGAGCTTTGAGCAACCTGCTCTAGTGGGAGGTGTCCGTGCCCGTGGCAGGGGTTTGGAACTAGAAGATATTTAAGGCCCCTTCCAACCCAAACTATTCTATGATTCTGTGATTAGCCTAGCGGACTGTACAGGCAAAAATGGACAGACAACTGCTTAGAGGCTGGCAGAGGCTTTTCCAATGTTTCATCCATTTTGATTATCACCTACATTTGAATTTAAGCAGGTGGAGGGAGAAAACTGAGGTGATTGTTTTAAAATTGACTGAAAACTGGGGCAGGATAGGGGAAAGGTAATAGTTGGGAGGAAGATAATACTTAAAGGGAAAACGAACACTATTACAATATGATGCCTGTATGTTTTTCTTGACCACACAGCCTCAGAGGGTATATAAGGAATGAGTGAAGCTGGCCTCAGTGAACTCAAAGGGTCACCTACTATCATTTTTATTTATTATATGCGGCAGACAATGCCTGCTGACTATTGTGACCACTGGGGTATTTGCAAACCCTAAGCAACAAGGTTACACATGCAATAGCATGGGTGAACCTCAGATTTTTATTTTTTTTTCTCTGAAAGCACTGTAAACAGAAGTAGGAATTTGGAACTTACTAGAGGAACAGAAATACTTCCACTTTGGACTTTTGTCTGACCCAAACTGATTCAAGTGTGGACAATCTGAAGAAACTTACAGAGCAACTGAATAGGATGACAGCTTTGAAGAGAATCAGGATGAAAACACTTCACATCAAACCAATAAAACGTGCTAAAGGTGAAATATAAACATTTTCCCCCTTGGAAATTCAACCTCATGTGTTTGTCATCAAACTGCCTGGAGTTAACATAGCCTGTCAGAGGAAACAAGATGCATGATATTGTTATGGAGCTACATGGTAAGGCTTTGGCAGTGGGGAAGCTGCAGGGATGGCCTCCATGGGAAGCTGCCAGGGGCTTCCCTCATGCCAGGGAGCTGGTTCCAGCCAGCTCCAAAACACAGCCACCATGGGACACTGCTGAGCCAAACAGCAAAACTTGATGGCACCTCCATGAAAACATATTTAAGAAAAGGTAAAAAATGCTACACAGCAGCTGTGAGAGAAGAAAAAACCTGAGAGAAACGGCTCTGCAGACACCAATTTCAGTGAGGAAGGAGAGTCAGAGGTGCTCAAGGCACTACAGCAGATTCCCCTGCAGCCCATGGAGAAGACCATGGTGGAGCAGATTGTCCTTCTACAGCCCATGAAGGATGAGGCCAGAGAAGACATTCACACCGCAGCCTGTGGAGAACTTTACATTGCAGCTGCTGGATGTACCCTGAAGGAAGCTGAAGCCCACAGAGAGCCCACATGAGAGCAGGTTCTTGGAAGGAACTGTGGCCCATGAAGGTCGCACATTAGAGCAGCCTTTTCCAGGTGGACTGTGCCCAGTGGAAAAGACCCATGCTAGAGCCGTTCTTGAAAAGCTGCAGCCTGTGAGAAGGAATCAGTTGGAACAGTACATGAAGGACTGTATCCCATGGGAGGGACCTATGATAGAGCAGGGGAAGAGAGGAACAAGCAGCAGAGATGAAGATTTACGAACTGACTGCAACTCCCATTCCTCACCCACCTCACACTCCTTGGGGAGGGAAAAGGTAGAGGAGTCAGGAATGAAGAAGTGAAGTTGTGCCTAGGAAGAAGAGAAGGGTAGGGGAAAGGTATTCATAGCTTTGTCTTTGTTTCTTACCAATCTACTCTGTTTTTAATTAGCAATAAATTATTTTTCCACAAGCTGAGTTTGGTTTTGCGACAGTGAATGATCTCCCTGTCTTTATCATAACCCACAAGCCTATTTTCTCATCCTATTTTCTTCATGTCCTGTTGAGTGAGGGAAAAAGAGAGCAGCTGAATGGGCATTTGTCAGCCAGCCAAGGTCAAACTTACCACAGATATTCATATGAAGCCATGTTTATTGTTTTATGTTAAAAACCAGCATCAGGACATGATGCTCTCTCTTCACATTGATTCTCACAGCTAACATAAAGGCTGGTATAGAAGGAGGAGTAGTTAACATTCTTTATGGGGAGGACTCCCAGATCTAAACTGCAGGAAAAAGAATCACAGACTAATAGAATACCACGTTGGAAGGGACCTCAAAGATCATCTAATCCAACTTTTAAAGGTAAACTATATATATATATAGTTTAAATAAGTTAGACCAGCACTCTATCAAGCCAATCTTAAAACTGTCCAGTGTAGGGGAATCCACCACTTTCCTTAGGAGATTATTCCAATGTCTAATTGTTCTCATTGTGAAAAATTTTCTTCTAGGGTCCAACTGGAATCTCCCCAGGAGTAACTTGTACCCATTACCCCTTGTCTTTTCCATGTGATTCCTTGTAAAAAGGGAGTCTCCACCTTCTTGGTAGCCACAAAAAGGCATGAAGTTAATGACAGGCTTCCTCACCTCCTTCTGGTGCAGAGGTAACTTCGGGCCAGCAACTGGGAGGTCCAGGGAATAAGCCTTCCATGTGTGACCACAGAAGGCCACTGTCACTTCATCTCCAACGCTTTACCTCAGTTTCTGGAAAAGCTCAGTACTGGGCAGGCAAAAAGGCGTTTAGAAAGTTGCCTGAAACCTTCCATCTCTAGGTACTTAAAATCTTCATTCAAATCTCACATCAGTCTTGAGATCCCAGCCCATATTTGTGCCCAGAATTCCTCCATTCCAGGTGCAGAATCCCATCATTTTGACTTGTTAAATTTCATCTCATTAATCATAGTCCAATGCTCCAGTTTATCTATATGCCTCTGCAAGGCTTTCTGTCCCTTGAGAGAGTCAGCAGCACCACCCAGCTTGCTATCATCTGACTTGCTGATGGTGCATCCAACTCCTGCATCCACGTTGTTTCTAAATGTATTGAATAGAACTGGCCCTAGAACTGAACCCTGAGGAACACTGCTGGCGACTGGTCAACGGCAATGTTGTAGCCCAGATCACCAGATGTAGCCCCCTTAATGAGAACTCTGAGCTCTGCCCTTCAGCCAGTTCTTCACCTTTCACACTGTGCACCTGCTCATCCCACAGATGGACAACTTTTCAGAAGAATGCCTGTGAGGGACAGTATCAAAAGCCTTACTAAAATCCTAAAAAACTACAACTACCTCCTTCCCTTTATCCACTAGGTGGGTGGTCATGTCATAGGATATCAGATTAGTTAAGATAGGATAATCAACAGTACACTAGAGATGACACGATTTATGACATGACATATTTAGCTTTGTTAGAAGTTAGTTAGAAGGGCAATCAAATGTAAATGTCATGCACTGAGATACTGACTCAGTGACAGCTGCTTTCAATGAGTCCTGTATATTTACCTTTAGAATCATACCACAGAATCAAAGAATGTTTGGATTTGGAATGGATCTCTAGAGATCAAGTCCAATCCCCTGCCAAAGCAGGATCACCTAGGGCATGTTGCACAGGAATGCATCCAGACAGGTTTTGTCCTTATTGAACCTCATGAGGTTCACCTTTACCTAGCTCTCCAGACTGTCCAGATCACACTGGATAGCAGCACAACCTTCTGGTGTGTCAGCCACCCCTCCCAGTTTCATATCATCAGCAAACTTGACAAGGGTACACTCTATCTCCTCGTCCAGGTCGTTGATGAAGATATTGAACAAAATAGGACCCAGTACTGATCCCTGGGGAACACCACTGGCCACAGGCCTCCGGTTTGACTCTGTGTCACTGACCACAATGCTCTGAACTCTCCTGTTGAGCCAGTTTTCAATCCACCTCACACACCAATTGTCTATGCCACATTTTTTGAGTTTTTCTGCAAGGATGTTATAGGGGACAATATCGAAAGCCTTACTGAAGTCAAGGTAAATGACATCCACTGCTCTCCATCTACCCATCTGGTCATGGCTTCACAGAAGGATATCAGGTTAATCAAGCAAGATTTCCCTTTGGTAAATCCATGTTGGCTACTCCTGACAACCTTTTTTTCTTCCATGTGGTTCGTGATGGCCTCCAGAATGAGATGCTCCGTCACCTTGGAGAAGCTGAGGTGAGGTTGACCAGTCTGTAGTTGCCTGGGTCTTCCCTCTTGCCCTTTTTGAAGGCTGGAGAGATATTGGCTTTCTTCTAGTCATCAGAAACCTCTCCTGTTCTCCATGATTTTTCAAAAATGATGGAGAGCAGCTCAGCAACAGCATTGTCCAGCTCTTTCAGCACATGAGGATGTACCCCACTGGGGCATGTGGATTTGTGCACTTTCAGTTTATCCACATGGTCTCTAACCCAGTCTTGACTGACTAGCAAAGTGTCTTCCTCTCTCCAGTTCTGCTCTCTTATTTCCAGTGACTGGGGTTCCTGAGGGCTGGATTTGGGAGTAAAGACTGAGGCAAAGGCAGCATTCAGCAACTGTGCCATTTCTGCATCCTCTGCTACCATATCTCCCACCTCATTTAGCAGTGGCCCCACTTCTTCCCTACTCTTCCTTTTCTCACTGATATATTTGAAAAAGCTCGTTTTCTTTCACCTCCGTGGTGAGACTAAGTTCCAAGACAGCCTTGGTCTTTCTTTCTGAATCTCTACACACCCCAGCAGCATTTCTATAATCCTCCCAATTAACCAGAATCTTTTTCCACATATTGTAAACCTCACTCTTCCATTTGAGTTTTAGCCATGTTTAATCATGCAGGTCTCCTGCCTCCTCTGCTTGATTTTATTTTTAAGGGAATACATTTTAGACTGTATTCTCAGCATAAAGCTGCATACAGACCAGGAAATTACCATTATTATACACTACTTCAGAAATGCACACAAGTACTGTGTTAATTGTCCACACAACTAACTGCTGAAGAGATGTCTAATTGCTGTGGGAAGACCACTGCCTTCCCACAGTAACCTTGTTAGCTGAGAAAACCCACAAAGTAGTCAGAGGAGACTTTCTTCTGCAGAGGAAATGTTAGCAGTCCTGAAATTCACAGGATACCTGCAATGGAGTGTGGCCTCTAGATGTAGCGTGATAACATTTCATGCAAGCTGGTTAAATCAACCACCCTCTCACTGGTAGTGTTTTGGAAGACATTAGGGAGACCTGTGCCCAAGCAACCATATTCAGTTAATTTTTCATCTACTCTATTGTGGTGGATTGCTAAACACAAAAGCCCTTTTAAGGTCTGTCTTCGCAAGTCTGTGAAGTGCAAAAATTCTCAGTTCCTTCAGAAAGGAGTCGTAAATAAGGAAAATGTCAGAGCTAAGGTATTAAGATAGCAAAGATGGAAAAGAGTTTCTATATTGTCCCTTTTGCCTAAAGGTAGAGAAAAATACTCCTTATGTGCAAAGGAGTGTAAAGGAGACAAGAACAGTTACAAGTGGAAAGAAAACAGCAACTGTCCTGGAGCTTTGAACATAGCAGCCATTAGGAACACTGACTTATTTCAATCATCTTGATAAAGCTGTTGAAAAATTGGCAAGCATACCACCTCTTCCAGAAATGCTGCTCACATCAGATACATGCAATGTTTTGTCACTGTTGGGCAAGAGCATCATGTTATTACTAAAAAACAGATGTCGGTTAAAAAATAATACTCATTCAAAAGTCTGTTACATGAAAACATACTTTAGTTAATAGGCTACATCCAAACACATTTTACAAGCTTTTTTCTTCCATCTGTTCTACGAAGCTTCCATGAGTTAAAGGAATATTGCACTCCATCTTTCAAGGGTCCCAGGTGTCACTGGAACAGCTCAATTGAAACAACTGAATGTGTACTTCTAACTTAGATTCAGCACAGCTCAAACCATGCTAGATAATATATGAAAAAACTATACACCATCAGTGAATAATAAAATACTCTTTTTCATCTTATGAATCTTTTGGAGGAGGCAAAAGGATAAAAAAAAAATCCACAAACTTCTGAGAGGAAACCTCATTTAAACTGGTATTCTTGATTCCTTATTAGTAACATTATGCTTTCAAGAATTAATATTTTCTTCATGGGATATGGCATGCAGCTACCACCCATAAGCTTTAGTCCACACTGCTTTCTTCTTGAACTCCACAAGAGATCTCAAGGCCATAAGTGTAACTGTGAAGACAAGGACAAAGGACATTAACTTGTGCAGTTCAGACTGGAAAGGGTGTGAGAGTATTACTCCTAGTCATTTTAGATGTATAGATTCAGTTGTCCTTCTGCTAACTTTTTTAATGACTGTCTCATTTAGTAGCCTGACAGTTTCTGCTACTAATTCTGCTGTTCACAAAATATATTAGTCTCTACATCATTCTGAAATGTGATGTTGTACTAGACCTTTAATCTGTTTTATGGTGTCTCCTACATCATCTGCTAGTTAGACCCTTGCTTTGAAGTGGTACACAGATCAACCAACACTGCAGAAAGTTTGAATTCAAAGAGCAATGAGGTAAGAGGGGAGATAGGAGGCACTGGGAAGGGCAGAAGAACAACGTAAAATGTCTTAAGTCCTCTGTGCAATACACTGATTACTCAATTCCATCTGAAAGGATCACACATTTAGGTAAGATCCAGTAATCAAATCAATTGTTCTTTTCATCCAGAAGGAAGTTTCATGTTCTAGTACTTAAAAACAACAAAACCCCAGAACAATGGAAAGCTCAAGGGAAACAATGACTCATCTCTATCAGGGCATATTGAGATATACTGTGCATATAGGAATCCTCTGATGTACAGAGGAGATTCTCCAACAACCTGTAGCGTTGTTTCTGGAGGACATCAGCAGATACAACAGTGGAATTTTGAAATTTAACAGAGACTGACTTAAAAAATAATTGACAGATTTATTACTAAAATATGCTTGTAGGATAAGATGTACCTTTAGTTCCTTTGTATCTTCAGTGGTACATCATAAGTGTTAGAGATGAGACAGCAAATATAAGGAGGTGTTACAGATAAGACTGTGAACTTAAGTGCAAAGGTTTCCTTAAAGAGAAAATACAGCTCTGCTACATGTGCTAACAGTATAGATTAATCTCACTCCCTTTTATCAACTAGGTTTCGATCTGTACTGATAATTATGAAATAATAAGGATCCGATCAAAAATATCCTACCTCGCAGAAGGTCCATGGAAGATTTTGATAATGTTTCCTTCGGACTTTCCATCATACTGATCAGCCAGTCAATAAACTACAATAAAGGAAAATCTGAATTAAAAGAGCCTCCATGTCAGAATATTACAAATTCTTTTCGGCTTGACAGGCACCACCTGATTTCCGCTAAACTCAGTTATCTAGAGGCAGTGGACAATCAAGCTTCTACTCAAACTATCCCAATGACCTAGAGAACATCTCACTGCCAGTGCAGTTTGTCCCACAGCTGTATCTGAAACTCCCTTTGTTCCTTCTTATTACCTCAGCAATAATGCTGTGTTATGAAGGAGGCACAGTAACTAGTTTCCACTCTGTCTTGCCTTTTCATGCCTTTAACCTATTAATGTGACCTTACTGGTCTCCTGTCCAAACATTTTACTGCAGATCCTTCAGAACTCTTACTGCCTTTGTCCCTCTTTTGAACTCTCTCATTTTTCCTATTTTTTTTCTGGCAGCACAGTGTGCCTGGAGGACAATGGGGTATTTCAAACTTATCAGCATGATTATTAGGCCATAGTCTCAAATTCTTTCCTAAAGCCTAAATAGGCACTTGCATATTAACAGCCCACTCTTGCATTCCTCCTGCGTTCTGAACAGTGACTTTAGTGGTAACTCTAAGAACAGGAGCATACAGGAGACAGACATTAAGAGACTGTGGTTTGCACACATCAGATATTAATCTACAGATTTATATATCTCAATCACATGCAATCTACAGTAAGCTTGACAAAACAGGCAGAGTTTTCCACACTTACTTTCAATCTACACTTGAAAATAAATGACATATACTACAAACTGCACAGATCTTTGCCCTAAATTGCCACTGTGGCGATGTCCAACTGAGAGGATCTGTCTCTCAGTGTTCAGAAGACTGACTTGCTACCAGTAGATGCCAACTGTCCTCTCCCAGCTGTACCCTTTTTAAGAGTTTCATTCTCAATATTGGAAAATTTTTTATGCTTTGCAACTCTCACATTTTGCTTGAGAAACTGCATTCAATCTTTTGAAACAAGTCATATCTGAATGCAAATAAAGAAAAAACAAGGCAGATGCAATAGACATAGAGGAAATAACCACCATACCTTAGACTGAACTGACTACTAAAAATGGTGTGCTTTCTGATTCTTGGAAAATGCTTACAACATCATGCAATTTTACCTTCTGTGTTTGTCCTTTCCAAGGCTCTTTAGCCAACAAAAGGGAAATGCTACTTGGAAGGAGAGTGAGAACCTCTTGCACAGCAAGCTTGTCAGCAGGGTGCTTGCCAATGTGATCTTCAGATAATTCTGGTGATACCATTTGGTGCTTCCACAGTGACCAGTTAGCACTGAGGCCAAGCAGTAATGGTCCACCATGGTCAGCCCAGGCCACCACAGAAACTGCAAACAGCCACAGGAGGAAATCTAGGCACTAAACAGGAAAAAGGCAAAAATGCACTTTATTAAATGAATAATACAGAGGGAAAACAAAACCAAAACAATAAAAAAACCCAACCAAACAAAAAAACCCCCCACAGCAAAAATACAGAAAACTTCTTCAAAACAATCACCTAAAAATTCACCTAACATTCAAAATGTAAGAACTAAAAAGTTCTTTATGTTTTCTTGTGTTTTGAAGCAGCAGAATCCTTCTTATGAACTCCAAATTAAAATGTCTACAGAAAAAGTAAAACCACGCTTCTAAAATAATCTTTTAGATTAAGGCACTTCATTTAAAATGGGGAAATAACTTTATAGCATGAAGCAACTTGACTGCTAAGGGAAATTAGAGATGGTCACCTTTGTGGTTCTACACATGGTTGGGACATATTTGAGAAATATAACAAATGCCTTTCGGATCTAAGCGGCAGCTTATTTTATGTCATTAATCAGAAGACTTAAACAGATCAACAGATGTAACGAGGAACAATACTAGTTCCCTCAAATTGTTCAAGCTCTCTTAGAAACAGCAGTTGCACAGTTCTATTGGTAAATTAAAATGTTTCATTTAATTATTCTAAATACAGTAATTTTGAAGCAATTATTTTCTTTAGTTGCCTTTAGTTTGTATCATAATTTAAATTTCATGGTTATTTTAAAGGAAGACTTCAATACACATGCTTTCACAAAAACTGAGAAGAATATCTCTGTGCAGGTAAGAAGACAATCTTCTAAAACACAGAAGCATGGGGGGAATAATACTCATTGTTGAGGAAGAATGTGAAATACTTCAAAACCTCCTTTTTTCCTCAAAGTTGAGAATTATTTTCATAGCATGTACCTCTTTAAGATCGACATTTTGTACGGGTATTGACTGGAATGATAAATTTCTTATGTAACCCATCAAGTCTAGCAGCCAGTCCATTCTTTTCAGTACTCCTAGAAGAAGAAAAAGAACACCGACTCACATAAAACACCAGATTGCACCATTTTTCATTAAAAAGCAAGCATGCACAGATGATTGGCAAAATACAGTTAAGGCATGCAAATAAAAATCAGCCCTCAACCCGTGGATGGAACATATCTCATTAATTCAGATTTTGGTGTCCAAAACTTATTCTACTTCCTACAAACTAATAACCATGTTTCACCTTTTGCCCTTATTCATATTTTCATATCTTTGCCCTTATTCGTATCTTTTACTTAAAGTAGCCTCACTTCAATCATTCAAAACTCACTACTGTTTGAAGTTCTTGAAAGCATTATATTGCTAGAAGCCTTAGCTGCCAGCTATGGTTGAAGTTGTTCTGTGAACACAGGCAGCCAAAGATCCTTCTGACAAGGAAATGAGGAGACCTCATTCTTGCTTCCTGCTGTTCTTGTTTCTTCCTTCTTTATCTTACTGTGTGATGCTGCTACTTCTCTTGCATAAGCTGCAGTGCTTTGTCAGACCCTTAGTTGAGCCAGCCCAGCTCATCAACCCTCCAGTAAATTATCTGGTATGGTTATGAACAAGTGGAAGGGTAATTTGATTCCTCTGTTAACTCAGTGCAAGGAATTAAGAGAAGCAATTTTCTTCCGTGATTCAACTAGTCTCAAGGGAACGTAGCCCTGCCTACTGTGCCACACACTGGTAAATCAGATATTTTATCTGAAGGTTAGCAGAGCTGCATTATTACTGGTCTCTGATGTGCTATGTACATTTCTAACACTACCATATACTGAAAGTCTAAAAATAGTAGGAGACAAAGATCTAGTCAAAACTCTGGTCTGCAAACCACCTGGCTGAGATAAATAACTTGTAGAAACATAAACAATACAGAAATATAGCATACAAAGCAATGTTTGCTACAAGTATTTGAAGAGCAAAAAAATTTCTAAAGATGGAGTAGTTTCTAATATGGAGAAATTTGGACTATCTTAAAGCTATTTTAAAAGAGTCAGTGTAGCTCCATCGATGACTATTGGTTTTGTAATTGATTCTTCTTTAAGCCTGACCTTACCTGTGTTTTCATGGCTCACAATACGAGCATGATAGAAACCATGCATTAGAATCCATAAAATACTTTCTTTCTGGTGATATCCTGCCACAGTATCAATCAAGGCACTCAAGTTCATCAGAGGCACTCTGCCTTGCGAAATTAAATACACTTTCGTGAATGTAGCCTTCTCTATATTGTTCTGCAAATGTAATTAAAAAACATGTTACATTAAAATGTAGCCTTCTTGTAGGAACAGTAGATGCTGTATTCCCCTTTATAAAAAAAAAAGTGTAGAATTTTTTTTATTATTTAGCAGACTCATATTTCTTCAAGACAAATTATGAAACAGAAGACTTTACATATTAATTTTACACACTTCTAAGTAGTCCAGCAAAGCATAATTCAGTACAGTTTGACTGTTTTCATACTGCTTTAAATTTTACATTCCCTTTTAAATTGAAATGAGCCACCATGACAGTTCTGGAGACTCAAGTCTTCTTGGAATACAGGTTAACTGCAGAGACAAAAATGGTTTTCTTAAATGGCATTTTCCAGTGTGGAAATAAGAACTCAAGAGATATAAGTAAATGTCAGTTCAGCTTCCCTAACCCATTTCAGTGCTTGATTCTCTAGTGAATCTGACAGTAAACAGAACGACATGGGTTTATGTCATGGATGTTTGTTTATAACAACCTGTTCTGAAACCATGAAGTCCTTCTACACAGGTCATTTCCTTAGCATTTCAGCTGCTAAGAATTCTACTGCTAATTGATTCCACTGGTCATCTAGAAGCTGAAAGGTCTTCTATTCCATTGTCAGCCTTACCCATCTTGTCCACCAGGAAACAATCTTAGCGTGAATGCAAATATAGCGCACTTTTAAGTCAAGAATAAAAGGTTGTTCAGTCAAAGCAGTTCACATCTTTAACAGAAGCAAGAATCCACCAGTTCAAGCACAGCTAATGACTGAGATGCATTTCAAGTAGGTGGTTGTGCTAACCAAAGGGAACTATGGTCTGCTGTTGGCAACACTGGTCTGGGATTCAGAAGATCTAATTCGTGTTCTGCTAATGGAGACCTGCCAGAATTTAATCAAGTTACTTAGACTCTCCAGTTCAAAGATCCAAGATGAAATCAGTATCATTTCAGTTGCCTTGACAACATTTTGAATACAGGTTCTTAACACTTTTGCTTCTCTCTGCTGCCTGCAAATTAGAGCCAGAACACTCTTACTTGCATGGCAGGTAAAACAATCAATGCTCCCAGTGAGTTGAAACACACCATCTACATTTTGCCACTGGGATGGCAACTGAGCTCTGGCACAGGTTGCCCAAGGAGGTGGTAGAGTCCTTGTGCATTAAGATGTTCAGGAGCTGTCTGGACAAGGTCCTGAGTAACTGGCTCTCAGTGAACCTGCTTGAGCTCTTCTGCTGGCTTGTGCAGCCGGCTGGCTCCTGGGGAGCCCTGCAGCACCCAGCCCTGGTGCCTTCCAGCCAACTGGGTTCTTCTGTACAGCTTTCCAATGGGGACACATTCTATGTATCTATTTATATCTGGATGTGTATCACATACGCATATACATACAGAGATATGTTTAAAAATAGATAAATATAAGGACATGCTTGTTTCCTACGATTTGGTAATAAAAGGTCAGGAATAAAACAGCAATACCTTAGAGATCTGGACAATACGATCAATCTCTGAATCAGCCATTTCTGAGATACATTTTGCTACATCGATATACATCTCCAGTTCACCTCTCTGGAAACAAAACAATAAAGGCATACTTAGATTTACACTTCTGGGTTTCTTCATCATTAAAACTGTCGAGTCCAGGAACTTTAATGATCACAACGAATATTTAATCTAGTCTATAGACCTGTTTTTTTTATTCTATTTCAGCTATTATCCATTTGCTGGGGACTCCAATGTATTTAATTATTAAGGAATAATGTTATCTTAAATACATCTTCCTTAGAGATATTTCCTGTAGCTAGCTGGCTTCTTGAAATCACCGTGAGAAGCTGAATCCTCTGAGGTGAGGGGAAACAACCTTCTAATTATTCTCTGCTGCTGTTTCAATAACATTTATTTCAGTACTAATACAGTATTTTCCCATTACCAAATCATTTATGAGGGAAAAGTGTGAAGTAAATTGGTTTCAAACTTAGTCATAGTTTAAAGAATATCTGAAAGTAACTTAAATTGAAATTATGCAGGCATCTTAACTACTATCACTGAAAGTTTCACATTTGCTTCATGTTTCAAATCTGATGGGTCAGTATGAAAAGATAGCATTTACCATCAATAAAACCATCCAGTTACAATATTCGTACACCTCATACTTATTCCTTACCTGAATCTCATTTGGTAGAAGCTCAAATATTTTCTCCACAGCTTGGCACAGAAAGCTCCAGCAGTACTGGACAGGATCTGGAAGCTTCATCGCCTGCATGAGCCCCTGTAAAACACACTGGCAAATTTCTGGGTTTTTCGTGTGGTTCTTCACTTCAAATTGTTGCATCAGAAACACTTCTGTAAAAGACTGTAGTTTGTCTTCAGCAACATGTTTCATCCACAGGGGCAGGGACATGAAAAGGTATTTCTGGGTTTTAATCTGAAAAGAAAAAACTTTTGCTTAGTTTCAGAACCTAGCTCTTCAGCAACCTTCAACTACTAATATAAAGGCTGAAACTATAAAAAGTTGTCTCAAACACCGCTTAAAAAAAACTACTCAAAGTCTTACATTCTTCTCAATTCTTCCCTCTTTTGATGAATTTCTTGAATTAAAGAGTTCAAACATGTGAATATTCTATTTTCCTTAAAAACTGAGGAACTTTCAATGAACCCTGGAATCCATATCTCTGTACTGGCAGGACAATTGTGATTTCTCTATATGATGCCCACTGCATTCCTACATAAAGCAGACAGACTAACCAGACAGTCAAGAACAGAAGTATGGTACTCCTAGCACCACTAATATCGCTAACTAGTAAAGAATAATTATTTACCTTGAAGGTATCCAAAGCTTACACACTCGGTGGCTGAGCTCATTTTGTGACCTCAATCCCTACTGCAGAAACTGGGGAAAAACTGGTATCTTTTTTTTCTGGTACCCTATCAATTATGTATCTTAAAACTGCCATCAAGTATTTGTATATTCGTGATGACTAAAGAATTAAAAACTAGGAGATCCTCACAGATTTTCTAAGAATTGTCATGAACCTTCTCCTCAACTTGTATGAACTGACAGAACTGCACGGTCAAGTGCACTGTGGGATTTTTCAGTGAGTTTTACATACTGTATCATGGAGACCACATTGCACCTCCATAAGAGGAACTGCAATGTAGTAAAGGATGAATGGTATAGGTTATGTGTAGGTTATGGTATAGGTTAGTCTATTGACTCTCTACATAATTCAGGCAAAGTTTTCAAGAAGTAACATGTCTTCCTAGATCAAGAGATGCTGATGGAAGAAGGAGAAACCTTTCGGACAGATAGCTTGGACTTTTTTCTAAGACTATCAGCTGACAGTACAAAAGACAGTTTTTCTCCCTACATGCCATGTCTTCTTACATCTCTAAGTTATCAGAGATGTAGCATGAAACAAAAGAGGAAAAAGGTCTTAAGGAACCTAAATAAAACCAGTGTGGCATATCTTAAGTCTACCTTGAATTTCAACACCCCAGAATGGCCTTTCTCTCACTCAAAGTATTTGCTAGACAGTATTTCTACAGAATTCTGAACCCAGGAATCCTTTTCTGGTGAGACATCCTAAACATCATCACTGAAGAATCTTATAGGAAAGTTGCCATAAATTTTCCAACATACGTACACTGAGACTGTAGACAAGGGGAGGTGCCACCCATAGCCCCAGAAGCATTGCTGCATTTTGAGATGACTGGGCCTGTGTCACAGCCAACTGAAGGCAGAGATGTTTTACCTCATCACCTAAAGAATAAGAAAACAAACAGAAAATACAAAGAAATTATTTTGACTTTAAATTTGTTCTCAGATCATACAGGAGGATTATTGTTCTCCTAGAACACTATATTGAAATTTGTTCTTCTAGAGATGCTGCTTAAAGCTTTAAACCACATACGTATTAGAAGTCTCCTCCTCCTATTCATCAACTTTGAGCAAGAAATCTCAGGATTTGTTGAGGATCATTTCAGTTCACTCAAAAAAAAAAAAGTGAGAATGGCAAAACCAGTAAGAATTTAAAAACCCCAAGCCAAATAAAGAGAAGATTTAATCTACAGAAGGATAAATGAGTTGATATTACTCCTACATTTAGGAGAAAGGAATTAGCATTTGTTAACAAGTTTCTACTCTTCCAGGTAGTCCATGTTCACATAATATGTCACAAAACAGCTTAGTCATTGCTACTGCTGTGGGTGCTTGGCTGAAGCATTCTCCAGGTTAATGTGTAGGAAGAATTTTCTGTACATGAAGGTTACGATGGTTACGAAATCTTTTCTGATTTCTCTTTAAAGTCACCTTAAAGACTGGTAAAGCCTGTTTCTTAATAGAGTAACAAGTTATAAATAAGTTGAAGAGGTACTTTGAGCAATGGCATGGCTTCTGTATAGTTCATGACTGCTACAGCAACACAAGGAAAGACAACTGAAATATTATACTAGCTTTTGATCCATTAGACAGAAGATACATTGCTGATAAAACATCAGCATAAAACTTAAATAGGTGCTTTGTAAGTTGAAACATTCTTTCAGAAATGAAGTGGCAGTCTGTATAGCATGACTTTGCTTTGTTCATGAACCCAATAAAAGATTTAAGAGTCTAGTATGAGGCTCTTCAAAATAAAATATAGCTGTTCCAGTCGAAGAGTATTAGAGTGCCACATTTCTAGGTGGACTGTTAGGTCATAACACAACTGTTCTGCATATACTTCCTAGCACAACGTATGTATTGCTCACTAGCACACAGCAAGACCTATTTCTGCACGTGTGTCTATATATATAATCTAGAGAAGGGTGTGCAACTTCCACAAGTCTACAGAGGAACAGTCAAAAGGAATGAGATTATCAAATGTGAAATGTCTAAAGGATACAGACTATGATGTTGTGAATAAAATGCACTATGAAGTCAATAAAAACAATCATAAAACCAATGTAATGTTTCCTCTAGAATTCCCCTGATTTACAGAAGTAAGACTCTTAAGTGAAAAACAGGAATAAAAATAATCTTGCATACATTTCATAAGTTTCAGCTATTCATAAGGTTGCACACAAATCTGCATAAGCCTGGACTGCAGAGCTCAGTATAGGAAATTCTTTCACTTATACTTACAAAAGACTTTACAGTCAATTGCAAGAATACCAAGCAAAACAGAAGTTGAAGCTCAAGTATAAGCAAGAGTGCTTCACAGGTAGCCAAATCTTTCTGTATCTAGGAAGCAGTCATTCCTCATAGGACAATTCAGTGATTTCTAATGCTTATACAAGCATTATGTAGAAGTAAAATAAACACCAGAAAGAAATAAGAACAATCTTCTATATTCTGGGTTCTAGAGCACATCAATTTAAACACAAAAGCATTTGTTCAACCCAGCTGGAAAAGAATCCACAAGGTCGATAATGATGGTTACATAAATCAGGAGAAACAAAACTCAGTGGAATCAAACAAGGGAATATGAAACTCTGCACAGTGGTATGTTTTGCCCTCCCCTTTTTTTCTGGGCAGGGGTGGGTGTGTGTGTATTGTTGTTGTGTTTGGTTTTTTTAAAGTAGTAATTTGAAACTCAGAGACTTATATCAACCAAAACAAGCATGAACTGATATCCTGAGTAGAAAAATATACAAGCTGTCACACACAAGACTTCAGGATCAAAATTACTACCCAGCATGAAGAAAAAAATACTCTTAGAAGCACTGACAAAATCAGGATCATGACAGAAAGAGGGATATGCTTTTCTGTCACCCAGTGTATTTTAGTTGAAAGTGTATTTTAGACTAGTGATAGTTAGACGAACTACAGAGGAGTTCAAACTTGTGATAAAGCTGCCTGCAGCCTGACACAGGCACTGGGCCAGCATGCAGTGGGTTCTGAAAATAAGAAGCAATTAGTTGAGTTCAATGATCTGCTGCTGTTACAGTACATAGTTCAAATGAAAAATGTGGTCTAATTTCACCAGTGTTTTAGGGAACTTCCAATAGAGCTCCAAACTTCTCAGCTTTCATCTTCTCTGGTCTGTTCTAGAGTTAAAACATGCTGTGTCCACACGGTGATCACAAATACATTATTACAAACATTAAAAAGTTGGTCTTGAAAGCAGAGTGAACACTTCAATTCCTGCAATAACTTAAAGCCCTGAAGTGGGCTCTAAAGTTTGTGTTAGTAAAGAACTTGTGACAAGTACAAAAGATTTAAAAGTATTAACCTTACCAAAGTTTAGCCTCATCAAAGGAGAAAGAATGGATGCCCAGTTTACAGGTGGATACTGATGTCTTTCTCCAACTAATGCAATGGGTGCCAGTGCTACTTTCACCAGCTCAGCTGGGACAGATTCAGGCCCTAAAAGAGAAGATTCTATCAAAGTCTGAATTTTGTACGCACGCGGCAGCAACCTATTTGAATACCAGTTTGTTACAGAGAATATTAACCTAGGATCACTGAAATAAGGGGCAGCATAAAGTTTGCCCGATGATGGAACACTCCTGAGAATACATGCTAACACCTGTGATTTGACTTTCATTCCCACAGGAAAGATACATTATCACAGACACAGAGGAAAGCAGAATGTGGAAGTGTTTAGAAAGTCATCAAAATTCAGTGGCAAAAAATAAAGCCCCAACTACACAAGTCTACCTTATCTTTTCCAATGTTCTTTAATTTTTTTTGTTTAGAGATTGAATATCCCACATTCAAGTTAGTATTTAGAAAAGTTCTCTTAGTACATAAAAGCAGGTTATGAGGGTTACTTTTTATAGACGTATCAAATTTCCCAGAGGAATACAGTAGTGTGATCTCTTACCTCTCTTTCCACTTTCAATGGCAAAGTCAGTAGCTGCCCTGATAAAGCTGTTTTCAGGCAGGTAGCTAAAATCTGGAGGAACTATGAAGACAATAATAAAACATACCAGCAGAAATCGTAACCTCCAGCTCCCACATTAATTCAAAGACCAAACTGAGCTACATTTGAGTTAATTAATTCTATAGGTGACTCAAAACATTTAAAACACAAGATTACTGATACATACATCAGCCTTTCCACTTTTAAGGCAAGCTAAACATTTGTTTTGGTGAGAGGTGCCAAGTCTGCAAAAACATTAATTTACCAACTGAAAAGCCAGGGATAAGAACTTAAAATGTATCACCACTGTGAGTCAGGCTTTAAAAGGGAGATCTTAAAAATCTTAGGGAGTTTAATACAACAGAGACATGCCGTATGTATCTAACTTCAGGCATGTGGGCCAAGATTATACAGAAGTAGAAACTCCAAGAATCTTTTTTCTGTGATGAGGAAGTTTCTCTATGCTTCGTATTACTGGTTCCCAACTTGGTTCACACAATTTAGTAGTTTCATCCTATTACTGATATTTCATTAGTGGTAATCCTGTTCTTATTTTACCATGGGATATTGAAACAACACCAGGAGATAACAGTGTATCAACAGAGTGAGAATTTCTGTGAAATTTCTAATTGCTACACTGAAAGGGCACAGTACACTACTTCAGCTAACCACAGAACATCTCTTCAAGAAAAAATATTTTTGAAAAGTCAGCTTGGTCCTATTATGGACCAGTTTTTAAGTGTGGGCTTTTTTATACAGGGAGAAGTGCTAAATTAAAGAGTGGATGCATTAGTTCTCAGGGCATGGAGTAAATAATGTAGATGTCAAACATGTGTGTCATATGCAGTGTAAAACTTCACAATTACTCTGTAAAAAACAGAGACAGAAGCAGTATACAAGTCTGATCAGAACTTAGAATGTTACTTTGATACTGCAAGTAAAATCAGACTGGGGAGATCCTACTCAGCACACCAATTCCTGCTTCAATGTTCCAACCTTTAGGTGTGGCACACAGGACCATGAGGTCTCCAATTCAAAGGCTGTAATGTCATTTAATAGGGCTGCAATGTCTAGCCTGTGTTATCTAATATGTCCCTTGCTGTCTTTTTAGCTAGGTGCTACTTCTGTATGTTCTATAAGCAACAATAATAAAGCATCTTACCAGATGTCCTCTTCTGGGTAGAAGGCAAACGGGACATATGAAGCTGTCCCAGAAGTCCTGCCGCATTTGTCTGAAGACCAATCTGCCCTGACAAACTAATTATCTGTTGAAATAACAGTTAGACTAGTTAGACATATTTCCCTGCATGGCCTCATTCAAGCTGGACAAAGACAACATGCAGTTTCTTTAAACAGATTTGTCCTGTTTTTGCAAGGTGTCACAGCACCCTAGTGCATTACCCAAAGCAGACAACTTAGGGTATCCTCTTACCTGCGTAAGGGTTCTGATGACTTCATTAAGCTTATTTTGAAACTGGGAGGACTGAATGCTTTCAGATTTCAGCTGTCAAAGAAAAAAATGATGTCAATTCTGTAAGGGGAAAAAAAAACCCAAACAACAAACAAGAGAGAAAACAGGTGCCGAAAAGACAAATTACATTTGCAGACATGCCTTTTTGTGGGGGAGTAGAGAAGAAAAGGAGAATGCCTTCATAGCTGTAAACTTTTTCTCACTGAAATGGCATATAGACCATATGATGGGAAAACAGAATAGACCTCATTTTACACATTCTAACTCTATCCTGCTTGGTTCACACCCAATATGACTCACTATTGCATAAATGGGATGCCCTGATATATAACCACTGCTGTAACGATGCAGAGGACGTCATTCCATCTTGCCTTCTAGCCCAATTTCTAGAACAGATAAAGGTTCCATTTGCTTGCATGTTCTCACCTGTATCATGGCTCCTTCAGAGCCCACCAGTGCAACCAGCCCACTGACAGCAGCCAGACGTTGCATTGTTGGAGAACCCTGGAAGTGTAATTCAGGATCAGTGATCCAACATGGTCACACAACACTAGTGCAGAACAAATCACTTGTTTCTTAAAAGCCATGACTGCTATGACTTGTACAACTCTCATCCAAACAAACTCTTCAGGTTAGACACCGCTCCTCTCTTGGTGAATGAAGATTTTTAAATGGAGCTTCTCCTCACCCCCAAACTGAAATAGTTATGCATTTCTCTCTGTCAAATCACTTTCTAGTACAGCCTGTTCTCTGCAAAATATGCCAGTGCAATTCAGCTCTGAAAAGGTAAGTATATATTGATAATTACCTTAAGCTGCAATCTTAACCTATATAATTAGAGTTTGATTTCAAGCACACTGTTTTTGTTATAATGTGATAAATTAAAAATTATTATAACAACTAAGGCACTATAATTATCATTCTGTTAATCTAATTTTGGCAAGTAACAATTTCATAAGACACCTTTATTTAATAACCTAGATTTTATCCTTTGATTTTGTTCCAAATTAATACAGATGTCCAAATTAGTATCTCTCTGAGACAGGCATTTCCTGTTAATCATCCAAGCAGAAAAGAAACAGGTTTGGTTTTTTTTTCTTTTCAGCAAACAGCCCAAAGATACAATTTTTTCTTCCAAGTATCAATCAAACATCACATTCAGATAGTTCTAAGGTTTCCTAAGATCACTCCTGCAGAAGCAAAGAAAATTATGTCCCTACTGCTCATTTACAATTACACCCTGCTCTGCAAACAACAGGATATGAATTCAAACTCCTTTACCTCTGCAAGCACAATTTTTATCCAGGATGGCATTAGTTTGTTACATAGGTCTTCTGCCTTCCCATGACCACAAGCTGACAAGCCATGTGCTACAGCACCCAGAGCTAAAGCAAAACTGTGTGTCTGTAAGGTGAAAGAGACATATTAAAAAACAGATCTTCCAAAGGATTCTGTAGTCTAATATTTATTACTGAAATATTACTTAAATATTTATTATTTGCCAATTATTAGAAGTAATGTCGTTGTCAGACTTACTGGATGCTTCATTACTTCAGATAGTTTCTCATGTCATGACATAGGATTTTCTGAGATTAAATACTTGCCTTTGGCACACAGATTGCTCTGGAACTTTGTATCTTAGAGCAGACTTTTTGATACAAAGAGAGTAAGATGCAGCAAAGGTAGTTTGTTTTGACTCCCTATTTTCCAGATAAAAATTCTGAACAATGTAATAGCAGGCTTTGTTTCAAAATGGTTGCTATTTCCCCCCTCCCCCTTTTTTTCTGGCAAGCATTTAACATAAAAGAACAAACTCTAAAATATGGAGATTATTTTTTGAGAGGGTAACCTTAGGACACTAGGGATGAACCAGACAGAGAAGGAAGCCGTGGCTGTGGTTATGATGCACTTTCTGGAGGTTAAGAGAAATCAAAATTCAGAAAGTAGATTTATTTTTCTACCAAGAAAAAGAATCTGAAGAAACATGTTGTAAAAGACACAAAAATTATCAGGGACTAAAGACATGAGGAACTCACAAGTAATAACTTCCCTTCTAAATGCAATCAAACATATAAAATATATCTTTATTTCACTGTCTGGTAATTGCTATACATCTGTAGACAAGGCACCAATGCATCAAGAGGTAGTCTTGGTAATTGCACAGCATTGCACAACATGCTTATTGTTAGTTAATGCTGAAAGTAGAGCAACATGATTTTCTTGAAGTTACAGTCTAGGTAAATCAGCATCCAGTATTAAATAGGTAAGAAAAAGCCAGAAATGAAGCAAAGCCCAAACACTGAATTATGACCTGCTGATTATTTTCTACTAAGGTCCGTAGCTTGTTCATGGCCTCCTCAGCCTCATCTGCTTCTATGATTCCAACACTGAAAGCAGAGACACAGGAACAGGCCACAGAATACGCAAGTACCTGGGGAAAAAAAATAAATTAGAAAATTAATACCATTAACCAGTGTCTGATCAAATTGGCTGTAGCAATGTGCACATGGAGCAATGTAACAGCATGATAAAAGAGTTATGACATTTTCAATTTGTACTTTCAGATGTTTATTCCCTCTTTGAAAAATTGTTAATGCTAACATTAAATACATAAATCTAAGGCTTGGAAGTAGTTAAGGATTTATGTAGGTCAAACTCCTGATCTTCCACAGAAATGTAGTTACTATTCTCAAAACAAGTATCTAATCATTTATGTGAGCACACATGGCATGCTGTGATCCTATTGGAAGGTCCACAAGGCCATAAAATGAGCATGCAGTAGAACTCTCACAAACAGTGCATGACAATTAGCCTTATGCCCTTGCAGAAGGATTGATAAGTGACACTGCTTTTCTGTTCTTCAGCCTTAGGTATGGAGAGTACATAAAGAAAGTCTGAATTTTCAACAAGGCAGTTTTGCCAACTGTTTAACTTCCTTTGTAACAACTCTAGGTAACAGAACACCACATGACTATCAGGCACGTAGAGAGCACTTACTGGGCAGGACTGACACCAATTTGACTTGGAGCAAGTAATGCTCAGAACGTACCTCTCGCTGCAGCAGGTCAAAGTTACCTCTCAAGTACCGGGTTACATCCCAGCCATTTATAGCTCTGAAAGAGCCTCTTGTGCCTCTCATAATTACAGCAGTATTCATCCTAGCGTTCTGGACAGATTTTACTCACGTAATTATCCGTACAATTTCTTACAGAGATTTAAAACAAAAGGTTAAGTTTTGCTTCTTACCCTAAACTATCTCATGATATTACACAGCTGCTGCCTTTCATCTCAAAAGTTGCTGTACTGAACCTATTTTAAGTCCAGTAAAGCATGTTGCGGTATCTGGGGAGAGGGAATGATTTCATAGTTGCAAAGTCATTTTAATGCATGAATGATAAACTGCAAAAGGCTAATCCTCAACACATACTTACTGTCAAAAAAATTAAACACCATTGAAGAATTTTAATAAAGAGCTTTCAGAGCAGTACCAAGAGGGAAAAGAGAATAATAGTAACAATCTCTGCTAAGTGCCTTAGGAAAAACTGAGGATTATGCAACTCAGGTCTTGAGCTGCTGTAGGCTTACATCAGGCACAGGGTTGCTTTTTTTTTTTCCCGTGCAAAACACCTGCTTATTCTGATTTTTGATCTCTGTCATAAATTCCTTTAATTCAGCAAGTTTTCCTTCTCAACTTTTACCACAATGAGACTGAAGACTTAGTGCATGGACCATGTCAAAAATTACAGGACATAGTGTCTCAAAATAAATAGAAATGCATGCTGAAATGTAGCAGAGCTCAGTTTAAGTCTTCAAAACACAGATATGAAGAGAACAGCAAATGGGGCCATAGCAGCATTCACAAGTGCAACATTCACATTAGCTAGTCACAGCAGCATTCAAAGAAGGAAACAGAAGACATACTGTAGAAGGCAATACCAGCATTAAGGTGCTCTCTGAGGGTAACGTGCTATCTGCTGTCTAGATGATCAGATGAGCAGTAAACAACTGTATATGAGAGACGCCTATCCACAGTTACTCAGGATCCAACTTCCAACAATTTAATTTGAGGTTAAGGAGTTAAAGAAGCACTTTAAGAATGATGTCTTATCTTTTCAGGCAGTTTCTTAATGTTTGTGCAGTATTACAGATTATTCTATTACTATTATTGTCTTCTTCAGCAGATATAAACCCATATATTGGGAAGGTAATAATAGAAACTAAGCATTGCAATGATACAGATGTAGAGCTTCAGTAAAAATTCTGTAGTTATTAAAGGGAGGCAACAAACAAAAAAAGAAAACTTAAAATCTGTGATAAAACAGGTCATACCTCCTGGACCCATCTGCTTTGATCCTCACTGCTGTCCAGGTGTTTGCAGAGTTTTCTCAATGAAGTGGCAACATGTACTCGTGATTCTGTTTGGCTACTGTGACTCATAAGTGAAAGAACAAGTCCTACTCCCAAAATACATCCAGTGCTTAAAAAGAAGACAGAAGAAAAATAATTGATTATGCTCATGGGTTTCTGAGCAAAAAGATCTTGCATGATAAATATCTTTGTGGATAATTACCTACCACAGTCAATTTTACAAGTGGCTTTTATTTCAGACACAGATGATGCTTTTATGGGGCACAGAGGATGAAAGAAAAGTATAAAAAGAAAATGTGAATTTAAAATAATAAATACAGTCTTATTATTCCTTCTGCCCCTGAAGAACCAATAGCCTCATCAACTACCACATCAACTAGTATGAGGGAAGCATGGATTGAAACTTCCACATCTGGTTCATAGCGATATCCCAAACTCTGATATCCCTGTTAAACATACCAATTGCAAGTCCACTGGTTGAATTAGGATCTGTTGCTCTCAGACTCCTGCAAGGGGTGTTCCAGTTTGCAAAAATAATTAAATCAGTGACTGAGCCAGAGGCTGTACAGATGAAGGTATCCACCTTCATTTCAGAACATGAATATCAAGTAATCATTCTAGCCCATATGTACTAAAATATGCATATGGAACACTGGACCAGCTTCAACAGGTCAGACATATCCAACAACTAACAGTTTGATGGTGAGGATACTTAAAATTGCAACAAGAAGAACATAGCTTCAAAGTACATAATTTAATAGTGCAGCTAGCATGAACAGCTTCATGGTCTCTGTCTCTATTTCAGATTTGACCATAAATTCCATTTTGGAACAGAGAACTCTTACTAAATCCAGCACTTATGCTCCCACAGCAAAGTTTCAGTTTCCACAGGTCATCAGTCATAATACTGAAAATCTTCAGCAGAAACTTCCCAAACAGTTCTGGCTGCCGTCATGACATATTAAAAGCACAGCAGATACTGACTGCTCTGAAGGGGCTGTCTCACTGCACCCATACACAATAGCTTAAAGAAGCAGCTGTCATCTGAGGATGACTTTTTCCCCCTTCACACATGTCCCTGAGCATACCAAAGACAGACACTTCATGGAGCGAGCAGTCAAATGAACATGGCTAGGGTCATAAGCTTTCTTCTAAGCTTCTGCTAGCAAACTTAAAAATCGGAAGAGTTACTGCTTTTACTCAGATAAGCAAAAAAGAAACTTCTGAGAATAACTTCAGTCATATTTATAAGGTAATGTTTTTCAGCAGCTGGCGATGAAGATGATAAGCACGGCTAGAAGACTCAGAATAGTGTCTTGGCCATAGTGTCGTCTTTTTGCAGCAAAGAAGATGAAATAAACCCTCAGGAGGAATGTTTTTAAGTAACTGGTATAGCTGAATTCATGAACAGAGAACAAAATAAGGACATGGCTTATACACAAGAGTTCTATACATAATTTTACCCTACTGCTTGTTGACAAAAATACCCAGAAAACAAAATTCCTTATTAGGAAGTCTGAGAAAATCTAGTGGCATAAGGAATTATTTAAATTACCTGTCACGCACATTTTCCATACAGATGTAGACTGAAAAGTGGGGTATCGGTATATTCTAAAAACATACTTATTTCAGTTTCTGTCTAACATAAGGGCAGATTTAAGGTCCATTCACAGATTTCTTGATAATGTCTGAGTGTATTCCCTTTAAAACCAGGAGTAACTAACTGCATACCTCCTAAGGCTCTGCCAGCTATGAAATTCTGTTTCAGCTGAAAACTGAAGCAGCATCATGTTAACAAGCTTCAACATCTGAAATGTTTTTCCCCCTTTAAAAGATTACGAGTTTCACTCCCACCCTGTGGTTACAACAGAGAAGAAGAGTACTGACTTATGAGCATTATTCTCAGAGTGAACTTTTCAGAGAGGAAACTTCAAGTTTAGAGCACTTCATGCAATTTACACTGACACAGAGATTCTTATGGAACATAAATGGGAGTCATGAAGACAAAGCACTGGCTCAGAGAAAGGGTCTTACTGCTTAGTGAACCCTCTTTTCTTTGCTTCTCTTAACTCTCTCCCCCAGTTTTAAAAAAAGAATTGTCCTAACTAAAAGAAAATTATATATATACCAAACATACCTATCAAAGCCAACACAATCAGTGAAGTGCAGCTGCGTGAGCTCCAGTGTGCAAAGCACAAGCACTGATAAACCACTTTATTATCTAGTTGTTTAAGGTAGAAAAACAGAACAAAAATTCAGCAGAAGGCTCTTTCTCGCCAAGGTCCTTCAGAGTGTAAGATGTCCCGGGTAACAACACCCTGGGGAAGTGCGTTACTGAGCTGAGACACATTTTCTAAAGCAATCGTGAGGACTGGAACACTGCCAGAGTTTACAGCAGCTGGCAGGGGCAGCAGGGAGCAGGCCGGCAGGGGACAGGGACAGGGCAGGGCAGGGCAGCAGCGGACAGGGGAACAGGGGACGCGCAGGCTGGTACCTGGAGTCCTCCTAGACATCCAGCAGCTGCAGGGGAGGATGAGATTACTGCTGGCATTCAGAAGGAAGGGAACTCTGTCCTCCCTCATCTGTATCACAAAATGTACCTACTCCCCATAACTTGCAACCCATTTTAATGGAAAAATAGTCGCCAGTTTAGCATGGATAAAAACACTGATGAAAAGGTCAGTGTAATACTTGGATCCCACAGTTGGCCATGCCTATCATACTGGATGAAAAATGCCAAACTTTGAGAAGTCTGCAACATTTACATTCTTAAACTACTTCTTTGCTCATACAGAGTGCTCACACCAGAGACCAACTTACCACTAACCTTTTGAAAGTGTATCCATTATGTCCAGCATAAAAAACTGCTCGATACTGTTTCATATTCTGGCAACATCTTACTGCCAGGTAAGTAGAGTTTGGCTTTTCTGCAATGCATTTATCTCCAATGAATAGGCTGCACAAACAAACTGCAACAGATGTAGCAAACTGATGCAGGTGAGACAAGTCCTCTGCAAACCACATCTCTCACACTGTGACACTGGAGAGGCAGCGCAAATCCCCACTAAGCTATAGAGGTTCACAGATCAAGGTGTGCAGCTGTGACCCTTCAAAGCTTTCCAGAAGGTCCACTGGAGGAGGGCAAAGGTAAACAGGAATTACTGCTCTGTTTCCTTTGAACAGGAAAGAGCTGGGCAGAATAAAGTTAAAAATCAAAAAAAAAGCCCTATGTACCCACACCAAGGCACTCAAGATATTGCTGTTCCTTCCCTGATTTAAAAGGGAAATGACTGCTTGTAGAAGACACATACTGTTAGGTGACATTGTTTAATAGCAACTGACACGTTTTACTGTTCAACCGTTCCAAGCTGGCCAATGATAGTAATTGTGGAATACCTCTCAATCATTTTTTTTTTTCCCTGATGGTGAGCTGTTCCTCTCTTTGGGACACCTGAGGTATAACCTCCATGGGTTAAATGAAATACAGTTGCTTAATTCAGAATTCAACATGCTAATCACAGCTGTAAATTTAATGGCCTGGCTCTACCAGATAAAAACCCAAAACCAAACACATTCTCACCAACATAGCTGTGATACTGCTTTGAATGCAGGAAAGACACCAATAAAATTGGAACAAGTTCATAGGAGGGTACCAAGGCAGCAAGGCTGCAGCCCCTTGCCCTGACAGCAGAGGCTTTGAGACCAAACCTGGTACATCTGTGAGAAGGGTTGGCTTTGAGGGCACTCAATGGCATTTCCTACTGACAGAACAGTCTCTTTATCTTATCGTTATACTCTTCTGTGTACTATTAGGGAATAAAAGCATGAATTAAAAAGGTGGAGCTCAAAGCAAAATACCATCAGTAGGGCAAGAAACTCACTTGTACTCCAGACTGGTGTCAAAGCAGCAGTCTTCCAGTGCATCCAAGGACTTCATTAGAACTAAGTTAAGCTGTTGACTGAGCACATCACTACAAACCCAAAACAAAACAGAAACCAAAAAATTCAAAACACAGCTCTGTTCTTTAAATCACACAGGATATCACACCACCTGCTAAGACTGAGCATACCAGTAAATGGAGTTCTCTTCTTGCTGTAACAGGTTCTTACCTAATCTTACTAGTCTGTAAGCAATAACTGTATGACTGGTCATTTGTGTCACATTCATATAATCACAGTCAGATACAAATAATAAAAATATAATCAGACCTTAACTAGCAACTGTTATTGCTACAACACATGGAAAGAAACCCAGCACCCAGAATTTGTAGAACATATCTAACGGTATGAGGAAGATGCTGACAGAACACAACATTGGCTAAACCTGCAACAATTTATAAGCTGAAAATTCATGACATTTTAAGATATTAGCTCCATAAATCTCTCTCCACCTCTTTGCCTAACTTACTGCTAAAAAAGAAAGCATTTACATCTCAGTCCAAAGACGTCGTACGGACTCTCCTCTTACAAAACATGCAGTCTTCCTAATGAACAGAACATCTTTAATGAAAACTAACTAATAATTTGCTATTAGCTATAGCCAAATCCTAGAAGTTTTGCTGTTGTTACAAGTCAATGTTTGGAAAAATGTAGGCGATTAAGCTTTGAAATTATGTAGGGTACTGTAAGAGTGGAAACTGATACAGTCTCTAAAAGTTTCAGATAATTTATTCATTTCAACATCCCTTGCCAAATAAAAAACCAAAAGACAAAATAAAGTTTCACATATTCCAAAATACCAAGCTGATCTCCTGTCATTCCCTTCAAGAGCCTTTTAATGCTTGCGTGTCACTCAGTTGTAACTACTCCTCCAGAGACAGCCCATCCCCAAATTATGCGGCTGAGTCGGAGGCAGGAAGGCATCAAGCCACCAAAGCACAAAGATTAGAACAGAGCAATGCTGCACAGTGTTTTAATAAAGGCAGGTGCATTGGAAATATTAGCTTCATTGGGCAGATCAACAACTGATAGCCAAATCTGTTTGTGCTCCAATTAAATACTTATTATGGGTATATAGGCAGACAGAATCCCTAAGTAGTAAAGAAGCCGGAGGAGTATAAAGCAAAACCTGCTTCTTAATTTCTCTGGAATCACTGGAAATTTGCAACCGAGGTCAGCCCTTCTATAAAGGAGGCATTTTCTATCAACTTCAGAATCCCTATTTGCTGCAACATAGCTGTAATAGAACACCTCAATGACAGGCCATTACACTACTGTTGTTGTAGCTCCATCCCTACGTGTGTAACTCACATGGTACAAGCCAACACAATCCAGTGCCCAGAGCACCTCTTAGAAAGGAACTGACGAGAACTGTGAATTCTTTTACAATTAAATCTGCTAGGGCAGCTAGTTCCCTTTAAAAACGTATATGTGGCTCTTCTTACTGACTGCTTTGCACATACCTTAATTATGAAAATTAATCATCCATCCTGAAAGAATGGCAAAAGTATCCAGGAGAGCACTGTGGGAGTGGGTGGTGAAGATTTTTAATAAAAGACACCTTTTAAGAAACCCTGCGAAGCCCACCAAGAATCATCTGTCTATGGCTTCTACTTTAACTCCTCAGAACTTAGGCCTCATGCAGGAAGAATAAAGTAATGTGCACACCAACATTACATATGGTAATCCTTACCTGACTTTTTCTTCATACAAACGTGAGATAAACATTCCCAAACCAAGGCCCATGTGGATTTGAACAGCTTGAGATTCATCAGCATTTGGTTTCCCAGGTAACCTGTCAGTCAGCATATTCAGGACCTCCTCAACCTTCTCCTTGCATGACACAATGAAAACTGGCACCAGGAGCGACAAAGCAGTGGCTGCACAGGAACGAGCTATAATACTGGAAGTATTTTCACCGGAATAGGATTTCTGGAAAAACAAAATAATTTTTTTTCTTCTTTCTTTTTCTTGTGGGGGAGGGAAATAAATTTCCTTTCCAGGTAGAAACACTCAGCACTTCAGCAATTTTAAATAAATACCTATACAGAAAACAGCAGCACATAGGTATTGCAATCTCACAATAAACAGCAATTCATGGAATAGCCTATGCTAAATTAACTTTTCCATTTGACTTACCTTGTAAGCAGATTAAAACTAATTCAGAAAACAATTCCTAAGAGTAAATAAGATTGTTAAATATGAAACTGAGAACAATGGATAAGACCGGATGCAACTAGAATTTAATAGCTAGTCTGCACATAAATACATGTGTCTGTTTTAGTTTTCATCTTCCTTGTTAAAATACCCAGCAGCACGATAGAAGGGCAAACAGCAACCAACTATGATGTTCAATGTACTTACGCCCACGAAGAATTTAGTGAGTTGAAAAAAGCACTACCTTAAAAGTATCACACCTAGGATGACAAACTATCATGAGTTCTTGCAAGATAACCAATAGAGATGCTTTATAGAGGAAAGATCATTTATAAAGGTTTTTAATTCCTTTTCACTTTGAAAGGTAAACTCCATACAGCCACCTCTACTTATAAAGCAATGGATTGATTGTAAGTAATAGCATAATACACATTTATCAATTTCTACACGCAACTCTGAAAAGAAAAAAACAAACAAAATTCCATTAGGATGCAAGGCATCTTGCAAGACAGTGATTTATGTTGTGTGTCTCAGAATGTTAGAAGTGTTAAGATTTTATTTTTTTTTTTTAAACACAGCAGGTTCTTGAAATGAAACGTCACATTTTTCCATCTCAAAAACATCTTTTTAATCAGCATTATTTTCAAAAGCAGGAGTCACAAAAGAACTTGTCAAGAAATGCTAGTGACAACCAATTAGTTGTATCTCCCTATAACTGAGCAATCCAGCATTTACTTAATACTACATTTGATTTGATGAACTGTCTGCTATCAGTGATTTCAGGGGTCACAAGCCAGAGCTCAGTCAGGTCCACCAGCAATTTTCATCTTTTTGATACTAAAACCTCACTAGTGGACTAAACACAGTTCATGAATGCAGCTAACGAAGCCCAGGCTAGAAAACATTACAGTGTATGAGCAGGCACATATTGGCCTTCTATAACCCAGGTTCACTTCTGCACACATGACACAAAGAATCTCCAACTTGGTTGTTCTGACAACAGATAGTCAACAGTTAGCAATACCTATTCCTTAAATTCTATATTAAGCTTCCAGTCTATCTCCAGCTGCTACTTAAGAACTGCTTGATACGTATATGGCTTGAGAATTTCTGTCTGCTTATCACACTGCAAACAGATATGATACAACTTCTACTGTCCCTCAGAGGTTCAAGAGATACTGTAAAGTAGGAATCACTGGCTCCATAACTATTAGATTTTAAGAAAGTATGCATTCCATAGCCCTAAAGGAATGGTGCCAGAATCACTCAAGAATTTGATAGTGTAGTCTGAGGAGATTCTGCTCATGTTAGGTTTTCTTTTTGGTTTTTTTGGTATGTACATGCCAAGAATTCTAGGTTTTGAAGGGTTTTTTTTTTTGTTTTTAAAATTTCCTTCATTCATATATCCTTAGATTTGTTCTTTACTGTTTTGGTAATAAAGAAAAAAACTACAGGCAAATCCAAATATAATCAGAAAACAGAAGAAAATAAAAAGAACAAAAGCAAGAAAAAAAAATTGATACTCCTGTATAACAACTACTACAGTGCAAACAAACCAGGAAACTCCACACTAAAAACTGCAGGTATAAAATACAGATATAGTCTCTTGCATTTAACACCACAACACGTACCTGGTAGAACCACGGAAAGACTTGACCTTTAGGTTGGTATCGGCTATTCACAATACTAAAGAGGGTCTCTGTGACCATAGATATCCAGTGTTTCATGGGAAGAAAATCAGGTTCAGTCTGAAAAAAATCATCCCAAATATTCGTTATTTTTTCTTAAATCAGGTCCCACCTGGACAGAAGATCAGCAGCTGCTGTTCCAGCTATGATCCATCAGGAATGAGATTACTGTGTCATTCTTATGTACTGTAAGCAGCATGATTTACTTGACAATTCTGCCCCTCCAGACACTACTCTCAATCAGGTATTAATCAGTGAAAGCAAAAATGACGAGAAGAGAGTTTGGATAGGTTTTAGTGTCCGATAACCTCTGCCTCATCTGTCAATGACTAACACAATTGTTTGTTCACATTATGTTTCTCGTGAGAAGGGCCTACATGCTCTGACTGCTTTTGTATAGATCACACAGCAGACATCAAGTGGCATTCAGTGAGCAGGGTGAGATATGAACTTCAAAATGTCAAGCATTTCACATCTACTTACCAGCCCCTCATACAACTAGTTATATTTTTACACTATATTCCACTAAGAGCAGAGAATCTCTACCAGATTGACTCACCTCAGGCATTCCTTCAGTGTTTGAGGAAAGGCTGCTTTCATATTTGGCTACAGCAACTGCAAGACCAGTTAAGGCTAAAATAGAGTTTCCTTTCACCACTGGGCTGTCCCTGGACAGAAAAAAACAAACAGTTAAAAAGCATAATGGAGAAGCAGGCAACAAAATCTGTATTTCAATGCAGGGAAGTTTATGCTACAAGGGAAGGCCTTTGCACCAAGCAAATTTATTGGATTATGTTCTCGTTCAGAAAAAGTCCATCGCATTTCATCTTCAGGAATTAGAGAAAGAACAGGGAAGAGAAGCACTTCAGCACTTCAGTGTTTTTTTCTTTTTTTTTTTTTTGTCTTCTATATAAAACCTAGCATACACAAAGGTGTATAAAAACAGAAACTTCCTTTCACCATAATGAGGACTGCCACCCTGCAGAGCAAGTAGCACTCAAACGCACCAGCTGTAATGTTAGTACAATCTCTACACAGGCAACACAGCAAGCTCTTCAAACACTGAATTTTAGACAGGGAGGTGCCACTTAACTGAAACAGGAAACTGAAACTGTTCAGGAGATTAGCAGAGCAGCCATCACTGAATCTCAGTTTAAAAAATAAAGTTTAATTACTCTCCTCTGATATGAAAACATTAACATAATGGAAAGTTACAGGTTTCAAAGAGTACTGACTTCTACCACAGTGAAAACCTTTGCTTTTAAGGAACTCAAGAAAAAAACCTGCCACCTATGAATGAGGGAGAGAACATAATCATGTTCAGTTTCATGAAAAGATACATGTTGATATCCCACTCATTCCCTGAAAAATATATTGCGATATAATCTTGATGGAGCTCTCTTGTTTTACAATAGCAGCTGAACAATAAACTGTACTAGACCACTTAGTCTTACACTAGACCAGTGCACAATGTACTACATGTTCTGCATCTGTCTTCTATTTCCGAAAACTTCCTCAACTCTTGATGTGAAAGTACACCTAGACTGTAAGTTTAGGCCTTTGTTCCAGATCTAAAGAGCTCATTTTTACAAGAAAAATACTTCCTGGATTTCTGGTTTGCTTTTTACAATAAGACACACTGGTCTTAGTGGAATGTCATTGACCTCTCCAGTTTGGAACATTGAAACTATTTCCCTTCAGGTAAGAGGTACCTACAAATATTTACAACTAGGTGCTCAGTGAAGTTCTTTGAAATCTCTCCATATCTCTTGTTTTAAAAAATGTCTTAATCTATGTATAGAACTTTTCTTCTTGTTTATCATCAACTTCTAAAAAGTTACATTTCGTCATGTACCTCAGACAGGAACTTCTAAATCTACACTCTCATGAAAGCTGGATGCTTTAATGAGGGTAAAAATCATCATCTTAATGAGCCACAGCAGGGAAAAGAGCAGTGTCTTGCTCTTGATTGAAAATATGGGGAAAAAACCACAAGTATTTTCTTAAAGTCAGTAAACACAGGAAGTTCTAAAGACATGGTTTATGCATAGGAAATCCTTCTGCTGTTACCTGAAGAATATTCACGACTCCCAAATTAGGCAACGATTCTATCTCAACTAGTTTTGCTAATGAACTTCTATAACTAAAATTGTATCTTTAACTCTGAGACACAAAATAGGATATATTTAAAGTTTATTATTTTGTTCCTTATTTATCTCTTTATACTACCTTATGCTAACACAGATATTTACTGAGTAGCTAAAATATCAAACACATTTTCAAATTTTACCTCTCTTTAACTGACTCCTCAAGATAGACTGAGATGCAAGGAAATAGAACAGTTGGCAATATTTTTAATATCTGAACAATGACAAGTTAAAAAAGGAAAAATATCAAACATTTATGGAAAATATTAATTAAAATCTCCAAAAATCTCAAAAGTACTTCAAACTAGTCTTTATACATTCACCAGAATACCAAGGTTGAAACCGTCTCCTATGAAATTTCACTAATTCTTTCAGGGATTACATCTTTATGATTTAAGATTTTCAAAGTACTTGTTATTATAAGGATTCACTATTTCTGAAACCTAGTGCAGGTGGCCTATTCCAGTTTAATCAAGGCAACCAGTCTGCTAGTTAGAAACCCAAAAAGACTAATAGTGCATAAAGCACACAGGCTTTACTCAAAATACTAGGCATCAGCCTTTCTAATAGTCAGTGGTAGAAAACTCAAAGCATGAGGTGGGGAAGAGCAGTCTTGTGAAAACATGAAAATGGCACATGAGCAATTGCAGAAACAGTATCTTACATCTTCTACCACAGGAAAGAACTAATCTGTAGAAAAATTAGAAGCTCTTACTTGGAAGCACATTTGATTAGATCAGTCAACATATCTCTGACCCTGCAACAGAAACAGAAAGAATTTTTACTCTGTGTTGGTTACACTACAGCATGAACTCTGCTAATTTCCCCTTATGCCTTACACATGTATTTTAGCTGTCTCATCTAGCTATCAGAAGACATCTCAAATTAATCGCAAGCATTAAAACTGCAGGAGTGCTCATATACCAAACATATCTTCATGTGCATTACCAATCTTTTATAAAGGGTTCTTATTTGACTTCATACCACTTTTTGTAAAATGTAGGTTCATGCAATAGCCATAAGTCCATTACACGTAAGTTTCCCATTTTAGCACAATAAAGTTAGAATGTTTTACAATGGACAATGACAGCAATTTATCCAACATTTACTATACTCCCGGAAACCACTATAGGCAGTTATGCTATTAGGCAGTATAGTAACCTGGGTACTAAAGTTAGAGCCCTGAAGCAGCAAGCAATTAAGGGGGAATAGGAAAAGACACGAAAGCTAATACCAGGCTCCCAGTTCACTTAACACTTTGATTTCTCTACCAATAAAGGGAATTTTTCACACAGACTACATTAACACTACTTAAGAAATACATAATGGAAATCAGTTCAGGAGAAACCTGCAAAAGAGGTTATTCTAACCTGGAAAATGTTTTCTGTTTGTACTCTTATCAAAAAAGGGACTGGTCAGAGCAAAAACAGAAAACAGTGCCACTACTGCATGAAGAGTCTCTTCTACAATATCCTTCTGGATCTTACTATGAAATCCTCTCTCTAATCCAGACTTAGCAGGAATAAAGTCACCAGACAAATTTTGTATTCTTGTTGAGCAGGACTTAGTAACACCTTTTTCACTGAAACAGGAAAAAGGCAGTTTTGTTTTGTTGGTACATACTTTGTTCCCAATGCACTTACAAACATACATAGAAACAAGTATCTATACTGTCCATGGATTCATAGTTCTTTTTCTCTGTGAAGCCTCCCATTTCCTACCTTGTACCCCTGGCCATGCACATAACATGGCTAAATACTGACAGAGAGGCACTTCTCAGCTGACTAAAGTAGCTGAGGATATGGACCAGGGTGTGCATGTTATGCTTGGTTTTAAACAAGCTCCTCAGGCTCAACACTGACAACTTACCATATGAACTGAGGTGTGTTTCAGTTCACTGCAACATATCATAAGTCATAGGATGGTTTGGATTAGAAAGGACATTAAAGATAATCTAGTTCTAACCCCCCTGCCATGGGCAGGAACACCTTCCACTAAATCAGGTTGCTCAAAGCCTCACCCAACCTGGTCTTGAACACATCCAGTGATGGAGCACCCACAACCACCCAGGATGACCTGTTCCACAGTCTCAGCCCCTCAGAGTGAAGCCCTTCCTAATTTCTAATCTGATCTACCCTCTTCCAGTTTAAAGTGACTGCCACTCGTCCTATCACTACAAGCCCTTGTAAAAAGTCTTTCCCAGCTTTCTTGAAGGCCCACTTCAGGTACTGGATGGCTGCTATAAGATGTCCCCAGAGCCTTCTCTTCTCCAGCTCTTTGAGCCTGCCCTTGTAGGAGAGGTGCTCCAGCCCTCTGATTACCTTTGTGGCCCTCCTCTGGACCTGCTCCAACAGGTCCATGTCCCTCTTGTATTGTGGGCTCTGCTGGATGCAGTACACCAGGCGGTGTCTCACTAGAGCATAGTAAAGGGACAAAATCACCTCCCTTAACCTGCTGGCCACACTTTTTATGATGCAGCCCAGGATGTGACTGGCTTTCTGGGCTGCACTTGCACATTGATAGCACATATTGAGCTTTTCATCAAACAGAACCCATTCTTTCTCCTCAAGACTGCTCTCAATCCATTCCTTGCTGCTATTTGTGCTTGGGATTGTCCCAACCCAGGTGCAGGACCTCATACTTAGCCCTGTTGAGCTTCATGCGGTTGGCATGTGGCCACCTCCAAAACCTGTCAATAGTTCCCTCTGGATGACATGCCTTCCCTCGAGCATGTCAACTGCACCACACAGGTTGCTGTCATAAGCAAACTGGATGAAGATGCATTTGATCCCACTGTCCACATCATCAACTAAGATGTTAAATAGCACTGGTCCCAGTACTGATCCCCAAGGAACACCACTTGTCACCAGTCTCCACTTAGACATCAAGCTGTAGACTACAACTCATTGAGTGCCATCATCCAGACAATTCCTTATCCACTGAGTGGTCTATCCATCAAATCCATGTCCTTCCAATTTAGAGACCAGGATGTCATATGGGACAGCATCAAACACTTTGCACAAGTCCAGGCTAATGACATCAGTTGCTCTCCCCTCACCTGCTGATGCTGTTACTTCATCATAAAAGGCCACCAGATTTGTCAGGCACATATCACACCATGGCTTACAATTCTTTTATAAAGCTGTTTTCAGTAAGACAGCTCACTTAGCCTCTACAAGTTTTGCTCTTTGCATAATTATTCTGCTTTAACATGACACAAAACAAACAGTTTCCCATTCCTTCCAGCTGCTCTCCCTACAAAGTTTCAGACACTGTAGAGGTGAAGGTACCTATGAACTCATGCGTATGGGAATCCTTTCAGATAGCTACCCAGTGGTCTTTTTACTTCACACGCCCCCTCCCCTCCTTGGTGAGTGGACCTGATGATTGATTTTTTATTTTTTATTAGTGCTCATACAGTCTTTAAACTTGCAAAACTAAAGAACTAAAGTCTCTGAAATCTTGTCTTTGACCCCTCACTTGCCACTAGAAGTGATCAGGAACAGACAGGCAGTTCCTTACCAGAGCCAGGCTGTAAATTGTTTGTGCTGAACCTCTTCAGGATCCTCCTTTCCATGTTTTAACTGCATCTCCAGCTCTGCTTGCCTCCCCTGTAGAATTACATAGTAAGTCAGAAGTGGATCTTACATGGCCAATCATCATAAGATTTCTTCAGACAACACTCAGGTAATATGTAGCCTTTCACTTGAGAGCTACTTCATAAGTGAAGTTGACTGCTTTTCATATGGGATCCCACTATAATACACAATGTATTCAGTAAAAGAATTAATATTTTTTTTATTTTGAGTAAGGAAAACAAGCTGAGATGGCAAAAACGGCAACAGGTACTCAGACATATCTCCTAGACCACGCGAAGAAACAAATTTCCTTATGAAGGGGTACAATGAGTATGGAATGAGATTTAGAAGCCTGCTAGGTATCATGGATTCTAACAGCAAAACATCACTTCCTTGATTCACTACGTAAAACAGAATTCATGATCCTTTTCCTCTCCATGACCCTAACCTCTGTGTGACCTCCTACAACAGTTCTTTCTGTACCTTAAAGAGATGAAACAGATTCTGGCCTCTAATTGTTGCTATCTAAACATACTAAGCAGCTTTGCTTTAATTTTCAATCTCCAGCCATGAAACAATTACATTTCACCTTGTTTAGTATATCAGTTACTGCTCCATATTAGGTTATTAAGCCTAAAGTGAGAGACACAGACATGTAAGCTGTGTTTCTCAGGTATGGAACACTTGTAGTTTGGGTGTCTGTAGAAACTTGAGAATACAGGAGAGTGAATACTGTAAATCCAGATGTCACTCAAAAGGTGACTCTCCACAGAAATTAAAAGAGCATATAAAATGCATGGACTAAAGAGAAGGCTGCATAAAAACTATGCAAAAAAACACTGAATTTTCTCTTTCTCCAAATATGCAAACATTGACTTAAATTCTGTACTAAATCAAGACTTGTAGGATAAGCATTATGTGTTTGATTTCAGTCTCATGCTGAATGCACAGATTGGCAGAAGTGCTTAAGTGTATGAGTAGACACAGGGTGACTTTCAGGTGTCCAAAGGGAAAACAAACTAACAAACAAAAATCCTCACACCAGTATTCAGGTGAACAGGACTCTATGAAAGAGTGTCTCCAAACTGTAGAAACCTACTATCTATTCCAGAAATACTAAATTACATGCTATCCAGACTACTCACAGTGTAGTCTCTTGTCTATCTCAGATGAAATGTACTATAGAAGCATAAGGAATAAGTAATGATACTAGGTCTTCAGTGATGGACTTCAGAAGCAATAAAAATAGGCTCTGTTGCCCTGTAAAATGGCAGAAAACCCTAGACAGGCGTTCAGAAACAAGTCTGGTAAATGCCAAGTTGCTCATGAAATCTTTCATCAGAGGGGAAGCAAAACAGAAAAGTAACTGAGTGCAAGCAACACTGGCCCCCTCTGTAGTTACAACAAAAAATTACAAATTGGCGTAGTTGCTTCCTGCTTTGTAATGTGGCTAGCTTGGCTTCGAAGCTGCTATTTTGCTGATAACCAAGATAAAATTTGTTTTGAAAATGTTAAAAGAAGCACATGTTTTGCTGTGCAGCAAAACAAGGAACAATCAGAGTTTCCAGAATTTGCTCAACAACCTGAGCTGCTCGTGCTGAAAACAGCTGATACAGCCTGGAAATACAAACAAGCCCTCCTAGTAGCACAAAGAGAGCTTTCTAGAAGGCAGCTATTCGTTAATAGTTTTTTAGATAATTTTCCTGTTGAAAAACTAAATGACACTGCATTGCTCTGGATATTAGGTCAGCTAACCTACTGAAAGAGAGGTTTTAAGGTATTTCCTAATCATGAGATCAGGTGGAAAAATTACGAGACCTTCACAGTGTTACAGAATTACATGCTGGTTAAGAGAAGTTCTATGTAATTAATAATTTCTTGATAGCTTCTGTCTTATTTGTGATACTATTATTACATAACTTCCACACAAAATAATAGGTTAGTGCTCTAGCTAAAATTTCACATTCTAAAAATTCTAAGAATTGACACATTGTAGGAACCTGAATTGTAAGTAGAATATACTTCTACAAAGTATGTCCAATAATGCTGTCATTAAGACTCATTTTTATTTCCTTTTCACAAATTTTAATAATAAACACCTAAAAACTTCATTTTAAAGTTACTTTAACTTTCATGGATGCTCTTGCTGGTTAAAAAAAAAAAAAAACGCACACCACTTCAGTGAACATTGCTGTGCACAACACCATGTACCTCAAAATTACCTGCAGCACTGCACTGTAGGTTCGACTCATAAATCCCAACCAGGACTGTGGCAGCAGCATGGAGCGGTGCCATTCAGAAGGTTGAATGTTAACCTGGGCAACACATCAGAAAACACAGAAGCAGTTACGTTAAGTCTAACATATGGAGAACGTACATTCTCCAACCTGTGATTTGCAGGCAGTCATTTGCTCACACCCATAGGACATTACACATGGCTGTAAGAAAGTAAAATGGGGATGTACTTTCCTGTCCTTTCTGGTTGTACCCACACCAAGTACTTTCTACACCCAGGCCAGACAAAATTTGTTACTTCATGTAGTACAATAAATAATTGAGCCCAGAGATAGCAGTGGAATTGTATGTGGCAGTAAGCACAGTACTTAGTAGCACCAGTAGATAAAAAACCATACATAACAAATATGTTAGTGCAGTTTGTGTTTGTTGTAGTTTTTGTAAATCTTAGGTGCTTCTAAAAGCTTTAAGCAGGCTTAAAAGAAATTCAAGTAGATCACTATCTAAATACCAGGAAGATTATTCAAAAGGAGTTAGCATCCATGACTGATGTATATATAACTATGTTCCAGTACATAGTTCAAACTTCCTTTGGAAGGGAACTCCCTAAGGAAGAGAATTGTTAAAAAAAGAAAAGAATCACTAAGTTTCCTTCTAGGAAGCAACAGTATAGAACTAACAGGGGAAAATAACACAGTTTTCAGTGATAGTTTAAAGAAATATGCCATAGCTCTTCCTGCCTGACTCCAAATCTCACACAGCTATGATAGCCTTGACTTTAAAACAAAAGAGTAATTCAGTCAACTACACAATCTGATGTATGTGCACAGACGTTCCTCAGGAGCTCAAAGATTGTTCTCTTCACTAAGCTCCACAGCAAACTGACTGTAAGACTTTCAGAGTGTGCTGAAAAAGCAAGATTTGGATGAGCTTTCTTTCAGCACTGGTGCCTTTGCCCTGACACAGATTTTTGTACCCAACTCATTCGTTTTGCACTGGTACACAGACAGCAGAGGGCACACAAAACAAATCAGGGAACAGTGAGATTAAACATGTTGCTATCACTGGCCTGGGTATCTCATTGAGATAATACTGTTTAAAGAACTGAGAAACTATGGTATCATCATTATTTACGGTCCATCTTAAAATCTGATGTAGAGACTGGGAATCCCAGTAAGTTCTTTTACTACATACAACAGGTTTCCACTTTGATAGCCCTGCCAACTCGCATGATCCCTAAATTCAGCTCATGTCTAACAAATATGTGGCTGTAAAAATGTATTTTAGACAATATCCCTATGTCAGTGAAATGTTTAGGTGTGTATTTATGTGCCCTTCTCACCTATGGGATATATAAACTGCATCCACAGTGATTTCATAAATAAGGCTAGCATTATATACCCATATTAATGAAACAGTGAAGTGGCACATCTTTTAATCTCAAATTTTGCTTAGAGGCTCTTTATAACCTACTTGCATGCATACGCTTCCAAATTCTTCCCCTTTGTGGAAAAAAAAAAAATAGTCTGTGTTTCTCCAAGGCACATTAAACAGATAAGAAAAGCAAAAATCTATCAACAAATAATGAATAATGTTTCCTCACTGGAGGGAATACATTCAGTAAGTGCTGTAGCAGAAACCAGCACCAAGTAGTTTATAATCTGTACTACATCCACTGAAATACCTGGGCACAGAAGAACACACTACAGAGAATTCTGTTACAGAAAATCCAATTATCATTTTATGACACTCGAAGTAGAAGGTTTGAATAAGTCCTGGAATCTCTTGATTACAGCAAAATCAAACTAGGAAAGAAATGTACATTAGGAGCTTTCCACTTCAGTGTACAAAGATGCATGTCGTCACAGAACATATAATGAATGCACTTAAACTATGAGCAGGGAATGCTTCTTCCTTGAGTATACAGAGTGCCTAATATGATTACTATTTGTAGTGCAATATTTAATACTGTACAACTTAACACTGGCACCCAACTTTGCAGCTGTGCCTGTAAAAACCACTAATTATTAGGGCAAAATACTGTGCTATTTCCAACACTTCATTCATAACTCCACTCTAAACATGATCCTCTGACATATTCTGCAATATGCTTATAGATTTCCCCTGGTGCTCTCCCCTGGAGCATCCAAGAAGTTAGGCAACATTCATTAATTTACTTGCACACTCCTATGATGATGAGGGACATAATCTCCAGTTTCTGCTTTTACTCTTTAGCATTAAAGATGAAGATGGAAAATACCTATTAAATTTGCATACATGATTGTATGTACTTGAGATCTGAGTTTAAAGGTGGTTTTGGTTTTCTATTTTTACTAGGTTGAGAGAAAAACTTGCTATCAGAAGTAATTCATAGCCCTGTTGACACTGCCTTCGTAACACAGCACTAGTAAAGGATTTCTACACCCCAGACTAACTGGTGCAGACTGGCTTTCATCCTTGTACCACTTGGCCTAACTTCTACTGGGATCCATGTGGTGTCTGTGGCCCACAAGACATGATTCTTACTTCGTGTCTTTTCAGTTCAGCAGAACCAAAATGATAAGCTGCTAGGTAAATAACAAAAAAAATATATGCATGCTAGCATGTGGAAGCATTCAAGAGATGGTACAAAGCTGAAAGACTGCACTAGGTAGAAGCAGTCAATATCAGCATGGTACACATTCACATCACTGACTGGAAACTTCAGACAAACTATGTTGCAGACAAATTTGTGAAAAGGGAGCTAGTCTGATCGCTCCAAAGAAGCCTAGAATGTGTAAGAGTACAAATGCAGTGTGAACAAACAGGGAGGAAGACTTCGAGAGCAAAGACAGGAGAAAGCCATGTGGATGCATCACAGGATCAGAATGTAGCCCCCCATACAGTTTCTATGGTAGACACCTGTGTCCCGTGTAAGGCTTTCACTTTGTAAACAGAACCTCTCCAAACCCTGTGCATGCAACCATCTCATTCAAACCCTGTGCTATATTTATTTCATAACTGAGACTGTTTGGTGTCAATGATTTTATTACCATCACAAAAGAACTGTGAAGCAGGTAGGCTCCATTCCTGTTGGGTCTCACTCGCACCTGCAACCTGTATCTCAGTCATTCTACCTCTACCAACTTCTGCAACAAGTACAGTATGATAAAACACTTCCTGTGTTTTGAACAAAAGGCGCCTCTGTACCAAACAATATAAAATCAAATAATCTTTAATAGCACCAAGCTACCTGTACACAGGACAGAGAATGGAGTCATCCTAGGACCATTTAAGCTTGGAAAGTAGCACAGGAACTGGTATTGCCATAGGGTGGGAAAAAAAATTAAAAACATTAAGATGTCCAGATATTCATATATTATCTTCATTTCTAGACATACTGCCTAAGCTACAATCTAAATTTTATAGAAGTTGAGGTTTTTGTTTTGGTTGGGTTTTTCATTTGTTTTGGTGGGGTTTTTTGTTTGTTTTTTTTTTTTAATTGGCATATATTTTCTTTTGCTCATATCAGACTGAAATAATTCAAGCATTCTTTTTTATGTCCTGTGAGCAGAAACTTCTGCCTCAGGTGCATGTAATTAACCTCTGCAGCAATACAAAATCATATTAACACTATTTTATGAGCTTCTAAAGAGAACAACAACTTCCACTTCTATTAGTAACTGCTCTCATTGGTATAAAAGTGGGAAAGGAACACTTTTTCCCTAGATCCAGTTTAACTGCTTTTTTTGTTTTGCTGCTTTCCAAAATTGTCAAAGATCAACTGTCACATCAACCATAAAAGTACCATAATTCTAAACTCTCTGAAAGGTTTTGTTACAAGCACTTGATTTTCTTTAATGATTAAGTGGAGGGTTATTTCATGCCCTTTTTCCAAAACTACACTGAAAGTAACTGCGTGGTTTCAGTGGTGTAAGCCTAATCGGTCAAGGAGCTGAAACATCTAAGAGAGAGAATAAACCAGAAAGTCTTAGCAAGGTGTAGATGTCATCTCCCCACAGAGTGCCACCACTGTTCAAAGCTGCTATTCTCCTACAACTGGTTACACGTGACAGGTATAACACAGGTATAGTAGCCTGAAAGGCAGATAAAGGCAAAACTCAGTTTCTGTTTGTTCTAATGATTTTTAGAAGAGGTACTTCAGTGGTGAACACTTAAAAAACCAAAGTACTTACATGTTCAATTCAGATTTATTGTGACAGCAACTTTAGTTAATTATGATGCATTCATACATGCTATTGCTAGCTGATACTAATTCCTAATGACATGAACAAATGAGGTAGTAAGGCAGGGAAGGAAGCATGTGCTTTTAAAAAGGGAAGAAAAGCTGACAACCTACCTCATGAATGAGGTCTACCAACATTTGCTGGAAATTGCGTCCCCTGCTGGCCAGAAATCGATTAATAGGCTTGCCATCTTTGCCCGTATGCACTGGAAGATCGTAACACAGCAACATTCCAGCTTCACAAGGAACGGATGGGGAAAAGAACAGTCAGGATCAATACTCATGACAATTGTTTAGAAGTCTTGCTTAAATCAGTGGAGAACCCAAAGCAAACTTAATAAAGCCAACAATTTAAAAGCCTATATAAGCATATGAGAGTGGCATCACGCGTCACTGTTCTTTAGCTGATTCAGTCTGAGATTTGAAGAAATCTTTGGATCAAAGCATGCATACTTATACTAACTTCAAGAAAGTGACAGTTTACCTGCAAGGCCTGGTATCATGCCTGGTTGTTTGTTCCTCTCATACATTTTCAGCAAGAAGTTTGGTACACTTGCCATGGTCTTCCCCTGGTCTGAGCGTATGATCCCTGTTCTCAAGGCAGAATGATACACACCACGAGGCATGTTGGTCATCTCCTGTTTCACAAGTGATGCTGCAAACTCTTCAAACGCTGGAGGAAGTGCAAGAAAATGAGTATAGAGTAAAGGGAATATCAGAGCCTGATGACCAAGAGACAAAGCAAACAAACTCTGGAAACCCCAAAATGATACCCGTGCTTCAGATGAGATATGCTCAGATAAACTCATAATGACATACTCAGATGAAAGCTCAAGGTCAAAGAATTGAGAAGTCCTTATAAGTCTCTGACACCATACTCTGGGAGTGCCACTGCAACTCCCAAGAGGCTCTAAGTCATCTCAAATACTAAGACTGGGAAGTAAAATGGCCTTAACTATTCCATGCACTGTTGATTGCATTCTTTGACTCTTTCACCAGTAACACTGGTGCATGATTACAGAAGGACAATGAGAAATAAAACTGATGTTTACCAACATAGTGAAAAATACTGTTTCTAAATTGAGGGTTGTTCTTAAAAAAAGCGCAACGCAAAGAGGGTAGATGGTGAGAGAAGTATTACCTCAATTTCTGTTACTACAGAAGGAAAAATTGTTAAATTCTGCACTCTCAAGCTATGCATTTTTATAGTCTAACCAGGTTTGAATTATACAGAATTAATATGAAGTTATTGTTCACTTGTGAAGCCAATCTGAAGCAGCCTTTATGGGCATACATTAGAAAAAAGGTCTGTGTTTTGTTTCTGTATGCGCTGTGCAGGTACCTACATACGAGCACATGATGTGTCACCACGTCAAAACTAAGAGCCAACATTTCACTAGCACCTTGCAAGATTTAGAAGTCCGTCAGTATTTTCACTATACAATGAAGTTTTAAGGGGATTGGTAACATCTGTTTCACACTAGGCTTGAAAATTTGGTGTACAATTTCCCTGTACTGTAACAGGCAGTCCTGCTAGTTAGCATATATATAAGCTCTCTAGGTAAGGTTACACATGCTCCAGACTACAATGCATTAAATATTTAATAAATGGATCTTTCTTCAAGCCCTCACTGGGGGGAAATAATATAAAATACTACTACTATCTCATAACAGTGTTCACAGGTTGCAACCACATCTGATCCCAGGCATTCTACAAGCAGTGAAATAACAGCCCAGGCACTAACATCACATAACTGGAAGAGAAAGGTAGCATTAAGGATGATAATCAAGTGAATATGAAAAGTCCTAATATTACAGGTGATTCAACTGCATATGTGTCAAAACAAGTGCATCAACCAGAGACCATTTGTTTCTGAAGGATAGTTCAGTATCAATATGCATTAGTAAAATTAAGCATTAAGCACAGAACTATTATATTTATTGATTAAGCTTATTTTGTATATAGTTTTGTTATAATACTATTAATACTCTGTTTATAAAGAATACGATTTTGGGTGTGTGGTTTTCTCCTTCAGTCCTTGCTGGGCTAAAATACAGAGCTGCCTTTAAAAACGTCTGCTCTGTTCTCCTTATTTAAGTTGCACTGTGATGAAAACTGGCACTTGAAGCAAGCAATAAGCAAGCCACATATCTCTACAGTCACTGTGATCTGCAAAGTAACCTCAAACACTGAATATTTTTTACCTCCTAAAACAGAAGACGGTGTTAGTGACAACAGCTTGATATATGAAAAACCTGGAACAAAACGATCTGCCTCTGCCTCCTCCTCCTCTTCATCTTCACCCATGGGTGCTTCCTCCAGTGACTCAGCTTCTGGTCGTGCCTGAAAGATTCAAAAACAAAAGGAATCCTCAGCACAAAAGCTGTAAACCCTCATTACCTTTCATGATTCCAAGTGCCCACCAAGTACCAAAAATACCAACTGAATATGAGATGTTCACAAATTCAGTAACTTCACTCCATTCAGTTGAAGCTGTAAGAATAAAAGCTTTTCTTCTACCTGAATGAAAGGCAAAACTGGTTGATGAAAATAACGTGTATGCAAATCCATTCCTATAATAGTAAAATCAATCTTGATACTTACAGGACAAACTAATATTACTAGAACTTTGTTTTCATATTCTTCTTAGAGCAAAACAACGTTTTTTGTTGGCACTTCAATTCACAGAGCACTTCTACCAGGCATTTTTCTATACTAGTTTTCAGAATTTGAGAAACTGCAACATATTTACAATGCTTTCAGGGAAAATATATTTACTCATTTTGGAATGAGTGTAAAAAGCAACAGCACCAATAATACACAGCTATGTACTACTTTGAAAGATTTAATATTGTCCAGGTCTTCCTGACTTTCCCTTCTGGAATGTCATCTGCAAACTTCATCAGGGTGCTCTTGATCCCAACATCCAAATCACTTACAAAGATATTAAACAGCATTGGGACCAATACTGATCCCTGAGGAGCCCGGCTTGTGACTGGTTGCCAATTTGAGACAGAACTATTTACTGCCACTCTCTGGGTACAGCCTGTCAGCCAGTTCCCCACCCACTGCACAGATCGCTTGTCTAGGTTGTAAAGTGTCAGTTTCTCTAGGAGGAGACTGTGGGGTGACCATGTCAAAAGCCTTGGAGAAATCCAGGTAGACAATGTCCAGTACTTGCCCTGCATCAACCAAGTGGGTTATTTGGTCATGGAAGGTGATCAGGTTTACAAAGCGCAATTTGTCCCTCACGAATCAATGCTGGCTTTTCCCAATCACATGCTTCAGTTTACCTGTCATAGTCCCCAGTAGGATTTCCTCCATAACTTTCCCAGGAACTGAAGTGAGGCTAATGGGTCTATAATTACCTGGGTCCTCCCTGGAACCCTTCTTGTAGATAGGTGTGACATTAGCCTTCTTCCAGTCTTTAGGCATGTCTCCTGGTCTTCATGACTTGTCAAAGATTACGGAAAGAGGTCTCTCAACATTGTCCACCTCTCTTAACACCCTTGGGTGGATGGCATCTGGGCCCATCGATTTGTGTAGGTAAAGCTCATATAATAGTTGACACACCAACTCTTCCTTCTCTGACAGTTGGTCTGTGTCTGCATCCACCTGGATTTTTGTTACTGTGGCCTAGGACCCAACAGCACTGTTAAAGACAGAGGTGAAGAAGTTCTTGAGGACTTCTGCCTCCACAGTGTTGTTGGTGACTAGTTCACCTCTCCTGTTTAGTAACAGGACAATGATCTCCTCCTGCTTCTGCTTGTTGTTAACATATCCGAAAAACGCATTCTTGAAGTTTCTGACATCTCTGGCCTTTTTCAGTTCAAGCTAAGCTTTTGCTTTCCTAACTGCATCTCTGAATACCCTGGCAATGCCCTTGTAAGTTTCAACAGGTAATGTTCCACTTTTCCATCTCTGGTACATTTCCTTTTTGATTCTGAGCAGATCCAGAAACTCACTGTTAAGCCAGTGGGATCTCTTGCTCTGCCTAATTCCCTCACCTTTAGAGGGGATGAACTGGTTTTGTGTACCTAGGAGAGCATTCTTGAAAAACTCTCATCACTCACTAGCTCCTTTATCCTTCATGGAAGCTTCTCATGGGACCCCTTCAAGCTGAGCTCTGAGCAAGCTGAAGTTTGCTCCATCTTGTGCTCTTCTACGCAAATCACATTTCTCATTTGCAAGGTTTATGCTGAACTCTTCCCAGCAACTTACATAAAGCAAGTATACTTTTAAATTTTTAAGTTGCTTACTCTGACCCTTTAACAGTAGCCAGTTGCAATACACAAACAGAGGCAATATTGTAATAACGTGATAAATAAAAATGTACAGAAGTATTTACTATGCCATAAGTACCAGCTGACTACTGATTATTGCTTAGTGTCTCGTAAAGTTTTAACATTAAAAAAAAAAAAAAGAAAAAGAAAAAGAAGAAAGGGACAGATCACCTTATAGGTCCATCTTCTTGCACTCTTACATTTTATAAGGTTACTGAGTCAACTGATCAGACCAAAGTTTCAGATTTTAAGAGCCCTCTACATACTTTAAAAGCTTCCCAATAAGTAATTCAATTCCTTTCCAGATGCCTTTATCAAGAAAAAAAGCAAAATGTTATGCTGTAAGAGTTCAGAACAGAAACAGGGGAAAACTTTTCATCTTAATTCTGAAAATAGCACCTATTTTTCAAACTCACTTGCCCATTTCAGGAACAAAAGGATTAAGCATGAGTGTGACTTCAATGGATGAATCAGTATTCAAAAATTCTGCTTAGTGTCAAGACTCAACTGCAAGCACTAACAGAAGAGCATAAAATGCAAATCAGGTGCCCCAAAAAATAGCCTGCTGATTTAACTAATGAACGAAGAAAAACTGCCTTCTGTTTGCTTAGTCCTTCTCACTCAGCCTCCTTTGGTGCCTTGCCCCTTTCATAAGTCTTAGTTATGCTAATCATATAAAATAACATCCCATGTCACCAGCAGCTCATATTCCTTCTAATAGGCTCTTCGAATTGTCTGGTAGAGAGGACAAAAGGCCTTGTTTCCCTTCCAAGAGGTTACAACCCATGTCAGATGTAAGTGTCAGGTGTCCTTACTAATAAATATAGAACATTGCTACCTGTTGAGGAAGATGAAGAATTGTATGTTCTTCAGAGCCAAATGATGAGAGTGATTTATAGGCTGAAATGGCTACAACAGCATCCTAGAAAATTAACAGGAAGAAAAAGAAAAATTACACACACAGCATATAATATTGCTACCTACTGAGAAGTCCACATACAACAAGTCTATCCACTCATCACTGCATGCTAAAGATGACTTCAGTGTTTTCCTAAGGTGCACTCTCAGTTGCTTACTTTATATATACACTGCAAACTAGCAAGACCAATTATCTAGGCTTGATAGCAAACATTCTGACTACTACTCCATTACTGCTGTGAAGGTAGTTTATGTAGAAATATCTGAGCTATATTTAAACTAAAATACCTTGGTTCCACCAGCTACATCTTGATGATGGTCCAATATCCCCTTTGTAATATAATACCCCACTGAAACACTGAGATAGTTGTCACAGCTGCAGCTTTGCCAAGAATGCTACAGAAGGCTGAAGTCTACCAAAGGAGTCAAACTAGTCTGTGTTACAGTTTTCCTTGGGAGTGGCAGATGTTAGGACCATCAGTTAACCACCTTTACTGTGCACTACATTGCTTCAAAACCAGCATTAAATAGTCACTGACGAGAAAACCCTGTTAGAAAATGAGTTTGCCGATACTGATAACCTGGTCTTGACAGAAACGTATAAAACTTAATATCCATTTGGTTATACCAGGAATTAACATTTTCAGTTGCATCACCTACCTTGTTTTGTGTGTTGTTCCAGAGGAAGCTGACAACTTGCGCTTTGAATTTCTATAAAAGCAAGCAAGAGAGGCATTAGGATTTTCTTTAAGCAAATAAACAGTTGAAATAGAGGCAGCTGCCTGAAACAAACTGCCAGTGCATCAACATGCACTGAGCTATGAAAGTGGGAGGGGCACACATCTGAACTATAGATGCATTGACATGTCCTCACATTCTGGAAGAGGGAAACCTCTGATCAGCCTTGCACTGGAACTGCTCACCTATCTCCCAGGATTCACTAATGAAAGCAAAAATTGTGAAACTGTATGGAAATGCACATTATCATTTACTTGAATTAGGCAGTGGGTGCAATTTAGAGATACTAAAACCAAGCAGGTACATTTAAAACTCATATAAAAAGGTACACTAAAAGAAGAGGCTCACCTCAGTCCAAGAGTACATACCTCATATTCGTTTGTATTCACTGTTAATGAGGGAACCAGTGCAAACAGTTCATTCAGCGCTTTTAAAATGAGGGGTCTTGTATCACAACTCAGCTTTGGTGACAGAGCATTCCATGTAGAACGGATGCAAACAACCTGGAGGGAAAGGGAGAGGCACCATTACTAACAGCAATCCCAACTTGACTTGGACAATATTTCTCTCCAGCACTTGCCTTCTTCCTTCCTATGTGGCAACAGGAATCAGTGTGGAGTTCATAAAAAAACCCAACAAAAAACAAGCATGTTAAAAATGCTATGAAGAGTTCAATATAAACTGGGAAAATCATGATTATCCCCGCCCCCCCCCCCTCCAACTCAGGGGGCCAATATTTGGTTATAGGACACACACATCCTGAGAAACAAAGTAACTTGTCATTACAGATCATAAAACTAAACACCCCGAGAACCTTGGAGGCTATAGGTCTAAGGTTGACCTCTTTTCACAAATCAGAAATCACTGGGAAAAACAAAAAATTGAAATCCTCAAACAAAAAAGGTAACACTGCAGGAAGAAGACTAATCTGCTCTTTAATACCTACAGAGGGTAGGGAAAGCTGAATAAACAAGTTCCAAAACATAACAGTACTAGACACATGTACCCTTGTGGTTAGGTTGCAAAAACACTATCAAAGAGAATTTTCATGCAGATTCAACATACACTGTGAAGCATTACAGCACTGTAAAAAACCATCAGTTATCCATCTCAACAGATTTGAACATATTTTAATTTATATACATCAATAGCCAAAACCTATACAAGATTTTGTCAGCCATAAGAAAAAAAAAAATTAAAAAGGGAGGGGGAAGTTCTATAGCTTGTTTCTCACAATTGAATGGTTTCATTAGGACCAAACAACAAACCCTTTCCCCACTCACATTCAGTGCTTGATAAACCATGCCAAATCTCTTGGCTTTTTTTCCCTAGCCAGCTATGACTTCCAGGGCTCACAGACATTACACTGAATAAAAATAAGAATCAAGGGCATTATAAAACATATTTGCAGCAACCTCTGTTGCTCTGAGGCGAGCCTCTGTTGCTGCAAACAACAGTGCTGCTGGAACAACAGTGTTGTTCCACAGAAAACATGAAAATACTCTCTATTTATCAAGCCCCTAGATAGTTCACTCTCATGGCAAGCTGTTTGGGACAATATTCTGTAGACGTGCTTCATTTTCAGACCTTGATTCAAAAACGCACTCTATTTTCAGCCTAGCTTTAAATACATGAACCATCCCACTGAATACAAGAATGCTTTTTGTGCTAAACTTCATTATTATTCTTAATCAATTTATCAAACTAACCTTAATTCAAAGTCATGAGTCTCAAATTGTTAAGCAACTTGACATCATACACTTGAGGTACTGTGCATAATATAGTACTGAATTTTCCAGTTTGTAGAGAAAAAAAAGTAGTCTTGTAGGTAATATGAAAGAACAAGGAAGCCAGACACTAGAGTTTTATTCCGTTTAAGCTTTGGAAGAAACTGAAGGTTTTGATTTAGTCTAGCCAAATAAAATAAAAATAAAATGAATAAAAATTAAAAAATAAAATATATCGCAGGAGAGTTGTACAGATTAATTGTTACAAAAACATTTTGATTTCTTCAGATGGAAGGTCCTCCTGCAGTAGAGGAATTACTACCGTGCAGCAGTACCAGAGCTGAAAAGTGAGCTTTTATTTTTCTCTTTTTCCTAGTGTTGCAAGTCAGCACAACACAGCATGAATAAGTACAGAGCAATTTTTTGAAAGCTGCAAGCAGTAACATTCAAATGAAAAAAGTGGCACTGTTCCACTTGACCCTGAAGTTGCTGACGTTTAGCTTTATTTCCAAGAAAACATGCTTCAAGCTTCAGATGACAAGAAAACCTGCTTTGTTCAGAGCACTCACAAAAGAAGTCTCTGCACAAATGTGAATGCTTTGAATCAGGAATGATAAAAAGGTACTTTCTCTCTACTGCTTAAGTTCATCACAGTATTTTAGGAAGAACAACAGCAGCATACAGGAAGACCTCAAACTGAGATTGGGCCAACTCTGTATGTTCCTCTTCAAGTTTGAAAGTGTTTTCTATAATTTTACTACGCACTGGAAATTCTTCAGACTGCTCCTCACACACCAATCCCAAAGTCTTTGGAAATTTATGATGACTAAAGAGACTCAAAGCAAATGGCCTTTCTCACCTTCCAACCCGATGAAAAGCATTGAAGAGATGAGCATTACTATGCTACTCTCTCTAAGGGAAGGCTATCCAATGAAACACACCTGCTACTTCAAGCTCATTCACAGCTAATACCCCTGTTCTCATTATCATCACCCCATCTTTCCTTCAGTACAAAGGCCACAATCTACACTGCAAAATCAGCTCAAAGCACCTGTTTGATAGTCAAATGAGGGCCTCCACATTCTTCCATGTACTCTTAGATAAGAGTTTGTTCTAAAAATTCAGTTATTTTACTATTCACTTATTGATTCCTCCTTGCCATATAACCTAAAAAAGTAACAGGCAACTACTAGACTGATGATGCATAAGAACTGTTCACCATTCAAACCATGGTTTTTGCATGCCCATGTGTTTGCATTCAGATTCTAGAGCTCAGACTGAACCCTAAGATCTCTGGTGAAAAGATCAGCTTTTGTTCTGCAGGTAGACCACAATGATTTCAAAAGCTGATTTCACCAGCTGTTGCAGTGACTATTGAGCAAAACAGGGATACTGCATTTCCCTGCTCCATACCTACTCCTCCTGGTGTAAGGCTTCTGTACCTCTTGGTTTGGCTTTGTTAACCATTCATCTATGCTCTCTAATAGGTGTATCAAAATGCCAACATTTACCTCTAGGACTACTGCATGCCTATATGTAACCACCTACGAGCTCAGGAAGACATCACTGTATACTCTCATGTACTGCCCATGCTCACCCCCTGTACAAAGCCATGTATTTCAGTGAAAACTTAAGTAATTTTTCTGCAGCATTTGGCCAAAACTCACATTGCTCCCTGTGGAGAATTTTTCTTTCTCCCATGGGCAGTGATGCCTTCCAGTTGATCAGGTCGCTCAAAGTCCCATTCAGTCTGGTCTTGAACACATCCAGGGAGCGGGTGCCCACAACCCTGAGCAACCTGTTCCAATATCTCACCACCCTCACAGTAAAGAACTTCTTCCTAATATCTAACCTTAATCTACCCTCTTCCAGTTTCAAACCATGAGCCATTGTTTTATCACTACATGCCCTTGTAAAAAGTCACTCCACAGCTTTCTTGTAGGCACACTTCCGATACTGGAAGGCTGCTATAAGGTGTCCCTGGAGCCTTCTCTTCTCCAGGCTGAACAACCCCAACTCTCACGGCCTGTCCTCATAAGGGAGATGTTCCAGCCCTCTGATCATTTTTGTGGCCCTCCTCTGGACTTGCTCCAATAGGTCCATGCCCTTCTTATGTTGCAGGCCTCAGAGCTGAATGCAGTACTGCAGATGAGGTCTCACCAGAGCTCAGAAGAGGGAAAAAATCACCTCCCTCAAGCTGCTGACCATGCTTCTTTTGATGCAGCCCAGGATACAGTTGACTTTCTTGGCTGAAAACACACATTGATGATTCATGTTGAGCTCCTTGTCAATCAACACCCTCAAGTCCCTCTCTGCAGGGCTGCTCTCAAACCACTTATCAACCAGCCTGTATTTGTGCTTGGGATTGGCCCAACCCAGGTGCAGGACCTTTCACTTAGCCCTGTTGAACTTCATGAGATTTGTACAGGACCACCTCTTAAACCTGTCAAGGTCCCTCTGGATGACATCCTTTCCCGCTAGCATATCGAGCTCACCACACAGCTTAGTGCAATTCAAAAACTTGTTGAAAGTGCACTTGATCCACATCACCAACAAAGATGTTAAACAGCACTGGTCTCAATATTGACCCCTGAGGAGTACCACTTGTGAGTCTACATTTAAATATTGAGACACAGACTGCAACTCTTTAAGTGCAACCATCCAGACAATTCCTTATCCACTGAATGGTTTATCCATCAAACCCATGTCTATTCAATTTACAGACAAGGATGTCATGCAGGACAGTGTCAAAAGCTTAGCACAAGTCCAGGCAAATGTTGTTAAATGTTCTTCCATTATCCAACAAAGCTCTAAGCCCACTGTAAAAGGCCACCAAATCTGTCACGCACAATATGCCCTTAGTAGAGTCAAGTTGTCTGTCACCAATCACCTCTCTGTTTTACTTAGGCCTTTGCATACTTTCCAGGAGGATCTGCTCCATGATGTTGCAGGCACAGAGGTGAGACTGGCTGGGCTGCAGCTCCCCAGGTCTCTCTTTTTTCCCTTTTCAAAAATGGGGGTGATGTTTCCCCTTTTGCAGTAACTGGGAACTTCACCAGACTGCCACGACTTCTCCAATATGATGGATAGTGGCTTAGCAACTGAGACTCAAAACTCGGCTTTGACAAAGATGAGATGCTGTACAGGATTACATCATCAACTATGTCAACACTACACATATGAAAACAGAATTTATTATACAAGTGCAGAAGTTGACTGAAAATAAGGTGTTAATTAAAATCCTGCACCTAAGCAGCTGCACATGCAGGAGCACAAAGAGATTAAATCCCCTTCCCATGGTTATCTATTGAAACAGTGGCAGAAAGAGAAAGCACCAAAACAAAACCCTCAGATCAACCCCTATGATTATGCCCTTTAAGGTTTCTGCACTGCAAACTGGAGTCTAAAAACTAATTAAGGTACAGACTGCTTGAACCCAAATGGTTGCCCAGTTTACCAAGCAACAAGAGAATTCTCTATTGAAGTTGCAGTATACTTGAATTGCAGATCTGGTCTCCCAGAATATTCGACTGGCATGAAACTGGGGAAACAATGCAAGCTGAGAAGGGCCTGTAAGAATTAGGACAGGAGAAATTGGTACCCATCCCCAAAGTGATTCTATCCTTCCTTCCATTCCAAGTACCTGCAGTTGTTTCAGCCTTCCACTTCTCAACAGCAATACAGTATGTCTGTTCTCAAATGAGTTTTGTACAGTAGGATGAAACTTCTTCAGGTCTAGCTCCTGCTTCTTTGCATGAAACAAAGCCTGTATCTAAACCAGCCTGTGAAAACAGCACTTAAAAACTAAGGCCATCACCTGAAGAATCTTTGTGGCCTTTTTCTTAAGAAAAGCCAAACTCCATAGCAAAAGCAAACACAGCAATTTCCCTGAATAAGGTGGCTTTTAGTAGCCACTGTCTGAAGCTTTTTACGTACATGTAATTCTAACATGTACGGACTGCTAAGCATTTACTATGTTCTTGAACTGTTGATGGGATTTCAAACATACAGTGTGGCAATGTCTGGATTTTGTTGGATTGGCCTCACTGCAGTAAACACTGCATTAGAAGTAAAAAAGTGGATAAATTTAAAACTGCTGCTTGGCAGATAATGTGTAATGAAATATTCCTGCAGGCTATTATTAGTCCACTAATTCAGATGGCCTGCATAGTCCACAGTTGGTCTATAGTGTGATTCACAGCATGTCTATGCCTGCGTCACCACATATAGGACATCACTGTGGAAACAAAGAGCCTTGCTTCATGGCTTAGGGATATCATAGGATCACAGGACAATTTGGGCTGGAAGGGACCTCAGGGTATTTCTAGTCCAATCTCCTGCTCAAAGCAGAGTCACTATGAGATCAGTTGCTCAGGGTTGTATCCAAAATAACATGAAAACCTTCAAGGATGGAGACAGCACAATCGTTCTGCGCAGCATGTGCATGTTCCAATGCTTACTCATCCTCTTTATTAGTAAGTAATGAAGAGAGTAAAACAGAACTGTTCCCATTACAAGTGATTTCACTCCCTATCAGGTAGACTATGAGAATGAGACCCAGCAGGGTAGGCCAGTAACAGTGTATCAAAACAGAGATTATTTACATACCCAATCAGAATTATGTGCCCAACAGACATTCTTTTTAAACCTCAAGGAAAAATGAATGAAAGGATGTCTTTGAAACAAACTGCAAAACTAACCTAAAATTCCAACCTGTGCACTGAAAGGCTGTAAATTCACAGTAAAATTTCCTAGGAACAACTAACTGATGTGGAACAGAGGAATTAAATGTGCCAGAAGAAAAACAAGATTCTACATCAATCCCGTGCACTCGTAAAAAAACCCTAGGCAACTAGTAGGAAAGTCCATGATCCACAAGCAAACCACAAAGCACAGGAACAAGTCAATTTAATCTTACCTCAGCCTCACAAAGCGCCTGAAGACCCTGTAACACTATGGCAGCAGGTGATGCTTGATCAGGTTTTGTGCATTCATTTAATACCTGCGAAATTGCAGCCAGCATGTCTGCTCCATGCTGGTATGGCCTAAAGGAAGAAACATCAAGATACAAGGCAACATTCATGCATACACACAAGTTCTATTCTATGCACAAAAATTCATTAAGTATTGATTTTGTTTAAGTGACAACTAAAACAGAGTGAGGCTGTGAGGATTAAAAAAAGATACAAGGGAGGATATCATAGAAAGCTCTAAAGGCTGAGTGACATGGAGAATTAGATCAGCAGGCATCAAGTTTTTGACCAAGGATGGTCTGTGTGCTAAAAGATGACAGCATTCAAGAAGTGACTGCAAAGGAAAAACTGTATGTGCTATTGAAGATACTGTTCTGTGCTTCTTTGTTGCAGTCTTCTGTAAGTACTCGCTCTTGTGTATTGGTGAAGATTCTGGCAACAAAAGCCTTTTGACCCTATTATGTCTGATAGGAACATTTTTCCAACTATTTTGCTGCTGCAACGTCATTTATCTCTCCTTCAATGGCTGCATGAGTTGCTTGTTTGCTTTCCTGTCTTTTACTATCCAGCCAATCTTACTGGGCAGCGCTGGGGAAGGTGTCAACTGCTGATTCAGCAGTTCCTCATACTGTTTCTGTAAGAGCTTGGGGTAAATAGCACCTGGCGAGATTATTTAAATGTATGGAACATTCAAGATTCATCTATTTGCTCTTGTTTTCTTCCAAATTATTTTTAAATGCATGAAGAACAAGCATACACCTTTTTTTTTTTTTTTTTTTTTGTAGTTTTTAGAAAAATACTGTTTGGCAAAATTGAAGAAGGTTGCAGAGGTAAAGGAAAGGGTATTTTCTGTAAGACTTTTTTTTTGGTTGTTGATAATTGAAACATACATGAACCTTCCCAGCTGTTAGTAACTGATCTTCAGGAAGTAAATTGAAAAATGGAACCCAAAAGACAGGTGACAAAGAAAAAAATGGGTATCGTGCACATAAATTGCAAGTAATTGATAATATGCTTAAAAATAATCTTCAGGTGAACTGTAAATTATTATCAAGCACTGATATTCATGGATTGTTAAAGAGGTAAAGCATCAATATATTATCCAGTTAGATTTGTACAGCTTTATTCTGTGATAAATAATGTATCTGAATAAAGCCTAGCAATTTCCATGCGACAAACTTTTCAGAAAAGCACCCAGTCTTGCATTGAATAGATCACAAGACAGATCACTAGGAGTTTATTCTAATGTTTCAAGTGGTATCCTTTAAGTTTCTCCTCTGAATCAGTATAGGATGTATGTTTTGTTTCAGGATACAGACATTTAATATTAACATTATTTATATATGCTTTCTATTAGTTACAATATAAACCCTGAAACTTAATAGCTGCTGTGATTAGCAATACCACAGTCAGTTTCTCATAGAACTAGAAAAATATTACCCGTAACTAATTAATAACAGAGTAGATAAAAACAATTATGCAGCTTTCCTAAAAAAACACCCAGTAAGATTGTTTTCCCTTACAAGATGGGTAACACTTGTGCTTACCGTTGCCTACAAATATCTCTTATACAAGCAGCTTTAGCAATCAGCTTCTCCCATTGAGCGTCTTTGTCAACAGACAAAGAGGGTGTATCAGACATTGACAAGAACTTCTGCAACTCTGGGTAAATTCGATCCTAGGAAAGATTTAATTTAAACATTATCATCGCACCCTCAAAAGCTGGTAACAGGATTTTCAATTGACTTCTAAATATCACAGAATCATAGAATGGCTAGGGTTGGAAGAGACTTCTGAAGGTCACCTAGTCCAGCCCCCCTATAGTAAGCAGGGATACCCTCAACTAGACCAGGCTGCTAAGAGCCTGGTCCAACCTCGCCTTGAATATCTCCAGGGATGGGGCCTCAACCACCTCCCTGCATAGCCTATTCCACTATTCTACCACCCTCAATGTAAAGAACTTCCTGATATCCAATCTAAATCTACTCTTCTCTAATTTAAACCCATTACCCCTTGTCCTTTCACTAAAAGCTCTCATAAACAGCCCCTCTCCAGCCTTCCTGTAGGCCCCCTTCAGGTACTGGAAGGTCACTAGTAGGTGTCCCCGGAGCCTTCTCTTCTCCAGGCTGAACAACCCCAGCTCCCTCAGCCTGTCCTCGTAGGAATGGTGCTCCAGCCCTCTGATCATCTTTTTGGCCCTCCTCTGGACCTGCTCCATCAGCTCCTTGTCTTTTCCTGTGTTGAGGGCTCCAGAGCTGGACACAGTACTCCAGGTGAGGTCTCACCAGAGCAGAATAGAGGGGCAGAATCACCTCGCTTGACCTGCTGGCCACGCTTCTCTTGATGCAGCCCAGGATGCAATTGGCCTTCTGGGCTGCAAGCACACACTGTTGGCTCATGTCCAGCTTCTCATCCACCAACATCCCCAAGTCCTTTTCCGCAGAGCTGCTTTCCTGCACCTTGTCTCCCAGCCTGTATTGATAGCGAGGGTTGTTCCAACCCAGGTGCAGGACTCTGCACCTTAGTCTTGTTGAACCTCATGAGTTTCACCCGGGCCCACCTCTCCAGCTTCTCCAGGTCCCTCCGGATGACATCCTACCCCTCCAGCCTGTCAACAGCACCACTCTGCTTGGTGCTGCAGTCTGCAAACTTGCTGATGGTGCACTTGATCCTGCTGTCAATATCACTGATGAAAGTATTAAACAGTACAGGTCCCAGTAGAGACCCCTGAGGGATGCCACTTGTCACTGATCTCCATCTGGACATTGAGCCATTGACCACCACCCTCTGGATGTGACCATCCAGTCAATTCCTTATCCACTGAACAGTCCACCCATCAAATTCATATCTCTCCCAACTTGGCGAGCAGGATGCTGTGGGGGACCACGTCAAAAGACTTGCAGAAGACCAGACAGATAACATATATAGGTCATCCCTCGTCCACTGAGGTAGTCACCTTATCACAGAAAGCACTAGATTCGTCAGGAAGGATTTGCCTTTGATGAAGCCATGTTGGCTGTCTTTCATCACCCCACTGTCCTCTATTTGCTGTGTTAGACCCTCTAGGAGAATCTGCTCCATAACATCACTTTTCTTGCATATTATACTTCACTTTTCTTCAGTACTGGAATCTAATGCTGCACCTAAATCTAACTGGTTTGCAGACCAAATCTCTATATAAACAGAGAAACAATTTTTCAGGTAACTCAGGCCTTGTTCTTACTTCATATTATGAAAACCAGACATCTGTCCATCATTTTTCTTGCCTAAATCCAATCTGACACCTGATGAAATGAAAAGCAGGTTTCCTGAAAGACATAATATTGAAAATTTTTACAACAGGATCAACTCAGCTTTGTTGAGGCCTCACCTCATACACAGTATCCATTTTTGGGCCCCCCTCTACAAGAAGGATGTTGAGGTGCTGGAGAGGGTACAGAGGCAGGCTACAAAGCTTCTAAAGGGTTTGGAGCATGTGTCTTATGAGGAAAGGCTGAAGGATCTGGGGCTGTTTAGCCTTGAGAAAAAATGGCTGAGGGAAGACCTTATTGCCCTCTACAACTTCCTGAAGGGGAGTTGTAGTGAGGCGGGAGTTGGTCTGTTCTCCCTGGTGACAAGTGACAGAACAAGGGGAAATGGCCTGAAGCTGAAGCAGGGGAGGTTGAGACTGGATATTAGGAAGCATTTCTTTACAGAAAGGGTTGTCAGGCAATGGAATAGCCTGCCTAGGAAGGTGGAGGAGTCACCATCCCTGGCAGTGTTTAAGAGCAGGGTAGATGTGCTTAGGGACACATGGTTTAGTGGGTTTTGATAGGGCTAGGAATAAGGTTGGACTTGATGATCTTGAAGGTCTCTTCCAGACAAAGCTATTCTATGATTCTGTGATCACTTCCACCATTTAATCTGTTCTCCCGATAATGAGATATTAGTACAAGCAATGTTACAAAATAAATTTCCTTTCTTGGCTAGAGGTAATTAAGTTTTTCAACTGAACTTGTCTTAGCGACACCACAAGAATTTTCTAACCTGTCTTTCCCATAAGGATGTCATCATCCGCAAAGTAATTGCTCTAAGCTTTGGCGTGCTCCCCAGCATGTGTATGGCCCGTAGAATCTGAGTTGCACAAACCTGAAAGACATTTTTAATCAAATGTCACTGTCACTTCTTATGTCCAAGAACAAAGACTCATCTACAAATCACTATTTTACAACCAAGTACAATGAGGTAACTGTGCAAATGCAATGTCAGAAACAAGCTGGAAACCATTTGCTAAAAAACTTTAAATGCGGAATGAGCCCAAGAGTATCTTCTTATGTTATAGATGTAACAATGATACCGTGCAGACAATAAAGCATAATGTACATTTCACTCTTTCAAACAAATGTCATATACCATCCAAGTTATTAGAAAGTTATGCTGAAGCTTACAAATCTCTTAAACTATGCATTGCTCAGTCTAAATGGGTTTTTATAAGTAAATGACCCTTTATTAATATAGTTTTTCTTTCTTTATATATTTTACTTTCTGACCTTGTGTACACCCAGTGCAGGCAATGTATACAATATATCCTTGTAAAGCGCAGGCTCCAAAGGTCTTCCCAATTTAAATAACAGAACTGGGATCAGATTTGGCACCTAAAATAAAAACAAAATCAGGAAATAAATTTGAAACTAGCTTGCCAACATGGTATCTTAAATCAATGAACTTGTCAGAACATAGTAGAAACTTCTACCTTTCTGCTTTATTTTTTCTGCTACAGGAAAGAGAAAGGAAAACTTCAAAGCCTGTAATTTCATAGGACTTACAATTTATTTCAAGTTATCATTTTAAAAATACCTTGCTATTTATGTTTACCTATAACCACTGCAGTAGTCTAACTTCCACAATAAATTAATTTTTCCTTGAAATTCCATTAGATGTATGAATGAAAGGAACATGCAATTGAAAACAGTGCATTAAAATACAATGGTAATCAATGAAGAAACTATTCCAATTCAGTTATGTCATTACAGACGAGTTCTGTTGATTCTGCCAACGTGTCCCACAAACCTGTCATATAATACAATGTAATTTGCTGCATTCTTTAATATATGGTACAAAACTTCTACAGAGCTGCCCCGAAGTAACAGCAAAAGAAAGGAGACATTTACCTCCATTAACCCTTTATTTAGACCAAATTTTTGGCTTTATATATACTCAAAAGTAATTACACAGCACTGGTTTATATTCTGCAGTAGCAATGAGTTTTACTTAGCCACATGGGTTAGTCTTCCACAGATAGAACTTATGTTAAAAGATAATGTCATTCCCAAGAACAGAAAAGTTAATTAGGAAATTTCATATTTAGAAGTACTAAGTCAACACAATTATTTTTGAGTCTTTCGGCTGTCAGAAAACTATTTTCCTTAGATGGTAAACACTGGAAACATTTACCTCTACAGTGAGTTACCCTTGGAAAAGGGCCATTAGCTCAAATTACTGTAACTTTAGAAAACTCATTCATTAAGTACAAAATTGGAGGCTTAAAGCAGCAGAACAAATGTGTATTAAATCCCATACATACTGGGCTGAGCTAAAATACTGAGGAGCAACTCTCAAACCCAATGTTTACAAGGTTGGATCCAATCTTTAACCCAATCCGTAATTCAGCAATCTTACCCCTCTGAAAATTTATCCTGTTAAAACATCCTTTATATACATGGGTAGTTTATACATACAGTGCTTCAAAAAACAATTAAAGGGAAGTTGTACTACAACATTCTCTGGTTTTGCATTTTTACATGGGCAGATGTCTTCAGATTGTAAAATTCTTCACTGTACAAAGGTCTGTCTCAGACCACAGAAACTACAGAGTAAGAAAAAAATGAGTAAAAATCCAACAACTCTGGGATTTTGCTTACTTGCTTCTGTGATTGCGGGTTCCAAATTACAGACCAAAACACCCCGTTTGTTCTGCAAGACATGACTGTCTTTACAGTTGAGCAATCCAAATTCATGTTTTCACAAACTTAAGAACTTTGTTGTATTGTTAATAAATACAGATTCCAGAATATATTAACTTCAACATTATTTTTTCGGGTTTTCCTAATATTACTTGACATTCTTAAATAGAATAACACCCTTCATAACCCAAAATTTCCCCACATTTTTGACTAACTCATGTCCCTCCCTCTTTCTATTTCCCAAGGTTGTTGTCTACCATTTAGTAAATGTCACTGCAAAGTTTCAGGCTTTTTTTTCTGGGAAATGTTTGCCTGAATTTTGAAAGAGAGGTAGCATCAATGCAGTTGTCCAGTAGGCAAAGCAGTGAAATGAGGTTTTCAAAAACATTCATTACTCCAGCATTTTTTGCTCCAGTGAGCAAGGCAAAAAGTACTGAGCAATTCATAAAAATGAAGGACCCAGTTTTTCAGTTAAGTGCACAAATGAAGGAAAGCTTCTGTCTATAAAAGCTATAAAAGTAACCGCTCTCAAAAATCAGTAGTATTTTTTAGAGACCATAAGCTGCAATCAAAAGTTTCATGTAGTCCATCAGAATCCTAACTAATAATCTTCAAGCACAAAGAATCTCTTCACAAGATCTGACCTTAATACCATTGCTTCCCTACAGCTGCTCTCCAAAGTTCACATAGAACAATACCATCAGGCACCACCTGAGCAAGCCAAATCCACTTCAATGTGGATTTCTAACTGAAATGTTTTCTAACTGAATAAAACTGTATTTTACCTTCCCCCCCCCCCTTTTTTTTAATGCAGTCCCAACCCCCAAAGACAAAATAATGCATCTTGAGCAGGATTTCCCAGAAGGGTGTCTTTTACCACTACAGTATTTCACTCTGGCAGTTGAAAGACCATAAAATATAGATGTCCTCTAAAGCCTCATAATCCTCTACTAATGGTAATAGATCTTGCTCTACTATTCACAAGTGACCTCTCATTCATACAATTTAATTTCTCCCCCTTGCAACGCAGCTGGTTTCACACAGTGTAACAACAATTTTTGCACACGAGAAATCCATCGGATTAGAAGGAATATATTAAGTCTTTCATGAACAGCATGTGTTAGTGCAGTTTCTGCAGTGATATGATTTAAGACAGCCTACAAGCCCATGAAAAGACATTGAAAAGACTTCTGGATTTTCTTCCATACTGTTTCAGACCAGTACTCCAAAATAACTCAGCTAAAACCAAGTCTAATATAATCACTAGTCTTGCATCATTATAAGGGCTTTTACTCAAGTAGGTAAAGATTTGGCACAAACACAGAAGTCTTCTGTAGGTTCTCTTCAAGGAAATGGTAAGAAAAAACAAAAATAAAGTGTAACTGGAAAATGTACACAAAAATTAATTATGCTAATGTCACAGTTTAGGGTCACGGCCAACCACCAGACCTGGAAAAGACACTCTGTTAACCTGTGCCCCTCTCCAAAAGGGAAAGAAAAAGGGAATGAGAGAGAATTATCAATTAGAAAAGAAAGCTGGAGCAGCTTTTATGAAAATAACAGTAATAAAATGGAAGATATACAAATATATGTACAAATCCAGTACCGAACCCTTCCCTCCTTGATGGCAATTGCATCGACACCATCACTGATGATGTGGAGCTGATGCTGGGGAAGTCCCAGACCAGACTCAATGGCAAATAGGGACCAGATTCAGGAACACATGGATTGGGATTGAAGGCAGAATGGACAGAGTCCTTCAATGGCCAGCATCTGAGGAGAAGAGAGCTTGACCCTCATGATCCCTCAGCTTCATACTGAATATGATGTATATGGGATGGAATACTTCACTGGTCAGTTTAGGGTCACCTGTCCTGTCCACTTGTTCCCACAGGTGAGGACTTTTAGTTTTGCACCCCCAACATGGTACACAAGATCCAACAGTAGCCTTGGTCTTCACGCAATCCTTGGTAGTAACTCTAGACATGGAGCATTACCACTGCTACAAGTAGATATTGTGTGCAAAAAGACACCATTAACTTCAGAAAAGTGCAGCAAGTTGGAAAAGACTGAGCTGAAAAGTAAAATCACAGAACAGAACACGTTCTGTTACTATTCTATTATTTTCAGACCTAGCAAGGTTTTTAAAAATGTTCCATTAATTTACTGCAGAGAAAACAGACTCCTTATAAGAACAGTATTCAGCGTCATAATGGGAAATCCTATTTGAGAATCCCCCTTGTGTAGTAAACATGAGATGTAATCAACATGAAATCAATGAGGATAGCATTCTCAATGCACATTCTCTTTCTGACCCTGTGTTGTTTTCAAACAATTGTTCAAGTCAAATTTTGCATAGCAATCACCCTTGCCTTTCAAATTCAATACTCAGAGCTGCAACCACTATGCAGCTGAACCACAAGGTAAGACAATTTCACTAGAAGACTATTACTGGTTATCTTGAGGGCTTTAAAAAAATAAACAAACACACCAAGAAAAAAGCTCCACAGAATTCTTTTTTTGTTATGACCCTCACCATAACATCTCATCACTTCCACATATTCTACTGCAGTACAGATAGTCCACAGCTTGTCTAAAAGTTGTCCACAGGGCAAAATTAAAAAGTGACATCTTATTTACCTTTTGCAAGGCTAAGCACAGAAGTCTACTAGCCCAAGCTTACTTTGATCATGAACTGAAGTCATGGAATTCAGACTGCATCTGTACTTACTTGGTTAGACCTTTCCATTACAAACACATGGATTTACACTGATTGGTGAAGTGCTGCTAACACCAAAGAAACAGATTCAAGGTAACGTAAGTGACTGTTTTAAAAATAACCTTGTAATTAAGAGTCCTGTTTTTCGTTCTCTTCTTTCCACACCCAACCTCTGACTTTCTTCTTCTTCTGAACAGCCTTCTAATGATTATGCTGCACACCACTTTCCACTGCATCCTTTAGAAAAAGTGCCCTATGGAACTGCAGACTCAAAACATTTAATAAGTTTGTTGTTCTTTCTTAAATGACATTCTGATCATTGTTTTACTACTTACTTTACCCACATTTTTAAAGAACTACTATATGGAACTGAATAAAACGCAGAACCAAATAAAGCAATTCCCAAAGTATAACTCTGCTGTCAGTGCATTAGTGGTTGTTGCCATCATGCTACCCATTGAGTTTATTAAAGTAATCAGTCACTTTACCCATCCATGAGCTTCAATGCTTTCCTTTCCCTCTACTACTATAGCTGCAAGAGGAAAGACAAGTCCTAGGTAATTCGTCCTGCCTTAGAGACAGCATTGCACCTACAAGAAACAACATGATAATCTTTCAGTGCAGCGCTGTGATACACTGTAGTAATCTCTATGGACCCATTAAGCAGATTTTATTCTAGGAAGGAAGTGGAAGATGGGCATCACCACATCCCAATGGATGTTATCAACAAGATAGCAAGCTATGTGTCTGCAAACTAATAAAAAGGAAACCAAAGCTTTCTTAAGCGTTGTGGGTTTCTGGAGGACACACATCCCAGTCCACAGCCTGACTGTGAGCCCGCTCTACCAAGTGACCCAGAAGAACCACAATTTTGAATGGGGCCCTGAGCAGCAACAAGCCTTTGAACAAAACAAACAGATTGTTCATGCAGTAGCCATTGGGCCAGACCAAGCGAAATATTTGTATCTCAGGGGGCTGCATGACACCTGAGACCACCAAGGAAGGGACAAAACACATAGATGGGCTTGTGATTGAGGGCTGGACTTGACCAATGATGCTTATTTATGCATGAATGTGCTGCAATCAAGCAAACCAAGCAGTTAAAATAGACTACACCACACTCCCACAAACTCTCCAGGAAAAGCACCATGTGCTTACAATGGTGGAAGCAACTACTGGATGGCTGTAAATATACCCAGCGCCCCATGCCACTGCCTGGAACGCCCTCCTGGGTCTGGAAAAGCAAGTCTTATGTGACACGGCACCACAGAAAGAATCAAGTCAGACAATGGGACTCACTTCCTAAAGAGTCTCATAGAAGCCTGGGTCAAGGAGAACAACATCTAGTCAGTCTATCACATTCCCTGTCACACACCAGCCTTGGGAAGACTGAAAAATACAATGGACAGTTGGAAAAAAACACACTGAAAACAATGGGAAGTGGGATGTGCAAATACTGGGACACATATTTAACAAAAGTCACTGGGTTAGTTAACACAAGAGGATCTACCAATCAAGATGTACCTGGCCAATCAAAACTCCCATGTGCTGTAGAAGGGGATAAAGTCCTCACAGAATCATAGAATCACAAAATGTTAGGGGGGTGGAAGTGACCTCTAGAGGTAGTCAAATCCAACCCCCCTGCCAAAGGAGGATCACCTAGAGCATGTCACTCAGGAATGCATCCATGTGCCAATGCACATGAAGAATATACTAAGGAAGACAGTCTGTATTACCCCTGCTTCAGGCAAAGGTAAACCCATCCAGGGGACTGCTTTTCCTCAGGGACCTGGGTACACAAGGTGGATGATGTGGAAGGATGGAGAAGTAAGATGTGTACCTCAAGGGGATTTAATTTGGGGTGAAAACAGACAGTGAATTAAATTCTATGATGTTAATTGTTAAATGACCTTGCCACTGTATGCCATCGCTACTTCAGCTGCAGTTGTCTCATATCAATGGTATTATGGTAAGAATCCCTCAACTAAATGAGGGATGGACTTTGATGAAATCAAGCATGGGGCAATGGTAATGGAACTTCAACTTGCTTCAGCAACTGATGCCCAGCAACTTTCTCAAGATCAACATCTTCAACCTGCTGACTGTGTGCATGGACTGTGCCAGATACATCAGCCACAAGCTCTGGACACAGCATGCAACAGTCTGGCACCGTCTCTCCTGCCCTGAGAAACTGCTATGACAGATGGAGCCCCAAAGTCAGATTAAATTACCTCAAGGGACACATTAGAGGGATGGCCAATAGATTATGGGAAGGATACTGATATATATGTAAATATATATAGGACAGGAAAAGTAGTGGTAAATAGTTGGAAAGTGTAGAATCTGAGCATGATGTAGAGAGTATAGAATATGGGGTGGATAATGACCTGGTTTTGGCTAGGATAGGGTTAATTTTCACAAGAAGTTGAGAGAGACCACAACCAGGACAGCCAACCACACCAGCCAATGGGATATTCAACCCCACACTGACATCACGCCCAGTATAAAAGGAGGGGGAACTGTCAGAGAAAAGTGCAGCACAGCCTGAGTGATAAGCAAGTGTGTTGTACATCCCTCATTTTGTATATTATTACATTAGTATTATTATTACTGTTGTTTCCTCTGTGTTGTTCTATTAAACTTTCCTTATCTCAACCTGCACAGTTTTACCTTTTTCTCCTGATTCTCTTTTCCATCCCGGGGGGGGGGGGGGGGGAAGGGGGAGGTGTAATTCAGCAGGAGGAGTGAGCAAGTGGCTGCATGGTGCTTAATGGCCATCTGGGACTAAACCACAAGTAGTCAGACCATAATAATTAGCTCAAGAGGCTGTATCCATTGATCGTATTTACTGCACTGGTGAACAAAAGCTTTCACTTAAAATAAACTGAACAAACAAAGCAGGTCAACAGCTCTGGGTTAAGTTCCTCTCCCTGTATCTGTGTAAAGCATCTGTAAATTTGCCTCTAAAAACTGTTCACTGTAATTCAGAGGAGCTATTCCAAATTACTGCAACAAAATTCAGAAGGAAGTCATTCCCAGCAGTCAAGAGTTTAGGCCATTCTGCTCAGATGCCATATTACTTCAGTAATTTTCTTTTCAGCAACTTACTGCTTTTTTTGAATGACTATCAAATTGCATTTTGAATTACTACATCAAATAGAATCATAGAATTATCAGGGTTGGAAGGGACCTTAAAGATCATCTAGTTCCAACACCCCTGCCATGGGCAGGGACACCTCCCACCAGAGCAGGTTGCTCAGAGCCTCATACAGCCTGGTCTTAAAAACTTCCAAGGATGGGGCTTCCACCACCTCTCTGGGCAACCTGTTCCAGTGTCTCACCACCCTCATGGTGAAGAAATTCATCCTAAAATCTAACCTGAATCAACCTATCTCTAGATTTAATCCATTCCCTCTAGTCCTATCACTGCCTGACAGCCTAAAAAGTCCCTCCCCAGCTTTCTTGTAGCCCCTTCAGATACTGGAAGGCCACAATAAGGTCTCCCCAGAGCCTTCTCTTTTCCAGACTGAACAACCCCAACTCTCTCAGTCTGTCCTTGTAGGAGAGGTGCTCCAGCCCTCTGATCATCCTTGTGGCCCTTCTCTGGACACGTTCCAGCACGTTCATATCCTTCCTGTAATAGGGGCTCCAGAACTGGACGCAGTACTCCAGGTGAGGTCACATGAGAGTTAATAAATAGTTAATAAAAAAAGAATTATGCCCTTCCTCTTTCTGTAATATGTCACTGATTCATAACACAGCTCATGCAGCAAACCAAATTAGAGTCAATTTACAGACAAAATGAGGAAACACACAACAAAAAGCCTAGAGTTACCTTGGTGTTTTCTACATGGCTAGCCAGACACAAGAAGAAAACTGCCTTACTTGCAGCAGTCTGGATCACAACTACAGAAAATTTTTCACAGGATAGGACAGATGTTTGTATATTGCAGGTGACACAACATGTAGCCATAACTTACCTACTTTTTTTCTAGAGGATAATTCATTTACAGAGCCTGGGGCCTGAATCCATGCATACAGGAACATTTATTTAAGTGGACTTGTCAAAGTACTCATAGTACATGGTATACTGTTTATATTAGTTTTGAATGTTGACTTTCAAGAAGAAACTTAAGTTAAGGAATCACAGAATAGTAAGGGTTAGAAGGGACATCCGGAGATCATCAACTCCAACACCCCTGCCAGCACAGGAACACCCAGGGCAGGCCACACAGGAACATATCCAGGGGGGTCTTGAAAGTCTCTAGAGAAGGAGACTCCACAACCTCCCTGGGCAGCCTGTTCCAGGGCTCTGTCACTCTCACAGGGAAGAAGTTTTTCCTCATGTTGAGGTGGAACTTCCTGTGTTTCACCTTGCTACCATTACCTCTTGTCTTATCACAGGGCACCACTGAAAAGAGACTGGCCCCTTCTACTTGACACCCACCCTTCAGATATTTGGGAACATTAATAAGATCCCCTCTCAGTCTTCTCTTTGCAATCTAAACAGCTCCAGGGCTCTCAGCCTTTCCTCATCAGAGAGATGTTCCAGTCCCTTCATCATCTTTCTAGCTCTGTTGGACTCTCTCTAGAATTTCCCTGCCCCTCCTGAACTGGGGAGACCAGAACTGAACACAATACTTCAAATGTGGTCTCACTAGAGCTAAGTAGAGGGGAAGGAGAACCTCCCTCGACCTGCTGGCCACACTCTTCTTTATGCACCCCAGGATACCATTGGCCTTCCTGGACACAAGGACACATTGCTGTTCCATAAATAACTTACTGTCCACCAGGACACCAAGGTCCTTCCCCATGGGGCTGCTTTCCAGGGGGTCTACCCCTAACCTGTAGTGATACATGGTGTTGTTCCTCCACAGGTGTAGGACTCTACACTTATCCTTATTGAATTTCATTAGGTTTGCCTCTGCCCAGCTCTCCAGCCCATCCAGATCTCACTGGATGGCAGCACAGCCTTCTGCTGTTATTAGCCACTCCTCCCAGTTTAGGATCAACAGCAAACCCACCAAGGGCACACTCCATCCCTTCATCCAGGTCATTGATGAAGATGTTGAATAAGACTGGACACAGAACTGACCCCTGGGGAACACCACTACTTACAGGTCGCCAGCTGGACTCTGCACCACTGATCACAACCCTCTGAGCTCTGTTTTCCAGACAGTTCTCAACCCATCTCACTGTCCGCTCTTCTAACCCACACTTCCTGAGCTTTCCCATGAGGATGTTATGGGAGACAGTGTCAAAAACCTTGCTGAACTCAAGGTAGTCAACATCCACTGTCTCTCCCTCCAGCTACCCATTCAGTCACACCATCATAAAAGGCTATCAGAGTAGTCAGACACGACTTTTCTTCAGTGAATCCATGTTGGCTACAGTTGATAACCTTCTTTTCTTTCATGTGCTGAGATACAATCTCCAGATTGAGATGCTCCATAGAAATGCATAGATGGCTCTAAATCAGCTAAGCTTTGCAAATGCAAATTCATTTTGCTGACTTCTGCCCTTTGAAAACAAAATCTGGTGCTTCCCTCTTAATCTGAAAAAAAGTTCTAGTAACTAACTTGACCAAAAAAAAAAAAAAAACTCTATGTCAAAAAATTGACCAAAATGCCTTATAAGTTTTGTGCCTTCCATCAAAAACCTGTCTCTTGTCATTACAAAACACATTTGAAACAGTGATTTCTAACTGCTGGCTTAGGATCACATTTTCATAGTTGGATTACAATTTTCATTACCCTGTTTACATTCTCCCCTTGTCAATGGTTAGCTCCACACCCCTCCTGTCAATTGGAGCTGTTAACCACATTTGAGATATAAAAGGTATTATTTTCCAGCAATGTCATCTTATTCCTAACATGCCTGTATATTAAAGGATTCCTTTTTGTTTCCTGGATAAAATACACAGAGATATCTTGCTTTTATGCTACCAGCTTTCCAACTTGTACATAAATAATATGGTCAATATTTCATGCATCTAAAGCTCTGTACCCAGCACCGTAAACTTCTTATTATGGGCTAAAATAGTACATAGCAACACCACTCCCAACGCTACAGATGGTCAAAAGAAAAAGTCTTAATTGGCAATGTACTTCATTCAATGCCCCTCCTAAATACATTATAGTGCATATAATCCAAAACTCCAGACCTCTGATGACAATAAACTCCTGAATTAAACACTTCATAGAACCCTCAGCATTGTTAGTAATGCAGAAAACCTTTTTCTAGCTGTGAAGTGGATGACCAAGGTAAACCTATATCCTGATTTCAGAAGACTAATCTGCACTTTTAGAAATAATATTCAAATCTATGTTTTCCTTTACCTTTCAACAATGAAAATGCAGGGTGTGGGGTTTTTTTCATATTCGAGCTTAAAAAGTATAAGGCCACTTGTTTAAAAAAGGCTTAAATAATCTTCATGGCTTCCACTTTTAAAACAGCTAAATAACAACTTAGAGAATGAACTATACACCATGCTCATTCCAAAAGTATGAGAGTATGCCATTGTACCTGGTGACAAGGAGCAATACCACCACCGTTTTGTAAATGGCTTTCCTAACGGGTTGTTTGTGGTTTTACTACGTCAAGAAAAGTAACCTACAAACTCTTAGTGCACTGTATTTACTTCTCCCTGCCACAGACAACCAGAACCTTTGTCATCCAATGTTTTTCACTGTAACTTTTTAATGAAGACACAGCTTGTCACACTTAAGCACGTCACACTTAAACAGAGTGACATGAAGCAACTGACAAACTGAAAGGAAGCCAAACATCGCATGAAGCAGCAAAAGCAGATTGAAGCCCCCCCCCTTGCCATGGCTCTCTGAGAAAGAATCTTCTGTTCTGTGAAGAGTACTGTGATATTCTGACTTGCTCACATTTTGTTATGGGTTTTTTTCTGCTCTTTAATTCTCCCATTTTGTACTATTTAATGATCCTCTAGAAGAGGTAGAAGGCTATAACAAAACAAGAATTTTACATCTGTAGTTTAAGAGTAAGAATTCATTCTATCAAAATAAGAATGAACCATTAAGTGAACAAAGTAAGAATGGGAAAATATATCCTGAAAAGAAAAAAAGCACTTTGTCACATTTCCACCAGATGCCAAACTTTGAGGAGTCAGTTGTAACTGCCAGCACCTAAGTATTTCCACTGACTTGTAACATCCCAGGGCAGCTGTTCTACACACAATCCAACAAGTAGTACACCAAAGACCAGTATTTCAAAAAGAACTATCTACAAACTAGTCTGAACTGTAAATAAACTGTGTAGCCTTGAAGGTTCTACCAAAAGGAAATACCAACATTGCAGTTCAGGATTTGTATAAACACTGTCATCTTTAGTCCGTGTATTCACTAAGATGAAATACTATAAGCGACTAGCAGCCACAATAGTAACATACACAGAATAAAACAGGAACTTCAAAACACAATAAAATAAGCAAAGCACAACATTTCCCTATTTAATTCACATGTAGGCATGGATGTACTATAAAGCACATTGCCCAGTAACTAATTTCAATTCAACTGATGGCTACTTGTGGTTTCAAGTCTGCTACAAACGTGGTGTAGAGAGCTCATGTTGGCTGTACCCTTCAGTTTAGCGTGCAGTCCATGCCTACTTGGCTCCAGTGAGACTCCACCAGAAGGCAGCCTACTGTGTCCAGCTCTGGAGTTCTCAACACAAGATGGATGTGGACCTGTTGGAGCAGGTCCACAGGAGGCCCACAAGGGTGATTAGAGGGCTGGAGCACCTCTCTTGTGAAGAGCAGCAGAGAGAGTTGGGGTTGTTCAGCCTGGAGAAGGCTTGAGGGAGACCTCATTGCAGTTTTTCAGTACCTAAAGGGGGTCTATGAGAAAGGTGATGACAGACTTTTTAGCAGAGCCTGTTGCAATAGGACAAGGGAACACGCTTTTAAACTCAGGAGTGTAGATTCAAACTAGATATAAGGAAGAAGTTTTTTACAACGAGGGTGGTGAAACACTCATACATATTGTCCAGAGATATGGCAGATTCTCATTCTTTTAAGACCAATGAAACCTTCCATTTTTTTATTCCTCCCTGCAAAGTATTGTATCTGTCTATTTCTTCAAGCTGTAATGAGGAATTCAGTGAGATAAAGGTGTCTGGAGGTTCGCTGGCTACAGATGGTTTGGCCAAGACATAAATATATATCACTCTTTTTTTCAGAGCACTGATCTTAAAGTTCACATAAATTAGCAGATTCTACATGTTCTTCCATGACTGCATTACACTCACAGTCCTGATCAGTAATTCTACAGCAAAACCCTGCAATTTTCTCCAGATCGAAAACTGGACTTTTCAATCTGTTAGTGTCTCAGTAGGAGCTAGAATTACTTTTGCCACATAGCATCCAAAAAACAAATTTAAGAAGCAAGAATATAGATACCACAAGGGACTTGGCAGTCTTCCAACAACCATAAAAGAACACAGAATAATTTGACGTCAACAAAGGTCAGAAATGGTTTAGTAGCCTCTTTTCAAGTTCCTCATGATGTACTGTCATAGCTACCAGTTAATATCAAATAAAGCCAGTCTTTTTTCCTAAGCCTGAACAACTAAAACATACTCTGAAACAGAGACATAAGACAGATTTTGCTGTGACACCCAAAAGATGAGCTCCAGACAACCTGGGGTATATGTGTTTGAGTGTATATGTTCTTGTCTAAAGGAGAAACCACAGGTGGCTGCCTACCTGGGGGACAAGGGAGTCCCAGACAGCATGAAGGTGACAGGGGGCTACGTGTCTCTCAGCAAGATGGGGGGCAGTCTGCACAGCAACTGGAGTGAAACGATGTGGCCTCAGGGGCTTGTATGTCCAGATAACAGCAACGGGTGATACTGGGATCCAGGGGCCATCTACTAGGCACACTGACTGCTTATGCCCCATTGCTGGAGAGATTCAGAATGTACATACTTTCCCACTAGTAGACTTCATTCTGCTCAGCCAGAAAGCAGAGCAGGCTGGGGTCTCTGGTGCTGTTTTGTATTCTTGTGAGTGATCTATGTGTCTATTTTGTACATATATAAGCACTGGTATGTGGTGTATACGTGTGCTGCGTGTGCTTGCGCTGACTGGGAATATAAGCACAGTCTTGCCACTTGTCAGACCTGGAGTCATGAAGCTGTAGCAGCGTTGCCTCTCAGGCTGCAGAATCCAGACCAGTTCCTGTAACAAAATCTGTTAACAGTAAGTTTTTACCTGAGAACAGTCAGCCTTGGCTATTTCTGTAGTAGCCTGGAGCACATCACGAAGACTGTCTCCATTTTCTTGGATCAGTAGATATGCTATCAGAAGAACAACATGGGTAGGGACTTGAGTTGTACCAGGTAGCAGTGATTTCACTGAAGACAACCAGTAAGTAACTGCAGACTTCTCTTTCAGGAGTTCTATAATCTTCCATGTTGTATACAAAGAGCTGTAAGATCTGGTTATGGGGTAAAGGAGTTCACAGGACATCTGAGAACAAGTGAAACACAAACAAAATTCTCAATCAAGTGAAAGAACAAAGAAGAAACAGAACAAATCCAATTCTGTCATGCAAAACAAATCGGGTATTTTAGGGTTCTAGTGCAATAAAGAAAAAGTCGTCATACATTTCTTTACAATCCTTTATATGAATTCTTGCACTTAAGATGTTTAAATGGGTTGCTAATTACCCATTCAGGAGTTTCCTCTTTACTTAGTAGCCCTCATTCCTGTTGGTAAATGCAGTACTACTTCCTCACTAAAATGGACACAATGAAACTGAGGGACATCAAAAGCTTCTGTCCCTGACAATCACAGGTGTGTCACAAGACAAGGTATCATGGACATTATTTTATGGAAATTCCCTTAACTTTCACTAGTACTTAATAGAACACCCCAGTTTAAGTTAATATGGCTTTGTATTTTTTGTTTAACTGTTTTAATGCTGAGAATAAAATGTTATATAGAGGTAGTCATGCAAGGTAACTGAAACAGAAAAGTAGTAAAATGTAAATGAGAAATCCTCCTAACTCAGGTTTTCATATATATAAAAGTACACATTTTAAAAGTCCTCAAAATTAATGCAGACATTCAAAGTTTTTCACTCGAAAAAAGCTTAATTCAAGACAAACCATCTCTTTCCTACTAATTTTTTGTTCCTTATGCAATGTTTTCAGAAGTGTCTTTCCACTATCGAGGCAGTAGTTGGCAAACACTAATTAAAAGAACATTTATATAAAAATCTAGTCAAGAAAGTATTTGAAATGAGGTCTCCAAATGAAACATAAAACCAGAATTCAGACTTCAGCAGGGCAGGACCCATTCACCTTTAAGCTACCAGGGAAAAACTGATTCTGAGTAGCAAAAGCAGTTCTCCATAGAACCACAGAATTTCATTTTCAATGCAATGTAAATTTATTTTGGTTAATGGAAGGTAGAATGCCCCTGTACCTTAGGTTACTTTTTAAAAATAGCGTTAAAATTAGCTTATTCCATTACCTATGTATTACAATGACTGTATGTGAAAAAATCTCCAATCTATAATGGCGTCTCTCTGGCTGGAAAGATTACTTGGAGACAAAAATCTCTTCTGGATACAGTTGTGAAACTGCCACTTATTGATAAAGGTACTTAAACTTTAGCCAAGGACATACAGTGGGCTAAGAGGAGCTTCAGCATCTGTGAATTGTACTGTTTAGTTGACTGTCCCTAAAAGATCATGGGACTTGAAATCATAGAATGTTTTGTGTTGTAAGGGACCTTTAAAGGTCTTCCAGTCCAATCCCCTTTACTTTCACAGAAGAATAACCTTTTGTGAAAGTAAACCCAGTAGTCTTGACAGAGATTAACTATCTGCTAAAAACCCATATAAAACAAAGCAGCTGGGGCTAGTGACGCAAAGCTTAGAGGACTGAAGTAACTGCAACACCTCTCATTGAAACAGACCTCCAGTGACATCTGTACATGCTGCCACCTAGGAAGTCCCATTAAGAGGAAGCAAGCAGCATTCTGTACATACAGCCATTCCACAGGCTACTCTTTCAGAGCAGTATAAGGAGTGTAAGCTTTAGTGAATTTTAAAACATTTATCTTTCATTAGAAGTACAAATGGGCACGCCCTTTCAGATTTGCGGACATGGAAGATGGAGTTGGAAGGGGATTCCAGGACAAGACGACATTGCAGAACTCAGAATTGACATCTTTTTCTGACTCCAACTTGTCATAACACCACCCTCCCTACACCATATACAGGGATGTAAAGCAGAAAGGAAGCTTAACGTCCACAGCCCTAAGCACTTCTTGATCAAATAGATGTGCTGTCATCAGTTCTCAGAACAGATGGAACAAATGGGTGGGGGTGAGCTAAGTGGGACACAAGTAAATAAGTAAAAACAAAAGAACCCAAACAACACAGATAAGAAGTTCCAGGATAACAAGTTGAAATTTAGTAAGTGATACTTATGTGCTCCGTAACTCTCATCAACCAAAGCAGACAGAATGGTAGCTAACAGTCAGGTATGACAGTAAGGAAAAGACAAGTGGAATAAGCAAGTCTGAAAGAGACAAATATACATAAAATTGTTTTCTACTAAGTCCTGTTACTTGGTTAATAATGCAGGTGAATTCTTTCATCTATACTGTCTTTAAAAGTGAAACAATATCTAGAATACAAACACACTTCACCACTAATCTAGTTTCATGGACTATATTTTTGAGTGTTTCCACATAACATATTACACAAAGAAGCTCACAGAGTCCTTCCCAAGCAGCTAGCTATAATGCAGCAAAATCGTTAAATGCATTCCTTAACCAGCCCTAAAGAAGGAGAATAGTTTTTACTTTACCAATTCATTTCTTTCCTTCACACCTTCTTCCTGTAGTATTTCCAAAAGATTTGCAGCCAGCTGCTGTCTGGTAGTTCCAGAACCATCCTCTGATAAGCAGTCCCCAACTGTGGTAGAAGATAAGATCTGCAGCACAGGCATCACCAAAGTAAGGGCTGTGGTCGAGACATTCTGGGTTTCTGAACAGGAAAGGAGCTTGTAGGCTATTTAAGACAAATTGGGGAAAAACAAAGATCATGTAGGGAAAAAAGAACTAATATATTTTCACTTTTATACATGGCACAAACATATCTAGGAATCTCTCTGGTCAAGTAAAGTAAAAGTTCACAGAATTACAATTTTGCATACTAGAGTTAAACTGCAAAAGATTTTTTTGGTAAAATTCCAGTTCTGTTTAGAGACTTAATACATTTCTGTTGTTTATAGTGAAGAACCTGATGGCATCAAGAAATAAAATAATGAGATGTAGCACAGTCCTTTGCTTTTACTGGAACAGCTGCACTAATCTAAACTGCTAAGTCAAAAGCTCAGCGAAACATTGCCATAACTGTCAGGCCTCTTCTCTTAAGGTCTGTCAAAAAAAAAAAATTCAGGATCCATGAATCCCAGCTGAGAATATCCTGTTGACTCAAAACTGAAACAGATAAGCTCCAAGGCAGCAGGGAGCTCAGAATACAATAACATCCATGAAAAATAGTCAGTGTAGCAGGAAAATTTATCTTTATTGCCATTAAATCAAACGTTAATTTTCAAATTCAGAAAAAAATCTGCTTAAAAAGAAAAAAATCACCACCCAATCCAACTTCAGGGGGGATGCACTATTTTCATAAACATGAAGAAAGAGATAGTGTTTTAAGAGTGTGGATTCGTCATTCAGAAAAACAGCTTTACCTAGACTCAAGATAGACTTTTGCTGACTTTCTGGTGTTTGCAGCAGCAGGAGTGCTAGCCCAATTACATACGGTTCCACTGGGAATACCTGCAAGGAAAAATAAAGACGTTCAAGTTGTTCTTGTTTTCCAGTGGCATTAACAAATGTAAAACAACCAAAAATCTCTAAGAAGTTTCTTCAGGAATCGTAGTGAGTGCACACAGAGACACTGCACATACAATAAAGATTATGGATAGTGTAAAAATACTATTTTAACTGAATAACACATTTCAATTTGTTACTTTGTTCAAACCATTTTAGCTCAGTTTAAACCAAATGCCACACTAAAAGGTCAACTGATACATACAGAACTAGTTTTTTCCTTCTGAAGGTCTTCAACAAGGAACAAAAAAATTAGAAGCTTCTGAAACAACACTGGTTGCTTGCAGATGAATGCCATGTACCAATGTCTCCAAATACTGTCTTAAACATGACATTCTTTTAAAGGTAATGCAACTATTTTTTCCCCCATGAACTCTTACCTCTTTTAAGAGCTCAAAGTTGTCCTCTATTAAGGAGATCAAAGATGAGCATTCTCCTGTCACATTTAAACACACTTCACAGAAGCACAACAGCTGCAGACAAAACTGCGATAACTGAACTTTCCAAAACACGGGATAGCGCAGTAGGCTGACGAACAGCTCTTGCAGAAAAAACAAGGCTTCTGTAACTTGCAGTAAGTCTTTAATCTGTAAAGAGGTAGTTGAAAAACAAAACTAACTGAAAATACATTCTGGATTAGTTTCCCTTCTCATACCACATATACTACACAGAATTCACCAAGTTTAGAACTAGCTCTATCCCTCAAAAGCAATACCAAATTCAACTCTGGGTTCTCTTAGCAACATAAAACAATTGCGTGGGGATTTCGTATAGTAGGTAAATATTCTCGTAATGGAAATATCCTGCTCTGGAACACTTCCACTGTAACGTAACCAAGATTTTAAGGGAAAGGCAGCAGTGTTATCTGTATCTAAAGCACAATGTAATCTACCTACTACAAAAAAGAAAAGCTGAAGCGTGATACTCAAAAGCAGTATCCCCATACTTGGAAGCCAAGCAAAGAGGTTACAATAAGAAGGTTGCCTCAAAATCCTAGTGTTTTAGGTGAGAGCATTTCTGCTCTTGCAAATCTGAGTTCCAGACAAACCCAGCTTGTTCTGAAACAAAGTCAGGAAACAGCATTAAGAATAACATCTTGATTTTTACTTGCTTGGAACAAATTCTATGAATAACCTGCTCCAGTCAGAAGTTTCACGTCCACTGTTTTTTTCAGCATAAAAGTCTGCAGATAAGAGCTGCACTTTTGATAGCTTGACTGATATGGTCAGACAAAATGACTAGAATGCACTTTGAGCATTTACACAGTACAGAGGATTAAATAAGGCTAAACTTAAAAGAAGGATAAAGACAAGATGATGTTCAGAGAAAGAAGGGATGACAGGTTATAAAACAGTCCATAAAGTAAGCATTTCCCTTTCCATTTTCAAAGTTGTCTCTCAAGCAAAACAAAGACATTCAAGTTTTAATCTGAGTTTTAAAAAATGCAACAGATTTCTAGGAAAAAAAAGTGCCAACAAGCACAGAGGAAACAAAGGTTCATAATGAGCTTTATTACTCATCTTCAGTGCCATTTTTATGGCTAAATGTGACCAAGTCACAGGCTTGGTCATACATTCAGGACAAGGTTATACCGAGTTCAGGTAGAATCAAGACAAAATAAGCTATGTCCTTGTGACTTGGAAACGTCAGCATGTACTTGTCATCACAGAGTAGAACTGAACCAAGAAAAATGTGTACAATACAAGCTACTATTTCTCCAAAAGACTGTGAAAAGTACCTACCAGTAGGAAGTAGACTTCATTAGCAAAACTCCTCAGGAGGAAGACGCTACCAAGTACACTCATATCAAGCCTATTTAGCTTTATATTATCAACATTATCAAACCCTCTCTTTAAAGCAATAATACCACTAGTAACTTCATATTTCAATATATTTGAAACTGAAGATGTTGCTCTAATACTAAAGAGAAAGGAAAAAGATATATACGTAAAAAAACTTTAACCAATGTCACAGTAAAGCATGAGGCAAAGCAGAGCTATTATCCTTAACCAACACCCTAGATCCCTAACTAAAGGCAACAGAAAGACTAAATCCCTAGATCCTAGCAAGTATTACTCTGCAACTTCAAGATATATTCAAAAAATTCAGCATATTTCAGAAGGATTAAGCTTTGTCTTCAGATCCACTAATCCACCTCTTACAAAGAGCAAGAAAGGAGTATCTAGGTGTACTTTAATCATGCTTCTCATACAGTTTGTTCCATTTTAGTATTATCCATGGCGACTTAAAAATTGCAGGTTTTTGACAAATACCTTTTTATTTAACATTTTCTCTCTCACAGGTATCTCTAGAGATTTACTAAGGCAACCAGTGGCACATAATTATGCTAAACATATGTTTCAATTTACACCTTACCAGGTATCAGATTGGAACAAGTTCTACCTTCTACCAGAAAGAGTTTGTTATGCTTTCTCTACTACCAACAGATCAGTCTATAAGAAATGGAAAAGAATGCTATATTTGCACACTTGAAAGGCAATAATAATCACAGTAATACTGCAATTGCTTTGATAGTATTTATTTGTAAAAGGTGCAGTCAAACAACAACTATACCTGAAGGCATGGAATCAAGTCACACAGAAGCTGAAGAATCTGACATTCCAGCACAGACGGTGCTTCTTTGTTCTTTGGACCATGAGGCTGAAGTAAGACCTTAAGTAAATCCTTTCGCAGTTCAGCATATTCCCGTAACTGAGAGGGTTCGCAGTACAGGAACCTCAGAAATGGAGCCATTATGCCAACACAGGAACTCTGTGCCCTGCAGTTCAAGACACAAGTTGGCCAAGATTGCTTTCTATTGAAACAATGAGAAAAATGCAAGCAATGCAACATTCACTGCAATAATTTACAGGATGCAATTAACAGAAAGGTGTTATGAAATGTATTACTACATCTCACAACAAACCTTTGACTTACTAGCATGAAGTACTGTCATGAGACTTTATATAGCAACCATACAATGAAGTGCAAAGACTCAATATTTAAGCATGAATACTAGTCAGTATGTACTTGCAGATTAGGACACTTTTTTCATCATCAATTCAAGTAAGTGACTTTCCTTCTTGAACATCACGGAAAACTACTGTGCAATTCAGAAGTAGCATCTGGACCAGACTATTAAAAAATGACTTTTTAAGAGACATAAAAACTGATTACAATTAAAAATAATTCCTTGACAGTTTTTGCCCAATAGTCTTAAACAATTACATGAAACAGGAACTGCTTTATGGCTTCCCACTATATAATATTATCACAGAACAATTCCTTTGTCTTCACCATGTTAGAAATGACAACTGTTCTTGACATTATTGAATCAAATAAAACTTAATGATCAACACATTAACAAATATACAGAGAAATAAAATTAAAAGACAGTTTTAAATAAGACTCATCCCTGATGCAGAGCTTTACAAAAAAACTCACCAATAGGTATACATCAACATATGTGGTGCTTGTGGACTTCACCCTTAGGGCCATGGTTTAGCGGTGGACTTGGTAGTGTTACATTAACGGTTGGAGTTCATGTTCTTAAGGGTCTTTTTCAAATGATTTCATGTTTCTATATTCAGTCTAGAGCTTTATTCTACACAGACTTTTGCACAAAAAGCAAAGGAAGCATAAGATACTTTCCTTTTCATCTAACTAAAACGTATGTTTTAATCCAAAACAAACAACGAGCAAATAATCCACAAGTTATTCTATCCTCCAGGCATCTTGTCCTGGTTTGAGTGAAAACAGAACTAATTCTGTTCAGTGATTTTACTTTTCAGCTTGGTTCTTTTAATTAGCTGCACTTTCTGAAGTCAGCAGCCTGTTCTCACAGACAGTGTCTGCTTCTAGCAGCGATAACACCTTATGCTTAGAGTTACTACCAAGGATTGGTGTGCAGACCAAGGCCACTGCTGGGTCCTGTGTACCACACTGGGGGGTGCAGGAGGTGACAGGCTGCACCTTCAGGGAGGAGCGGACAGGACAGGTGACCCTAAACTGACCAGCGAGGTATTCCAGCCCATATACGCCATATTTGGTCTAGAGCTGAGGGACCCGAAGGGTCTCTGGGCTCTTCTCTCCCCTTTTGGACTGCTTTGCCAGCTTTTGCTTGGCTTGGCTCGGGTCCTCTTTCGGTTCCTTCCTCGGAGCATCCAAGGAGGACTCTGTCCGTCTGCCTTCGATCCGATCTGCGTGTTCCTGAACCCGGTACCAGAATCCAGCTCCTGAACACAGCTCCCGGCTGCTGCGGGGCCCAGTCTGGGACTCCCCCGGAGCCTGCACAACATCAGTGGTGACGGTGATGGAATTACCATCAGGGGGGTTGGGTTCGATACTGGTTTTGTATAGATTTGTATATTGTATATATTGTATATATTCCATTCTTATAATTATTTATTTCATTTTCGTTAAAGCTGTTCTAGCTTCCTTTTCTAATGGCTAAGTCTCTCTCCCTTATTCCCTTTCTCTTCCCTCCTGGGGAGTGAGGGGGGTTAACAGAGAGCGTCTGTTATAGGTTTAAGGGGCTGCCCTGACCCTAAACCGCGACACATCTGACCAAACCCTTCATGAGTCCCACATGGAAAAATAAGCCTACAACAGGCTTTTTAAAAATACTGTAATCACTTAAATTGAACCAAACACACTTTTGCTTGCAAAACTTACTATTGATAATGCAGTCTAGGCTCACTGGAAATGTAAGAGATTAATGGACTTGTTTGTGCATAGCAACAGACCACAGAAGTCAATTTCACTGTGCTATTACTCTTTCTGATTTGTTTGCATCTTCCAGAAACCAGAAGAAAAGAGACAAGAAGTCTCTGAAAGCATACATAAAAGTATAAAATTACTGAAAACATTTGGCTTTGAGGCTGCTATAGCATTTGGCATCTTACGCTGAAGCTTATTGGACAAGCTGCTTGGAGGTATGCATGAAGAAATCATAGAATGATAGAATGGTTGGGGTTGGAAGGGACCTCTGGAGATCATCAACTCCAACACCCCTGCCAGCACAGGAACACCCAGGGCAGGCCACACAGGACAGGAACACAGCCAGGCGGGTCTTGAAAGTCTCTAGAGAAGGAGACTCCACACCCTCTCTGGGCAGCCTGTTCCAGGGCTCTGTCACTCCCACAGTGAAGAAGTTTTTCCTCATGTTGAGGTGGAACTTCCTGTGTTTCACCTTGCTATCATTACCTCTTGTCCTATCACAGGGCACTACTGAAAAGAGACTGGCCCCTTCTACTTGACACCCACCCTTCAGATATTTGGAAACATTAATAAGATTCCCTCTCAGTCTTCTAAATGTTGAATTGGTAGCGTGGATATTTGTTCATTGTTAGAGATCTTATTAGAAGCCTGTACCACTGATTTTTTTCTCTCCCCACACTTTTTTTTTCTAAATCAAGGAGCAAATATCATTTTTAAAGAACTCATCCTTTGCTATGAAATATAATTATCTGTGCTTTTTATTTACCACACTGTTTCATATAGATTAATTCTACCTGTATACATTTTTGACTAAGCAGTCAAAAATACTGACAAATTATCAAAATTTGTTTTTAAAAAAAATTCCAAAGATTCCATCAGTTTTTTACATACTTATAAAAGTTTTGTCAACATACATGAGCTAAGAAATAATATTAAAATCTGATGGATTACTTTAGTATTTTAGGAAAATTATATTTTTAACCTTTAAATGGTATCATTAAATTCTGTAATTATCTTTCTGAAAAGACAAAATTATTATTGCTCATTGAATCTGCCTTCAGGGAAAAAGTTACACTGATATCATGAAGTTATCTACATTTTCTCTTTTTTAGTTATACATTCATTTACCTCTCCGGACACTGATGGAAAAATACTGTTATCTGCTGCAGTAGAACCGGCCAGCTATCAGGTCTGTTTTCAAGGACACTGATTAACGGATGAGGAGTGCTCCTGAAACACAAAGAAATCACATTTGGATGTATAATGCAAGAAGAAAGCGTGCAAAATAAGTACCTTTGAAATAAAAGCAGCTGTAATAATTGAGTATTTAATCCTCTGGTATTACCAACTCCCTTGACCAGCTTTGCCAAGATTACTACATTAGCAAAAGAGCACATTTTATAGGAGCTTGATGACACAGCATTAAAACAAAATCTCTTCAAAAAGTTTTGGTCTGGTTTTTTTTTTTTTTGGTTGTTTTTTTTGTTTGTTTTTTTTTTGTTTGTGGTTTTTTAAAAATAAATAAATAAATGCCTGAGGGTCACTGTCCAAATGTGTGGATTGATTAGAGTCATGGGAAACAGCATCAGGCTCTAGCAGTGGACTCCAAGTAACACCTACAGAAAAATTTGAACCGCATGTCACACATCAGTCCAGTCTTTCAAGCATAGGTACAAATCTTCAGCACCTGAGAAGAATAGAGGTGATCATCATCCCACTTACTGCTTTAAATCTCCCAACTTACTTACTTCCACCCCTCTCCCCTTCCCCACACCCCCAGCAGTAAAAGAAGCAGGAAGGAAGAAAGGCTGGGCATACCAGCCTAGAGACCTCCACTTCACTGCCAGCCCTCTGCCAATAGTTGCATTTGAAAAGGTCACTGAGGCCTAGTAGTCACCCGTTCTTCTCAAATGAACCTATAACCAACATCTCCCTCACCTCCAGTCAATGACTGAAGGCCATCTACATCACCTAGAAGTGGTGGCACTTGCATCAAACAGTGAATACTCTTTTACAGTAGCAGGTGGAGGAAAAACTGAGCTGGGTAGGAGAAGTATATAATTTTTCCTGCCAGAAGCAAAACCAAAGTAAGTTAACATAACAAAGGAAAATAGAATACGAGTCTGAACGTTAAATTTCCTGAAGAGGTGGGAAATTGGAAAGAAGTAGTCATGTGAAGGCTGGTCCAGCACTACATCTATCACCTCCTTCTGGAGTTTACCCACTCGCTGTCTGACTGGCCACCTTACTCCCACTTGCCTGCTGCATGTCCTTATTTCCCGCTTCAGCAGAGTAGTCTTCTCTGGGATACCTACAGCTTAACAGCAGACAACCAGATACTTCCCTGATCTCATAGCAGAAATAACTTCCCTAGTAGAAAGAGAGAAAAGTTGGAAGAGTCTGCTGATTCCCACATATCTGCTGAGACATGTCAGAGAGCAGGACTGTACAAATAAATGGAAAGGCAACAAATGCACACACACCACATGAGGCTGGCAGCCACGGAAAGGGGCAGCACAGATCTAGGAACTGCAGATGCTGAAGACCACCACCTTCAGTATGGTTAACCATCTTTCCCATTCACATGTCCAACAAGTCTGTGCTGCACACCAGAGATGCCTTCAGCCAATTTTAGCTGTACAGCACTAGATGATCTGAAACCCATCAGCTGAAGTGGCACATCTCAAGAGAGACTGCCTTAGTGAAACAGGCATACACACACTTTAATGTGACATTAAGGTCAAAAATTACTCAGAAAAGCAGGATAAGTACCATTGCCTAACAGGTACAGGGGGAAAAAAAGGCAAGGAAGGCGGGGCATAGTAGATTGGAGCCTCAGCATGGGAGTCTTTAGCAGCCGATGATTGGGATAATTACAAGAATTGCAGGCATGATCTTACATCAGTGTTGCATTCAGTATAAAAAAAGACTGAGCTCGGAGATCTGTGCAATGTGCTCCAGTGATCACAGTGAAACATTTTTCCTTATATCCACTCAAACGCCTGGTTTTAAACTTACGCTCACCGCCCATTGTTTTTCCACTGAGAACCAGACTCTGCATTGTTGGTAACCTTTCTTCTCCATCTACCAAAGGTCTTCGGAGTCTGAGGAGGTCCCTGCTGACTGTAGCTAGCCAACATTATTCCAATTTGCAAAAAGGGCAAGATGGAAGACCCAGGGAACTATGTACCTGTTAGTCTAACCTCAGTTCCTAGAAAAATTATGGAGAAGATTATACTGTATACTATTGAAGGGTATTTAAAGAATAATACAATCATCTTTCTCATACTTTTAAGAATTACTTTTCCTAATGACAAGAATATATCTCCAGTAATCTAAGTGCTGCTGTGACACTAAAGTCAGTTCAACCTTTGTAATGTCAGCACATGTGATACACGAAGTCTAAAATTAAAATGCGTTACTATCCCCAAAAACAGCAATGCTTTTATCACAGATTTTAAGTGTTTTGAAACTAATGCAACTGCATTGACCTGGATGATGAAAGAAATCGGCTAAGCTCCATAGTGAACAGCAACTAGTTATGAAATACCAAAATGTGCAGCCTGGAAAAGTTCCATTTGATAATACTATTAGCAGTAGGAAAAATGAGGTGTGTAGATGTCAGCTATTGCCAACACTAACTGAAAAATTCCTAGCACAGTACTGTAAGACACATATCTTTAAATGACATTGCAGTGCTACTACCCTAAATTTCCACTGGTGAGTTCAGGATAAAGCAAAATGCACAACCAGACACAGCAACTATCCACCTTTAAATATGTGTCTAGGTTAACAAAAATAAATCTTACATGAAGAGCAACAATAGAACAAAAAATATTTTTACCTTTTATGTCGTCTCAACCTTTGTTACCTCTCTGAACACCAGAGAGCTCCAATTTGATTTAGACTCCAAATTCAGTGACAGATTGCTTTTTCTATAGAAACAATATCTGCAGTCAACGTACTTTTCTGCATATGCAGCTGTCACCCTGTCCCTTTCAGAAAGATGGAACAGCACTTTACTCCACCACATACACATTTTTAAAGCGTTTTTCTACCTGCTTTGTATTTTTTGCAGAAAGTTGGCGACACTCCAGAATTTTAAGACAATAAAAAACATGCATGGTGAATCATTAAGAATGTAAAATACCCGTTCATAACCAACCTACACTAAGAATGCTGACAAGTGCTCCTCAAAAACCCCTCTTCCCTGCATTCCCCCTCAAGTCAGCTTGAGCTTAAGTTACTGGTCAGATATATTAATATGCATAGGAAATAAAAACTTTATGCCAGATGAGAGAGAATACATACACTGGGAATGCTCAGTTCTGGTCCATACTGAGAACAATTTGCAGATTACTTCTGTCTCTGCTACAGCTGGTCCTAACTTCATAACAAAAGGTGCAGATCATCTCATATGTGAATATGCCATGATGCCTCCCAAAGTCTTGCCCACCCCAACCTTACTGGCATCTGAAGGGGTGCGAGTGGGATGGAGACAGCACCACTCAATAGTAGCCAAAACACTGGTATATCAACACTGTTCTAGCTGCAAATACAAAGCACAGCACTACCTTCACTATGGGAAAAACTAACTCCATGCCAGACAACCCAGTAGAACATAACCAGACAAAACCCACAAAACTGCAAGACATTACTTTCTCCCATTTCTTTTCAGGAACTGGTAATGATATCACATCATCAGAAGAAGCAGTATCATAAAAATAATTCTATTTCCTGGAGTTAACATTGCTCTAAACCAAATTAATTTATTACCCTGCAATTCTGGTTTTAAAATGTCCCAAGAGAGATGACAGTAGCAACTACTTGAGAACATAATGGTTCTTTTTGATTCTTCACTGATGATTTCCATATGGAATACTTTTGCATAGTTGACAACATAATATAGGAACACTGTAATAGGAGGTTACCTTTAGCGAGGTATTACATATTGGCTAAGAATAATTCTGCTGCTTATTTTCAGTTCTCTATTACTTTACTTAAAACCATTCCAAGTGATTGAATTGCACCTTCCTTGTATGTTACCAGCAATTTTTCTTCGGGTAGGTGGGCAGAAAAATAAAACAGTAATAAGCTTTCTTTACCCTACTGGGGACAGGCTACTTTATAATTCCAGCCACATGCTACTACCCTCTTTGTGATGCAAAGCCTGGATTAAGTTGCTTTAATTTAGCCTCTTCTATCAGGAGACTTTAAATAACTTTATTTACTTATAATAAAGTTTCCAAAAGAGTTCTATCTTACTGCCCTTTGTTATCTGCCTTTTCAGATAGAACTGTTCTACAAGAGTGTAGACTTGGAAGAACTGATACAGCTAAAAAAACAAAGACATGGGATTTCAGAAATGCAAGTGCATCCACCACTCCAAAGTCTGTTTCAATTTTCCTCAATATTTCATTTTACTTCGGTATAGACATGATTCCTGTCCTTCAAATAGTGCTTTTCATACCCTTAAGGGATTACAGCTACATCCTGCTACTGTGATACACATTAACTGCATTATAAGCAACTTGAAAAATATTTGTGACATCTACCAAGCTGGGACATTCTCCAGAAAAGATACACCAGCGGCTGTTGATGTCAGCACTGACTCACAGTTTCTCAAGAGCTGAAGTCACTAAGATGTCCCCTTAGGAAGGCTGCTATTGCATGACAAGCAGCTTTATATGAGTAGCTCTCGATGCATCTTTAGATCATTTATTTTCACATGGAAACCACAAAGAGCAAAAGCATTTAGGAACCTCACTTTCATAAGAGGAATAAAGCAGGAAAAACAAGTGAGAAGGAAGTGGTCCACCATCTTCAAATAAAAGACTTATTAAAAGGACTATTAGCAATCATACAGTTACTGTATTTGAACAAGTCTCAGTATTTATTTGCTCCTTCTCACATAAAGCCTTCATGTTGTCATTGCCCCTTTTGAGCTCAAGGTGGCAATCCTTACGCTTATGCTACAAAACTCCTTAAAACTTTTGACCAGAAACATCACCCAATTAGTGAATCATTTAGGTTGGAAGGTACCTCCTCAGATCATCTAGTCCAATCCATGTGCTCAAGCAGAGTCAGCTAATGAAGGCTGCCCAGGACAACATGCAGTCAGGTTTTGGTATTTCCAAGGATGGAGATTCCATAACCTCCATAGGCAACCTGTGCCAGGGCTTGATTATCCACACAGTAAACAAAGGAAAAACCAAAACAAAAAAAAAACAAACAAACCCCACAGACTGAAAGCCAATATTAACACCCAATCTATGTTTTTTCTGGAAATCAAACAAAAAGCGATTATGGTATCTAAACAAAAGCAATGTGACACTAACCTGATTCCATACAGATTCCAAACAGCCTCATCCCCATCATTTCCCAGTCGAATAGCCTGAATTTGTAGTAATTTCAAAATAGTTTTTACCAAACCATGCACATTCCTGTTGACAAAAAGAAATACATTAGTTACACATATAGTTACATTAGTCCATTTCTCCATAAGAGGCGGAACCCAGGAACAAAACTGACACTCAAGAAGCCTTGAGTTCTCCTAAGGACATCCTCACACCTGGTTACACAATTTTGGGTAAGTTGTGCATCCAAGTGTTATTTGTTTTCCTTTTCACATAATGAACAAAGAGCAGAGAGAGTAATTAATGCATCAGTTAAATCTTTTGATGGTTTGCTTCTATGGTATCTTAGAAGGCCATCTGCTGTCCCCAGCTTAACTGAACCTGATGCTTTTAACATGTTAAAAATGGAAAAGTAGTACTTCTCTGAATGCAACTACACAGGTAAACATCCAGCATGGTACACAAATCTCACCCACGCCACTGTCTAGCAAGAGATAGCAAGATAAATCGCATTGTCAGAAAAGACACTTGAAAGATCTAGTTTGTGCTGACCATGACCTCAGGAGTCAAGGACGACTACTACTACGATAAAATAGATACATACAGCTATTTTATCTCCCTCCTTCTATGTTGTTTAATTTACCATTCAGGAAAATTCAAGGAACAGCAGTATTTCAGGATTTTTATAGGATTTCTCACAGTGTCCTGGAGAGACAGTAGTGAAATTATGGCCACCACCACAAGGATGAAAAACCCTCTGTGACCATGCATTAAACAGCTCAAGAACTCCAGAGCTTATTAATGCTTGGCTGAGCTTACAAAGACAGCTTTCAAAATTTTGCTCTCCTCTTCATAATTAATAGCTTTCCCTGCCTTTCCATCCAGACCATGCCAGATCCAACCCAGTCTCTTCTCAAGAAAACAGCCTGGATTCTGTAATGAAACAGTCTTTCACAAGGTGAAAATGTAGAAGCAGAGAAAAAAAAAATAGTCATGGTTGATTCTTCGACTTTTCGTCTGGAACATGCTATACAACTGCATCATCATCTCCTAAAAATCTATTAGATAGTTTACTACTCACATTAATAAACCATAATTACTCCTCATTTTATTCATATAATGAAAAGTAAGAAGCTAACACAATATAAAATTATAAGAGATTGTAACCTTACAAAAAGTTACTTCCATCACGTAGGGCAAGAAAAAGAAAAAAAACATAATTGGGTGCTGGGTTTTTTTTTTTTCTTTTTTCACTATTATTTTTTTCTTATCAGGAAAAAAATATCTGAGAAATCTATTTTATCTGTAATTCCAGTTCTCCAACCGTGAATGGAAAACTTCAGGAACTCCTCAGATGGTGAGCTAGAAACAAGAAATTACACAGAATTTGTGTGACCCTCTCATAGAACAATCAATCAATCATCTTCATGTAACACATGAGCCAACTGAGATACACCAATATTAACTGTTTGGCAGAGTGCAGCATGCTCCACAAACACCTTTCTAAAATATGAATGGCTATACATAGATTTAGTCTTTTAAACTGTATCAAAAACTCCCAACAAATTTTAGCAATTCATATCAAAGAACAGGGAGAGTTTACATGAACACTGTTAAAAGACAGGAGTTTACACAAGCAGGCTGGACAAACATCAGCACAACAATGTGAATTATCATGACTTGATACTTACAAACACTTAACTCAAGATTCAAAAATTGCAATGGCAAGGGATCAGGCATTCATGGAATCATAACCTAAGAAACCCTCACATCATTCATAAAAGAAAATGGGAACACAGGCAAATATGACTTTTAACTGCCAGACCTTTACTATACCTATCACCACCTGCAGACAGACTTTTCCATAAGCTACTACAGCACAGCAGGGAACGTCTAGAGATGGCCACAGTGGATGTCCCTGTCAATAACAGCTTAGTTTCATATTCCAGATGCAGTCAAAGTAACATATTCTTCGTTGAATGTCTTTCATGTTTGCCCGCACGGCTGAAAAATACCGCCACAGATGAAAAAATGACAGTGTGCTTCTGTTTTCTTCTTTCTTACAAAAATTGACTACTTAGAACATATGCCTGCATTCTTTAAAATGACTGGCTGTCCTGACACCTGCCTCTCAAAACACTGAAATCTCACTAGGCAAGAACATACGAGGTTCAACAGAACTCATGCAAAGCAACCAATAGGAAGGCAGGTAGCAGGCTTCCAAATCCCAATACAGCCAACGTAACACACAGAGGAGGCAGAAGAGCCTTTTGGATGGGTATAGGGGAGACAGAGAACAACCACCTTTTAGATACTTCGTAGCTAGAAAGAGATGGTTAACTTAGAATTTGCTAGCGTATTCCCCAGCTCCAATTGTGTAACTGCAATGCAGGGGGAAAAACAAACCATAAAACATTCAGTAAGAAAACTGTTCTGAAACTCCTGCATTGGTGGTCCTAGTTCCCAAGCAGGAGGTGGGGAGAGAATGGCTGCTTTAGGCTTTTGCCAACAACACAACATAAGCACCCTTTCCCAGTAAAACATTCACCTAACCTCATTCAGCACTGAAATGTGCTCACCAGTTGCAAGTGCCTTTGTGCTGGCTGCCACTGGTTGCTAATTTCATATTTATTTTAGAGATACTGTACACACAGCACTGCAAAGCCACAGAGCAAGCCTGAATGAAAAATTGGTAAAGAACAGTATGATGAAAAGCAGACTACAACTCTAAAATAGTCAAGAAAAAAGTATTACCACTGAAATAAATGAATCTGAAGTAGTCAGTTTAATCAGCTCCTGAGGCTACAGACATTTTAAACCTACAGACTTCCGTGGTTGGGCTATATAAACCCTGCTTTGCAATCCACAGTGGACATTGTTTGCATTGTGGCAGCTTGGCAGGGGGCTTGAGGGAGGTGGGGGAAAGAAGCCAAAAATACATAAAAGATTCCTGGGTAATTTGCCAGTCCTTACTATACCAATCAGTCAAAAATCTAAAATGGTGTAGAAATAGAGCACACCCAAGCCTTTTCAATACGCAAGTTTGATTTTGTTAAGGTTAACTCAATCCTAAACATCCTATTTTACAGTTTTTATTTTCTGAAGTACAAAACTGTATTAACATTTCATTTCCTTATAAACCACAAACAAAACCTTAGCTGAATTTCACATTTCTTGGTCTGCAAGGCACAGCTAAGGAAACTATCCTTTCACCCTACCCCACAGGACTCAGGTTTTCACAGTCTCAGCACTGGTGCTTTTACTTCTTTGTTAACAATGTAGATTCTTCCCCTAACCCCAAAATGAACTACTTAAATGTTGTCATTGGGAGGGCAGTGGTTTGCAGAAATTATTCATATTATAAAAACACATTTACAAAACCTTTCCTAGGGATCAATAACCACCTACTGGAAACTCAGCATAGAAACAGCACGATCCCAGCAAGATGCTCTGGTTTTATTTAAATATCTGGTCTCTTAAGCATTCCACTAGTATACTCAAACTTAAACCGACCTTTGGCTCAAACTGACCACGAAAAACCTCTGCCTAAAACTGAGTGTAGGAGGATTAAATAAGGTGAAAAACATGTCTTGAACATTATGGTTCTTGCAACCTCTACACTGAGCCTGCCATTACAGTCTACCACAGGTGTTGCACCAGTTAGCAGGCTTGGCTAAAAATAACACTAGCATTCTCTAGAAAGAGAATGAGAAGGCTCAGCACAGAAATCCAGTTAGCTGACAAAAATCAGAAGAGAGAAAGTAACCCAAGGAACTTTACAAGTTTGGTAGATTTGAATGGAAACACCTTCCAAATCATCACTTGGCTTCCTATTTACAAATTTTATGCACAATGTCTTTTCCCCTCACAGATGCGTTCTCTCATTATGTTGCACAGTCTAGCTCAAAATACCATTGTGACATATAGGCATCATACTTGCAGAACTTTTGTAGGAATTAGCTGCAGTGTTTGGTAAAGCGAGATCTTCCTCAGCAGCCAAGGAAACAAATCCCAGCATTCCTAATTCCCACACAGAATCTTACAGTGACTTTATTTGATTAACTAGGTATTTGGACAGACTGATTACGTAGTTACTTGCCTTCCTCATAATGGAGGTTCTGACATTTTCTTTCCTGTTCACCACGGTAAACACAACAAAACTAGGCAGTGCATTTACTTCTGAGGTTCCACCATTCAAAGCATTAATTAGGCTGAAATGCTATTTCAACTTACACGCACAGGATACTCTATGAATTCTGAACTCAGACTCACACTGTCATACTGCCAAGATGAAAGCAACAGCCTTGAGCAGAGTGGCAGGGCAATGCCAGTCCTTAATGACACAGCTTATCTGAAGACACTGTCATTTACGGAACCTCTCCTCTTTTCCTGTATTTACAAGGGAAAACTGATAACTGACAACCAACTGTTCTGGCCTGAGTTTGAACTGAACTAATTCTGTTGAGTGATTTTACTTTTCAGATCAGTTTCTTCAAACTATCTGCACCTTCTGAAGTTAATGGTACATTTTTGCAGACAGTGTATGCTTCTAGCAGTGATAACGCTCCATGTTTACTGTTACTTCCAAGGATTGGTGTGCAAAACAAGGTCTTGGTGTACCAC
>JANVCC010010406.1:20576739-20788542 GCA_025345505.1 Todiramphus chloris collaris | reverse complement strand
GAGGTAACTTTAACTGACCAGAGAGGGATTCCATCCTGTATACATCAAATTCAGTATAAAACTGAGGCATCATGAATGTCAAGCTCTCTTCTTCAGTGGATGGCATCTGAGGAGGACTCTGTCCATTCTGCCTTGGACATGACTTCCTGAATCTGGTTTCCATCTGCCGCTGAGTCCACTGTGAGACTTTCCCCAGTGCCTGCGCCACAGGATCAGTAGTGAGGGTGACCTAACTGCCATCAGGGACAGTTGGGTTCAATACTGGTTTTCTATATATTTGTATATATTCCATTTAATAATTATTATTTTCATTAAAGCTGTTCTTTCTTTTTTAATTGCTCAGTCTCTCTCCCTTATTCCCATTCACTTCCCCTTTGGGGAGGGAGCACAGTTAACAGAGAATGTCTGTTATAGGTGTAGTGGATAGCTCTGACCTTAAACCTTGGCTCCAGCTGACAAAAGACACAGAATCAGGCAATTCAACACTACCTTGCTGATGGAATTAGGTTGAGAGCTCCACGAAGAATATAGTCAAGCTCAGCGTGTTTCTCGGCAACAAGAGCCACCAGTCCCTCAGAGCAGGCTGTTCGCAAGGCAACGTTCTCACTGCAGCATGCCTCCCAAAGCAAGTTCAGAGCTTGAGTCTGAAGTCAAAAGCATGAGACACAAGCAATGAGAATACTGACACTGATTTCTCTTCATCTCAAACACACTTTTAAACAAAAATCTTAGGGAGCACAAGAGAAGAAACTAGGGTACAGATTCTCTACCTAAGAACAGCCTTTTTGAGGACAGTTCCCACTTTCCTAATCCCTACTGCCTATACCCTCAGCAGGGGCAGAAGTCTCTGAGAAACAGATAATTTTTCAGCTATGCCTATACAGGTAGGCTATCTTCAATTTCACTTTTCTTAAATCAGGATGTAACTGGAGACAGTTCAGGAACTGTTGTGTCAAGCTATGTCTACAAGAAGTTGTAGTGCAGACAGCTAGAGGCAGACACACAAAGGGCCGTAAGAGCCAAGTCATCTTTACTCAGCATATAAAGTCCTCAGTTCCCTCCATTTGCTAGCAAGCACAAAGATTTCGCATTATCCGTCAAAACTACTGCTTGTTTTCATGCTAATTTTGCATTCACAGGTTAGCTTGCTGACTTTGTAGCTTCCAAATGGAGAAACAAGGAACGTTTTTAAAAAAACAAATACTGCAAATTGCTCTTGAATAAAGAGGGAGCCTGTAATGTCTAAGCAGCAGCATCTTCTCTTAGAAGTGCTGCTGTATTGCAGTTTAATAGCTTCATGGGGCAGCAAATGGGAAGAATCAGCTTGCAGCTCAAACGAGAATGTCATTTGGGAACATCAATATGATCAAGACTGACAGAGTTAAAGAAAGCACACACATCCAACACTCCCTCACATCAAAACACATAACTTTTCATGGGGGAGGGAAAAATGGAGGAGCAAATACTAACACCTCTCCTATGTCACTATGACACTTGCAAACGTCAGCATTTCATATGAGCCTCAGTTAATAAGCCAGACCTGCACTTAAGTGAGCTTGATTCAATCAAAATACAAAGTATGGCTTTGTACCGTGCTCTCTCAAATAAATATAAGCTCTACTTAACTAACATGAAATATAACACCAATATAAGTACGTGAAATGCCATACTTTCTGAATTTTTTTTTATAGTGATGTAAATTATTTTCATACCTAACTGATAATGTCTCACCATATGGCACTTCACTTGCAACAACATAAACTCAAAAATCTCAAACTGAGCATAGCTGGATGTTGGTACTCTGAAGAATTAGGACTTCTTCCAGACATAAAAATGCCCTTCTGATCCCAGAGATCTACAATTTGTACCTGTATGTACAGACACATATTGGTAACTACCTTACTTAACTTTTATGATTTATTAAAATTACACAATGGAAAATGGGAAGCCATTGAAAAATGTGAACACATATGGATGGGAAAGGAGACAGAAGGGAAAAAACGCCACAGACCTGGTGAGCTGCCTGTTTCATCTTCCCTGAAGTATCATTTTCTTTCAGTACTGCAGCAATCAGATGACTGACCGCCTAAAAGAGAAAAAAGAACTTCCATGCAGATCAAGTGTTATTTTTCAGTTCTCCATCCAGAAAAATTTACACTGGTGTTGCATACAGTCATTTTATCCTGATTTAAAATACCAAGGCATTTGAAGTTAACAGTATTCCTCATAAAGCTATTCTGTGGCAGATACCATGAACAAGATCTAAACTTTCAAGGTCCTCCAAACAAATGCTTTGCTACTACAGAATGAGAGCTTCATTTCTAAAGAGCAGCATATATCTGTTCACTTGAGGTTTAAGAATAAGCTTGCTTAATCTTTAAGATTAATCTTGTCCTACTTTAATAGAAAGGAATGACCGATTTTCTCAAACTTCCTTTAAAAAGCTAGATGTGGACTGAAATACTGAACTACCCTCAAAGGCTTAAGTGTGTTTGAATCCAAGCTTTTGTTGTCTAACTCATCTCTAATGCCTTACTTTGTCTTGTTTCATAATCACTGACACTGCTATACAAAAAAACTCTTTCTGTGAGACAGAAAGACATCTTCTCACAGTAAGAGAGCGAAAATATTTCAGGTTATCAATGTATCCAGAACAGCATCTGCATGGTACTGTTCTGTTATGGTACTTCTTCTATGGTAAGGACAGATACTTAATTTTGGAAAAGATAAACTAGGAAGCCAGCAAGAAAAAAAAAAAACACAATCCAGTAACATTTATGTCTTGTTAGTGTATAAAAAGGCAGGAACAGATTATTTTAAATGTTATCAGGTTCCTTCTCCTTTCAGAATTTATTTACACTTCACAAACTAGTTGCTAGCCAGACATGTCAAAGAGTAGCAGCACCCTGCGATAACAGTTCACATTTCCAGGAAAGATGAAACTTTAAGCTTTCATAGACTATAAGGACCATGCATTTCAAAGGTTTATATATTTACTCTTAACACATTTGATTTAAAAAGACAGTTTATTATTTGGGAATCTCACTCTTGTGAAACTGTGACTAAGAAAATGGGACAAAGACAGGTATCTATTCGTTCCTCAAATAGCAAAGAGAAACAACATGTTCCCCAGGCAGATTTTGCAACTTCCCTACTTCTACAGCTTTCTTCCTTGGGGAAAAAAAAAAAGTATTCCTCAAAAAATTCTTCCTTATCACCTTTTTAAAGTCAGGCAGCAAGTCACAGAACAAAGGTTTCCACAGACAATTCTATTCATTTAATACTCTTAAAAGAATACCTGTGACTGAATAACTGCATTAGGAAATTCAATCCGCTTCCTGATGTCATCCAACATTTTGTCTCTGTCATGTGACACTCACTGCCACTCTGCAAAAGAGATTAAAAATATATATATACTTAGGACTAGAAGAAAGTGTGCTATTTGCCAAGAAAAGAAAAAACAAACAATCAACCACAATATTTGAGTTGTACTTAACAGCAGATGTAAGTATTAAAGCATTTTCTTCCCCCTCCTAAGTCTACGGTACTACCTTGCTTTATGGGTTTAAACAAAGAAATGCTGAATACTCATTGGCCTTGCACAAAGAATGGGTGGTCTGACATTTCTTAAAGCTGCAGCAAACCAACAGCTTCAGGTGGCACAGCATACATGTACTCTGAGGGCATTTATCCTTGAAAGCATTTTAAGTATACCTCATCGATTTGAAATGGGACAGTTCAAGTGTTCACAATTTCTAAATCATGACTTAGAATGCAAAATTCTCAATTATTTCATGCTAAATCAGAAGTAAAACAAACAACAGACCTATCTGTGAGAATGTAAATGGTAACTATAGATAGCATTTGGAACCATTGATAAAACAAACTTGTCTGTAAATTGGAATATACAGGCACCCACAAGCACACAGGAACCTAAAATGGAGAGAAATCAGAAATCAGCTTTCCTTGTTGCAGACCAGTGAAACTGATGGCTAACAGCAAATACACAAACATTACAGTTTACTGCAAACACACCCCTGGTCACTTGTGTTGGCTTCCTTAAAAAAAAATAGGAGAAAAACCTAGCAAGTGCTGAAAACCTAAGACTAATCCTTTGCAATAAGTACCATATACAAACACAGTATTCCAGTTCCAAGACGTGGTATCAGTGTGATGCATTCAGAATCCTGTCACTTATTTTCAAAAAAAACAGAATCACACCCTGGAAACATGCGAATGAAGCATGTGCCACAACAAACACCATTCAGAGAGGGGAAAACTCAAAATTAATAGTTAACACCTCAACAAATACAAGTTCCTGCCAGTTAAATAGCAAAATACTCCCATATACTTGTGAATTACATTTCTGAAAGTTTAAGGGTGGGGGAGAGGGGGGACAACCAACCAAAACCACAACAACCTGTTTTCTGCACTCAGAATGAGGTCAATATGGGTTTGTATTGTTTTACAATAGATGTAGTTGCATTTTGAGACAACGGGTGTCCATATAATAAATAAACACAGTGGCCAGTCTGCTAGACTTTGCACCACTGGTCACCACCCTTTGAGCCCAGCCATCCAGCCAGTTTTCCACTGACTACACTGTCCACTTACTCGGGCCATATTCCACTGATGTGTTGACAGAGAGACAATGGAAGACTGTACTAGAGGTCTTGGTAAAGTACACAACATCCACTGCCCTCATCTTGTTCACTGCACAAGTGACCGCGTTATAGAAAGCAAGGAAGTTGGTCCAGCAGCGTGATTCACCCTTGGTAAATCCACACTGACTGCTCCTAGTCACACACTGCTCTTGGATGTAAAAATGGCTTCAACAAGCATATGTTTCCCAGCCTTTCCAGGGACTGCAAGCGATACTGACAGACTAAGGAGTCAACTGGATCCTCCTCCTCATGCCCAGAAATGCTCAAGGAGAATGCACTCCATGATCTTCTCACAGAGTGAAATGAGGTTGACAGCTTGTTGTATTCCATGCTGAGCTTTCCACCTTTTCCAAAAATGAGTCATTTACCTTTCTACAGTCATTGCAGATCTCCACAGCATTTTGAATATGAACAACAAGCAACCTCACAAGGGCATCAGCCCGTTCTCTTGGCACCATGAAAGTGTCCTACTTCTATTTGTTCAACATTTTACTATTAACAAAACAATAGAAGCTCCTCTTGCTGTTGTTGACATCAAGTTTCAGCTAGCACTGAGCTTTGGCATTTCTAACAGAATCTCTGCATGCTTAATCAATGTTTCTAAACTGTGCCTCTGTAGACTGTTCCTGACTCCTGTACGCTGCCAGTTCTGCTCTGGAACACACTGGTTAGTCTCCAATATATCTAGTTGGTTTAATGAGTATTGGGATGGTCTTTTCTTGCACCTTATACTTTGCTTGTAGCTCTGTCAGTTTCCCCGAGGTCCTTTACCCTTCACAGTTACCTCTCAGAGTCCTACCAAAGCATCCTGAGTAAGTTAAAATCTGCTCTCCTGAAGTTAAGGTTCTGTACTCTGCTACTGGCCTCCCTCATTCCACTCCTCCTGGGCTCTAGCCATTTACAACTAAAGGTACCACAAAGAAATAAAACCTCGCTGTAGAAAAAAAAGAAAGCTGTATCCTCTGCTGAACAGATAGTTGCATAGTTTCTCATTTCAACTTTAGAACTGGGAACTAGATCAATCACAACTAATCATGCCTTCCTGCACATTGTTGCAAACTTTAGATGGCATTGCAATTGCAGAACATTGCAAAAAAAAATAAAAAGAAAATGAAAAGAAAACGCAGGAATCCACTGAGTGTAACTAATGGCATTTCTTGAAGAGCATTTAAAACAACATACAGTATTGGAAACCTGACAAGCTAGAAATCCAACACCATCACCCTTCACTACAAAAAGAACTTCAAGCATCACAATGACATCATCATTCAACAAGAGCACTTCCATCTATACTAAAGGAGTCTGCTGAGGGGGCATAGGTTTGTCTACATGCTTAATACTAAGCAAGAAGGGTTCTCTTTCTTTACAAATTGCATAAAAGGATTAGAAGCTGTAAAATATAGGTAGGCTTAAACATTTATTGTTCGAGTATTGTCAAGAGAGAAAAAAAAAAAGAGACTAAAGCTTACTTATAATACATTGTTTTATTATCTATTTCCCACATGGATTTTGCACAGGTACAAAGAGCAGAAAGTTTTTAATCTCAAATACATACTTATTAGAACATCTCTTTGTAACTAAGCTGGTGAAAGCTATTATTTCACAGTAGTAAAATACAAACATTAAATGCTATTGTATAGTTCTCCTAAGCTATGCTTATGATTACATAGTTACCCATCTGTGCAAAAATAAGTCTTCCCTATCACTATATGCTATTTGTAACACTTAATTTCTCTCTGCTGATTTTGTATCCCAAAAAAAAAACCAGATCATGGTAGATGATTTCTGGAAGTGTTGTCAGAGTAATATTAGCATCTCACCCTCACAGACAACAGTACACAAATACAGAAATCGCCAAAAGGAAAACTTTAAGGAAGTAGTACCCAGTCAAAGGATAGTGGGTACTATTCTTTGAAAGCTTTGAAGAGACACTCATGTAACATTGATGCCACATAACATTGGCATCTGGAGGTCAACTGAACTTATCAGTTCAAGACTTCCATCGGAAAATGATTAGGCATTGCTAAATACATTCTTGAGCTATGCACACTGCTCTATAATGCTATTTATTCACTTATATCCCACTTCTCAAAGAGTCATTTCCAGTCTTCCCAATAGCAAGTAACCTCTGTGGAAAGATCATACAATCATTTGTGCACTCTGAGAGTGATGCTATAATGAGACAAAGACAGTAAGAAGAATACGTTTAGAAGAAGCAAAGCCTGCTGTTCATAGTAACTGTAGAGCTACTAAAAAAAAACCAAAAAACCCTGCCAAGAAAAAAAACAACCATCCAAACATCCCACAAACAAACAAATTAAAAAAGCCACAAAAAAAAGACACATAACCCAAAAAACCCAGTGTTTTGCTTTTTGGCACTGAGGCTTTGAAAGCTATCAAGATTAAGTCAAGACTGACACCATGAAAAGAAAGAAAGAAACCAAAAAGATCAGGGTTTTTTCCATTCTTCAGTTTAGGCAGCTACTTTAACTTAGAGACCCCTTCCTATTAATTTAAAAGAAAAATTTTGAATAACTGCTTTGTCAACTTTAGGAACTATGGTTACTGTCCACACTTGTCAGCACACCAAGCCCCTTCCATAAACAGGTACACACATCAGTATTTCTTGCAGCCCCTTTCACTCCTTCCCAGGAATAACCCAGTTTCCACACAGCAATACCAAGAAACGGAAAAACAACAGCAAAATAGTGTTGCCTACTTTTGATTGTCTTTTACCACAGAACCAAGGAGGGCCACGCTCACAAGAGCTGCAGAAGGTCTCTACAGCCTATCAACAACAGCCTTGAAAACTGACAGGTTTAATTCCATCTTAAAGCACCTGGGACAGCATTCTGTCTCAAAAAAGCACACAGCAGAATCTTTTTTTAACATTAACATCTCAGAGCACTGTGTCATTTATTTCCGTGTTGCAGGTGACATATATTAGTGTTATACAAAATACGATCCCTGCAAAGCAAGCAGCACTACACTGAAACAAATCCATCCATAGCCAAAACAAGCTCCATGCAAGTAGCTCTCTCTGATTTCCATACTTCCAGAAACACATAAAAGGAAAAAAAAAGGAAAAAGAAAAAAGAACAAAACATAAAAAACCAGGGATACTATGAAAGAGAATAATTATCTTGCCAATTCTTACAGTAGTTCTCTCCTAACATATTGCACAGGAGGCTGCCCAAATAGCTGGGCTCATCAGGCATACACTGGCTACTACTCATCCTCTGTAAATCCTCAACCTACCTTGTTAAGTTGTAGCTAACTATATCTCACTTCTCCTAACGTATTTGCTTGTCCCAAGCTGTATTTTTCCTATTCTCATTGCTGCAGAGGCACTCTACACCATCAGTCACATCGATCAAAAACACCTACCCCAAACAAACACACAGAGGCACTACAAAAGATGAAGGGAAAAAAAAAAAAAAACCCCAAACAAAAGAGACAAGACACAGAAAAGGGACCCTTGCTTGTTTTCCCAAAATAATCAACATGAGCATCTGTGGTGGGTTGAGCTTGGCTTGACGCCAGGTGCCCACCAAGGTGCTCTATTACTCCCCATCCTCAACTGGACAGTAGAGAAAATATAACAAAAGGCTCATGGATTGAAATAAGGACAGCAAAAGATCGCTCAGCAATTGCCATAATGGGCAAACCAGACTCAGCTCAGGGAAATTCATTTATTACCAATCAAATCAGTCACATAATGAAAAATAAGAACAAATCCAAAAGCATCTTACCCACACCCCTCACTTCCTCATGGGACCAACTTCACTGATTCCCAACTTTTATCATGTTATGCTATTTCCCCCTGTATGGAACAGGAAGAGAGAGAATGAGGGTTGTGGTCATGCTCTCACCCTGCTCCAGCACAGGGTCCCTCTCACAGGAGGCAGTCCTTCACAAATTTCTCCGACAGGAGTCCATCACACGGGCTACAGCTCTGCGCAAACTGCTCCGGTATGAGTCCTTCCCATGGAGTGCAGTCCTTCGGGAGAAGACTGCTCCAGTGTGGTCACCACAGAGTGACAAGTTCTGACAGAAAACCTTTGCCTGCACGGGCTCTTCACCACAGTATCACAGGCTCTGCCAGGAGCCTGCTCCAGTGTGGGGCCTCTACAAGGTCATCAGCCTCCTTCAGGCATGTACCTGCTCTGGAGTGGGGTACTCCGTGAGCTGCAGGTGGGTATGTGCTCCACCATGGACTTCCATGGATGGCATTGGGACACTCTGCTTCACTATGTGCTGCATGGGAATCTCTCCTCCTGTTGCTGGACTAACTCCTGCCCCTCCTTCACTGACCTTGGTGTCCGCAGGATTGTTTCTCTCACATTCTCACTCCTCTCTCCCAGCTGCCGTTGCACAGCAGTTTTTGCCCTTTCTTACATACATTATCACAAAAACGCTACCACCATGGCTGATTGGCTCAGCCTTGGCCACCAGCGGGGTCTGTCTTGGAGCCAGCTGGCATTTGCTCTATCAGGCATGGGAGAAGCTTCTGGCATCTTCTCCAGAAGAACACCACTCCTGTAGCCCTCACACTACCAAAACCTTGCCATGTAAACCAAACAGAGCATCCTAATGCCTAAGGAGGACAAGCACTGCTGATGCAACTGAAACAGACAGCGGCTGTCATAGCTCTCCACAACCACCCGAAAGCACGATGTAATGAGGTGGGTGTTGGTCTCTTCTCCCACGTAACTAGTGACAGGGCAAGAGGAAATGGGTTTAAAGTATAGATTGGATATTAGGAAAAGTTTCTATACTGAAAGAGCAGTGAGGCACTGGAACAGGCTGCCCAGGGAGGGTGTGCAGTCACCCATCCTTGGAGGTGTTCAAAAAGTATGTAGATGTGGCACTTCAGGACATGGTTTAGTAGTCATGGTAGCACTGGGTTGACAGTTGCACATGATAACCTTCAGAGGTCTTTTGTAACCTTAAGGATTCTAATGATTATACCTTCAGATCTGATTCTTACCAGTTTACCAGAAGCAATTACAACAAAGTAATCTAAACTAAATAATAGAAAGTTATCATGTTTGAATAAAAAAATAAATACACACACGGCACCTCCCCTCCCAGCCCAGCCCAGCCGACCCACCAGTTGAGTACTGGCAGCAATCGCTGTTCTGTCGCTGCTGGCCGGACGCCGTGCCTCTGCCTCCGCCGCTGCCACAGCCCCGAAGGCCCCACCGAGGGCCGCACAACCCGCTGCGCGGACGGCGCGTCCCGGAGCAGCACGGCCTGACCCCGGCAGCCACCAAAGCCTGGCCCCGGGGCTGAAGCGCCCACCTCGCCGCCCAGCCGCGGCTCGGTTACTGCAGCCGCCCGGGCGCGGCGAAAGCCGAGCGCCAGCCGCGCGGCCCTGCGCCCTCCGCCTGGGTGCTGGCGGCGTCCCCGGCGCCGGGCCCGCCAGCACGGCCACCTCCCGCCGCTGCGCTCTGCGCCTCTCACCTCGCCTCGCCGACCAGCTGCACCAGCTCCAGCAGTGCCTCCCGCCCGCGCCCCGGCGGGAAAGGGACCCACTCGCCGGCCTGACGCCCGACCGCCCCCGGCGGCAGACGGCGCCTGCGCACTGTCTGGGGGCGGGCCGGGGGCGGGCACCGAGGCGCTGGGGGAGGCTGCGCAGCCGGGGTGCTGGTACCTGCTCGGTTCGGCCGTCACCGCAGTACGGATAGTGTACGACTGCAGATTAATATTCTTCTTCAATATTCTAAACATTTTTTGACAAACAGTGACCATCAAGCTGCAGGGACACCAGTAAGACACTGCACGTGAAGAATAAATGTTGGTCCTTTGCTGCTTGTTGCACAGCTTTCTCAAATGCAGAAGAGCAGCTCTGGTGCATTTTGATGACCTCTGTCTTACCGGCAGGTTGAAAGCTCCACACACAGCAGAGACTAAAGGGGTTGTATGCTTCACTAAGACTGTTATTTTAACACAAAACAGCATTTCTATTCCTGAACGTAGAAGCAACAGGCAACTTCTATAAGACATGCATAACACCAGAATGGCTCTCACAAAAAATATCTTCAGAAAAAGTCACAAATACTTGGAAAGGCATTTGTTTTTTAACAAAAGGCTAGGTTATTCTCTAACTCAAGTTGTAGCTAATGTTAAACTCTAATGTAACTCAAGTAACTGAAGCATACTGTGAGTTCGTTTCAACTGAAAGTAGTGACATGCTGACAGATGTGAGAAAAAGTAAATGTCAACAAGTCTGTCTAATTTTTGTTAGTTTCTTAGTTTTAAAAGACTAGGGAATTGCTTGATATCTTAATGTATTGATTCCAAGTTCATGACATTCAAGGCTCCTGTCACTGATTCTGTTGAATTGGTAGGAAAGTGCACACTGATGCTTCAAGAAACAGAAAAAGCCCAGAAGTGACTCAGAGAACAAAACTGTGTTCTCTTGAGCTGCCTACATGTGTACGTGCTAAGAGAAGATCAGTCAGTCTCATAGATCATGTAGACTGCTTGTTTTTTTCACATGAGTTCTTCACAGCAACATTTTTCAAATGCCATGTACAGGTATTTGGGATGAGGCTTTTGGCTCAGTACATTGAGCCAAGACAGGCTCACAAGTCCACTTGCTGCTGAAGCTGCAGTATCCCAAGATCTCCTAAAAGGAGCTGGAGGAACTTTCATGGTGATGTATTTCAGTCTTATCTCTAGGTGACCACAGGCAATGGCATGATGCAACATTCAGTCTCTTCCCATTCCACCCTTTCTGCTTCGTCTAAGAGCATCTCACTGTTGACAGGCTGGCTCATTATTGACATACTGTGTGATACTTTGAGCCTCAAATTCTCCATTTAGTTCTCAAGACACAGCAGGACAGACACTGCTGTCTTAAGTGGCTTGGGCCTTATGTATGCCATTTAGTACCCTGTTCTGTCAGGAACATAACAGCTTGACCCAAAACCTGTTGAACTGCTCTGTGAAATCACTGAACCTTAGCCATGTTTAAAATCTTTAATGGTTTTTTATAAATAAGTATAGATGGCTATGTATTTGAATAGTTAGGAAATCTTAATTATTCAGTCAGGCTAGAGAAATAAAAGCGGAATGGAATGGGGAGAGTCTGTGCAGTAAATCAGGTAATTTGTCCATTCATGGTTTTAGTTTTTGGAAACAAACAAAAGAAGAATTGTAGTAGACTTGACTGTCTTTAAAGTTTTGAGGTCCTCGCACACTGACCAGATTAAAGGAAGACAAAGCATTTATTGTGGAATTTTAGTATGGTTTCCCCTACCAAACAGTAAATTTTATTCAGTGACAGAGTTGTACAGCTGAGCATTTTCCTGGTTTTATTGTGGGACTTGGCAGGGCCCATTGACAGAGCCTTAAACTAGATTCGAAGGGGCAAAGGGGAAAAAGTAGGCTCACTGAAGACAAGCCTGGAACATTTGTGGGACAGTGTGCCAGCTCCACTGCTATCTCAGGGGCTGTAAAGGACAGTGGGCCATATGATAGGGAAAACACAAGGGCTGTTGATGAGCCAGGATGCACAGTAGTGCCAGAGAATGACAGACAACACTGCCCCGACCTTGAGGAGATAAGACTAAGCAGAAGATAATATAAGAAAGAAAGATAAGAAAAGCAGAAGCACCTCGCAAGACAGGAGGATAAGAGGAGAAAAACAGAGTGCTGAAGGAAGAAACCTAAGAGAATCGCCAGCCAATTAAAAGTGTTTGAAGTGTGCGTGGACAGACTCTGGGTTTGAGTGTGGGGCCAATTAGAAGTGACCTGGGTGCATGAGCAGTATTGTCTCGTGTATAAATATAGCTTGTTGCACTTAAAGTGACTTCTGATTGCAACCATATTGGCTGTGCTGTCGAAGTCCGTCCCTGCACGCTACATTCATGCCAGCTGCAGATTATGCTGCAAGATCTGCTTTCACTAGTCAAATTTGAAATAAATTTGACACCTCTGAGAGGTTTCTCCAACATAGTTTCCCACTGCCCTTAATGTGGCCTATCTTTTATACAGAAAACAATAGAAGCAAAATTCAGTTAGATTGGATTAGGCTGCCAAATAGTCTTACCACCCTTCGGTTCCTGCAGTGAAGAGTTTTTGCAAAGGTCAGTAAATCCATAAAAACTGCCCTGTTCACTAGCCTGTGAATTCTCTTCTAGGGCAGAAACGAGACAGAAGGCCTTGGCTCCAGATACACTGCTTCTCGAACATTCTGAGTTGTATCATGGACAGTCACCCTGTGAGGGCTGATGTGCTGGTAATGCTCTCCAAGAAATGCCAGAAGGTTCTCTTGGCAACTTTTGTAATGTGCTGTGTGGTCTCCCGGTGAAGGTTATTATCCAAATGAAAATCCTAAAGTAACAGCACTGATAGTCAGCGGCCTACTCTGCAAATCTTATTTCTTATACGAAGTTTTATCCAAGCCAGAAAGCAATTCTAGCTTTAAAAATGAAGAAAAGGAATAAGGGAAATCATATATTTTAGAATATATTGCAGAAATCAATAGTAAAGCCTGCTGCTATTAATATTTATTTATTTTAAGTCTCTTAAGCCTGATAATAAAATACAGTTTAAGCAAATAGGCCTAGTCAGCTATGTCTTTAGCCTTTCTTACTAAGATTAAAGCTTATCTCAAACACATTAAAACTTTTCTATGTGGCAGCTTTCACTGCAAAGAGTAGTCAGCTATGAAAGGCCATCACTACACACACGCACACAGAGCTTCCGTGGACTTTAACAGAAGTTCAGCTTGAGGGTGGAATTGAGTAAAAAACCCCAGAGTCATATCCTCAAAGACTGCTGAGATCAATCAGAATTGAAATTGATTAACACTTGCCAGGGAGTGCTCTGCAACGCACAAGATTAGGCTCTAAATGCCTTACTGAGCCTTGTCCCACAGCATTTCATAGATAAAAACTCGCTTTGTGTTAGTGCAAGCAATGACCACAGAATAGCTAGGCTGCCCTGCTCTGCTGAGGGGTAATGTACAAAGTTTGAGACATAGTCCTGCAAAGACTAACTGCTGTCATTGTTGGACCATTTCAGTTTCCCATTGAACTGTAGTAGAGTGGCAGAGAGCATCAAGACACTGAGGTATTAAATCCTAAATATGACAAGTTTTTCTCTAAAACAATAAATAAAACCCAAATTGCCGTTTCTTGTCTGTTATTTTACCTGATTTAACACCCTTGGCTTGACCAGTATGAATTAAAAGAAATGTGTTTATGATTTTTATTTTTAGTTTCAACATGCCTATAAGGTGAATACCAAATTACATTATCATCCCTTCATTTTGGTTAGTTGCTCAAAAAAACTCTAATAAACCATCAAGATAGTTATATGTAGGAGTATATTTCATGGTCTTGTGGGCAAAGAAGTAGTATTTCTTTAGTTTCCAATTCCCATTTCATGCTCAAAAGGATTTTTTCTTCACCCATACAGTCATTATTTGGTCTTATTTAGGAACTGACTGAAAATTATCATCTACAGCTGAACTACTAAAATGGAGTTTTTCCAGGATTTGCTACATTAAAGATCCATTTATTGTAACTGAAATGGAATAACTGGTTGTGTACTACAGGTGAAGTCTACTTAGGAACCTAGGATGTACTACATAGCACATTTTATGGTGAGCTTGGTATATCTCTGTTACACTCCTGGGTGAGGTACTGTTTTTGTTTTGGTTATATTAAAGAATAGCTGTAAGGTGCTGCTGTATTAACAAGGGCCTCGACTGGTCAAACTGAACTAGAGCCAGTAGAGTGCTTCTTGATTGTGGACTTCAAACCATTAATGAAGTAAATCTGGGTCAAAAATAAGACTCAGTACATTTCTTTGTAGACTTCAGTAAAAGTAATTGAATAGCTTCTGTTCTATGTTAACATAATGATTATTTTACACTGAGGAAATACTGTCAGATGTTTGTCTGAGGGTTCTTGGGTTGTATATCCAGACTGAATGACATGACAGCAAAACTGGCATTCAGGTGCAGACACTCTGCACTTGCCTGCCACATATAATGGCTTTGGATTTGTGAGTGGTGTTGTATTTGACACTTTGGGTCATGGCCACAGGTGGCCAGACGGGAAGTGGTGAGTGTTTACCTTGAGTTTTCCAGTCCTCTCCAGTTGCAGAGTGTCTAGCAGATGGATCATGCACTCACCCATCCTGTCCTACCACAGCATCCCGTCTCCATTTACTAGATGCTGAGATGTTCTCTGCAGCACAGTTCTGCGAACTAACTGCATGCAGACACTTACCCTTCTTACTGTTAGGGTCTCCCACACCTGCAGCTCCTTTAGTTAACAACTGGAAAAATAGGATTCTATTTTGCTGAGACTGATTTAAGTATATGTAAAAAAAAATCAAACCCACAAACAGATATAGTTCAAACCCTTTTGGAATGAATATTTGTAAATTGAAAAGAATATTCAGTTATCTAGTGTTATATAGTTTCTGAAGACCAGCAGTGTGTCTGTGACTAGGTTTACAGTAAAAAACACTTTTATAACCCACAAGAATCTGAGCCTGAAATCCTGAGCACTGTGACCTGGCTGGAGCTAAGGATTCTTAACAGCTTAGAGGGAACATCTAAGTCAGTTGAAAGAAGGCTTTACATATGACCAGGGAGAAGCCAGAGCAGAGTTCCACAGCACATGGACAAGAAATGATGAAGTGGCTGGTGAGGTTCAGCCACTGCCCAGCAGTCCTGAAGCAGCAGTCCCTAGTGATGCAGAGTGCCTGGGACCCAGGTGGCCAAGAAGTTGGACGTGAACCAACAATACGCACTTGCAGCCCAAAAGGCCAATTGCATCCTGGGCTGCATCAAAAGAAGTGTGGCCCACAGATTGAGAGAGTTGATTCTGCCCCTCTACTCCACTCTGGTGAGACCTCACCTGGAGTACTGCGTCCAGCTCTGCAGCCCTCAACACAGGAAGGACATGAACCTGATGGAGCATGTCCAGAAGAGGGCCACAAAAATGATCAGAGGGCTGGAACACCTCTCCTCTGAGGACCAGCTGAGGAGGTTGGGGTTGTTCAGCCTGGAGAAGAGAAGGCTCCAGGGAGATCTTATAGCAGCCTTCCAGTACCTGAAGGTACTACAAGAAAGGTGGGGAGGGACTTTTTACAAGGACATGTAGTGATAGGACAAGGGGCAATGATTTTAAACTAGTGCAGTGTAGATTTAGATTGGACATTAGGAAGAAGTTCTTTCTTGTGAGGCTAGTGGAACACTGAAACAGGTTGTCCAGGGAGGTGATGGAGGACCCATCCCTGGAGACATTCAAGGTCAGGCTAGATGGGGCTCTGAGCAACCTGATCAAATTGAGGATGTCCCTGCTCACTGATAGGGGTTGGACTAGGAGACCGTTAGAGGTACTTTCCAATCCAAGGCATTCTATGATTCTATGATTTATCTGCCTGAGAACTCTTCTGCTGTTTATACACTTGCTGATTTTTTAATCTGATTTTGGTTCTGAGCACATAAAAATTAAAATTGAAAGCAGATTCAGATTATTGTGGCACAACTGTAGTTAAAATAAAGAAAGAAGAAAGAAGATAAGATTTGCCCATATCTTCACAATGAAACTAGAGCAAGGTAAAGTAAAGGTCAGAGACTTGGGTTAGTTCCACATATGTTTGATCCTACCCATGTGCAGGGGTTTATACCAGGTGATCTCGTAAGTTTCTTTCTATCCCTTCATTTCTATGATTCTATGATTAGCAGCATTTTCCTTTTGGGATATTTGGGTATGGGAAAGGGGTAGAAATGTGTGTATTTTTCACCAGGACATAGTGTGTACACTCAACATAATTTTCACTGAAATTCACATTTAAAACCAAAAAACTGGCTTTGCTCCAATGAGTAATTTTGCACGTACAGTGTGGCTAAGATGGAGTAGGCAAACTTGCAACTATATTAAGAGCTCCTAGTACATTATTATAGAAGGAGAGCACTGACTGGGTGATTCCCACTGACAACTATTTTTAAGGTTGAATCGATATTTTTTAATATTTTTAAAAATAAAGAGAAATAATTTCCAACTCTGCTTACTATTATCTAGACTGTGTTCCATTAACATAGTTTTAATTTATAGGTATGAAAACCTTGTGCATACATTAGTGCATCAGAAACTGATTTCCGTTGCATTGCATTGCCAGGCTCAAAGGTTGGTGATCTGCAGTGGAATGCCTAAGGTGAGACCAGTCACTAGTGGTGTGCAACGGGAGCTGACACTGGGGGCAGTACTGACTTGTGTCTTCGAAAGTGATTCAGATAACCTCAGTTACAGTTTCAAAGAGGTCTTCTTGGATCACATTTTTAGAAACAACATTTAATGTCTTTCTAGAAAGCAAGAATTCTATTTGAAAGTAAAAATGGATGTTTTGTATGCATACTTGCACAAATATAAAGTTAGAATCACAATGGTGTTTCCATAACATGGAATGATCAATGTAACAAGATAACATATCTTTCAGATACTCATTTGTTCTCTGTGGCAATTAATAATTATGAAAAGTCTTAATCTGAACATCAGAATCCAAGTGGGAAAGTAAAATTCAATAAGTGACTCAAAAACATATTACAATTTTAAACTGTCAAGTTTTGAATGTATTTCTGCAGATCCTTGAGGCCACCTCGCCATCTACTTTTGTAATCCCATCAGTTTATGAGGTGTTCTAAAACTGTTATTTTGAAATGATATTTCATATTATGGCAACATCTTAATCAGTAATGATCTTCTAGATTCCTCATTCAAGACAAAAGATTGCCAGCTGAAGCAAAGCAAGCCATGAGATTGGGACACAGGTGACTGTGAAACCAAACTGCATTCTTGAAACAACAGACTACTTTCACTTACACAATGCAGCACAGCAAAACCTGAGGAGGATTCGAGGAATGTGATGTAAGGATGTGATTTAGATTGCTTTGTGCCTCAGCTCCACTTTCGAAACATAGAAGTGCCTGTTTTTTTAAAAAAATGGTTTTCTACTTTATTACATTTCAGGCTACATGAGATTAAAATTATTCTCTTCCTGATCCACTTGCCAAAATGCCTGGTAACCTTCAGTTCTTGGATAATCATCTCAGAGCATTATGCCAATGGCAACCATACAGGTATGTCCAAGAGGATGACTGTGTTGTGTCTGCAAGCATAGGCATTTCAATTATCAGAATCATACTCTGTGATTCTTTTCCAAGAGCAGCAGAATCTAGTCGGTTTCTGTGTCCAAGAGTGAAGGAGTATTTGACTATCAGGGGAAAAAAGCTTATTTTACAAAATATTTAAAGAATGGCCTTTGTTTCTGTGTGCTTGAAAGGCTCTGTTATCTGGCTTACTTTCATGGGTAGCTTCCAACTTTGGGTAAAGGATGATACTCAGAATTTCTGTGAAAAGGACAAGCCCCTGCATCAAGTTTTATACCAAAGACAGAAAAGTGTCATAGATCTTCAAATGCAGACTTCCTGAGTGCCATGCCACCACTTCTCTTCTTTCACGCAGTCAGAGTTAGGAAATCATAGAGAAGACGAGAATTTTGGTGATGCTTATGGGGCACAGGGAAGCATGGATCAATGGCAGGGATTAAAGTCTCCTTAGTCTTTCCAGGTCATTGATCCATTTATGACTTGGTTTTGGGTTCTGTTTGTTTTAGTTGGGCTTTTTTTTGTGTTGGGGTTTTGTGGTGTTTTTTTGTTTGTTTGTTTGCTTTGGTGTGTGTGTGTGGTTTTTTGTTTGTTTGGTTTTTTTTCCTTCACAAAGACATGTTTATTACACTCTACACTTATTCAAGTGGGGATTAGTTAATGTCATAAACCCATGAGAAGACTACTCAGGAGTAATTTAAAATAGCTGAGCATTCCACTTATGGCTACTGAGGTTAATAAAACTACTTATTTATTTAGAATTTATTTAGAATTTAGAACTCAGTGTGTGTTTGCAAGACGAGGCTTTAATTTTAATGTTCTCACTGAAGTCAGTTGGATTTCACCTGAGACATCAATGTAAGAATTAAAACTAAGAGTTTGTGTGGGTCTATTTTTGGCAAGTTCTGCGAGTACTTTCACTTCTTTTCACATAGGCAATTCTAGTAATATGAAAGGGATGAGCAGTATGAGGGAAGACTAATGCCATGAATGAACTCACTGTTGAAAATATGTTCAGTGATACTATTTGTTCTTACTGCTTAAGGTCATTTAGCATTTTCTGTCTTTTGTCTGTTTTGGGGTTTTTTTTGTCATTTCCATCTTATATTTTTTTACTGCCAGTTTCATTCTTCAGGGATCTTTTAGATCTGTGTTTCAGATGGCTTATGTTTTCTTTACTTGGTGGAGTTAAATTTCCTTTGGTTTTGTTTGAGATTGCATTCTGGAATCCTTGAGATTTTAATTTTGTTATTAATGCAATCACTTCTATTGAAACTATTTTCAATGTTTGCAGTAATATCAATTACAGGAGTTTAAACACTTCTTTGATGAAAAACTTCTCATCTTTTGTTTGCCTTACAAAGTGTCTGTGAAACTCACTCCCACAGAAGAGAGACTTTTAGAACAAGTAAATTTTGACCGCTCTGCCTCAAGAAAATTGTTTTTGATCCAAGTATTCCCCCAAAAGACTTGCAGGCTTCCTGGCATCCATTGTTGCAGGAAGTGGTGCCTTTTTTTACCCAAGTCTTTCAAGGATTTGCTTGAGCTGGGGCTGCAAGTGTGGGACACTGATGAATGATGCAAGGGGAAACTATTGCTCTCTCCTGGTAAGTGTGTGTGTGTGTGTGTGTGTGTAGTATATATGTCTTATAGACATGTGTATTTGTGTGTATTTGCAATCTGAAGCATATAAAATTTAGTTTTGGTAGGTTTAAAATATGCTGTATGGGGAACAGATAAATGAGGAATGGATAAAAACCAGGCAGCAGAGCACTGGAAGGTGGAAATTGCAGTAGATAAGGACACCATGCTTTTTGCATTTGTATCTTTTGAAAAGCTGGGGTGTTCTATCTGAATCTGTAAATATATGGAAAAGCATCTGGAATTAATGTCATATTGTGATGGAAAGTATTCTGATAGGAAATTCATTGTGCATTGAGCGGTGCCTACCATTAGGAGTGTAAACAGAGTGCATCTGCTAAAATCTATTGAATTCAGAGGACCACACAGAGCGTCTATGGAAGGGCTTCTGCAATCTGCATGGCAGGTCGAAATATACAGGCTGCAGCTCAGCTGGTCCCCCTGCAGCAGCTGGCAATGTATTTCCACCCATCTTAATTCTGCTTTGCTCCCCTCTGTGCCTTCATAAAAGTTACCTCCAGCTTCCTCTCAGTGCTGTGATTAAACATCCATATGTTGAGCATCTTGCTTTACATCTTTCTCATGTCTAAAAGTAGTTATTTCTCATTCATATGATTTCTATTTAGATTTCTGAAATATGCCTATCTATCCAGGCCACACTTTCTGCAAATACATATGTAATTAATGCCTCAAACTGTGCAATGTTCTTTCAAATTCTGAGTTTGTCAAAGCATTTCTTATTGTTGAGCTATCTGTAAATTTCAGTCTCTCTGCTCTCCCATACTATCTTTCTTTACATGTTGTTTTTTTTTTTACCTATTTCTTAATTTTTTTCCACTTTTTTCAGAGCCAAGTTTTGTCCTCACTGAGTTTAACTGCTTGGCCCTCTTCATGCCTTGTTTTGTCATCCTTGGTCAAATCATTTAACCTCTTTTTGTTTCAATTCCCTATCCCTAAAGCCAGGCTAAAACTCCCTTCTGAGTCATAAGTTCATTAAAGATCAGGACAACTAAGACCCTATGGTTCTATGAGTACTTGTCACTGATAAAAAATTCTGCTTTTCCTTATGATTTTCTCACCAAGGTAATGCTAAGCCATTCCAGCTTCTTACTCACTTTCATGTAGTCCTGGGAATACGGAAGGTTTGGCTGGCTCGTGGTTCTTGCAGTAGAAACTGTGAAGGTAACGCACTCAGCCTTTCTGATACTCCTGTAACCAAGCTATAGCATGAGACAAGTAGTCTATTACCAACACATACTGGTCATCTTATGCATAAACTCCTATCTTGGATAACAATCAACTTGCTTAACTAAAACAGTGACCAGTACGAGATCATTATGCAGAGTGAGGACAATCATATAATTACTCTTTGGCTGATTTGCAGCAGATGGATCTCCTGTCAGGCTAAGAAAATGGATTTCGGTGAAGTTACTCCTTAAGAGCTCCCTTGCATGTGTGATCAGACCCTGTTCTGGCTATGTCTGAGGAAATGCAGAACAGGTTCTCTGAACTTGGTCGTTACACAGACTTAAACTGAGTACAGAATTTCACTGTGTTTCTTTCTTTAACATGAGTATTTCCTCTAGGGGCTATGCCATTGTGAGGAAATAAAAAATTAAATACTTCCTTGTAGGTCTCTCAACAAGACTTTCCACTCTGAACAGATTTCCTTATGTGTCCCTAGAGGACTTTATATATATATGTATATATATATATTTTTTTAATTTTTTTTTTTTACTTTCTATACTGTAGTATTGTGCATAGCCAAGATTCTCTTTTTGCATTAATCTTTTGTCATTACTACTTCCGTCTGAAGTGGCTGGTGGCAATTTATGAATTATTTTATATTGTTTTGTAAAACATGCAGCCCTTGCTCTTAAAGGTCTTTTCCACTGACTAGGGGTTTAATAAGTTACCAGCAAAAGTGTTTATTTTCATTTCAATTTGTGATTAGAAATGGATAAGTCACTAAAACCTCAAAACAGATGCGCACTTGGCCCAGGCTGCTTGGCATTTGTTCAGCCTATGTAGCTAGCAAAAAAAAAAAAAAAAAAAGCCAATTCAGAGAGACTATGTTGCTGCTAGTTCCTGGCAGACAGAGTGGCATTACAAAGCAACACATATCCATCATATGTGTAAGATCACCTGTAGGGTCATTTTAAGTTTGGGCTCTAGTTCAGACCAGTATCTTAACATTGTAATCAAAGTATCTGGCTTGGATCTGGAATGGGCTATGTTTTTATATATTGTCTGCATAAGGAAATTAAAAGATCTGAAACAGATTGAAATTCGGACTAATGATACATTTAAAAGGCACTGTGGTTTCCTTTACAGCCAGTAATATCAGCTATTTAAGCTAGTTGCCTTTTTGAAACATTGGAAAACAAGACCAGGTAGATATCAGTTCATATATTTGGGTCACAAATTTGAACTTCAAATGGAAATTTAAAACAGCTGTGTTTGAAACACTGAAGAGAATTCAATGTGTCCGAGTGAGCTGGGAAACAGTCTCTGTTTTGGTGACATAAGACATATCCACCTTGTGTAAGAAATTAACACAGAAAGACAGCAATTCCTTTCAGCTGTGTGTGGAATCAGCAACAGTATAGCTATGAACTATGGCTCTTGCTGGGTCAGGTGCATGATACATCTATGCTGCTTCCAGACTAAGCTGCATGTTGAGCAGAAATGTTGGCTCATGTTCCATCTAACTTAGGCATATAGGATCTGTGCGTCACACTTCACAGCATGACATCGGTATGTCTGTAGGTGTCTGAACATAGGGACCAGTGCATACTGTGAAGTCTACAGCTGCATCAGTTATTTCAGCAGACATAAATTGTGCAGGTGTTTTTAGCATTGCAGTAGCTGATTACATGAACCTTTAGGCAGTTAAATATCTTTAAGAACATGACCCAAATGTCTCTTATTTTCCAGCAGCTGGATAATTATTCTGTGGTAAACCCTGTTTTAGAAGTACTGCATAGTACTACTAGAAAATTGCCTTCACCTTTATAACTGTAGTTCTTTGAGACAGGGTCTTTGCACTTTCATATGAATATAATTGCATTCATCTGCATTAATGTGATTGTGAAGGTTTAGAGGCTGGGATGGCAACTAGATGAATGACAAATGCTCTCTCTTAACACCTCTCACTTCACAAAGGGGAAGAGAAAGGGAATAAGGGGAAGAGACTTGTGGACTGGAAAACAAAGCTAGGACAGCTTCAGTGAAAATAATAATAATAATAAAATGGAATATATACAAATATATACAAAGCCAATATTGAACCCAACTCCACTAATGGCAGGCATAACACTGTCACCACGGAGCCTGTGGAGCAGCCACAGGGGAAGGTCCTGGACTGGACTCAGAGGACAATGGGGACTGGATTCTGAAATTGGATTCAGGAACACACGCATCAGGATTGAAGGCAGCATGGACAGAGTCCTCCTCAGATGACACTCACTGAAGAACTTGTCCCTTGTCATTCCTCAGGTTTATAATGAATATAACATATATGGGATGGCAGTCAAGACCTTTGAGGAGCTGTTGACAAACGTAGAGATGCTAGCTATTGTGCATAAAACTAACACTATCCCAGCCAAAACCAGTACATTTACTTTCGAGCTCACGAGACGCATTGAAGGCAGGAGCTCATATATAATAGTATTTCAAGCTGCAATCATTCCAATATATATTTCCATAATAAAATAACACTTGTACCTGAATATTTCAGGGCAGCATTCTGTAGTCCTCAAGTCTTCAAGTTGTGGGTACATAGAGTAAAAAAAAGACTCTTAGGGCTGAAGCTGCAGTCACCGAGTATGAAAATAATTTCACAGGCCTGTTTCAGTAACAAATCTGTATCACAGAGTATTTTTCAGCCTTCTGCATAATTGCTACCATGTTTGACATTCAAAATACCTATGAAACTACATATGTTTGAGCTCAAATACCCACCAAGATACATATTTAGCTGCCTATGCTTTAAAGTCATATAATCTTTATGGACTAAACTGAAGCTTGACTAATACTCATTTAAGTATATTTGCCTAATTTTTGCTTAGAAAGCAGAAATATGCATTGTAATTGTCATAAAACTTTTGTGTCTGCCACACTAAGAATGGAGTTGTAATACCATTTTGATAGCTGAAAAGTGCATCTTTCATCACTTCACTGTGAATTTTGTGCTCACATTGGCAGTGTAACATGAAGTTGGAATGTGGGTGATGGGGTGGAAGAAAAGAATGAAGGGTGGTTTAGTAATGATTTAAATAATCATGCCCACCTACTACTGTAAAATTACCAGTGCTTTAATTGTATTGTTGGAGTAAGAATCAAACAGTATTTCCAGGAGTTGCATTACTTGATAATGGAAGGTCACATACGGTTTGAAATATGTGTCAGTAATGAAAGGCAAAATACCTATAGTGTATATATTGCTTTTAGTATTGAATATGTGTTACACACTCAACTCCGCACTAACATGGAAGAGTGCATTGTGATTAAGCACCAAAAAGCGAGTAACTTCTGAATAGCAAAACCTCTCACTCACTCAAACATGCTTCTGAGTCTGATTTCCAATGAAACCAAAGGGATCTTCCATGGAAGAACCAAGAAAGGAGAAGGAAAACTCTTCCAGCAAAGGGTGCTGCTGGCTTGCTAGCTAGCCCAGTGTAATACGTGACCTACTAGATCTGCACATTTTAAAACATGGATATTCATGTACTTGAGGGGTTGATGTTAATAAATTTCAGGCCACGTTGGAACTTCCGGAATTCTTACAAATTGTATTCATCCTTTTGAGTTGTTAATGCTGACTTTAGTAATTAAGGCTTACAACATCTCTAAGAAAAATAAGATACAGCTCAGTTGTTTGGAAGCAATTGTTAAATTATGCTAGAATTTCGATAACGTGCTCTTCTCATTCCAAAGTGGGAAGAGAGGCGAGAGGAACGGGGGAGAGTTGACACTTCTGGAGAGGTCGAATGAGGACATTGGCACAAGGACTCCGTGCGCCATCTCTTGGTGGAATTTGGAACGCCCGGCTGGGCTGTTGGTTCGCGTGTACGTGTACTGCTCTTGAAAAGCATTGCTTCGCTGATTGTCGACTCAAAGAGTTGAAATTGTCCTAAGAAAAAATATCAAAAATATAATTATCGAACACACAAAGAGATTTTTCAGTGTGGCAAAAGTTACTATAGAAAATTTTGGACAATTTCACGGCTGCCGTAAAATACTCATCTCACAAGCGTTAAGTACAGTGATTTAGGTATTTATTTGCGGTACATCATTTCCAGCTCCTCGCTGCCATGTACCTGTGGCATGTTGCCTGAGCATGTGACCTCATACAGTACGGAAGCAATATGGAAACTGTTGAGGTAGCAAATATTGTTTTAAAAGAGTATCAGCCTGTTCATGTAGAAATAACAATCAGTACTACGACGAGGTGTGAAATAATCCAGAGCGTCATCTCCTGCCTGCTGCCCATCATCACCTGTCATATATCTGCATTTAGGGCACTCCGAAAGTTGGTGTCTGCCTCTCTTTGGTTTTGCCAGAGGATTTACCGGGGGGGTACCTCTGGCACAGCAAGTCCTTCTACGCAGTTCTAGGCGGAGGTCTCTCAGCGGCCGACGGCGGCAGGTCCCAGCCGCGGCAGGCGGCGGGCGGGCGGTCTCACCGCGTTGCTGCTGCCCAGCTGTGCGGGGTTCCTCGCTCACCCTTGGTAACGAGGGACTCGAACCGCCGCGATCCCCGCTGCCGGCTGGGGGTCCCGCTGGACGGCGAGCGAACGACTTTGCGGGGGTGGCCGTTGTCGAGGGGAGGGGAAGGGAGGGGAGGGCAGCACCCCCGCTGCGCGCCGGCCGCTCGCACTCCCCGCTCTCAGCGTCGGCTGAGGAAACCGCTACCCCGCTGCTCTTCTCTTCTTACCCAGCGCCCCGTCCCGCTTCGATACGGCGCCGTCGCCCCCCGCCCCGGGTGTGGCGCTGCCGGCGGCACGGTCCGTCACCGCCCGCCCAGCCCTGGACCCCTCCCCAGTGTCCGTGTGTCCTGCCCGCCGTCCTTCACCCCGCCCGCCCCCCAGCCTGTTACTTTAAGGGCCGGCGGGGCGGGGCGGGGCGGGGCGGCGCGGGGGGGCTCGCTGCCGCGCCGCCGCGCGCCATTGGCTGCCCAGGCCGCCTCGGTGTCCGCCTCCCGCTACGGTGTCTGTGTCTCGGTGTCAGCCCGGCGCGCCAGGCGCATGCGCGGCGGCCGCTGCTCACAGCCGGCGGGGCGGCCGCGGGCTCGGTGTGGTGCGAGGGAGGGCAGGAGGCGGAGGCAGAGGCAGAGGCAGGCAGCGGGAGCGAGAGCAGCGAGGCGGAGGATGTCCGCCGGCCGAACCGCCGCTCCTCTGCGCGCTCGCCGTCGCCTCCGCGTCTTCATGAATTAGCACTGTGGGGTGGGGGCGGGGGGGCAGGAGCGAGCTCCCCAGCGCAGCCGGCGCCCCAGGCATGGCCAGCTCGGTGAGTACCGCGGACCCGCTGCCTCCGCCCTGCGCCGCCGTGTGCTCGCCTCCGGGACGCGGTTGGCGTGACGGAGAATTGTCCTTTCGCATGCGGCTTTCCCTGCCTCCGGCAGCGGCACGGGAGGCGCACGCACCCGGAGGGATGCGGCGGATGTCGCCTCAGCCATGTTTCTGTCGCCGCACCGGGCGCACCGAGCGTGGAGGCGCCGGGAGGAGGAACAGCGTGTCCCTGACAGCGGCCCCCGGCTGCCCGCTCCCGGGGGACGGCACCGCGGGCCGCCGGCCGCGCCTCCCCCTGTCCTCCCGGTGGCAGCGAGAGCTCTTCTACGCCCTCGCCCGTGGGGCTGATTTTTTTGTTGCAGGGTTGCGGTGGTGCCTTTTCTGTTTTTGTTCCTTTCGCCGGGCTCACGGTGCCGTTGTGGCCGTGTGTCTCCCCTCCGCTTGCGGTGGGGCAGGTTCCCCCTGTGCCACCCGCCCAGCTCCGCTTCCTCGGCCGCTCACCGGCCGCTTTCTGCCTCTCCCCTGGCAGTGCGCCGTCCAGGTGAAGCTGGAGCTGGGGCACCGGGCCCAGGTCAGGAAGAAACCCACCGTGGAGGGCTTCACCCACGACTGGATGGTGTTCGTCAGAGGGCCCGAGCACAGCAACATTCAGCACTTTGTGGAGAAAGTCGTCTTTCACCTGCACGAGAGCTTCCCCAGGCCGAAAAGAGGTAGGTAGGGCCCGCCGCGGGCCACGCCGACGGGACCGGCTTCCTGCCCCCGGCGCCGGGCGGCCGGTAGCGGGGTCTGCCCCAAGACGAACGCTTCCCGTCCGGCTCGGAGCTGGCGCAGCTGACGGGTCCGTGCCTGTCTCCGTGGAGAACAAAAGCGGTCGCTAGTGCGGTGGTGGGCTGCCGGTGGCCCTTCTCCCGCCGCCCGTGGGGCTACCCGGGGTCGGGGGGGGTCTCCTTGCCGACCCTTCCGCCTCTCGCACTCGCTGCCGCGGGGACCTCCACCGACTGCTGCCCGCGGTGCCGACTCCGGGGCTGGCGGCGGGTCTGGGTCCCCGCTCCTTCTGGCCCCGTATTTGTTTTGTGACACGGGGCCGGCTTGTGTCTGCACCGGAGGTTTTTTGCCCACGTGTTGCTTTCTTCTGGCTAGCATTGCTTTCTTTCGATGTACGAAATGCGTGGCTGCGACAGGAATACCTGAAGTGTTGCTTCTGTTCCGATTTTTGTTTTTTCGTTTGGACTCCCCCAACACTTTGCTTTAGTTCTCTGGTTCATTGTCACCTTTCCGAAGTACATGAAAACTTCTTGAAATCTGTTTGTGTTTGGCGTGTATGTAGTGCCTCTGGACCCAGGTAAGTTTTGTCTAGGAGAGGTATAAAAAGTCTTTTGTTTTCAGATCTGATTCCTGAGCATTTACTCTGCTGATTATTGTGGTTGTGTTCATAGAGGTAACAGTACCAGTAGAAGAAGTGAGCGGGTTTATTTATCTATGCACACACAATGGTTAGTACTTACCTTTCATTTGATCTGTAATCTTTATCGACATCTAGAACTCCTGCAGTTCCTTAGGACAACATCATCATAAATCCTGTCATCGTAGAGCTAGGTGGGGGAAAATGGAATGTTCAGGGAGAAAAAGACAGGAAATTTTCAAGTGTTGAGATAAACAACCTTCCGTTGTGGTATGGTGAAAAGATGTATTTTGGTTCAGTGTTTCTCAGCTTGAAGATACCAAAGTGTGACTCTTTTGTATCAATTGTTGTTTTTCTTCTATAATATTTTCCTTCCCTTAATCAGTGGAGTGTAAGAACTGCAGTATTTCTTCTGTTGAGATTATCTTCTGAAGTATAAGCTATTAATTCCCTTTTATTATCACAGAGTCAAATTTTTCTATCTATTGTAAACCAGCGCAGTACCACACAAACAGTTTTCAGTGGATTGTATGTAATACTGCAGCATTTCTGATGAATTAAATTGCACTGTAGAACTTTCCTCCTGTTTTCTTCTGTAAAGAAAAACATGATTTTAGGTCAGTCTACATAGTTTGGCAGAGAAACTCGCGTGAACAGGTCTGAGTAGTCTCAATAGGTGAGAAAGTGTTATGTGTATTCAGGGAATTAGATGATATATTGAAATCAGTGTTAGAAAGTAGATTCAATACTTTGAAGCTCTGTCTGCATTGGGGGTGTTTGTGATGCTCTCTGCTCTTATTTACTGTGCTTTATTTATTAATTTATTTGTTGTCTAGCCTCAGGGAACATGGCTCTGCAGCCCAGACTTGGGAGTAGGCTGCAAGGTGTGAAGCGGAACTTGCTAATAAGAATGTATTTTAGGACTTTAGTCAGGGAAAGATGTAGGGTTTGCTGCTGGGAGTGCTTTGTGTTTCCAGCTGCTGAGTTTAGTTATGCAGTCATTTAAGCTATTGTTTTAAGTTGTTTATTTTGGGCTTTTATTTGTACGCATCATTTTCATGATGTGGCAACTGCTGGGAAAGATGCCAGTTTATATAGCCCAGGAGGGGACTTGTCATACTGTGATTGCACATGACTTGGACTGTAGGAGAACATTGCAGCTGCTCCCATCCAGCAGAGCATAAGATTAGATGGTGAGCAGCTCCATTCACTTATGCTCTTTGCTTAGCCTTCTAAATCTACAGCAATAAGCGAAAAGAAAGATGATGAAGAAACTTCAGGCCCTTGAAATCACAGTGGGAAAGATGAGCGTTGTGCTGCTCAGAGTTATCCATATATGAATTACCTAGCATGTTTTCTGCTAGGTAATTTCTGCGTTTATAAGAGTGGTGGTGATGTGTGCCTTGTAAATTGGAGCATTTTGTTTGTCTTTCTAATTTATAAGTACAGTTAATTTTTTTGACAAAAGTATTTTAGGTTTGCATGGCTCTGTGAATCAGTGCTGTTAGTTTTATTTGACCTCAGGTGGCATGTGAAGTGTTGTGTGTTTAATGGGAATGATATGCTTGCTTGTAGTGTTGTTCAGACTATCCGTTTTCCATCATCTCCTCTGAAGCGATATACTTTATTATTTTAGTATAAGATAGCTTACCCCTTGGAGATTCTTGGTAGGTTCTAAGACTAATCCTGAGCTATGGATTTAGCAAGCTGAATTAAGTGTACAACATTAATCAAAAGTAAGTACTAGTATACTGACTAGCCATAATAACACTTAGTTCTCTGGTAAGTGGTCTTTTTATCTCTGGATTCTTGCTGTGAATGGCTGTGCTAACATGTACACTTGCTAGGAAATGTTTTAATTCGTTGTCTATATGTAGAGCTCATGGATCAATTTGAAAATAATGGATAAATAGGTTTTCATAGGTGTTACTAGCTCATAATATGTTTCTGTTGCTATGTTTTTATTAGGGGCAGAGTCAGTACAAACATCAAGGGGCACAATGGAGATGAATTATTTTCAGTGCATTTGTTTGCCATGTTTATGAGAATAGATAGAAAAACTGTCAGTTTTCTGTTTGCAATTCTGGCTTTGCTTATCTGTTCTGGTTATACTGGGGATTTTGGAAATGCTAGCAGTTGGCGGTGGTATGTCTGCAAAGGTGTGTCCAAGTGTTTGTTCTACTAACAGTTGCTGCAGAGCAAGCAGGGTCCTGTACCCTGAAGTTCTGTCAGTTTTAAGGTGGAAATGCAGCTAAGAATAGCGTTCAGTTGTTACGAGTGCAGAGCAGATTAGTTCGCGTGTGTGAAGATAGGATGGGAAGGTGATGGTGACTAACAGGGAACAGAGTATAGATAAGCTAGAGTGACCTAATAAAATAGCTTCGCTCATCTTCATTGTGTCTCACCTTAAAAACTTGAGCTTGGCAGCAATTTTATTGTTTTCTGTTTGCCTTGTGGTGACTGAGTGCTTCAGTTTATCTTTGCAAGGTGGAGCACTTGCAGTGACTGGTTCCCTGTATGTCCTTCCATGTAATGGCCTGCTTCTGCCATCTGACTTGGATGAATAGTTTAATGCTGGGTGGTTAAAGGACTTCTTGTCACATTAAAGAAACTAGTCTTATGCCCAGACTAGGTTTTAAGTAGAGCTTGCAAGACAAAAGCTCTCTAAAACAGTCACGCAATCACAAATACCTCCATTTTCAAATCTTGTCTGTTTTGTGATGCTGATGTAAATTGTTTAAGAGAAGACATGCAGACTTTCCAAGATTCTGGCTTTATTTTAAAGCATGTTTGCTTGTCTTTTCTTACTTACATGAAGAAAATAGACCTGTGTGTGGAAGTGCAGTATTTTAAAGCCTGTCTGTGGAACAAGATTTGTCACCAGGTTATTGGTTAGTTTTGATCTGTTGCTTTTCTCTGGTAACGTGTCTTATTTCTTTGGATGCTAAACGATGTAGAAGTATTTTCGTCTTACCTAATGAATGCTGGTGCTCTGCAACAGAAGTCTGACTTGCTATTTGTCTTACAATATTTCAGTCATAAGGAGACACATCTCTTGTGTTTCAATGATTCATTTTAAGTACATGTCAAAAACTACATTGGAACGAGTGTAATCCAAGTGGTTAAGTTTCTGTTAATCAGTGGTGCATTTTGACAAACCTGATTTTACTTTTAAAAATGGGGGTGGGCTACTATTTCTGTGCTGATAATTTAGTTAGTATGAAAATGGTGGTTTGGACACCAGAATGTTGTAACTTAAAAGTGGGAAGTGTTGCATTCCTGCGTGGAGCTGAGGGCAACAAAGCTTATCATAGCTCGAGAAGTTTTACAATGATAGGGCAGAGTGGTGGAAATGGAGCTGCTTTGTGTTCTGCTATAGGATGAACTGGACTGTAACGTTCTTCTACAAAGCCCATAGTTCCAGTATTGATTATTTTTGTTAAGGCTGTCCATTACTGCAGAATGACACTTTAGTGGACCATAGCATTTTGAAAGAGGCATAGCTTCTACAGAAGATGCCTATGGTTTCTTCCTATTAAACACATTATTTCCCTTCTCCTGCAAATACTTTTCCAGTTTTGTTCCTGCAATTCACCTAGGATATCCTCTTCTAAATCCATTGTGTTGTAGGACTCCAATAAACTGGAGTAAACTCTAAAAGATGCAGTCCCTGTTATCACTGGCATTTTTTTATTTATTGTTTTTGGTTTTTAAGGTAACTAGTCTCAGGGACAACAGTATTTTTGTCCCCAGCAAGCTAAGAATCTTTTGTCACAGGAAACGTGGCATGAAGGGCAGTGCTGGGGTGTGGGGTGTGCCCTTCCTTGTGAAAGGGACTGCTCTGTGAGACCACACAAACCCACCAGCTGACTTTGGTCCTGACACATCACAGTGCGTGGTGACATGAATTGTGTGAGCAGCATCCAGTGCTGTCTCTTCCACCCTCGGTGCACAGCAATGTAGTTGCAGAGTGCAAAATGCATTAAGAACATCCTTCAGTTTCCTTGTAAGCTCTTCTTGGAAAGACATTTGTAGGTAAAATTCTGTGTACTATATTAGGGTATAATTGGGATGTATTTATAAATTGAAAACTTCTTTCTGTTTTAAAAACAAAGAAAAAAATCTCATGGCTTTTTTGTGCCCTATACACTACCTTGAAACGAAAAAATGCCAATCAGACTCTGCATCTGTGCATTTAGATTCATTGTACAAAAACTGAACTAAGTTGACTGTATCAGTTGCTCAACCTGTGATGGACAGATTGGTGCCATTTCAAGATAGAGATGTTCTGGTCTATAGCTTTAAAAGGAATCTTTACATTTTGACAAATTTTTTTTATAGTGACAGCTTAATTGTCTTGTGAAAGCACATCTTACACTATATTTAAAATAGTCTCTAGTGATCTATATTTTGGCCATAAAAATGCTTCACAAAGCTCCCTAAAAGTATTTATTGATAATATACATAATATACTGGCCAAGAAAATCAATGACATGTCTTAGAATGAACTTTGATTAGGTAAAATGATCCTGTTCTCCCCTGGTCGCTTTGTGATGTATTTATTTGCGCTTTATTTATTTATTTGCGATTTATTTATTTTAGGAGGCACATTGGTGTTGACCACAATACAAATACTACTGCTTGTATTAGCTTCCATGTTCTCTTGTAAAATTTTGCAGAAACTTATTAAAGTGTTGCCTCATTTACTGTTCTTCTTCAAGTTTTGTTTTTTTATGTTGTTGAGTTTAAAATAAACCAACAAATCAAAACCAAACACAAACCCAAAACACCCCCCGCCCCAACCCTCAAAACCAACCAACGAAAACGAAAAACCCCACACCAAATTCCCAAACCAACAACAAAAGAAAAAAAACACTCCAAAACCACCGCCAAAACCCCTCTAGTTTCTTCCTGCCCCGTTTTACATCAGGGGAAGACTTAACTTTCTGTCAATTTCAGTAAATCTAGTGACATAAGGATAGGGACACATAAGCAGATTCTCACCATGTGACTTGAGTTTTCCCTTTGTACCAGTTAGTGCAGGCATATAATAAAGATCAATAAACATGTAGGCACTTTTCTGCTTGTATATTTTAGACAGGATATTTAGCTACACTTGTAAGAACTTAGGTTAATTGTACATTTGGTTGGTTTGGTTTTGGTTTTTTTGCAAGCTTTGCCTAAACCTAAGGGTATAGTTATGATAGGTGTGTGGGAATTTCTCTTTCCATCAGTCTTAACAGATACATGTTTGATACTGCACCTTTTAGGGCAGGTGTTGCTGGTTTTTAAAAAAGACTTCATGTCCTTGGGGAGATTGCTTGGGGGCTCAGGAGCACAGGTGGTGTTCTCCTCAATCCCTCTAGTGGCAGGGAGAGATGCTAAAGGAAAAAGAAAAACCCATGAGATTTACACAGGGCTTTAGGGTTGGTGCCACTGATGCAACTGTGATTTCTTTAACCACGGGGAGGTTTTCATGGCACCAGGTCTGCTGTAGACAGTTGAGGTTCATCTGTCCAACAAAGGGAAAATAATCATTGCAAGTGAATTGGTGGGGCTCACTGACAAGGCTTTAAACTAGTTGTGAAGGGGGATGGGGTTGTTTCTTACCTTGCTACTGAGAACCCTGAGTGTAATAACCCAACACTGGTGGGGCAGCATATAGGTGTCTTGGATGGGCAGAGGGTCCACCGCTCCTCAAAGTTGAAAACTATGTACTTCACTCCCTCCCTGAAATGTTTATATACAAATGCATGCAGCTGGAGGCTGTTGTGCAGCAGCAAAATTATGACATAGCTGCCATTACGGAAACCTGATGGGATGTCTCTCACGAATGGAGTGCTGGGATCATGGGCTACCAACTTTTCAGAAGGGATAGATGAGGAAGAATCATAGAGTTGTCAGGGTTGGAAGGGACCTTAAAGATCATCTAGTTCCAACCCCCCTGCCATGGGCAGAAACACCTCCCACTAGAGCAGGTTGCTCAGAGCCTCATACAGCCTGCTATTAAAAGCTTCCAAGGATGGGGCTTCCACCACCTTTCTGGGCAACCTGTTCCAGTGTCTCACCACCCTCATGGTGAAGAAATTCTTCCTAATGTCTAACCTGAATTGACCTATCTCTAGTTTTAATTCATTCCCTCCAGTCCTATCACTGCCCTCCCCAGCTTTCTTGTAGCCCCTTCAGATACTGGAAGGCCACAATAAGGTCTCCCCAGAGCCTTCTCTTTTCCAGACTGAACAACCCCAACTCTCTCAGTCTGTCCTCGTAGGAGAGGTGCTCCAGCCCTCTGATCATCCTCGTGGCCCTTCTCTGGACACATTCCAGCACGTCCATATCCTTCTTGTAATAGGGGCTCCAGAACTGGACGCAGTACTCCAGGTGAGGTCTCACAAGAGCGGAGCAGAGGGGGAGAATCACCTCCCTCAACCTGCTGGCCACACTTCTCTTGATGCAGCCCAGGACATGATTGGCCCTCTGGGCTGTGAGAGCACACTGATGGCTCATGCTGAACTTCTCATCCACCAGTACTCCCAAGTCCTTTTCTTCAGGCCTGCTCTCAAGCCAGTCACTGCCCAGCCTATATTGGTGCTTGGGATTGCTCCGACCCATATGGAGGACCTTGCATTTGGCCTTGTTGAACTTCATGAGGTTGGCATGGGCCCACCTCTCCAGCCTGTCAAGGTCCCTCTGGATGGCATCCCTTCCCTCCAGCGTGTCAGCCGCCGCACACAGCTTGGTGTCATCAGCAAACTTGCTGAGGGTGCACTCAATGCCACTGTCCGTGTCGCTGACAAAGATGTTAAACAAGACTGGTCCCAGTACTGATCCTTGAGGGACTCAACTTGTCACTGGTCTCCACTTGGATACCAACCCATTGACAACCACTCTTTGGGAGCGGTCACCAAGCCAGTTATTTATCCACTGAATTGTCCATCCATCAAATCCATATTTTACCAGCCTGGAGACCAGAATGTCATGTGTGACAGTGTCAAAGGCTTTGCTCAGGTCCAGGTAAATGACGTTGGTTGCTCTTCCCCATTCTGTTGATGTTGTGACCTTCTCATAGAAGGCCACCAGGTTAGTCAGGCATGATTTGCCCTTGGTGAAGCCATGTTGGTTGTAGCCAATCACTTCATCATTATTCATCTGCCTCAGTAGTGCCTCCAGGAGCATCTGCTCCATGACCTTACCAGGCACAGAAGTGAGACTGACTGGCCTGTAGTTGGAGTGGCCCTCTATATTAGGGAGGCAAATGAATGTGGGTGGTGATAGCATTGAGTCTCAGTGAGTAAGAAACAGAGGGAAGGCCAACAGGGCTGATATTGTGGTAGGATCACCCAATCAGAATAAAGACACAGAAAAAATATTTTATGAGCAGTTAGGAGAGATTTCAAGATTGCTATCCCTCGTTCTCAGGGAGGGCTTCAACCTCCAGGATGTCTGTTGGAAGTACAATACAGCAGAGGGAGAACAGTCCAGGAGGTTCCTGGAGTGTGTGGGAGATAACTTCTTGATGTAGTTGTTAAGGGAGCCAACCAGGGAAGATGCTTTCCTTGACCTACAGCTTGTGAACAGAGAAGGACTTGTTGGAGAAGTCACTGTTAGAGGTCAACTGGGGAATAGCGATCATGATAAGTTTTCAGTTTTTGGGGAAGTTAGGAGGGGTGTTGGTGTAACCTCCACGTTGGAGGCTGGTTGAGCAGGGAGCTTTTGCAGGAACGCAGGGGAAAAAAAAAAAAAAGTGTATCAACTTTGGAAAAAGGGTCAAGTGACTCATGAAGCATTTAAGGATATTGTAAGGTCATGTAGGAAGAGAATTAGAGATGCAAAAGCTTAGTTAGAACTTAATCTGTCCATCTCTGTTAAGGATAATTAAAAATGCTTTTATAAACACATTAATAGCAAAAGGAGGGTCAGGGAAAATCTCCACTCCTTATTGGATGAGGGGGGTAATATAGTAACAGAAGATCAGGCACAGGCTGAGGTGCTTAACACCCTCTTTGCCTTGTTCTTTAACAAAAAGACTAGATATCCTCAGGACATGGGCTCCTGAGTTGGTAGGTGGGGATGGGGAGCAGAATGCTCCTCCTGTAATCCAGGAGGAAGTAGTTAGTGACCTGCTGTGCCACTTAGATCCCAAGTTCATGGGTCCAGATGGGATTCATGGGTGCTGAGGGAGCTGGTGGAAGAACTGACTGAGCCACTCACCATCATTTATCACCGGTCCTGGCTAACTGGGGAGGTCCCAGATGACTGGAAGTTGTCCAGTGTGGCTTCCATCCACAAGAACAGCTGGAAGGAGGATCCAGGGAACTATAGGCCTGTAAGCCTGACTTTGGTGCCTGGCAAGGTTATGGAGCAGTTCATCATGAGTGCCATCATGCAACATATAGAAGACAAGCAGGTGATCAGGCCTAGCCAACATGGGCTTAGGAAAGGAAGGTCCTGTCTTACCAATCTCATATCGTTTTATAACTGGGTGACATGCCTAGTGGATGAGGGGAAGGTTGTAGATGTGGTTTACCTCAACTTCAGCAAAGCCTTTGACACAGTCTCCCATGGCATCCTCCTGGAAAAGCTGGCAGTCCATGGCTTGGACAGGTGCACCCTTCGCTGGTTAAGAACTGGTTGGATGGCCAGGCCCGGAGAGTGGTGGTGAACAGTGCTGCATCCAGTTGGTGTCTGGTCACCAGTGGTGTACCCCAGGGATCAGTACTGGGCCCAGTCCTATTCGACATCTTTATTGATGGCCTGGATGTGGGGACTGAGTCTGCCCTTAGTAGACACCAAACTGGGAGGGAGTGTCAATCTGACAGAGGGTAGGAAGATGCCGCAGAGGGACCTGGACAGGCTGGGTCACTGGGCTGTGACCAACGGTATGATGTTCAAGAGGACCAAGTGCAGGGTCCTGCACTTTGGCCACAATAACCCCATGCAGCGCTACAGACTGGGGAGGGACTGGATGGAGAGCGGCCCGGTGGAGAGAGACTTGGGAGTGCTGGGTGACAACCGGTTGAACAGGAGCCAGCAGTGTGCTCGGGTGGCCCGGAAGGCCAATGGCATCCTGGCTCGTCTCAGGAATAGTGTGGCCAGCAGGACTAGGGATGCAATTCTCCCCCTGCCTCAGCACTGGTGAGACCTCAGCTCGAGTACTGGGTACAGTTCTGGGCCCCTCACTGCAAGAAGGACATTGAGGTGCTGGAGCGGGTCCAGAGGAGAGCAACGAGGCTGGGGAAGGGACTGGAAGGGAAGTCTTATGAGGAGAGGCTGAGGGAGCTGGGGTTGTTTAGCCTGGAAAAGAGGAGACTCAGGGGACACCTTGTCGCTCTCTACAACTGCCTGAAGGGAGGTTGTAGTCAGGTGGGGTTCGGGCTCTTCTCCCAGGCAATTAGTGACAGGAGGAGAGGGCATGGCCTGAAGCTGAGCCAGGGGAGGTTTGGGTTGGATATCAGGAAGCACTTCCTGACAGAGAGGGTGATCAGACATTGGAATGGGCTGCCCAGGGAGGTGGTGGAGTTGCCATCCTTGGATGTGGCACTTTGTGCCATGATCTAGCCGATGTAGCAGTGTTGTGTCATAGGCTGGACTTGATGATCTCAGAGGTCTTTTCCAGCTTCATTAATTCGGTGATTCTGTAATTTTAGTTGCAAAATGGTGGTGTTCTTCTGAAGCTACAATATTAATACTCTGTGATTGTACATCTTCCAGATTTTAGATATTAGGAAATGAAACATAATTTGAGGGGCTATAGTACACAAGATTTTAGCATAGCTACAGTTAAAGTGCTGAAAATCGGATTGTTGTGTGTAAGATCAGCTCTAGCACTTCTTTAGTAAGATGAGGGGGAAGATACCTCAAAATGTTCCAGTAAGTAGACAGTTAAATTTGTTAGCATTTCTTTAAGAAAAGGAAAACAGGTGGGTTGTTTGCTATTTTTTGTTGTTACTTTATTTAATTCTGTGCAGTTTTTATCTTAGGATAATAGATAAGTAAAAAAATCCTTAAAACCATGTATTTACTATTGCAGTTTAGACAACCTGAACTGCAGATACATTTATATCGAGATTTTTGTGTTGTATTAATTAACTGTAATTGGAAATTTTATTTCCGTTATTTCTTGTGGTACTGTTCAAGGTAAGGCTGTCCTTGTAACAATTCTGTGCAGTATGGTTAGGGTTGTTTTTTGGTGTGGTTGAGTTTGGTTGTTTTTTAAATTCACATTTTGGGAAGAAATGTTGGAGAGGGTTATTCTGTCCTTTGTTCTGTTAGACTCTGTGAAAAAGACTGACAGTTTCATAGTTGCAACCTGTAAAGCCTGTTGATAATGCTTGGGATGGGTGAGGAAAGCACAGATTAGTTTATAAAGTCCTGATCCAGAATTAAGTCTGTAGGCTGCTGCAGTTTGACACTGTTAATTTTTGTGACGTTCTTATGATGGACATCTGCACTTTTTAAGCCAGCAGAATTTGGTTCGTGTGTGATTATTCTGTTTCTTCCCTTCCCGGTAGTGATTTATAGGCGTATCTGTAAACAAAGAAACAATCAAATTCTAGCACTTCTATATGTTTGCGTGAAAATTTATCGTTTCTTATTTTGTCACAAAGCACTTATCTTCTAAATGGAAAATGGTGGTTTTTTATGACTTGGCTTTTTGATGTGCTTTCTAGTACAGAAGGGGGAGAAAGAACAGATTGATATTTAAAAATATTTGTACTGCCACTTAAATCTCCATGTGGGAATCTATTTTAAAACTAAATGTATTATACTATCTACTATTAAAGGATACAGTTAAAATACCATTTTTTTCAATGTAGAAAATAAAGAATTGTATACTGTTGAGTAAAACCTATTGCTCAGTGCCTGGTTAAAAAAAAAAAAATTAAAATAATTAACTTCTTCCTATTGTGGCATTTATTTAAACAGTGTTAGTGGATGAGACTCTGTTACTACCAGGCAGAGTCATCAGAGAGTTTTTCTCATCAGTAGCATCCTTGTGTTGGTGCTCCTAGGCAGAGCATCAACGCTTAACTCTCTCCCTTACCTGCCAGATACAGGCTGTATAATGCCATTCATCCTGTGCTGAGCTTCTGCACTGGCTCGGGCTCTCTAGCGGAGTTCAGGTTTGGTTTTGCAGTGGTGCAGTGTGAGTGTGATGTTAAAATCTATGGCACAGTCTGGAAGCAGAGATCTCAACAGGTGTAACATCGTGTAAATGATAGATCACATCTAATTCTTTTAAATACAGTTCAGACCTATTCTCAGCAGTTGATGCATATGAATTTCCTTGTATGGCTCCTGTCATTTGTCCATCATTTTGTGTAATAAAGCATTTGTCTATATAGTAGAGTGTATTTTTCATATGGAATCTTGCTCATCAAGGATAGATACCAGGACAGGTATTTCTGTTTTCAGATAGTTTTGATGTCAGAGTGTGAACTACATTATTATATATAACAACAACAAAAAAAAATTATAGTAAAAGCAGAGCTGAACAAGAAATATGAGGTGGATTGATTTTGGTGTTTACTATTAGGATACTGAGTGGTTTGTAATAAGTCTCTACATTTACTCTTTGTGCCTGTTGTTATAAATCTTGTACAGAAAAACTCCACCCAATTCAAATGCACACATTGTTTTGCTTATTCTAGGTAGAAGTAATGTGAACATAACATGTATCTTGAAGTAAGGGTTAACAGACGTTGTTGTAGACTTGTAAGGGAAATAAAGGACTTTCTTTGTGTACTTACAGGGAGACGTTATTTTACCTTTCATGTTATAACGTTAAATGGCAAATGATCCAGAAAAGAATAATGCTGATACTCAGTTGAAACACAACTGCTTGATATTGTGGGCTGGAGGCCAGCAACCGTGGTGTTTCCCATCATGTGTATGGGAAAAAAGGGCTGGTCCAAAACTGTTTACTGTTCCATGGAGCAGCCTTTCTAGTAGTGGAGGACGTAAGTTTTTTTGAGAGATTTTGATTAGTAAGGATTAAACAAGTAACTAGCATTTCAATTCCTTTCGTGATCCAATACCAAGCTCTACAGTTCACAGGAAAAAAATATTTGCACACTTCATCTTACATAATGTAAATTCCAAGTGAATATTTTATCGAACCATTTGGTAAAACTATTTACAGAACGGCTGTGTGTCATCACTGAAAAGCAGGAGAGAAGTGGATTGATCTTGAAATCTTGTGTGCTCTCTGTCCATGGAGTTGCACAGGTCTGGTATAATATTCAAGGGCAATTACTGCCTGATGATTTTTTTTCTTGTGGAGGTGTTTGTTTGTTTCTTTGTCTGTTTGGGGTTTTTTTTGTGCATGTTTTTATTTTTGTTGTTGTTGTTTTGTTAAGTTTTTTTGTTTTATTTCTTTTTGTGTGTGTGGGTTTTTTTTTTTGGTTTTACTTGTCCAACTTGAGGGCACACCGTATTTTATAGTTGGTGACTGAAAACAATATAATATTACCCGGAGGAAAAAACTGTGAAAGAGTAAAATATATTGATATATGTATGATCACATTAGTGGGACACAAGTCCGTCTCAAATCTGTTTCTATAAAAAGATCCTATTCCAGAGTATTTAAGTACCCCTAAAGGTATAAAGCTGAAGAGCTTTCACCATTAAAAGAACAGCATGTTCTTCCAGTATTTGTTGAGCCAGTGTTGTGGAGCAAACACTCCAGAACATCAAGTCCAACTTCATAAATTTGATGATACTTTTTTTACCTTTTTCAGCTAAGCCAGGTTTTAGCCCAATTCTGCAGAATATTGCGGTGATGTCTTCTCAGCAAAAAGAATTTTACTCATATAGTTTGCTTGGTAATTTGTTACAGTTAGGTTAAAAAAAAGCAGCAATATAGCAATACCATTGTACATTCTTATTATCTGAAGGGTACTTTGGGAAGTTTGACTTCTGAGACTACTAATTAATTTTTTGTTGTTGTTTTTTGATTTTGGTCTTAGTATGAGAGCCCTTGCTTAATAAAAAGATTACCAGAACATGTAAATGTATTCACCATTTTGTGGTCTTAGGCTCTTCTGTCTCCTCTGTTCAAGTGTCCGGATGTAGCAGCCTTTGAAACAGTCTCAGTATTTAGCTAGTGTACTTTCTTATAAGGATATTGGCTTTTATTATTCTTTAGTGCTGTCCTCGCTATAATGCTTTCCTAGATACTTAAATGCATAAATAATTAAATAAGGAAACTACGTAACAGCTAACTGTTACAAATGCTGTAGGGTGTTTGTGTGTAAGTTTCCGTGAAGCAAACCAGTCAGAGTTCTTTGGTGGTGTTGTGCAAATACGCCAAGATCAGCCCTTGAACGTAAATCAAGTACAGTAGCCCAGCAACAGTGAAACGCTTCAGTTTGCTTCTGCAGGCACTGCTGTGCTCTTCCAGTGGGTGCCTAGCTGGAAACACAGGCTGAGTTGCCCTGGCTGTCCTTAGTGTAGTAGAGATGAGGATCACAAAAGGTTTTCCTGTACACCTGTGGCCTGAAGCAGAACTCGATTAACTGCTGGGGTGAGTAGGAGATAACTCCAGGGAAGCGTCAGTGACCTGTGGGTCTTCTTCAGGCTGGGCCTGGGCGGGCAGGTTATTCTGTTTGAATGCAGTTACAGCACTTCTGTAGCTCAACACGTAATATAAGCAAAGACCAGGTTATTGTAATGGGAAGGTGAACTTCAGAAACCCCCCACAAATGAAAACAAGTATGTGCATGCGCGCGCGCACACACACACACACACACACACTTCTTAAAAATATTGACTGGTTCATAGACATGGGAAAGCACTTTTGTTTGGATTCTGTAGCTGTCCAACATTTTCAGGTGGTTAAGTTGAGCCTACTGTGTTTGAATGCCCATGCTTCAGAAAACAGAAAGAATCTGTTGGATGTTACACTTAATCAAAGGATATTCTTTAAATGGTAGCCAACAATTATTTTAGTATTTTCTTCAGGTTTTATTGTAAAATATTGAGCCATCCCACACTGTAAAGTGTGTTTTTCACCTACAAAATGATTTCCAAACAAACTAAATGTCTCTATTGAGTGTGCATGAGATTAAAAGTTAATATTTGACAAAAATAAGGTTGTCAAATAAACTGTGAATGATTTTTCTTTTCGTTATTCTTTCTATTGCCTGGAAACTAAATAGAAACAAACTGGTTTCTATGAAGCAGATCTACATTAGGTTGCTTCCTTGAAATTGTGGTATGATAAAGGCAAGTTAAACAGCCATTGCAAATCTTGCAGGTTGTGTAACAAGTGTGGTTATATGAGTCTAGAAATCTTAGTCTGTGGTATTATTTTCTTACATTTGCATCTTAATGCCTGAACTGAATTTTAGAGCAGTTGAAATACTAACTACTTTTAAGTGTACAGTCAACATTATCTGTGTTTCAGGTGGAATATTTAAATGGTTTTCATCCCCACCCCTCCCCTTTTTTTTCTGTATGTGTTTATAAGTAGCTTTAATTTGGGAGGTTGTCAGTTTGTGTCTAGAGAATTAAAAATTTTACATTTTGGTTTTAGTTTCTTCCTTTGTGGTCTGTCCTGAAGTCTAGATAATAGTAATTTCCTGGTTAAAATTTAAACTAACTTCTGGGTTATGGATGCATTTTAAATGATGCATTTGTTATGTAAATATGAAGTTATTATATAGCTAACATGTAGCCTATAAATGTGTTTATATGTATTGTAGCTTTAGAGGCACAGGAACTTTTTAACTTTAATAATAAAGATTTTGGAATCTAATGCAGTGATTAGATCAGTGTGTTTGCCTAGAGGCTTCAGTCACTTAATATAAACTCAGAAAATTTCTGGAACATTCTTTATTTGAAAACAAAACAAACTAAGCAACTTCAATAAAAGAAAACAGGCATCTGTAACTTTGTATGAAAATCACTGAAGCAAATTAAGTTTAAGACTGGCATTTATTCACTATAGATGAGACTTCTTCCTCCTCTTCCTCCTGCTTTCCCTAGAGAGTAGTATTCTTTCACATATTTTTTGTAGTTGTACTGTACATTAATCTTATATAACTGATCTGTAAACCATTTCTCTAATAGCTTTCACAAAGCCGATGTGGGTTCCCAACAGTTTAACTGCAAATTAGGGATACAGTAAGTAGAAAATCCCTCCAGCTTTGGCCAGGTATGGTATTAAAAGGGGTTTTGCAACCTTTCCTTGCCAAAGTTAGAAGTAGTGGACTTCATAAAAATTATACAAAATTCCAAAAGATTGTGAGAAGTGTTTCTCCAAAATGCCACAGAAGGATGGAAGAAGGTGGGGGGGGAATTGAGAATCCTTTCTTTGATTTGCAGTTTGTTGATTGATTCTTTTCCTTGCTATACACCACCAGGCTGATACCTACTTTTAAAAGAAAGGGTTTAAAATGAAACTATGTTTTGGTTGCGGTTTTTTGTTTGGTTGGTTTTGTTTGGATTTTTTGTGGGTTTTTTTTAGGGTGATACTAATTTTATTCAGCACCTCTAGATCCTGTGAGTTCATTTTGTGAGAAGAAAAAATGTGACATGTGCCTCATTTATACAAATTGTAACTGTAGAATCAAGAGCTTATAATTCTAATTTAATATTTACTCTATATGTATATTTGTGTGTGACTTCTCACAGTAGGAAATACTGGCAAAATTTTTTTTAGCCTTCTACCAAAAGACAGTAGGCACTTAAAATAAGCAAAGACAGGCACTTACAATAACCAAGAGACAGCAGGCACTTAGAATAAGCAAAGAATTTAAAAGTGTTTTGGATTTTGTGTGTCTTCCAACCAATGCAAATTATATTACTCTGATAACGTTTTCCTTGGCCAAGATGTAGTTTCTCTTGTGCAAAGAATATAGTTATCAGTCTTCAGTTTGTTCAGTTTAATCTCTTTTCAATTCCAGGTCACCTAAGAGGCAAAAGCATTGCTGGCATTTGTAAAGCGGATACAGTATTGTCCCCTTGATTCTCAGAGATGTTTAATGGATATCAGAAACCATGTTGGTACAGCAAGAGCCATCTTCCCCTGCTTACATGAGGGGAGGACCCTTTCAGAATATAAATAATAACATAATGATACAATATAAATCCTCGAGTACCTGTGATAGTTGACTTTCAATGTATTTGTAATTTGTTACTGGCAATATCAATACCTTAAAGGGAAAGATATCTTTGCTTTCTCTGCAGGCTTAGGCAGTTTCACCATTTTCCTTTACTATATATGATTATTTCCCATCCACACAAGAAGGTTTGAGGGGTGAAGACTTAAGCAGAAGAATGCACTTATCAACTTGCAGTAAGTATTAGGGAATCAGAGACCGGTGAAGTATTTTCCATACCCCGCTTTCTCAAGTTGTCTGTATCTCTGCCTTCTGAGAGGCAGTCTTGATTTAAACTGTTGTACCTTAAGTGTTTGTTCTAAGTCACTTTCCTTTCAAACACAATCATCCCAGTGCTAACACTCTGGTGTGTTCATGTTTGAATGTGTGGGAATTTTCCCTCATTATTTTCCCTCTGTGTCTTCTGGAAATTAGATTTTTAGCATTGCCCTCAGATGGCTTTGAAGCTCTACAGGCAAGCTGGAATATCAAAGGGCTACAGGAATTCAGCCATAATTGTTTTATGGCTTACCAGAAATCAGACCTATTTGTATAGGTAGCATAGAAAATAGCTGTAATTTGACGATTTGGTGCCATTTATATCCACCATAAAAATAATAAAAAAGTTAAAGGGGTATTTTGGAAGCAGGAACTAAGCTGTAAATGCAAATTGCTTCTCCATTTTCTCAAAGGAACAAAAAGGAAACAGGATTTAGGAAGGTTTTTTTTTTAAGCAGACTTAACAAGGACCCTCTCTACTTTAAAGGGTATTTAATATTGTACTTGCACTGTGAAACGCATATTTGTTTGTTCCTCTAGTCACATTGTCTGAAATGTACAGATTAAAAAAGTACTTAATTGCTATTAAGTTAAAAGAAGAATTCATGCAGACTCATTCAACAGCATGAGTAATTAGTCCAAGTGATCTCACTTCTGGAAAATTGAAAATAGTTCATTTTTGTCTTGTGAGTATAAGCTGGCTTCTAGAAGCCTTACTTCAAATTACTTGTCCATTGCTTACCATTCATGACCGAGCAGTTAAGTCTGCAGACCTGAATCTCTAGAAAGATACTTTCTCAGTTGCTTGGAGAAGTCATCTTGGAAATGTGTTGGCAGTCTTTTGAAAACGGGGGTTAGGAAGCAGTGGATCCCTACAAGAGAGTCTTTGGGTGTTCTGCTGCTTTCCAGTATGTTGATAAACATCTGGTGACAGTTACTTAACTTGCATTTGCCTTGCTTTTCACTTGGCTGTACAGAGTAGACTGCATGTGTGTGTTTGTGGGTTTATCCCAGTGCCCTGTGCAGGGGAGTGATGTAGGGAAGAAGTGTTATCCAAGACAGCACGTTGTGGCTTGCGATAATAGCAAGCACTGGAAGACCATCTTTTCTTAGATAAAACCAGATTTTAAAGAGATGTGACTTGGCATTGGCACAGTTGTCAGGTAGGAGAACCTACCACCACATCTTCTTTCGTGTCAAGAAATGGTGAACTGCAGGTCAGTTGGTAAAGTAATAAAATCAGTTTCTAACTGATGAAAATTGCAGTACTTTACAACTGCAGGGGCATCAAGGCATTAGTATTGCTCAAAGTGAAGACTGTTGTGGTCAGTATTTAGCTGGAAATAGTCTCTGCTCTGTAAATAAAGCAGAGCATATTCAAGCTGCTGGAAAGAAGAGCTCCAACTTAAAAAAGGAAATTCGAGGCATAGAAAAATGAGTGACTGAGTACACCACACCGAGTATCGCAGAGCCTAGCAAATCTCCCTTTTCTTGATCTGGGTGGGCTTACTGACATCTGAACAGTTTTTATAGATTAGACACGCCTGACCTCTTTGTCCCTGATCTCTTTCTGGTTCTTGAAAGTGATGATGTCTGTTGAAATGTTAACATCATCTAAGAAGCAATGGAACTTCTGTTTGCTGTTGGACTTCACTTTATGTATGAATGAGGTTTGGCACCTCTAATGCTGGTTTGCCCTGTGCAATTCTCACAGTATTCCTGTTAACTCCTCAACATCTATTGATTTAAAACTGTTGCTGTCAGTGATTTTCAGGCTGTCTGGTTATACCTTTAGCTCATTTCCAGCTTTCTCATTCATCTGTTAAAGATGAAAGAAACACTTTAAGATCTGTAGTCGGGTTTGTCATATAGATTGTCGGGTTTTTCAGTAGCTAAATAGTGTTTTGAAGACATAGTAATTTCATACCAGTTTATGATGTTTGACTGTTGCCTCCTGACTTGAGTTGTATTGCTAACATACATAATTTTGTCTGGCTGGTGATATCTTCCGTCTTATAAAGCAGTGCTTGAGTTTACCTTCTCACACTTCTCACTGAGCTAACATTGTCCTTGATGGGATGGGTTATTCAAAAGTAGCTGATGAGGGTTTGGATTTTGTGAACTTTGTGTGGCATTGAATGCTTGTCCCATTTCCTTTTTGAAAAGCTTTCCCAGAAATGGAAACTACGTAGTTGATCCATGATGAAGCCCGAATAGCTGTTGACTTGCACGAAATAAAATGTGAGCAGTTGCAGAAGTTAGTGTATAGCTTGAATTGTAATGTGATTGCCATTCAGAATGTCTTCAGAGGTTAGGCTTCAAGTAATTTGAATGCAACTTGGCAGTGCAGATGACTGAGCATTGTGTAGCTTAAGTTGGTTTTGTTTCTTATTTACATTATAAATTGCTAACAAGTCTTTCAGTTGTGGAGCAACAAAAGAGTGGAGTCTTTGCATGTATCTCATGAAGCTTTCAAACTTGCAGCACATTAAAGTCAGCTAGCATGTGAAGGGGGACTCTTCAGCTGTCTTTTTTAACAGCACTGTTATATCCATTTGACTTTCATCAAATCTCTAGTAATAAATACATTTAGGATCTTATTTGGGCCATATCCTGAAATATAAATTAGAAGATGATGTAGTTCATTGTGATTCATGGGCATCTCTAATCTTTACCAAGTCCCTTGGAGAAGAGGAGGTGCCTCTGCTGTGTATTTTCTGCTCGGTGCTCATGTGGTCTCACGTGGTTGCAGTTTTCTCCTCTTTACTTTTTCTCTAAATAGTGGCCAAGGAACTGTATGCAGCATGTGGCAGGTGAAGTACTTATGTAAATTTTTCATTCTGTACTGTCCCCATTCTCAGGTTCTAAACCAGCAATAATATGCCAGTTCTGTTTAGCTTTGTCACTGTGCACTAGCTGAGACACCTGAAGGAGTTTATATTCCATTCGCTAGTATGCGTTAGCCTGCAGTTGCACACACAGTCCTTAGCTCTTGGGGAAGAACCTAAAGCACATCTGTTCTTACTGTGAGTGCCTGAGAAACTTGAAAAGATAATGGATCCTTACAAGAGGTCTTGTTTATACCACTCCTTTTAACATGCTGCTGTGTTGTTATTTCCTTTGTATGGTTTGTAGGAAAGAGGAACATGATCCCTTTTACACGTCTATAAAACAAGATCTCTAGCTGCAGAAAGTAGATTTGCAGCTTGTGAGCATCTGCCAAGCTGAACTTCTGTACGACTAGTCTTACTGTGCCTTAATTAAAGCTGAAGGTAAGCTCTTCTGGAGTTGCTCATCATCTCACATAGTTTGCTCTCCTTTTCCTCTTTCTCAAGGACTGCTGTCCCAGTGGCTAGATAACTGGTTGGTTGGTTGGTTGGTTGGTTGGTTTTTTTCTTCAGAGCTTTGGTGAATACAAGTAGATTCATACAAACAACAGACAAACTAGAGTGCAGATATGTGGTATGCCTTAATAAACCTGGGTGCAGCCGGATGCCAGAACGGATGGCTTATCTCTCCTGTCTGTGTGCTGCCACAGTTTTCTGTGTGACATTGGTGTGAGCTGGGCCAGCACCCTCATTAAGCAGAAAACTACTTCCAAGCCTCCCCTACCACTTCTGACTCTGAAAGTTCATTTTCTGTTGGATTCCTGGGCTGAACTGACTTGCTCTAGAGCTATGGTATTACCCAGTGCAAGCAGGAGAGGTAGGAATACATGTCTGAGACTAGAAGGAGAAGTAAGACTTTCAGTGGCAAGTTGCAGTCACATAAGATGAGATACTGTGTTAAAACAAAACATATCCTTAGACTTCTTTAATACATAAATACTGCTTTGATACTGCTGTCGATGTATTGTGGGCCTGGATCTGTGACACTTGTGCCATGGTACAAGTATCTTTAACTCACTGTAGAAAGGTACTTACTCTTAGTGAATTTCATTTATTTTAAGTGCTGCAGACTTTGCAACGTGTTTGGGAAGTACAAGGCACTACAGTATTAATTTTTAAGATCCAAAGGAAATTGCAGAGCTTGGTGAGAAGTTGCACTCTATCTGACAAAAGTTTATCTACCAACTAGGAACCATATAGATTTGTAATAAGAAAACAGTAATCGAATGCTTTGCTTTCCACTTAAAAAGAAAAATGCAGTATTTTATAAAGCTTTTCCTTTTGTTTTTTTTCCAATGATAAATCTTGTTTTTCTGCTACTCTGTTTACTTAGTGGATAAGGAAGGCTGATAAAGGGTTTGTACAGTTCTGATGAGAATTCCTTCTTTATTAAATGCTTGTAAGGGTACTAGTATGCAAGGCATGCAGTAGTACTCCAGGGAAGTTCACTGCCCAAGTGAGAGATTTAATAAGAAACTGTCTAAGATGGCTATGCCAAAGCTAGGCTGCTTCATATACCTGTGGTATCTGTGTAACTCTGTTCCTGCTTTTTATGTTCTAATTACATCCTTGATTTCTTTGCTTTTGTTTTTATTGGTTTCATTTTGTAGGAGAACACTTAAACTATCTAATTGGTTTCTTGACTGATAATCTTAAACCCCCAAATAGATTAATCAGACTTGCTTGATATTTGCAGATGAAAAGGGTAAATGACCTAACAATGTCTTTTCTTCTGCAGTATTTGACCAAAATGAGCAAGCATTTTTATCTCCAGAAACAAAACTCTCTGATGCCAGGAATGGAGATTATTGCAGTGATACTTGAAGATAAGCTGCTTACTTTGATGCGCTGTTCTAAGAACCTTCACTTGGCATGTGGCATATGGAAGGTATGCTGCAGTCTGTCGGTGATGTGGGAGCTAAGCTTTCCCTGCCTGCTTCCCAAGAATTCTCTCTGCTATGGGCTCATAACTCAAGAGGCATTTGCCACATTTTGTTTGAAGCTGGACATGTAATTAAAATATGACAACACTTGATTTGACATGTCTGTGATGGATTTAACTGGATGCCAACTGTTAATTTTTTCTTTAAATGTTGATCTCTAAGGATAAACACAAGAGGCCGGCACTGACTCAAGTGGGCTATCTCTTGTGGCTCTGACAGCTGTATACCAAAACTACTAATTTTAACACTTTCTACAGAGGAACTGATCCATGCTGAAGCTCAACCAACTGTTCCATTTTCCAATTTATGGAAATTCATAACCTGGAAACAGTCCTGACTTGATGACAGCAGTGCAAACTTTTTTATTTGTCGGAGTATTTTTATTGATAACTCACCACTGCTTAGCTCATACAGTGAGCCTGAGGTTGGTGGAAATTGAAAGTTGAGATCTTCTTAGTTGCTGTTAAGTCTTAAAAAAAAAATAAAATAAAAAAAACCCAAACAAAATTTGCTTGCTGTCTTCTACTGCAAAAGAGTATTTTCCAGATAGAAGAAAGCAAAACAAATTTTTGGTCTTCAATCTGCACAACATGAAGGTGTAATGCTTCCAGTGCTGCTCTTGACACTTGCTATACCGTATCAGAGATATCTAGTGACCTTTCCTCAGCATTCTAGCCAAAGAGCATCATTGTGTTTTTCAACATGTGGAGTGTTTTTGAAATTGCTTACAATGGTAAGACTTGGATGGGCTAGAGTACTGCAAACACTGTTGCTTCACATAAGCCTGAAACCTTCTGACAATTGCTTCGCAAAAACTAAATACTCGTCAGATTGCAGAGCAGCAACTGGTTACTACGTTTGCTTCATTGCTTCAGTGCCTACTGGTCCAGAGGCCTCTCTCATGTTTTTGCCTGCCTCAGAATGTTTGACTTGATGCTCGTATAAAACAAGATTTTTTTTTTTTTTAGAAAGATGTGGACTTCTCTTAGTTGCAGTGATCTTTGACATTATAAATTTTGTTGCCTCACTAGCAACAAAAGAAAAGTCTTGACTGCTGTTGATGAAGAGTAGGGAGAAGTACTGGGACTGTTTTCTGTTTGGTAAGGGCACCTGTTATCTTCAATAAGTGTTTGAACAGGTGGAATAGTCTGCTGCCTTCTACATTTTCTTGCTCCTAGGCTACCAGTGTTCAAAAGGCAAAGTGTGAAATCAGGACAGAGTTGAGCAATGGAGATTTCTGGTAACATCAGAATAGGGTTAATGTGCAAATATGGAGTGCAGAGTTGTTTCACTTAACCAAGATGAGGGATAATAAAGCTTTTTGAATTGCACATTTAAAAATTTCTCTTTCAGAAATTGCTTATATTGCATCTGTAGTGTTATGGGACCAGATGCAGAACTTTTCTGACAATTTTCCAAAAGGCCTATTTAAAGTGAGTTTATTCGGAGAACAATTGAACTCGGTAGTATTGTGCTGCTGATACTATTGATCCCTCCTAGCAAAGTAATTTGAAGTTTTAAAATTCTGTCGTATCAGACCTCAGAATCCACCTGTCCATAAGGCATTTTAAAAAAAAGTTTAAAACTGTATCTGACCATCTCTGCTGGAATATAGGTTTTCCTTTTCAGCATAGCATATAGCTGGAAACAAAATGTTCAGAAATTAAGTATGCGGAGTATCAGTACAACCAAACCCTCTTACTAAGATCTTGAACCAGTTAACTTGAGAAGGCATGGCCTTGGAATCAACAAGAATGCAAGCAAAAAGGGTATAGAGTGTCTTGGTTGTCCAAAACGTGGATAGTCTGCAGTGGTTAGCTCATGCTGCTCTTCCAGTTTACAAATATTAAATGCTTTTTGCAGACATTTGCTGTCTTAGAATTGGCTTGGATAAATGAGGGAAGCGGTGGTCGTTTTTATAAAATCATGTGTAGTAGATGCTTGGGCCTTCTGTATTTTCCCCTTCATTCTCTGTAGGGAAAGTATATGGTGGGTATTTGCCAAGAGCTGCATGTCAGGGGAAGTGCCTGTGGTGAAAGTGGTTAGCACAGACTCATCAGTAGAGAAGGGAGACTGGAAGCTTTGGGGCTGGCATTTTCCCTTGTTCAGTGTTAAGTGTTAAGTGTTAATTAATTGCTTAAGGACTGGTGGGTGTCGCTTGACTTACATGTCTGCAAATGCAGCTCTGTATTAACTTCCCTTTTGAGAAGCAGAAAATACTATGTCTGTATATAAGCATTGCTGTGGTTGTGAACTCAGTTCTCCTGTAACATTCAAGTTTGGGGAAAAAAATTCTGCAAAATCTTAGATATTTGAAATCTTAGATAATTTGAAGAAGAAGAGGGTGTAAAAGACAATGAGTGAAAAATTAGAATTAAAATTTCCTCGATTAAATCCAACAGATTGTTATTTACCCCATAGCTTTATATGCTGTAAAAATACCGTACATAATGATGAGATAGTGTGTTCTAGGAGCAAGGGGGAAAAACTATCCTACAGCAAAATCAAATTATGCAAATTCACTCTTTGTAAGCAGATTTCAGATAAGTGTCATGAGCAAATCCTTGTGCAAAAAACTTTTTATACAAGATTTTGTTTGTCATTTTATATATTGCAATTCAAACAGATTCTTCTTTCACCTGCGTTATAGATGGGTGTTGTAATTTCAGGGTTTTAATGTTATGGTTTTGGGGTTTTTTTTTCTCTACACTAAAGGGTTTCTTTTTTTTTTTTTTGGTTTTTGTTTTTTTTTGTTTTTTTTTTGTGTGTGTGTCTGGTTTTTTTTGTTTGTTTGTTTTTTGGTTTTTTTTTTTTTAATCTGATTTGGGAAAGGTCTAACCTGTTAATATCTCTGTGTGATGCCAGTGACAACATTGTCTCATTCATAAAATTGGCAAGCAAGTTGTTCTTGTGCTTTCTGGTATTTAAGCTCCTGTAAAATGGAAGGCTGAAGTAAGTGCCTTTACAGAGTTTACAAGCTGTTACGGACAGAAGTTTTTAGTTCAATGAGAATTGTACTTTAACACCTGGATGTTATTTTGAAAAATTAGCAACTGCTCCTCCTCTCTGCCCCCCTCCCAGCAATCTTAAAATGCTAATAACAGCAGGCTTGTATTTGTTACTTGTTTTGAGAAATTTCTCAAAAATGTTTGGGTTTTGTGTTTTTTTTTTTTGGTTTTTTTGGTTTTTTTTTTTTTTTTGTTATTAGCTTACTGAAAATGGACATGTCCATATTCACATAGTTTGCTTTGAAACATCAGTTTTCTTTTAAAACCAACAAAAATCCCAGCACCTTAGGTCATGAAATAACAAATTCTTGAACATAGCAGTAAAACCCTCCAAGGCACATGCAGGAAGGTACATACTTGGTTAAGTGTTTGCAGGCCTAAAGCCTTTGTTTTTGAAGTTCTGTCATTCTCTCTTTTCCCCTTGCCTTACAAAAGAGGTTCTACAAATAATGGCTCTTAACTTCATTCCCATATTTGGGAATTTACTGTATTGTTTAATTTCTGTAAAATGTGTTAAATAGTGTTGTTTGCTGTGATTTAAAGCAGTTTGTTCTTAATGTAATACTTAGAAATAGTTTAGCTTTTTTCCTTAGCCCTTTTTCAATACCACCCCCCTTCCCTCCAATCTCTTTCTGAAATCTATCTAATCTAGGCTTTCTTTTTTTTTTGGGTTATTCTTTCTTCTCCCTTCCACCCTGCCTCCCCAGGCAGATGTTAATAAGGGTAATGTATTATTGCTAACTTTTTGAAGAGGGGAAACTCTAACTCGCATTTTATTTTGTACTTTACAGGGAACTGTGGACTGCCTAAATTCCTGAAAGTTTGGGAGTGGCTATGACACAGATGTATTTTTTATTACTGAAATATTTAGAGTTTGCATTGTTGATTTAGTTCATGGCGTGGTTCATTTATTCATGAAGGCTTTTCCCAAAACAGTTAGCCATTTAGTTCATATGAAATATTTATGTTGTTGTTTTAGGCTTTGCCATTATAATACTATAACACAAAGGAAAAATCCATATGTATTATGTCATGGGTATGTTTCATAAGTCTAACACATAACTGGACTTCATGGGAGGTAACTCTACCCAGAAAGTTGACATATCTGTAAGTTAATTTTAGTTTGGTCTTGATGTCTGAAGGTGTTAGTGTTAGCTTATTGTATTTAAAAAATACTTGTTGATGTACCAGTGTATGTATTATAACTTAACAACATCCAGCACTCAATGTATGTTACAGTTAATTACAGAAATTCAATAAAAGTTAGGGAATGTAACATACAGCTAATACAGAGAAATAGTTAGGAATAGCTTCTTATTTTAATGGTAAGATCAGCACTGAGTGTTGATTATTTTTTTTCCCCATTTTGTTACCTTAAGTAACAGATGTGAAGAAGATGGAACCAAGCTTTCCTCATTAATGCTCATATCCACTGCTCTTCCCTCATCTACCCAGCCCGTCACACCATCATAGAAAACTATCAGTCAAGCATGATTTCCCCTTAGTGAATTCATGTTGACCAGTCCCAATGACCTTCTTCCACATGCTTAGAGATGATCTCCAGAATGCAGTGTTCCATCACTGTTTCAGGGATGGAAGTGAGGCTGACTGGCTTGTAATTTTCTGGGTCCTCCTTCTTTCTCTGTTTGAAGACATGAGTGACATTGGCTTTCCTCCAGTCCTCAGGCACCTTGCCTGTTCTCCATGACCTTTTAAAGATGACGGCGAGTGGCTTATCAATAACCTCAGCCAGCACCTCCAGCACTCATGGTTGCCTCCCATCAGAGCCCAAGGATTTGCGAGTGTCCAGTTTGCCTAAATGATCTCTAACTGAATCCTCCTCCAGCAAGGGAGAGTCTTCCTTCTGACTCTCTCCCTTACCTCAAGAGACTGGATGGGATTCCTGATACTGAATTCTATGGCCATTTAATTTCACCAGCTATCTGGTTTTTGTATGGAGTGTTCTATTGCATCAACAGAGACCACAAGAGAAACCTCATTTTCCCTTCTTTGTGATGTTGCAGATATCCTGCAATTTATAAGCCAGTGCTTATGGGTTATGGCTCCAAAACTTATATACTGGCATTTCCCATTACAGCTTATGGAAGTGACTCTACCACTTGGCACAGTAAAATTTGGGGTCTGTAAAAACAACAGCAGGTAAATCTATTGCAAGAGAATTAAAGGCTTTTTGGAAGCTTTTATAAAAAAAATAACGATTGGAAGAAGTTAAGGCATGGAGAAACTGCAATGTGCTGAGACTTCAGATCTATAAGATATGAATTAAAAAGCACTGCTATCCCAGGGAATCTTGGCAAATAGATGCAAATGTGACAGCATCTTACTGATATTCAAGATTAGTTTCTTTTTTCTTCCTCCACCCCTCCCCCCCACTTTTTTTTCTTTTTTTTTTTTTTTTTTTTTTTTTTCTTTTTTTTTTTTTTATGAATCTGGATTGTTTCTGCCCTGTACTTGATACTGAAATTCGCTTTCTAGCAGATCAATGTTTCTGGCCAATGTGCCTAGTAAGGGACTGATATTTTTGCTGGGTTTTCTTCTCAGTTGCCTCTGAAATATGAGGTGTTCCTCATTCCTTGGCTTCCTGTGTTAACATTATTGCAAGATAGTTTCATTTAAAATGCCCACAAGAGTAATAGATGGTGCAAAGAAGCTGTCTTTTGTTCACCCCTTTTTTATGTGATGGGTAGATTAAGTCATGAAACTGAGACATCACTGAAGCAGCTGAATCCTGCTTCTGTGATCAAAAGTCCCTTTGCAGTCATCTGTGGAAACAGTGTTTGACCTTCTGAAATGGAGGTTCTTCATACTGAAGAGAAAATTTTGTAGCAGAATAAGTATGGCCATATAATTGTAAAGCTTCAAAATAACTTGTGCAAAAATGCTTTGTGGTAGAGCTGTTGTTAAAAAGGTATGAAAGTACCCTTTCCAGTGACATCCTTTAAACTGAACATATAAGAAATCCTGGAGACTTAAAGATATCTATTGTTACCATCTGCTACTAGAGAAATAACTGCAAGAGAAGTAGAAGTGTGTACAGTCTTTACATTTGTGTGATCAAGCATATCAATTGAGAAAAACAATGTTTCTTTACAAACCTCTGTATTACAGTGTAGCCTGTACGTTAGGGAAAATACGGAAACTTTTTCTGAAAATCAGGGAGCTGTTATGGGTATGACTTGTCTACAGGTAGTGCTGTTAGCTGGGATGGGCAAATGGAACAAAGTGTGGGCAACCTCAGTCTACGTTTTGATTTGGTTTGGTAGTTAAGCTGAAAGGAGTAAGTAAAATTTGAATGTAGGTAGGATATAAAATGCAAGGAACCTGCCAAGCAGTGTTGTCTTCCCTCTTTATGACTGTTTTTGTGCTCTGCAGATGGGTGCTAGAGTCTGTTGCTAGTATGTGTAGTAGAGTGGCTCTTTGGTTTCTTCAGATGTCTCTTAATGTTTGTGGTGAGAGAAGGTACATAAGAATAGTGGGCCTTCTTAGCCTGGGCAGAAATCATATTTAAAACTGACTAGGCTCATACATGTATACTTTTGCATTATATATGTAAAAGGAAGAAAATCACAGTGGTCCATTTTGAGCTTAATCATAAGTAGTACATTTGCTAGCATAAGCATAGCTCGAGAGTTGAATAAAACGGGATAATCTTCCCTTTTCTGGTTTAGTCTATATCCTGGAATTTATTTACTTGTAAAGCAAACTTAGTCTTTTTATGTTTGTTAGGAAAATTATATTTGCGGCATTTGGAGGAATTACAGGTTTTATAAGTCAGTACTATATTTTTGTGGTAACTTTTGGTTACTATTGCTGATGTTGAGCAAAGTGGAGAAACTTGAAGTGTTCAGGGCTTTATCTGGAAGGCTAGAAGAGTGAAACAACATAAGGTAGGGATAGATTGACTGCAAGGGAGCAGAACATTTCTTTGGTGAAGAGCATTCTGCAGTAGGTTCTACTTGGTACTGAAGTTATGGATGTCATCTTCATTATGTAATGACAGTCAAGTACAAAAGTCTGTAATCCTTGCTGGTAGTGATTCTTCACCTCTGCAGACAGGAAGTGTAAACAGTGCCCTAGTTGGAGGGGAAGTAAGCAGGTCTTTTGATCTGGCAGAGACTTGGAGACAGCAAGAAGTATTCAAGACAGGGATCTACAGACTTTGGGAATCAATCCAGAGGGAACCTGAGTTCAGATATGAGTATTAACAGGACTGCACTATGCAAGCATGCGTTGTGGTATGTATGAGTCCTCCTTCAAACTTCCAGAGGTGTTGAAAATGTAATAGCATTTTATAGTTTCTCTCCTAGGCTGCATTAATTAAATGGTAAAGCAGTATGGAATTTTACTGAAACAGAAGCAGAGATTCAGGTTAAATTTCTGTGTGATAAGTAGGTTATTGTTGTCAAGATTTGAAGAGACCACGTTGTTCTTGGCAGTTACTGTTTTCACTTTAATGTGTGAAGAAAGCTGGAGTGAATATAAACTGCTTAGAACAATAATAGAGGCAAGGTATGTAAGTGCTCAGTAGTAGTTGAAACGAACGTACTGCATAGATTTAGGAGTTGATTATGGATTAAGAAAGGGAGGAAAAAAATGCCAAGTTATCAAATGGGATTTGAACAGAGTATGTTAATGACAGTGGATTTGTACTCTGAAATCCTGGCTATGCTTATGCTTTCTGGTGTATGCAGTAGCATAGAGTAAGCTGGTAAATGCTGGACAGCTGTTTAGAAATGAGACCAAGATGTTCCCACTCATTCCTGAAACATGCCAACTTGCTGTCGGCAGTTTACAGTACTGACTAGGTTGTGAATTTACTGCTTTCATTGCAGGACTGCCAGCATTGCTATGTGGCTTTAGTGATATAAATGGAGTCCTGAGCTGCAACAAAAGAATTGAGGTCAGGAAGTCAAGGGAGATGATTCTGTCCCTCTGGTTTGGTGACATCCCACGTGTGGTACAATGTCCAGCTCTGGAGTTCTCAGCACAAGAAAGATGTGGACCTGCTGTAGCAGGTCAGGAAGGGGGCTACAGAAATGATCAGCAGACTGGAGCACCTCTCTTATGAAGACATGCTGAGAGAGTTGGAGTTTTTCAGCCTGGAGATGAGGAGGCTCTGGGGAGACCTTAATGCAGCCTTTCAGTACTTAAAGGAGTGGATGCCTATGACAGACTTTTTAGTGGAGCCTGTTGCAATAGATCAAGTGGTAGTGTTTTTAAACTCCAAGAGGGTAGATTTAGACTAGATAGAAGGGTAATTTTTTTACAGTGAGCATGGTGAAACACTGGCACGTGTTGCCCAGAGAGGCGGTAGGTGCCTCATCCCAGAAAACATTCAAGGTCAAGTTAGATGGGGTTCTGAGCAACCTGCTCTTGTTGAAGATGTCTCTGCTCACTGCAGGGGGGTTGAACTAGATGACCGTTTAACTTTCTCTTCCAACACAAACTGTTCTATGATTCTATGATCTTTTTGCCTAGCTAAAGGCTTAGGTTCATAACATTTTTCTTTGGTGATCTGAAACACTTCATTCAAGCTTGAGCACAGGAAGTTCCACCTCAACATGAAGATGAACTTCTTTACTGTAAGGATTACAGAACACTGGAAGAGACTCCCCAGAGAAGCTGTCTCCTTCTCTGGAGACTTTCAAGACCTGTCTGGATGCATTTCTGAGTGATCTGCCGAAGTTTTGGTCCTGCTCTGGGGGGGGGGCAGTTCGATTCAATGATCTTTGGAGGTCCCTTCCAGCCCCTAACATTCTGTTACGATTCTGTGATTTGTAGTTTTGGATGAAAAAGAGGTTATGCATTCTCTTACAGGATAAAAGGAGTATGTGTTACTTTCTTCTGATAGAATGGGAAGGTCAGATAGACCAGTACTCTTATAAATAATCTTTACACAGGTTAGTTTAAAAATCAAACTCTCAAGTGCCTTTCATGTTGGTTTTGGCAGAAAGTTAGCAGTTGCAGCTTAGACAATGGGAATAGAGTAGGCTGTCTCCTCTCTGTCTCCCCCTTCCCCCTTCTCCCAGATTTCCTGGAGTCAATTGCATGTAGCTGCTTCATGTTTGAGTTTACTCTGCCTTGACTACCCTTCTCACTCTCATAGCAAGAAAGACCCACATGCTTTTGCCGTGTGGTCATCAAAACGCCAGAATGTTGCTCCCCACATCTGTGTGGGGTTGCTCACACGGTGCATCCTCTTTTCTGGATGAACACATGGAGGGCTCCTTTGGCACGCTTACAGCTTTACCAGGTAACTCTCATCCATCCTTTTGTATTCAATATGTTTAGCATGGTGAACACAGCTGCTCTGATGGCAGATGATTGCTGCTGGCTGTTGAGAGGAAAGAAGAGGAGGGGAGGAGTAACGGGGTGTTGGCATACACCTTTCTCTTTTTTGATCTTCATGGTTCTGACTGTTCTGGAGAGAGGATTTCAGTGAGGTTTGCTGTTAAGTTTAGGAATAAGCATTTTTTTTGACTCATTTGTTTGAGCACAGTGTGCTATAGTTACATCACCAGTAGCTATTACAGTTGTCAGCTAAGATTCTTTGGGCTTCAGCCATGATAATATTTATCTCATAAATTTTAACTGTGGAAGTCAAAGCATTTCACAGAGGAGAGAGATACATATCTGTCCTGGGTTCAGCTAGGATAGCATTAATTTTCACAAGAAGATGCTGGCCCAAGCAGCTGGAAGGGGCCACAGCTGGGATAGACAACTGAGACAACCAATGGGCTGTTCAATACCATACTGATGTCTTGCCTGCTATAGAAGGGGAGGGATGGCCTTGGGTGGGTCCCCCAGCTTTTGACTATGGCTGGAGACAGGGACAGTGGGTCTTGGGTAGCAGTAGAGCCTCATGGTTTATATCACTTTATATATAATTTCATTAATATCTGTTGCTATTAATTTCATTAGTATACTGTTGATTCCTTCTCTCTTTCTGTTGTTTATTAAATTATCCCAATCTCAACCCGCAGGGTCTCACCTTTTTTCTCTTGATTCTGCTTCCTACCCCCCAGGAAGGGCTGAGGCAAGAGCAGTGGGTGAGCAGCTGCAGGTTTAGTTGCCAGCAGAGGTTAAACCATGACAGTATCTCTATTTACAGAGCCTGAGACACAGTGGTAAATTGTCCTGAGAGGACAGCGGCTGAAGCAGAGAGTCCATCTCTGCTGGGCAAAGTTCTTCCATGCACAGTAGGGCTGTTCTGCACAGCAGTGTGTCTGGCTGTGCTTGCATGGCCACATGAAGGGGGTAGCGTGGACTAGGAGCTATTTCTCTCCCATCATCTCCTGGCAGAATTTGCCTTGCTACTGTTATTGTCCCCTTTCTGTCTTTTGAGTCTTCTTCAAAAAGTTATTTAACTTCTTCTTTCAATGGTCTATTTCCATTGAAGGCTCAGGGCAAGCCCATATGAAACACAGAGCAAGCTTAGCCCCCTTCCTTCTCCCTCCCAGGAGACGCATTCTTCCCTTGCTATATATTCCCTTCCTAAACCCCAATTAGAAGCCTGCACCAGATATCTAGTCCTTACAAGAGAGACCTATTAATTTCACACACTATGAATAGTCATTGCCATTTCAGCAGTGTTAGATACAGTGCAAGCCCTCCCCTTTAAAATTGTAAAAGCATAACCATCAGTTTTATTACCCTACAGCAAGATGTGACTGAAGTGGAGAAATGTGCATATTTTTTAACCAGCCTTGCATAGTATGGGATGGAGAAGCAGACTTTGCATTTTGTGCTACTTGGGAACCTTTATTGATGTCTTTGTACACATAGAGGGGCTAGTCACAGTATCTTAGTGGCCGTCCTAGACTGACTGAAAGAAATAAGAAAACATAAATTCCCTTTAGTTTGTAGGGAGTCAGTTGCTCACTGGCTGCCCAGATCATGAGATTTTCTCGGCAATAATGTTAATGTACAGCTTAACAAAACTGAAGTCAGTGGTAGGATTCTTACCTCAAGCAATCTGCATCACTAAAAGGTGACTGTTGTAAGAATTCTTCTGCAGTCATGCTCAAGAAGACACAGGGTTTTTGCTCAAGAACCCCAATGCAAGCAAATTGCACTGAATAACATTTATTCCTTCTGTTCTTCCTTGTTCCATGTAATTGTCAAAATTCTGTTTTAGAAATATCTTGGCTTCAATTATTTGTTATCTGTGACATGTTCTTAAAATGTACTGTGAAGGTTTAAGGTCAGGGGCATCCACTAGATCTGTAACAGATGCTCTCTGTTAATCCCTCTCCCATCCCAAAGGGGAAGAGAAAGGGAATAAGGGGGAGAGACTCATCAATTAGAAAAGAAAACTAAAACAGCTTGAATGAAAATAATAAAATAATAAAGTGGAATATATACAGATACACATAATGCCAATATTGGGCTCAACCTTCCTGATGGCAGTCATGTCTCCATTACCCCTGATGCTCTGAAGCAGGCACTGGAGAAGTCCCAGGCTGGACTCAGTGGCAGAAGGAACTGGATTCTGGAACACGTGATTCAGGATAGAAGGCAGAATGGACAGAGTCCTCTTTGGATGCCAGCCATTGAACAAGAGAGCTTTATCCTCATGATCCCTCAGCTTTATACTAAATATGATGTACATGGGCTGGAATCCCCTGTTGGTCAGTTTAGGGTCACCTGTCCTGTCCGCTCCTCCCTGCAGGTGCCGCCTTTTGAATTCTGCACCCCCAGTGTGGCACACAAGATTTAGCAGTGACCTTGGTCTGCATAGGAGAGAGCCTTTCTGCACACAAGTCCTTGGTATTTGCTGTAAACATGGAGCATTATCACTGCTGGGAGCAGAAACTGTTAATTTCAGCAGTCGCAGTTAGTTAGAAGAGACTTAGCTAAAAAATAAAATGATTAAATGGATTTAGTTCTGTTTTAACTCAGGCAAGGACAAGTACCTTTGCAGACACTGATACAGAAGTAAAGTTCGTGAAGTAATACAAGGAAGATTAAAAATAGAATAGCTTTCAGTTAATACATTGAAGGTCAAAAGCCTTGCTACTGTCGTTCATTTCCTTTATTCCATAGACAGGATTGTCTATGCTGTTCATGAGCAGTGTAAAAAAAAAATAGTACTTTATTCATCTGTATTTAGTTTAGTTTACTGTTTGGCTGGGGTTTCTTCTGTGTTCCAGTGTGGGTAAAAGTTAACTGATCAGATCCAATAGATTTTTGTTGTATTTGGTTTTGGTTTTCAGCTTTTTCGTGGCAGACCTTCCAATGTAGGGATTTCATTATAGATGCTTTATTTTTTTTATTACTCTCTTAATTTTTGCTATGAATGCTTCCCTTTGATGTTGTTACTTAGCTCACTGCTGGAACTGATTGATGCAAGCCTGAACAACAAACACTGAACACTTCTGCAGCTCTGTTTCAGCAGGGATCTTCAGGAAGATGGTGAGTGTCATAAGTGGTTACAACTGGCAGGCTGGCCCTGCACCAGCCACAAGAAGCTCTCTGTTGTTACAGGGAGTAGCAGCCTGCTGTGCAGTCCTGGCTGAGGAGGCTTTCAAAGGCGAGCTGAAATCTGTATTGTACAGGAAATTGGGCAGAGAAGTGTGGTTGGGCAGATTGTGGTCATTAATGCCCCCATAGTGAGGGGCCTCTAAGGAGTGTTACACAGCAGCTGTGATGTCCCTCATGCAGTACCAATTAAACAATGTGAACATGAAATTTCAAGCAGCTAGTAGCTGAACTTGAGCGAAGGGGTCAGGAGGTTTCTTACAAGACAGGGATTATTTGCAATATCTGAGAGAATGTGGAATGGTTGAAATACTCCCTTGTGCAAATGGGTTGAATAATGTTACCTTAAGTAGAAACCTGGAGAATTTTTGTGTTTATTAAGTAATTCTGCTGCAGAACAGATTTCCAGTGACAGACATAGTCGGGCCAGGTAACTGTGTGTCAATTCATCTTCTCTGTCTCCTGGTGTTACTGTACCACTCTTTGGGTATTGCTTTGAAAATAGTATATGCTTCACTCACTGGTGTATTACCAATCTTTTTGTTTAATTCCAAAATGTAAGATCAAGATAATTATTGTTATAAATGCCAAATTTTGGATTGAGGGGTATGTGTGTCTATTTTTCTGTTGTGCTACGTTCCCTTTAATACTTAGTCGTGTCCACAAACTAGTGATTATTAAATGGCTGTTGCAGGTAGCATTAAACTTCTCCAGTGGACATAGAATTCAAGCACCCTTACTTCAGAAAGTAAATACCACTGATTTCCATCCATAATTTTTGAACTAAGCCTTTTAAATTTTTTGTTTAGTTTGCAAAATAAATTGCTATAAGCATTAAATTATTAGATTAATGTAGACAACTCGGAGTAATCCTCACTTGACCTTAAACTGTTCACAAAAAAATTGCAATTCCTAGTTAAACTCTTTCCTTTCTTTATTTTGCTATGAGTATAAATAATGGCATGCAAGTAAGATCTGTTCACATTCAGTACAAAAGCCTAGTGATTGTTATGGCCGAGTCACATTTCTGGATGTCACTTTGCTTGTATGGCTCGGCTTTTTCATATTTGGATACAATAGGAGTGTTGCAAAAGGTGAAGATGCTAGGCATAAGTGCTGTTACCAATGTCATGAAATACTGCTTTCTTAGTGTAATTGATTTATTTTTTTTCAGTGTGTCATTCTTTGTGAAGAAGGTGGAATTCAATAGTTCTGGAAGTGTGTGGTGTGGAACCTCTGGGTTCCCTTTTGGCAGCAGTGCATTTGTGAAAGAGGTGTCTTGCTGCTGCTCTGGCAGGACTCATCTCCTTTCCCATGCCAGCCTGTTGTACTTGTGGGATCTGAAGGAGACATGTTAGTGCTATAATTCTTCCCTTTAAAGTGAGAGATTTGGAATAGGGTTTGTTAAGCCCTAGACTGACCAATTTTTCTTGTACTGCCAACAAACTAGTCTTTCTTTATGTGGTGCTCCCTTTCTTTTTTTTAGTTGTATGATTAGAATATATTTTGAAATATTACTTGAGAAATTAGAAACTTACTTTACAGCTATGAGGTCACAATCATGAAGTGAAGTCTGAACTTCTGAAGCTGTAGATATGATACAGCTTTTTCAGAGGTGGGTATTTCTTCCGCTTATCTTGGATAAAGTGCTAAGTGGTACTTTGTACCAGGCAGTACCTAAACTATATTAAGCAGACATGGCATCTGTCAAGGTTTAGGGTCAGGGCCATCCACTGAACCTGTAACAGATGTTTTCTGTTAACCCCTCTCCCCTCACAAATGAAAAGAGAAAGCAAATAAGGGAGAGAGACTTATCGATTAAAAAGGAAAGTCAGAACAGCTTCAATGCAAATAATAAAGAAATGGAATTTATACAAAACCAGTATTGTACCCAACCACCCCTAATGACCATTACATCACCATCACCACTGATGCTGTGGAGCAGCCACTTGGGAAGTCAACAGGCTGGACCCAGCAGCAGACTGGAACCAGATTCAGGAGCTGGATTCTGGAACGGGAATCAGGAACACATGGATTGTGATCAAGGTGGGAATACACAGATGTTGTCCTCAGATGTTGGCCACTGAAGAAGAGCATGACCCTTGTGATTCCTCAGCGTTGTACTGAATATGATGTGTATGGGACGAATTCATTAGAATTAATCCAAACCTTCAAAATTTGTAATTTCTACCAGCTGCAATACTGGTTGTGAAAATAGTATCCCAGTTAGGCTTCTCTGATGCTTAGTTTTATACAATGTCATGGTTGTAACATGAAAAGGTTTATTAGAGATGCAAAAGAGTGATGTATAGTATAATCTGAAAAGAGGATCAATCATGGTAGCACAGAAGGTCCCCATTAGTGCAGAGGTGCAAAACTTTTAAGTGCCAGGCTCTTTTTTTGCCAATAGGTAACATGTATATACAGGGCTTGGAAGATTAATTTTTCCATCTGTGTCTCTAGTTTGACTGACTTTCAATTTGCTTATTTCTATAATTCACAGACTGTGTGCAGTTGGGAGGAAGAGATGTTAATATGTCAGTCTAGCATCTGTGTGACATTTTCTATTTTTTTGTTCCAGTTAATATTTTACTATTTGTTGTATAATCTATTTCATTAAATGGTATAAAACTAAGGATTCTACTTTCTTAGCCACCATTGCCTTTATTAACCAATGAGATTTTTGTTAAGCAGATGCATAATAAATACAATTAATAGGTGGAAAGTGTGAAGCAAAAAGCTGCTGGGATGTCACTACTCAAAAATTAATAGCTTAAAGAGAAGAGCTGATTGGCCAGTCTGCCAAGCTCTATGAAGACTTGCTAGACAGTAGTCTCTCTTGATTAAAAAAAAAGTTCTGTGTAATGAGCTTTATCTCTCAGTAACAGCAAAATCAATGGGAAGTGTAGAGTACGGCAAGCATAAATCAAACTGGTTAAATCCTGATAAAGTGAAAATAAATTAAAATCCTTAGGAATAAAGGAGCGTACTTCAACACAATAAATCCTGCCATTTCTATGTTAGATCACTCCAGTAAAGTAAACAATTCAGGAGAGTGTGCTAAGTTGAATATTCTACTACTTGAGCAAAAAAAAGAGGATTTACAGTTCCACTTGGAGGTAAGGGACTTCATGCAGCAGGTGGACATTCCCACCAGCTTTTGTAGGTGTATGTTTGTATAAGAAGTCTGCCTGCTAATTTGTGTTAACAGAAACAGAATAAAGGCTTTCTCTCCTCGCCAGAGGTATTTTTTGTAATTTTTTTTTTTAATTCACATTTTAAATGTAGCTTCTGTTCTCCTGTTCCTTTATGTGTGGGCAGTGAAGAGAGCACATCATCTTTGTGGCAGGTGCCATTAAAGTGCTATGGAAAGAAAAGTTGGGGAAGCAGCTTGAGTAACTGGAGAGAAAAACCTTTACTAAATAGAAGGAAGTAATAAGAACAGGAATAGAAACAAAGTTCATTGAGAAGTGGAGGTAATCTGAAATCAAGGAAAGGAACTACCACCATGACTTGGCTGTCATACTGGGAGGAGAGATGGTTTGATCTTAAGTATCAAACTCAAAGGCCAAATGGCTTGCCGTATGAAATCTGATGCATGGAAGGAGGGAGTAAGGGCATAAGTTTCTGTAGTGGTTTGACTATATGTTGTTGTTTTCCTCCTTTGAGTCAGAAGTAGCAGTGGAGACATGACTTGTCAGACCATAGCTAGGTGCCCATCTCTTGCACAGGTCTGGTTAGAGACATGTTCTCATGCTTTGTGACTTTCAAAATACAATGCTAGTGCTTTCTCCTGCTTAGTTTTTCCCAAGTGGCTGTGAACAAACAAGGTTTTTAAAATAGTGGTTATATTGCATAAGAAAGGCTTACAAGGCTGTAATAAAGGCCAGTAAGGGATTTAAAATAACAGTTTGACATGGTGAAAAGCCTTATTGTTGCTTTTAGAAGACTGAGAATCCTCCAAAAATATACCCAAACTGATTTACAGAGAGAGGAGAAGAGGGAAGTATGTGTCTGTAGTGACCTTGGGACTGAACACTTGCTATGGGGATTTCACAGGAATGGTTTGCACATCAGAGAAATAAAAAGCATGTGTAGTTAAGTATACAGTTACACTTGATGGCTGGAATGAAACCCAGAACTTCATCTCTTTATTTTAAAGTTCTCTGCACTTTTTTTGTTTTTAACTACAAAAATCATGATTGTCACATGTGTGACAAACTTGTTCTCTTTTGTGATAAATGTGCTTTTAAAAAAGCATTTGAAAATACCTATGGAAGTCGGAGAACAGCTGGATGTATATCATGTTCTATCACTCTCTTGGTATCTTTATAGGGGTTTTTCTTTTTTGTTAGTTTTGTTTTAAGCCAAAATAATTTGTATGACTGTGCTAGAAAGCTTTTCATAATGGACTGTATACCCCATAAAGGAAATAAGAAAAGAAAGAGAATAAGACTGGGTATGTAGTGAGTAGTGAAGAAGGGTATTTTTCATTGTATTTGTATACCAGTTTATGTAGACTGCAGTAGTATAAAAACCTAGAAGAAACCAGCACTGTGAGAAACATGTGCTTTGACATTTCATCACCCAGTGTGTAGTGTACTTGATCAGCTGAACAGGGAAAAGTGTTCTTCAGATTTTGTCTCTGTTGCTTATTTATCGTATAACTGTGAATAAGTTTCTTCATTTTCATATTCTTTCTGGCTCCTATGTATGTATGTAAGTGCTGTGATGTAGGTTAAGAAGGGGGCTAATAGACCAAACTTTCCCCTTCCACTTTTTCCTTCTCTTCCATTTGGAGTTTTGAGCAGTCACAGCTGGAGATGGAGCTTTCTTTCAGGCCAAGGTCTTAGTCTTTTCCTTTTCAGTTCACTGGTGTTTGACTGCTTTGGTTATGTCCACACTTCTCATCCAAAGAGAGATGGTGTTTAAGGATGCTAAGAACTATTCTGCTTCCTCAACACGTCAAGAACTGTTGGTAGCTCATGTTCACCTCACTGCTAGAAGCAGCCATGGAGAGCAGAAAATAACTAGTCATGAAAGGCATGAGCAAGGATCTGTGCTCTGGTATGAACCGTGAGGAAAAAAGAAACAGCCTACTTAAGATGAAAATAATTTTGGGAGAGGGTTTGGTTGCATTATGCGTTTCCCAGCAACATCCACTCAGTAGCCTAGACTATCTATTATATTCCCAAATGCAAGTTTTGCAACGTCTTGTGGCATAATCACATCGATGACTTGGAGAAAACCATGGGAAAAACTGCCTTTTATTCAGAACTGAGAATCAGGTGGAAATGTTTAATCACCTTTTCCTAGGTGCTATAGATTGAGCAATGTTTGTGTTAGAATATGAAAGCAGTTTCTGTTTGTCTTCTATCAAAGCCAAAGGTAACATGGAAGGCCTGGTGTTCTGGTTTACCAGATCTTGATCTTGAACTGGGGGTGCCGATACCTTCTGACAGAAAATCTCTATCATTAGAACGCTTTGTTAATTGCATGTGAGAGTAAGGTAGGTAGTTAACAATTGTAAAAGCACATAAAAATTAACAGTTCTAAAAGAGATGAGTTTTACCTTGATCATTAGTTAAGTTCTGATTTCTCCTTAAAAAAGTAATATGGAGTATCTCACAGGATGCTATGAAATATATTGTATTGTGAAGTCACTTGAAAGATCTTGCCACTAGGAAGAATTTGGAAAGGAAGCATTGTGCCAGACTGATACAGAAACAAGAGAGAGATCTTGGAATGAATTCAAGTTTCAAAAACAGGAGAGACCGGTTAAATCATCCTGACCAATTACTATAGTGCTTTCAGTGCATACGGTTGTATAGTGTTGTGCTAGACTGTTATCTGACCTTAGCTGTGAAGGTACCCATCCCTCCTAGTGGGAGGAATGAGGGGAGGGAGTGAGTGTGTGTACTGTCTTGTCCACAGCATAAATAGTTACCAGCAGATCTGTGTTAAACTCTTGTAGTGCTGTCATTTAGTTGTTCTACAGTAACTCTGAGAAATTACTAGTGCAGTGCTAAGACCACACAATTACATTTGCCAGCTTCTTGTGGTTGTAACTGAGAGCCAAGAGAAGCATTCACTGAACCATGTGCATCTTTTCTGACACAAAATAGATTATACAATAAATAGTAAAATGTTAACTAGAAAAAAAGAATAGAAAATGTCACACAGATGCAGGTCTGACATATTAATATGTCTTCCTTCTGCCTGCACACACACAGTCTGTGAATTGTACAAATGAGCAAATGGGAAGTGCTATTAATGCAGATATTTCTATTTCCAATCTTTTTTGTGTATGTTAGAGAAACAAAGAAACTTGTTTGAACTGAGGTAGTTATAGAGCTTACAGAAGATAACATCCTATTCTGTTCTTGTAATTAATTGCAGGGTCTTATTATACGTCTGAAAAATGAGATTTTTTTTTTTTCTTTATTTGTTGTGGATAAAAACTGTAGTGCCAGTCAAAACAGTTTGGACCAAATTCATGGTAAATGAAGAATACTTCACTGAGCACTTAATATTTTGTGGAAAGGTATGACGTCAGCCAAATTTTGCATGAAGGTGAATGAGGAAGAAATTCTTGGCTTACAGAAGGTATGTAATAAGCTGATTTTTGAATTTGTCCAGCAGTTACTGGTCATGCTGGTTCTAATTATTTATAAACCATCTTGGAGTAAAATTTTAACTGAATTGCCTTGAATTTTATGTCACAAAAAAGAGTCAAAATTTTGTGGAAGCTTTTGTTTCTGTCATAAGCTCACTGAATTAGGACCTGTATCTTCCTATGTTTTTGTAGAGTGCCTTGGGCTGCACAGAGACATTATGGGGCCTCCACAAACTGTCACTGCATAAATATACGATTTGATACCAGTCTCACTTCTTCCCATCACTGTGTCCTTTGCAAACTGGCTTTCAGTTTTAGTAGCTGATGACTGTCAGTTTCAGTGTGAGTACCTGTTACTGTTTTGGTGGCACCATTCTGCTGTGGAAAGCACTTACCTCAAAACTCCTGTTACAGCACCCGGTGGGCAAAATCTCTGGATAATTGTTCACAGAAACAAATGATATATTTAGGGAAAGATGGTTAAGGCTTTGGACAGATGTAATGAGTGGGCATGCCTCATGTTAGTAATTGGTATGCCAACGCATGCATCTGATCATATCCAGAGAACACCAGCTGTGCTTCTAATATATCTGCAGGGTTTAAGTTGATAGGTGGTGAGGGAATGGGGTGAGGAAAAGAAATATTCTCCAGCAGCTTTAGGGGTGAAGTAGAGAACATGACTGAGTAGCATTTGGCATTTTTTGTTAAACATTCTGTGAAGGAATGTGTGAGGTTGAAATGATGACCTTGGGAGTCTGCCTTTTGCAGTCTTCCCAAGAAACGGAAAATGGGTTGCTTTGGATGAATGTAAAGACGGTTGTCATTAGCACCTCTATGTAGGAGGCAAGGATTACACTGTATGGCAAATATGACCTTCAGAAGGTAGAAGAAATATTGGAAAGCTTTTATGCAATACTGTTTATGAAAAAAAAAGCAGCACTACAGTACAAGTGGGTGCATGTAATGAGCATCTTCAGTATTGGCAAGAAAAGTATAGAAAGATGGTAGAGAATTAACTTAATAATGAGAAAGAACTCTGTAAAATTTCTGTTGAACCTGTGGTTCAACAGGTTTGTGGTAGGCAAAACCAAATCTTGTGTTGTTGAGATACTGGCTGCTGCCACTGATTTTTGATCTTCTCCTTAATTTTAGATATAAAAGTTAGACTAGCACAATCATGAAATAATAGAAACTCTGTATGCACTTGCTACTCCAGTGTAAGTATGCTATTGACATGGCAGGCCTTTAAGATGCATGGCAGAGAGAACCTACACTTCCACAGCCATGAAGATAAAGACACCTTTCTTCTCTGTGCGGAAGAAAACTCTTATTCTCAAAAGCCTGAGAGTTTCTCTACTTTTAGGAAAACTTCCTATACAATGTAAAAATATTTGAGCAAATAGCTTTTTAGGAAAACTGTTTACTAGTGTCAGACTTGCAAGTAAGTTTTGCTTAGAAACAAAATTGTCACTATTTGATACCTTGCTCAAAGAAACCAGGTAGGGAATCTGTTAGTAAGCTCTAGTGTTGTGACATTTTGGAGAAAGCTTAAGAGCTCCCTACCACTTAATCCTGGGTAATGTGTGTATATACGTACTGAACCGTAATATCTTTAGTCAGTATGAGCTCATTCCATTGCTGCTAACAGTCTAATGATAATTGCAGCTCTCATGCTATGATTTCAGCACATGTTGGATGTGGTTTACCTCTTACTGCTTCATCATCTTTCATTCATTGTTTTAGTAATAAGACAAATTGGGTGGTGTTCAGAGAACTCATACTCTTAAGCATTTTGTTACTATTTTTAAAGTGCTCTCTCTGCCTTAACTTCCTGGCCTTTATATTACGGGGAGAAAAGATTTGTTATCTTTTAGTTGAGAAAACTGTCTCATAAATCTGCTATGTCCAAAATTATTACAGTTTGTCACTATTCCTAATAATGCTACGACTGACAAAATGTGTACATGTAGTTATGTGGTACATCTTAAAGTACTCACTCAGAATTTTAAGATTGCTTTGAAAAGAGTGGTAGAAAATGTCAGGTAATTGCTACCTATAACACATGTTATATTAAAGCAGCTTAGGGGAAGATGTGTGTGAAAGTTGTTTGGATTTACTGATTTACTTTCTGTCTTTTGGGAATATTGAATGTAAGGCCAGATTCAGGTTCACTTTTTAAAGTCTAGCAAAATGGAAGCTTTTTATGGATAAAGCCATGTCTTAAATGGTAGTCAGCAGCCTTTGTATCTATTCTTGACTCTGCCACTGATTTGGTGGATGACTTAGAACAAAGTGTTTCACCCCCTCTAATCCTCTTTAAGTTAGTGCCAAGAATGCTAGCTTCCTTGGTCAAACACTTTGAACTAACTTATGGCTGTATTTGTCTTGAAGTGGTTTAAACTTGGCGCTCATTTCCTGTTCAGCTGAATGCAAATATGGTGAGATTCCACATGAATATCATCCTTATGGTGAAACACGGCTCCCGTTCCCCCCCCCCCCTTTTCTTTTTTTTTTTTAAATTGGAGAACTTTTATCCTTTTAAGACAAGCAATGACCCTCTCCAGTGATCTGCAAGAATTATGGGTTTTTTTCTATATTTTTTTTAGGTAGGTTGAAGGTCTGTGTGTGTAAACATATGCCCAGCATTCAATAAACAAAATAAGATTTTACAAAGCAGTTACTAAGCTTATTATCAAACAGTAACTAATTAAATAAAAAACCTGATAATTCATGTAAAAGAAAATAATATGGCGGGATTGTGCGTAAAGATACTGAAACTTCCTAATGACATGTAAATTTGTAGTTGGTGGGTTGAAAATTATCTGAAATCTAATGTTTCTTTGAATCTCTCTGGTTTTCTTCAGTTTTAGTTCACTTGTAAGGGTGGAATTTCATGTGCTTGCAAACCTTTCCTTTTTATATGGCTTTTTTTAGAGTACTTTCTTCTGTCTTTCAGACCACAGGCTCAACAGAAATTTTACAGAGTTCTTTCTCATTATTAAGTTAATTCTCTACCATCTTTCTATGCTTTTCTTGCCAATACTGAAGATGCTCATTACATGCACCCACTTGTACTGTAGTGCTGCTTTTTTTTCATAAACAGTATTGCATAAACATGTAAAGGGAGAATTGTGCTCTGTAAGCCTGGCATTAGATTTGATAGCTTGACTCTAGTATGAAGTAGGCAGGGAGAATTACACTTCTCAGAAAACAGCTCTGGAAAAAAAAACCAACTTAGTCACTTGCCTCTCTTCATTGTATTTCAGTGATGCCTACAATAGATATTTGCAGCTACAGTGTTCAGAGTAAGTTCTTTATGCAATGAACTTAGTTTGAATAAGCCACAGATACAAATTGTGTATACATTGAGAAACTTAGGGGGAGAGAGAGGCAATGGTGTACTTAGGATCCTATAAAATAGGACAGTGTTGACTCTGAACTCAATGACATAACTGCAGGTGAGGAGGAGTTATGATATGTGCATTACATAGAAGAAGAGTGACACAGAGAGCAGCAAACACTACCATGAAAAGTTCTCCAACTCCAGAGAGTTGGTCATAGTTTGCTTGTGATCGAAAAGCACAGAAATAAGTATTGGTACTGTATTGTTCTTAAGTGTGTAGGGTAGTGTAGACTTAAGATACTCTGTTAGGGAGAAGAAGATTGATGGAATTCAGCAGAGCAGCATATTTTCACCAGGGGATAAAATGGTTTAATAAAGTTTCCCAAAAGGAGTTTGTTAATCTCTTTTAAGTATCAGTATGAGATAGTGAAAGAAGCTTTCTTTCTACTGTTAGTCATGTTTCTGATAGACAGAATGAATGAATAAACTTAAAAAAAATCAGAATGACTGTGTTCTGGGACAGTACACTGAAGAAGGTACATAACTTCTTTCATGTAATACATCTTAACATCACTTTTGTTTCTGAAGCTGCTTATACTAAGTAGTAGTACATGACACTAGCCAGTGACTGAAATTTTCATTTAGAGGAAATTTGAGTAACAAAAATAATCAGTGCCCACATGCCTTTCTACAGAGGCATTTTTCTAACTGTGGCCTAACTTCAAGGTCCAAGGGGTTAAATGTATTCTTAATTCTTAATTTACTGCAACAGCTGACTTAACCAACGAAAAATGTGTAGGTGCCAAGGAAACTCTCACAAGTTGAGTAAGTTACTAGCCTCTGGGAATTCCATCCTGATACACATGGTACGTATTAGGGGCTCTGGTGGGAAAATCGTATTTTATAGAATGCGAAGGAAAACCCAGTATAATTTGCAAGATGATCAGAATACAAATGCTTTGTTAAAGGAATTTTTACTGTAAGCAAAGAGGAGACAAGCAGGGGATAAAATTCAGTGGGAACAGATGAATTAAAATTTGGGTTACACTATAAACAATGTGTAAGTGAATGTTAACCAGCATGGATGGCTATAAGAAACGTGTAAGCCTTACGGCTTTCCCTAAGGACCAAAGCTTTTTGTCTCGTTTTTACATATCCTTATGAAAGCTAGCCAATTTCAGCCAAACTTGACAAAAGAGATGAGAGTCTTGAGGTTGTTAAGCTTTTCCATATTATGAAAATTGGTACCTTGTGGAGAGGACAGACCCAAATTGAGAATTTTGTCCTCTACTGTGCCACCAGTGAAGGACAGGCAACAGAAGAGGTTGATACTGCCCTTTTCCCCTATGCCTCTTCCTGACCCCTCAGCCTGGATATGCATCTGGTCTTGCTAACTCCTGCTCAGAAACACACCCTTAGAAATTCTGGATGGAGTAACTCTGGTACTTTGATAACTGCTTGTTGCAGTTAGTCATAGCAGAGATCTTGCTTATCCTTCATGTAAGGCATTTAAGCTTTAATGGCTTTGATTCTCTTTTTTGTGTGTCCTCCTGTTGTGTAGCCACAGGCTGACAGTGTGCTGGAAGAAACAGTAATACAGATTGGTTATCTCATGTGAAACTTTCAAGACTAAGACACTGTACCTGTTCTCTGTAACTTCCAAAACATCACGCTTTCTTGTAACGTTAGTTTTCTTAGCATGGGCCTCAGTGGATCTAGGGAAGGATGACTGACTGTGCTTTCTCTGTAGTCCTTTTCTAAGCCCCCTCAGACGCAGACAAGTAAATTTTGAATCCCATTCTTACAAACTTGTGCTCTTTGGGTGGTGAGAAGGAGCAGGGAACGAAAGTTTGTCTATCTGTCTTTGCTTTCTGATGAAGCCAGTTAACTGCTGCTGGGAGTAAATGGACAAATGCGCCCCTTTTATAGGTATTGTCAGCTTGAACATGTGTCACATGTTGATAATATGTCAATATTAGTAACATCCAGTGTGAAGTGAACAAAGCAAGAGCTTCTCTTAAGGGTAAGAACGATCACAATCAAAGAAAAAGAATGAGCATTGGGATGTAGAAAGGATTGTTGACAAATCCATATCCACATGTTGCTCACAAATGTAAAACTATCTAGAAGAATTGTATCAAAAAAACTCTGGAACAGTTTAACTTGGTAACAGATTCTCAGTCATAAACCCTAATCTGAATTATTTCCCAGTAGCTTGATGGGTGCTGAACTGTAATGGTCTCCCCCATTTTTTCTTTTATAGTATTCTCATTTAAACATGTGGTGAAGAAGTTCCTCCTTTGTGCCTCCTGGGAGCAGACAACATGAAATGAATGACCTATCTTAGTTCAAAGCATTACAGTAAAAAACAACAGGTTTGTTTAGAAATCTGGAATACGTATCTCCTGTCTCCTTAAGTTATCTAACTGTTTCCAGGGGAGGAAGTAGAGTATTAGTGAAGCCTCTGCATGGTGTTCCCAAGGAACAGTGCTTTTAGTCAGTACTTCTGTTCTAGGAGAGACAACCAGAATCGAGTTTATTCTGTGCCCCCTGAATGGAGGGACCAAGAAAGCTGAAAACAATATACGTAGAGAGGAATTGTTTCAGGGATTGGGGACACCCTAGAAGAAGGGAGAGACAAACTAAAGGTTGTTTAGCCTTAGATTGGGAATCTTAATGCAGGTTTATTGTCCTGGGTGAGTTGAATGGATTGACTTGGAGTCCAGACATCACATATTTACTACACAATTGTGTATGCTTTCAAAGGATACACAAGTTGGCAGCTACAAAGTGTTCGGTGTGTAATGCTGAAGGTTACCGGAACACCTAGAAATCTCATAGCTGTATTTTTGAGTCTGTTCCTGCAAGCAGCAGCAGTGAAGGAGGCAGAAGTACGGATTCTTGTATATACTTGTGTACTTTCCTGGGAGGAGAGTTGGTTGATGGATAAGAAAACAGAAGAGCAGAAAGCATTTGCTACAGGTAAATATAAAAGTGTAAGGTTGGTTTTTTTCTGTAGCTCCATGAAAATTATCCATTTAATTAATCATCAAAGCCATACTCCCAAGTCTCTGCCAAATGCTTAAGCTACTGGGAGACAAAGCTTGGGGGTTTCCTGGAAAGCTGTACTGTAAAAGCAGTCACTAAGCATGCAAATGTGAAAATTGCATAGTTTTATAGTTGTGATTTTTAAATTAAAATAACAAAAGAGAGCTGTAACTTAGCAAATGTATGTATTTTCTACAAATAAGGATGAGGTTTGAACAGTTTCCCAAGCTGTATTTTGTAGGTTCATGGGCAAAATGAAGATGTTAAATGCAGAAATGTATTAGGCTTCAGTTGTTGTTCTACAGAAATATCAAGGGGTTTTGTGTTTAATAGCATCTTATTTAAAACACTCTCCTTAACCAAGTCGCAAGTGTACGCAGGTTACTAATAACATAGTGAAAGTTGCTATATAGAGAGTCATTATTAGCAGAAGAAATAACATAAAGGTAATATGCATTTTCCTTCCTCAAGGAAGGAAAAAAAAAAAAAAAAAAAGAAAAGAACAGCAGTTTCTAGAGGGAAAGGTGTTGTAGAATACAGTGAGGAGTCACTCCAGCCTTGCTGTGCAAGGATACATAGGCAGTTTCTCTTCCTTCAGGGCTGTGCTGTATGAGAGCATGGGAAGAAACTCTGAGAAGAGTTAGGAATTGCCTTGTGAAGAGGGACCACAGCTTTAGAAGTTTGGTCTGAGACTGTTATTAAAATGAAAGTTTGCCTTGTGGAATCTGCTGCTTTTAGGACCCCATTTAGTGAGGCCTGTTTTCATTGCTTTGCAGTAGAGATTACCCAAACATATTCAGAGTTTTCTGTTCTTACTTTATTTCTTGAGCAACAATCTCTGGCTAAAAAGGTTAAGGTTATTAGTCTTTTCCAAAACAAAACATACAGCTTTATGGTATATGTTGGTTTCCAGCATTAAAATTGAGGCTAAGTAACAAGGGTCTGTTTAATAGCTCCATACAAGCTGCTGTGAAGACATTTAACTCTATCCTAGCCAAAAACTCTACATAAGTTCTATGCATTTGTTGCCTAGAGGCTCTAAGGTTACCCTGTGAAGGAGAATGCTTCCATTGCCACTGCATGTTCCAGTCCTTAAGTCTGTTCTAAGATGTCCTATGTCTGTAGTGCAGCATTTTTATTACCACAGACAAAGAGTTTTGTGAGACTACTGCTGTGAACCATCTTAGAAAGATGAGACTGAAATTACAAAGGTGCTGAAGTTGGTAACATGCTGCTTTCTGAAGGTGGCATAATTCCAGTGGACTTGATGAACTCAGAGGTCTATTCCAGCCTTAGTCATAATTCTGTGTAATTCTGTGTAAAATTATCTGCATCATATTCTTGCACTTAGATGTATGTTTCATTTAGCTACTCTATTTATTTGTGGGGATCTTTACTATGTCTCTGAAAGTAATTACAGGATTGAAGTAAGTTGTCTGTGTTCATGCACAGGAATGGTAAATAGAGCTTAAATGGATGAGGTGGTTTAAAGAATTGACGGTTGCAAGGCAGGATTTGCCAGCATGTACTGCTCAGTGTCCTCTTAAGGAACTGCCGTGTTTTCATGTCACAGTAATTTGTACTTATTATTGGGAGGTGTGGGATTCCTTAAGTGAGAGAGACTTCAGACTAAAAATTGAGAGAAACTATTCTCATCTCTTGCTGTAGGGCTTCAGGTGGGGCATTGTGAAAGGGCATGCATGCTTGGGTTTGTCTTAAGTGACCAGCTTTTGCATGTGAGGTGAAGCTGTGCCAATGGCATTTCTGAGCACATTTCACAAGAGATTGCAGGGCTGATTGACAAGGCTTTAAACTAGATATGAAGGGGGAGAGACATGTATCCAAACTAGCTAGGCATGGCCATGGGTGTCATATCCCAGCACTTATGGGGCAGTGTGCTGACATTTTAGAGAAACACAAGTCTTCCACCCCACCAAGAGTGAAAACTATGCACTCAACCCCTACTCTGAAATGCTTGTACACCAATGCACACAGCATGGGGAATAAGCAGGAGGAACTGGGGGTCTGTGTTTGGTCGCAGGGCCATGATCTCATTGCAGTTACTGAGACATGGTGAGATAGCTCACATGACTGGAATGTTGTCATGGACAGTTATGTAATTTTTAGAAAAAACAGACCAGCAAGGCAAGGCAGTGGAGTTGCTCTTTATGCATGTGAGCAACTGGAATGCATTGAGCTCCTCCTGGGAGGGGTGAAGAATGTGTTGAAACCTTATGGTTGAGAATTAAAGGGCACACAAATATAGGTGAAACTGTTGCGTGTGTCTACTACAGACCACCAAACCAGGAAGAAGATGTTGATGAGATCTTCTGCAGGTAACTGGCCTCAAGATCACATGCCCTGGTGATCATGGGTGACTTCAGTCACCCTGATAGTTGTTGGAAAGGCTACACAGCAAGGCATACTCAGTCCAGAATGCAATGCATCAATGGTAACTTCCTGATGCAGGTGTTCAAAGTGCCAAGGAGTAAGGGAGTGCTGCTGGACCTTGTATTAACGAACAAAGAAGGTCTGATCAGGGATACAAAAATTGGGGGCAGCATTGGTGGTAGTGGTCATGACATGGTAAAGTTCAGAATCATACAGGGAAGAAGCAAGGCAGTAAGATTGCAACCCTGGACCCCATGAGTGCTGAGGGAGCTATTGCGTGTTTTTGCTCTGCCACTCTCCATCATCTTTGGAAGATCATGGAGAACAAGAGAGATGCCTGAGGAGTGGAGGAAAGCCAGTGTCACTCCAGTCTTCAAAAAAGGCAAGAAGGAAGACCATGGTAATTACAGACCAGACAGCCTTACCTCCATCCTTGGAAAGGTAATGGAGCAGCTCATTCTGGAGATCATATCTCAGCACATGGAAGAAAACGTACGTTATGTCTACCTACATGCTACCTTTCCAGTCCACACTGGTATTTTTTTGGTTTTGAAGTCTTCAAGAGCTGGTTGTCCCATTGTGACCGAGTTTTGAGGACTGACTTTGACACATATTTTCTGTGTTACTGGACTGTTACCTTCCTGTATGTACCTCATTTCTCCACCTGTAAAGTGGGCATCCCTACTGTCTTTTGCTCTGATGTCTTAAGTATTTATGCTTACTTTATCTCTCAGAAAGCTTAAGAGTGTTTGGTGCTCATGATTGTTCTCAAAAATTGAATTAGATAGGGCATTCTTTGCTCAGAGTGTTATTTTCAGTTTGTCTGTCTTTACTTTTGCTCTTAATTAAAGCAAAATGTTTCCTGCAAGGAAAAGATGCTGTTAATTTCTCCTTTCCCCAAAGTCTACCCTGGAGCAGAAAGTGGTTTGATCTTTTGTGCTGTCATAAGAGGAATGTAAATAGCTGGGGAGAATCAAGAATGTTCAATTCCTACACTTATGTGGACTATAATACAGCTTAATTGTGTTTTATCATACTGTCTCTTCTGTGCATAAGTAAATACTCTTCAGAAAGTACCTTCAGGATATTTTGGAAGGTATTAGTGAGTTCTAACAAAACGGTATTTCGCTAGGGATGTTTTCAATATCCGTCCTTTCATTGCTTCTCTTAGTCCTCTTTTTAATTATGTTAACTAGGTTTTGCTTGGAGGACTCTTAGAAGTGAAATATTATTAAATAGCATAGATCTGATTATGTGTCTCATCTCAAAACTGCAGAAAGCCTATTTATCCATTCCGACAGGTAACAACTGTGGGACTGATTTGTTCCATGTCCTTCAGCATTTCCTGTAATCTCAGTCTCTCTCAATGGCACTGCATATTGACCTGCAGTATCCTGGCAAACAGCCTTGGAAGTATTTTTAGTTTCTGAAGCCCATGGCTGAAGTTCTGCTACTAACAGCAGTAGGTTCCTAGAGACAAACATGGAAATGCTAGAATGAAAGCCTTCTTGCCCTGGACTGATGCACGGTTCTCTGAGCCACGGGGCTCATGCTGGCACATGTTCATGGCTTCACTTGTGAACACTGAGAGCCTTCACAGCTTCAATTTTATTACTGTTACTGTTTTGGGGCATTTTGTAGTATACTTGATTATGTGTGTGGGGAGGGTTCTTCAATGCTTAGTCAGTGTGCGGCCACAAATGGGCATGTTTCTGACTGTGACCTTGTTACTGAAGAAAAAGGGTTTGTCTCTTGTGTTTAGTACAAACCAGTATCTCATTAATTCAGTGTTTTCTTATGTAAAATTATGTTTAAATCTGGGAAGGAATAACCTGTGTTGAAATTGTGTCCTGGTTTGAGTTAGAACAGAACTAATTGTGTTCAGTGATTTTACTTTTCATCTTAGTCTTGTCTAACTAACTGCACTGTCTGAAGTTAGCAGCATGTTTTTGCAGGCAGTGTCTGCTCCTAGCAGTGATAACGCTCTGTGTTTGCAGTTACTACCGAGGACTTGCGTGCGGAAAGGCTCTTGCTTATGCTTGCTCCTGTGCAGACCATGGTCACTGCTAAATCTTGTGCGCCACACTGATGTTGCAGAAAGCAAAAGGCTGCACCTGCAGGGAGGAGTGGACAGAAGAAGTGACCCTAAAATGACTAATGAGGTATTCCATTCAAGCTTTCTTCTTCAATGCCTAGTGTCTAAGGAAGACTCTATCTGCTCTGTCTTCAGTCACACTCTGTGCGTGTTCCTGAATCCAGTTCCAGAATCCACTTCCAAATCCACTTCCAGTACGCCACTGAGTCAAGTGTGGGACTTCCCCAATGCCTGCTTCACAGCATCAGTGGTGAGGGTGACCTAACTGCCATCAGGGACAGTTGGATTCAATACTGGTTTTCTATATATTTGTATATATTCCATTTTATAATTATTATTTTCATTAAAGCTGTTCTAGCTTTCTTTTCTAATTGCTAAGTCATTCTCCCTTATTCCATTTCTCTTCCCCTCTGAGGAGGGAGAGGTGTTAACAGAGAGCATCTGTTACAGGTCTAGTGGATCACCCTGGCCCTAAATCTTGACAAACTGAGAAAAATTTTCGTGTTTTACTCAGCCCTGAGTTATTTAAACTTCATAAGCACAGCTTAGCTAAGTTAGTGCAAGTGAGATCAAGTAAAGAAGGCCTGACTTGTTTTCAGGGAACAACATCTTATTTAGTTAATTTGTCAAAGGTAATTCTAATTGTTGTTTTAGCATGTAATGTCCAAGTAACTACCTCACTTTTGGCCATCCTCTTATTTCAGATGTGCATATCATTTCTTTAGATTAATTAAAGAACTCTTGAAGAAATACAGGGAGGCATGAGTTGCCTCCTGGGAACATTTTAAATACCATACAGGCAAATGTCCTAGTGAAAGTCCAAAGACATGGAGTTTGCTCTTTAAACATACCGTCAAACTTCAGAGGTGCTCAGTAGTTCTGAGACTGGTGCAGTGTGACTGAATTCCTCTTAGATCAGCTTAAAGGCGGGTGGAATGACAACCAAAATTCAGAAGGTTGATAGGGTTAAATAAGATAATTCAGACATAAAAATGAAGCAATAGCAAACTTAAAAAGTCCTTTAAGTGCCTTATTAAACTTCTGAGGATTAACACAGATGCTTTTATTGTTACATCTCATTTTTCTGTACCTGGGTTTAAACCTAGTAGCATACTATACAGCCTTTATATTTTATTAGGTTGTATGTTTGTATAGCATACTATAGTAGAGCAGAATGCTACATACTATACTATATATTCATATAGCATACTATACTAATATATAGACAGTCTTTTTTGATCACCACTTCCTGTTGAAAAAAAATTTAGAATTAAATGGTGAAATGTAGTGTATCAATAACTTCAGATGAAAAATACTCTTTTTATTCTTCTCTCTCATTCCTATTTTATCTGGAGGAAATCTAAGGGAGCAGACAGAAAGGATGGGAGGTGTGAATTATGAACTGTCCTAGACATCTCCAGTAACTTTTGTATGCCATTAAGGATTATTGTTTGTGCGTGCAGTGCAGAACATAGCTACACAGCTTTCTGTGTCCTTGAGTCAAGAGAAGGGGCTTCCGCACCATATGTGTTGTGTCCTGAAGTTAGAAGATTTGCATATGCCTGAGGATATTTTGATGTCTGCGTATGGTGGGGCAGTCAAGAGAAGTGCTCCTGTTAGAAGGGGTGGGAAAACATGGTTATTGAGATTTAGGGTTGGTCTGGCCACTAGACAAATGACAGATGCTCTCTAACCTTTCTCCCTTCCCAGAGGGGAAGAGAAAGGGAATAAGGGAGAGAGACTTTCTGATTAGAAAAGAGAGCTAGAACGGCTTTAATGAAAGTAATAATAATAATGCTAAAATAGAAAATATATAAATACATTCAAAACCAATGTCAAACCAAAACCCCCTGATGGCAATTACATCACTGTCACCACTGATGCTGTGGAGCAGCCAATTGGGAACTCCCAGACTGGACTCAGCAGCAGGCAGGAACCAGATTCAGGAGCTGGATTCTGGAACTGGATTCAGGAACATATGGATTGGGATCAAAGGCAGAACAGATAAGTCCTCCTCAGATGTTGGCCATTGAAGAAGAGAACTTGACCCTTTTGATCCCTCAGCTTTGTACTGAATATGAAGTATATGGTATAGATGTATATGGTCAGTTCAGGGTCACCTGTCCTGTCCACTCCTCCTGGCAGGTGCAGCCTTTCACTTTCTGCACCCTCCAACACTCACAGGATCTATCAGTGACCTTGGTCTGCACACCAATCCTTGGCAGTAACACTAAACGTCAACTATTACCACTGCTAGAAGCAGTGTCTGCAAAAACGAGCCTGGCAGACACTGTCTGCAAAAAAATATGTTGCTAACTTCAGACAGTGCAGTTAGAAGAGACTGAGCTGAAAAGTAAAATCACTGAAGAAAATTGGTTCTGTTCTCACTTAAAACAGGACAATGGCATTTTAAATAATATGTCATTTCAAGGTCCAGTGGATGATTTGCTGGCATCCAGTGTTGCTACATAATCTGGCATGTGAGGTGGAGCTTTTAAATCCTTTCCCCCTCTTCTCCAATTTCAGCAAAGCTGGAAAATAGAGGACAAGTAAATTGTGTGAATTTCAACAGTGTAACTCTATGCAGGAGGGAACCTGCACATGAAGGTAGCCACTGCCTGTCCTCTGGCAGGACAGATTGCTTTCTTTACACTTAATGAGTGAAGATACGTGTTTTTCAAATCTGCAGCATACATCTGATAATTGGGCTTGCAAATGGCATTGTGAAATGATGAGGATACTTTAGGACCCCCCTTGTAGTATCAAACTGTTTATGTCAAAACACTCAGTGACAGTACATTCAAAGGCCAGGGGTTATTTTTTATATTCTGCAGAAAATAATTGAAATTAGGAATTCATGGGTCTGTTCAATTTATAGCTTCATGTTCGCAATTATTTCTAGGTCCTGTGGAGAGATACATGGTCTGAGCTTTAGTGGTAGAAACTACACAATTACAGAAACCACCTTTGAAGTTATCTAAATTGTTGACAGCATTGTAAATACAGAACTGCAAGTTCTTTCATCTTCATCAGATGATGTTGGAAGCTCACTGCTGTATTTCAGAGTCTCAAAATTGCATGCTCAAGGCTTACTGCTGTCTTTGTGCTCTATGAGAAAGCATTAAGAGGGCATATGTGGTCTTCTAAACGTAAAAACACAACCAAAGAGCAACCAAACCCACTCTTTTTAACAAAAGGGATACTGTGATCTTGGGGAGAAATCCTTGTTAATGTACTTGTGTATTAGTAATGATAATGTTACTGAGTTGTCATTGGAAGATGCACGTTGATCTCTGTTGGTCTCTGGAAGGCACATTTTGTTAGAGGAGTATTTCAATAAATTCTATTAGCTGTGAATTACTGCACTTCCATATATGGGAAGGGTGGTCAAAATTAATAGATCAGCATAGCCAATATGCTTGAGAAGTGCTTGTAATACAGCTGAAATTGCAGCTGAGTGCCTAAAGAGTGCTCTGTCGTAGGCAGTTCAGTGTCAGTATGCTGTAGGTGAGCACCTGAGGCGTGCACAGTACTGGAAGTCGGTGAATGCTTCCCCAGCATCATGGAAAATGGCATTCCACTTGTGAGAACTGCTTCTGGTCTTAGGACATGAGCCTTCTTGCTCTAGCTTGTACACCTTCTCCTCTTCCCTTCATTATTTAACAGCTTGTGTAGTCTTTTGCTATCAGGTAAGTTCAAGCTGCGACAGTGTTTGAACAGCTTTTGCTGTAGTCAGAGCCCTGTTTGATCAAAGTTCCTTCTGTGTCCTCAAACATAACAATGTCACCACTTGTTACAGCAATGGTCACCCCAAAGTAAAATGAAACATGATGAGCAGAAGTGATGGACTTTGATTGTGTAACTAGGTTGCATAAACTCCTGTTTGTGTTGCAAAATTGCACCTGACATGCCTTTAGGGGAGTGGTCTATCTTTGTTTAGCAAATGCATTTGTGAATACCTAAAATTAAAGCTTTCATTTATGAAAGAAATCACCCTGCATTCTCAGAAAGATACAGAGACAGTATAGTATAGGGAACTCCTTATTTTGCTTATTTTCCTTTTTTTTTTCCTTATTTTCAAAACTGTTTCCATAGGGAAAAAAAAAAACCTGACCAAAGTAATTAAGTCTTAGCAATAATGTTGTGCAAGAGACTTTGTTTTTCTGGTGCTTGAAATGCATTTTTTGTAGGTGCCACATCAGAGCAGAGGAGCAGTCACTAGGGAAATGCCTCTGTCCCTTCAGATGAGGAGGAAATTGTTTGTCTGTAGAAGCGTAGTGTTTTCTGCTTATCTACCTGGTCTAGTGTAGCTGGCTTGTTTTAATGAGTTTTCAAAAGACTGTTAGGGTTTAAAAAAAAAATAAAATTAAAAAAAAAAAAAAAAAACCTCCCCCCCCCCCCTTTTTTTTTTTTTTTTTTTTTTTTTCTTTCTTTCTACGCTTTTAGGGTTTACCCAACTCTTGTCACTTCTCCTTTCTCCACTCAACAAACCTTGCTACAGCAATTTGCTGTTGGCTTGGCTACATCACATTATTCCAGCCCTAAACTTGTGACAGTTCAACAAAACGGAAAGCTTATGCCAATGAGTCCTGGTTCAGAGTGCACAGAGGTGATGTTTCTGGTAGTACACACAGTAGTTGCTTTCACAGGAAAGGTGAGGAAAATGTAACACCTTTCATTTTAGTTGCAGTCCACACATGTTCAATAGCATGGAGCTTTGCTCAGTCATTTCCTTTTTTTTTCTCTTTTTTTTTTTTTTTTTCCCCAGGAAGGTTTCATTCATAAGATTGTAGAATTTTCCTTCTATTAAAAGCCCATCTTTCAGTTTGGGAAGGCACCCAAAGTGGTTTCTTTGTGACAAAGAGTTTCAACAAAGCTTGCAAGAGTAACAGGCTTTGTTTTCAGAACTGTAACGTGAAATTTTGGCAAGGTAATATTCAGCATGGCTAACAGCTATGTAAATCTGAAAGAATAGAGAATTCCAGGAGAGAATGAAAAATATTTATGCTGACAGTGTTTTCTGCACCAATTAACTGCTTGTGAAGAATTTATTTAAAAAAAAAAAAAACCCATGTGATTTGTGACTTGTCATGTAATGGAGCCTGGAATCTCTGTAACAGCTAATATATTATTACAGTTTAAGCTTTCTGTATTTTTGTCTGGAAAAATATCTGCTATATAATCTTCCCCTGTTTTTATATTAGTGGATTTCAGTCTTCTGAACCCTACATAGCCATTCAAATAATACTGGGAAGTCTTTATTCTCAGGTCATCTTCTGAAGGCAAAGGAGGAGTGGGAAGGCGCCTCTATCTTTGAAAAAGTTGTCAGTGTGTACTGTAACCTGTCACTGTGCTTAAGTAGGTCTATTGCATTTACATTTTTCTGATACTGATAAGTCCTTTTAACCAAAGACTTGTCAATAGATGGTGAAATACTGCTTCTGGGGGGTTCTAATACAAAACGTTCCATTTCCAACTTAAAAGATTTGTTGGTCTGAAGCCACCTCTCAGATTTGAACTATCATTGTAACACTCTTCTTCAAAATCTTTCAAATCCCATTTTATAAACTACAGGTCCTCTTTTCCTGACAAGAAAAACAAACTAAATTCTGTAGCTACAGGAAGACAGTGTTCCAGAAGCGATTACTCATGATCCTTTTTTGTCATCCTTTTCCATTGATTGCATAAAGTGAACTCAACAGTGATAGACAGCTGCTGTAGGGGAGCAAGGGTTGAGAGTCTTCCTTGTGTGAGAGCACAAGGAGAATGGCAAGGTAGTAGGAGAAAGTGTGCTGTGCTCATTTGCTTTGGGATTAACCAAGCTTGCATGTACTCAGAAAGCTGATGTACTGATCATGCTATTGAGAAAGTAGAAGTGGTTATACTCCTGGATGTGTCTCATGGACCATGTCGTGGTTTTGGGATGATAGACAGTTCTAAGTGCCCATCTGTGGTGCTTTACTAAAAATAATAATTTTGCTATTCAGACCCTTCACAGTTGATTGCAAGACACACTTCTTGTAAAGTGTACTTTAAGTTGCACCTGATACAGTGCAGTGAGCAGGTACCAGGCAGTCCTGAAAAGAGCCTGTGTCTTGGCAAATGGTGATCCATTTGGGTGTCTGAATTTTTTTTTTTATCAGTCAGTAAGATTGACAGAGCTTGAGCAGATGCTTCTGAAGAAGTCAACACTTTGTGTATGAATTGCATCATTCTGCCAGTCTACGTTAGAGAAACTGTTATCGTCTCATGATGTCATTGAGATGGTAGTACCTATGAGTTGTCAAATATATCAGTGCAGCATTTGGAAGCATCTGAGTCCATGCTGCAGGAGACACATGGTTTGTCAAGCTCAAGCTACCTTTGTGTTTATGTGCCACATGGGCAAGAATTCTATAATGAGGTGGTCACACAGCCAAACAGGAGAAGGAAGAGGTGCCTTCTGTTCCAAGTTCTCCAATAACCCACTTTTTGTCACTGACTGGAGTTGACAAGCTAGTGCCACTTTCTTCAGAGAGGTCAATACTATGGGAATTTCATGTCACTAAAAACCTTGCATCAAACTGAAAACTGGAAGGAAAAGATTGTATCTTGGAGCTAGTACTACTCACTGTCATGTTAAAGTCTGAACCCTGTAGGGTAAACTTGGATACTGTCTGAACACAATACCATAGTTAAGCTTCCTGAGGTTCTCCACTATATAATGAAAAGTGGTGTGCTGTCCCCCCTCCCCCCAGTAATACAAATTGCAATTTTATTACCATTCGTTCTAATTCAATTAATTTGTTTATTTTGTATTAGGTTATGAATACATGAATGGCAGTTCTTCTGCCCTCTACGTTTTTAACTTTCTCAGGGTGGAATCCTGTACATTTTCCATTCCCAAACAAGCCATAGCTGCAGTGCCTGTGTAGCCATTGTGAGTACTCAGTGGGTCCACCTGGTGTTTTAAGTCCTTTGTGATTGTTCTTTAGTAGTCTGAGTGGATTCAAAAGGGAAAAAAAAAATAAAAAAGCTATCTCTAGATTGTAGGTTGTGTACAGGCAGGAATGCTTTGCTGGCAAAATCCATGTTTGGTTGTGCACAGGTATATCCTACTGTTACAGTTATGTAATGGTGCTGCCATAGAACTATTGTCACGGATTATTTGCTCCTATGTTTTGCGTGTACATTTAAACCATTATTCTTTTCTGTTAAATACCTTTTTTTCTCTTTGTTTCAGTGTGCAAAGACCCACCCTACAAAGTTGAAGAATCTGGGTATGCTGGTTTCATTTTACCAATTGAGGTTTACTTCAAAAACAAGGTATGGAATTGCATACTCTTACTCATGTGGAAGGCAGGGTTTTTTAAACACTTACAGTTAACTCATAAACTGAATTAAAAATTAGCTTTAAATCTATCTTCCTCAGTGTTGTACCTCAATTCAAAGTGACTTACAGAAATGTGTTTTTATTTAGTCCATAACTATGAAATTGGGATTATCTAATAAGAAAGGTGAATGTAATTATTCAGAAGAATTACTAGCCCTACTCAGAAATGAACAGTTTTCAAATAAGGCTTAAGAAAGTTCAAAAACAACTTAAACTTTACAACAGGAAACTCATCTTGATAGTATTTATTGCATAATGAACTCATCCTATTTTAGCGTTGCTGATCTTAATTTGTTCAGCTTTTGATCTTTCAAGAGTGTTGTCTGTTTTATTGTTGGTTGTTGGGTTTTTTTGTTTGGTTGTTTTTTTTCCAATCCTGCGTCCTCAGTCTGAAAAAATATTATTTTAGACTGTAAGCATGTATTCTACTCATCTTAACATTACCAGGGGGCACAGTCTGAAAACAAAGCTGATGTGTTATTGTGGTATCTTAAATTCTAAGTAAATGCTGCTCTTACTGTGGATCTTTTAGCAAGTACAGAAATTTTCTTTAATGTACTTAACAGGGTCTGTATTACTGTAAGTCATTCAGATAAAAAGAGTTGGATTTGGGTGGAATTAAAGAGCAAAAAGCTTGCAAGGTTTAATGTACAGTACCTTAACTGCAATATTTTAGGTTCCTTTTGTGTCATGTGCCTCAGTGGACCTGCTGTTATACTTCTCATGTGCTTCTAAGATACTTGTGTGTTTATATTACCAAGTTTAATGTAGTTATTTTAATCAAGTCAGTATTACATATTTAATGTGTTGAATGGTCTGGTGAAAAAATAAAACTAAACGAAAATAGAAATTCATAGTAAAGATTTTTGCTGGAACCCTGGTCACTTAAAACTTGTGTTAGAGTACAACTTTGTTAGCTGTTTATGCCTTCAGGTAGATATTCCAGTATTCTTTTATCTTTCACAGAAAGCTCTGTCAAGATCTGAGGTGTGGATAGTTCTGCTCAGGCACTTTCTAAGTTCTAGGCTTTGAACAGGTACTTCTGAAATGTTCCCTGTATCAATCTGCAATTAGCAGGGCTTAGCCGACTCTATTTGCTGTTGGAAAAGGAAACAGAACTGTCTCAGTGAATTGACTGGCTTTTTTGAGACGCTTTTTAGCGTGCTTTCTCTCTCTGTCTCTGTCTCTCTCTTAGCAAAACAGTTTTGGTTCATTCAGGAAATCTAATGAAAAGCAGCCGCCCATTCTTTTTAACTCTTCTGTTAAGAGATCATCCCAAAACTGGGCAGACAAAATCAGATGTTGAGTCCATCACTGAAGCATCTCTACAGAAAGCTTCCCGCCCAACATTTCTTTTTTTGTTTTCCACTCAGAGTTTTGGCTGCCTTTGCTGACTGTGGAGACCTGCAAGTCTCAGGAGTTCTCCAGCAGGAGTTGTGGCTTAGACTGAGATCAAGAGGGCAGCAGTGATTACAACTCACCTCACCCTCAAGCAGCATGTGGAATTAGGAAGTTTGCAAACATCCCTCACCCCTATTTTGGTGTCATGGATTACGACAAGCTGTTGGACTGTGAGTCAGCTAGCTCTTCACACAGATGCAGCAGCATGCCCTTCCCTGGGGTTGGTACAGTACAAAGGAAAAGTGGCACAAAAGTTGAGCTGGCATACCTGAGGCCAATTACTGCTTTCTACTGGCTCAACTACTCTTCCTCCCCTAAGCCACTTCAGAGATATTCCAGTACAGAAAAAGTGGAGATAGACAGAAGGAGGAAGAGGAGACAGACCATCATCACTTATTCAAGGTAGACAACTTTTCAATTTTCTGGTTCAGAAGGTACCCTAATAAATAGAGAAGGCAGGTGTACAGGAAGCCACCTGGACCATGGAGGATTAAAAGGTGCCTGATCCCAGGACTAAGCAGAAATGGGTAGAAAGTCTAATAAGTCATTTCATGGTGATGGAAAATATTCCAAGCTTTAAAGAATTAGGGACAAAACCAAACGCCTCTCCCAGATAAAGCAGCAGCAGGCTCTGGTTGTTAGCCATTAAGATAAAGTCCTTGAAAAAATTCTTTTAAGTCAAAAGACTTCTACTCTTGAAAATGCAGTCCATTTAGGTTAAGGCTCATAAACTGCCTTCAGTGTCACACCATTTTGAAATAATGGCAGTGGTACTGGGAGTCCTTTGTGTAGTAAAAGTCTCCTTTGAAATCACTGGTTATGTTCTTCTAACTTTCTACAGAATTCTTTGAAGAGTCTCACAAATTCTTGTAAGTTTGCTTTTATGGCAAAGCTGCTGGTACCAACTGTTTGCTTGTAGCAACATCACAGTTTTCTAAGCAGACTGGGGAGTAAATCACTTCCATATTGTTATTTTCTGCAAGAAATGATGAATTAATCTTTCTAACAGTAATAAATATTTTCATTCATGGTTGCCTTTGAAAATGGTCCATCAAGAAGATAATTCACCTAAAGGAGCTACTCTCTTCTGTCTCTAGAAATGGACTACTGCTGGCCTTCTATTTCAGGTTCCCTTCCATTGTTTGCTCCAGGTTGAGAGGGTCTAGGCCAAGTCTGTGCAGGGAAAGCTCTACGTGGATCAACAGATTCCCCTGTTCCTCCCTGGTGCACGGTGAACTCTGCAAAGCCCTTGAACATTGGTGGGGGCTCTGCATGGTGCTGTGGGGTAACCCTGAGCACCTGGCCGTGAGCTGTTCCTGCTGGCCTGCAGTATACATTCCATTAAGGGCAGGAGGAGGCAGCGGCAGGTGAGCCGTGGGGTGAGTGGCAGGGAAGCAGCTGGGGTAGCAGCTCCAGGCACAGCTCTGGGCATGGGAGGGGAAGCCAGCTGCCTGAACAATGCCTGTTTTGTCAGACTTGGCTTGTGTTTTGGGGGTTTATCCGCTTCTTTTCTTGAGTGTGTTGGTGGTGGTGTTCAAATTGAAGGACTTAATGGGCATGCTCCATTATGGATGCTGGAGGTCTCTGCATCCAGGAATGTGGGGAGCAGCAGTCACCACCACTGTAGTGTTACTTCACTGTCTTCATGATATGCACAGCAGTACTGGCACTGGAGTGGCCATGGGGGCTTGGCGGGCAGTGGGGGAAGCAGGGCAGTTGCTTGCTCCTAAGCTTCCCAAGCAAAACCCTTCTGTAGTTCTCCACACCCACCTTGCATCCTGCCTGCACTTTAGCTGGCTGTGCTTAGGCTGGCCAAAAATTAATTTTTGTAGTTCACATTTGATTTAGTTGCCTTTATCTCATTTCTGCCTTTATCTGATAGTAGTGATTTTTTTTGTGTGTGTTTCATGGCTTCCTCCCTGCACCCACAGCTACACTTGAAGCTGCTTCCCCATCCCTCACCCCACTGCCCCTAATGTAATGCATATTGCAGGCACGTCAGGAAGGATCTCTCAGGCAGTCCCCCTTCTCTCCTGTGAGAGAACTGCGAAGAATTGCCCTTGCAGATTTGTTCATGCCAGTCTAGGGATGGGACAATGAGGATGTCCCTTGGCTGTGTTTTGAAACCTCTGATTTAACTTCTAGGATAACAGAAATTTCTACGCTTTCTTTTATTCACAACCTTGGAATCCTGAATCAAAACTAAATGGTTTTTAATGTGAAATTTTTAAGCATCTGTCACTGAACAGAGCACACATTTTGATTACGTGCAGTGTTGGATATATGCTAAGAGTTTTGCATCTCTTTTGTATCTCTTCCTGCTTTTTCTTCATGGTGTCCTTTTTACTAAAGCTTTTCCTGTATTTCACCTTTTCAGAGAATGACAACATCACAGAATAGCAGGGATTGAAAGGGACCTCTGAAGATCATCTAGTCCAACCTCACTGCTAGAGTTTACCTAGATCAGGTTGCACAGCAAAGCATTCAGGTGGCTTTTGAAAGTCTCCAGGAAAGGAGACTCCATAACCTCTACAGGCAGCCTGTTCTAGTGCTCCGTCACGCTCACAGGAAAGAAGTTTTTCCTTGTGTTTAGGTGGAACTTCCTGTGTTGTAGTTTGTGTCCACTGACCCTTTTCCTGTCTCTGGGCAGCACTGAAAACAGACTGGCCACATCCTATTGACACGTGCCCTTTAGATATTGATAATTATTGATAGGATCCCCTCTCAGTCTTCTCTTCTGCAGGCCAAACAGATCTCTCAGCTTTTCCTCTAAGAGATGCTCCAGTCCCCTAACCATCTTTGTAGCCTTTGTAGCCCTCTGTTGGATGTAATTCCCTGTCTCTCTTGAACTGGAGAGCCCGGAATTGAACACAGTGCTCCACATTTGGCCTCACTAGGGCAGAGTAGAGGGGGAGGAGAACTTCCCCGCAACCTGCTGGCCACAATCTTTTTAATACATGCAGGATACCATTAGTCTCCTTGGCCACAAGAGCATATTGCTGGCTCGTGGTCATTCTGGACTCCTAGGTCCTTCCCTGCAGAGCTGTTTTCCACCAAGTCAGCCCCTAACCTATACTGGTGCATAGGGATATTCCTTCCAAGTTGTAGGACCCTACATTTGCCATGGTTGCACTTCCTTAGGTTCCTCTCTGCTCAGCTCCTCAGTCTGTCCAGATCTTGATGAACAGCAGCACAGCCTTCTGGTATATCAGCCACTCCTCCCAGTTTTGTATCATGGGCAAACTTGCTGAGGGTGCACTCTATCCCTTCGTCCAGGTCACTGATGAATATATTGAATAAGACTGGACCGAGCACTGACCCCTGGGGAATACAACAAGCTACAGGCCTCCAGCTGGACTCTGCACTGCTGATCACAATCCTCAGAGCTCTGTTGTTCAGCCAGCTCTCACTCCACCTTCCTGTCCACTGATCTAACCCAAAATTTGTAAGCTTCCCTATGAGGATATTATAGGAGACAGTGTCAAAAGCCTTGCTGAAGTCGAGGCAGGCAATGTCCACTGCTCTCCCCTCATCTACCTATCCAGTCATGCCGTCATAGAAGCCTATCAGTTTGGTTAAGCATGATTTCCTCTTGGTGAATCCATGTTCACCACTCTCGATAATCTTCTTTTCCTCCATGTGCTCAGAGATGACCTCCAGAATGAGCTGTTCCTTTGCCTGTCCAGGGATGGAAATGAGCTGACTGGCTTGTAGTTTCCTGGGTCCTTCTTCTTGCCCTTTTTGAAGACAGGAGTGACATTGTCTTTCCTCCAGTCCTCAGGCACCTCACCTGTTCTTCATGACCTTTCAAAGATGAGTGGCTTAGCAACAGCATCAGCCAGCTCCTTCAGCATTTATAGGTGCATCTCATGAGTTCTGCCTTAAGACTGACATTGATTCGGTGGCTTCTGTTGCACATCAGGACTTTTGGAGGAAGGGCAACCGAATATTGCCTTAAAAGAGCACTTAACCTACATCAGGTTTTATAAGGGACTGTTTAAACATATAACACAAAACATGGTTAGTATCTTTGCTTTGGTATTGCAAATTGAAGTCTATTTATTACTACTGGTGTCCTTTTTCTTCTGAGGTTTCCTCAAGTCAGTAGAGCACTGATGATTTCTTCCAAGATAAGTTTGCATTTCCTATTATTCTTCTCTTCATATTGGTACAGGGAACATTCAGTTTCATTTTTTTCACTGCATCAGCAGAGAATTTTAATGGTTTGAAAGCCGTGGTGGAGCACTTGAAATCTATCTGGTCACACTCATTTAGGGCAGGGGAGTCTCATTAATAAATGAGCAGACGCCATACATAGCAGATCAAATATAGTTGGCTGCAGCAGTTTAATTCTTACTGCTTTCTGCAGCTCGTGAAGTAAACAATAGTGTTTGGCTTTGGTGGAGTAATTTGCATTCAAAATCTACTGCAGTGTCTTCAGTGCTGTGTAGAGTTCTGAAGTGTGATTCTGTTGGTGATTGAGTTACCTTCTGTCAGCTCAATCATGATACTTCCCTATGTGTATGCCTGTAGCCTATGCCAAAAATTATCTAACACTTTCAGTTAAGCCTTGTCAGGACAGCTTGAAGTTCATGATGTTCATGCATTTTACCATGTGCTGTCGTGGGCTGGTAGGAGCTTCTCTGATTTACTGTAGCTCAGCTGATGCTTGGTAAATTCCATCATGTGTCTGAGAACACAGAGAATGGTTAAAAATTACATAATTTTAATTGACAGTCTTTATATAGCCCTTGTTTTTAACGTAGTTAGTTTTGGTGCTAGATGTTTCTATCTGGTTATTTTTAACCCTCAGGAAGAACCTAAGAAAGTTCGATTTGACTATGACTTATTCCTGCACCTTGAAGGCCACCCACCTGTAAATCACCTCCGCTGTGAAAAGCTCACATTCAACAACCCGACAGAGGAATTCAGAAGAAAGCTGCTAAAGGCAGGAGGGGTGAGTCCAGCACCCATGTCAAAAGCCATCACAATAAAGATGTTGCTGCTTATTGCTGGTGCATGATTAGTATTATAAAGGTTGACCTGATGGTGAAATGAAGGGAAGTGGTTTTGTGACAACTTCATAGCATAGCTCAGTGCTTATTGTTTAGGTGGAATGGGTGGGCAAATGAGCATGTGCCCACCTTAAATGCACGGTTAGATATCTGTTTTTACAACCAAGCAATTCATGTCCATTTCTGCAAAAGCAGAACTTAGACTTGTACATGATGCATTACTTCCTTGACTTGCCAGAGATTAAATACAGAAGGGCTACTGTGATGGGTGGATTAAGAAAATAAAATGTCTCTTATTTAAAGAGAAATGGTTCTATATTAAGCAGAATAAATTCAGTGGTTATAAGGTAGAACAAGTTAGAAATAGTAAGTATAAATAAACCTACTGCAATTTATATATCACACAGTCTGAAACAGAAAATTTACCGAGACTTCTTTACATGGTGGTAAAATTAATTGATACAAAACAGACCAAAGGAAGTTTGCCCATTTGGTGGGAGGAGAATGCCAAACCTTTAGGTTTACACTATTCCTTCCCATCAGTACCAGGCATGCTGTTGGGTACCCCTGAAGCTGTCCCTCTTCCCAACTGAACCAGCCATGGTCCTGCAGCATCTCTTTGCAGGGCAAGGGCTCAAGCCCTACTGTCTCATTGGCTTCTTCTTGCCTCCCACTGTTTTGTTGGTGCTGTTTCTGTGTTGGCGACCCAAAGTGGAGGCAGATGGGGTCTGACAGGCACCAAGCACAGAGTACAGTCCCTGCCCTCCCCCTTGCTCTCAGGGTTGTGACCTGCTTGTGAGACTCTAGAGACACGGGCCACCCCTGTGCCTCCCCAATGCCCTCCAGTGCACAGGGACAATCCCTTAGAGCTGTTTCCCAGCCCTATCTTCATGTCTGCTGGGCTCTGCCTTGCTGGGACAGGCCTTGGCATTTGGTCTCTGTCCTGACTGTATTTCATGAGGCTGCTGTTAACCCATTCATCCAGACAGTCTGGGTCTCTCCTGGTGACAGCCTTGCTCTTCTTTAGTGTAAGCTGCTTCCCTTGCCCGGTTAGTTGTCACCTGCAAATCTCATGAATAAAAGTGCCTTTTGTCTTCTTTTCCAGGTCACAGATAGAGACAGTAAGCAAGCCTCCATATCATAGGTTTACTCATGTAAATGGCAATGCTTATCTTCATACTTTTGAGCAGGTGTAACAAAAATGGACAGACATATTTGGCAAAATTAGGCAATAATATTTTTTGGGATGGAGGTAAGAGGGATATAGAATGAGAACATTCAGTCTGCTGAAGAGAGCAAAGCAAAAATAAGTAGCGAGTATAGTCTCTGAAAGACCTTGTTATCCTCCTGGAGAAGGTATCTGTTAGACCTATAGTTTTATTGAAATAGAAGCATGAACTGTGTTTTATGTTTGCATTTATTAGGTGTAAGAGGGTATCCATGTCTGGACAGCGCACTGGCACTCTAATGTGTTTGCAAATAAAATATCAACACTATATTCTGTAGAACTTCAAGAGACAGCGCTTCAGTATGATTTGTATCATGTCAGTTGTCAATGGACAAGTTCTACCCACAAATGTAGCAAAACTAAATGGTGCCAGCAGGGGCTTTTCTCTACTATTACCTACTTTCAGTTGACCTTGTTTTCATAAATAGAAAAAGAAATGTTTAGAGGAGAAATAAAATACTTTCAAGAGTACACTTGGGCAAATTCAATCAAGCTGTTAAGTGTAATTGTTTATATTCCGTTTCTTTGCATATGTATAAATTACGTTTCTTTTAGAAAAGCTTACTGTGGAAGTGATGCCACTGAGATTGTTTTGCACCTTTTACTCAGTGTCGTATTGAATGATGTGAAACTAATGTATATGACTCATGAATCAGCAGCATATTCCATAATCCAACCTGTTGCTTGAATATCCTGAAGACACCCTGTATAAAAATTATTTTAATTAATCCATTTCTTATCAAGCAAATATCAAAATACCAGTAGTTGACAAACTATATACATATAGCTTCTGACACAGCACAAAATGTTGCATGGGTAGGTACAGTAGGATTGAAGTTTTCTCTGAGTAAACCCCAGTAAGCATTGTTCCTTGTGTGGTCATGCCTTCCTAGATTTGTCAGTTACGTTTTCTGATTAGTTTCAGCCTCTAAACATGAAAGAGCAGAAGGGAAAAGAGGTGTCACTGTGTATGGATTCCTGCGTATGAATATGGGAAGAGGGATGACACTCACTGAGAAATTATAGCAATTAAGAAATAGTCTTCAAATTCAAGTATATTATGAATGTTGAATCCCACTAAACCAATTTATAAACAGGGTCTGGCTCCCTTGATGTATTTTGTCATGTCTGTAGTGCTGATTCTATTGCTTTTTTGGCTTGCATATTTTTTAAATTAAAAAAAAAAAGAAATCAAAATTACACTTAACCTGCTTATTAAGCCACTAGAAACAAACTAATTGTAAAGATGCTGAATAACAGCTACCTAACAGTTAAATTGAATTTTGCCTCTGGATACATAGACTTGCTCAGGCATCACTTGCTTGAATATGATATTACTTAATTCTGATTCTTGCTGGAAGAAGTAGCAAAAATATTTCTAGTCCATGCTGAGAAAGTAATTTAATACAGACTTCCTTCTCATATATAAATAAAAATGTTTGTACTGTATAATAGTCTCTCCCTTTTAGAAGGAGACTCAAAATTACTTTTTTAAACTAATTCATGGCATTATTACAAATGCACATGGCTATTAATGATACAGTTTGAAGTTTCAGATTTAGAGGATGCAAGGAATATGATAGTAATGCTTCTTTTTAGAAGCAGAGGTGTCCTTTTTATCTGCTTTATGTAGAATTAATTTAGAAAAGCAAGCAGTTCTGCTTCTGTAGCAAGGTGGCTCTTTCCTTGAAGACAGTTGATCAGTTAATGAGTCAAAAGAAAGAATCATTCTGGAAGGAGTGCAATTTTCAAAAAAGACAGGTTTTGCCAAAATCCACAGCATTCTGTTGTTTGAGATTAAAAAAAAAAACAAACCCTTTTTGTTTTTACTATTTAACAGTTGAGAAGTGTCTTTTCAGACACTTGAGATGCCTGCATAATGCCTGTTTAAAAACGTATGTTCCTAATCCTTGTAATGAAGATGAAATCATGGGGATTTCCCTCTTTTCTCTATCCTCCCTCTTTTCCTTGCAGTTCCTCTTTCAGTTGGAATAGTTGGCTTCTACCCAGAGCCAATGTTAGATATAATGCTGCTCTAGGGAAGGGATTATCTTTAATCTTGTGCTTTTCAAATTAAGTAATTGAATTTTCTTAAGCTATATATTACTCTACTTTCAAGCAAATAACTTAAAAGAATTCTAAAAGGTTTTCTACTCCCTTGTGAGTTTTTTGGTTTGAATAGAAATATTAGTTGTTCAGAACAATTGGATTTTTGTTGTTAGTGCTTTCAGTGGTGAATGAACTTGTTCTGTGCTGTAAAACGATGTGGAGTGCTGGCAACCCAGGACCACACAAAGAAGTCCACTTGTCTGCTACTGATGCATGATGAGTATAATTCATCCGCAGGGCTGCAGAAACATTAGTTAATTTTTTCCTGTAATTCTAATAGATATTTCATAGCTCTACTGGATTTTTTTCTGCAGCACATTGTGGGGAAATCCACCAAGCTGTTCTGAGGGTGCTGTATGAAGGTGTTCTTAACATACCAGCTCTGTAAGTGAAACTATAACAGGTAGCTTGCTGTCAATCTGTTTGAGGCAAGATTATTCTAGCCTTACTGATGGCCTGCTTTTATTTGGGTAGATGAAAAAGTAGGAGGCAGACAACGGCTTTATGGTAGTGGTTCATTCCCTTGCAGAAGCTCTAATAGGCCTTAATAGGGAGGTTGTGTTGATCTGAGATTGTGAAAACTTGTGCAGTTTCCAACTGTGTTATCTGTCTATGTGGGGTGATGGATCTGTGACTCCTGTGCATCAGGAGTGGCATGATGTGCATTTGTAGAAATTGATAGTAAGAGAAGACCAGCTTATGTGGAGTGTTTTCAGTCTGTTCCTCGTGCTTTTTGTACTGGGATCTGAAAAGAAAAGTTTTATATTTTGAATATGGGTAGTCCTTGTTGGGTACCTAGATACCTCAAACTGCAAAACATGTGTTGGTAGATGTGTTGTCTTTGACAAGTCAATTTTTTGTAAGACTTCTGAATCAGTTGTTGTTGGGTTTAAGTACAGGTATTATAATGTAATATTTTTTTTCACAAATTGCTGGAAAATGGATAGAGAAAAAGGTGTCCTGATTATATTAAGATAATTGTAGGTGCATAGTTGTTTCCTGATTCATTCCTGTGTTCAGCAGCTTGTGGAACTGCATAAATCAAATATACGTCAGTTTTTCATTCCATAGCACTCAATTGTCTTGAATAGCAAATTGGAATGCCCTTAGGAGATGACTGCAGCTTAAGTATTATGGGGTCTGGTCACTTTAGATTGATCAATCTGATAGGTTCACTCCTACACAATAATGTGAATACCAGTGGATATTCTCTACCCAAATATTTATTCATCTGTTTATTAATAAATTTCCCTTTGCCCTTGCCTGGGAAGTTGTCTTCTATTTAAAGCAACTGTCCTGGTTTGAGTGAAAACAGAACTAATTCTGTTCAGTAATTTTACATTTCAGCTTGGTTCTTCTAATTAACTGCACTGAAGTCAGCAGCCTGTTCTTACAGACAGTGCCTGCTGCTAGCAGTGATCACAGCCCATGTTTAGAGTTACTACCAAGGATTGGTGTGCAGAACAAGGTCACTGCTGGGTCTTGTGTACCACATTGGAGGGTGCAGAGAGTGAAAGGCTGCACCTGCAGGGAGGAGCGGACAGGACGGGTGACCCTAAACTGACCAGCGAGGTATTCCATCCCATATACGCCATATTTGGTCTAGAGCTGAGGGACCCGAAGGGTCTCTGGGCTCTTCTCTCCCCTCTTGGCCTGCTTTGCCAGCTTTTGCTTGGCTTGGCTCAGGTCCTCTTTCGGTTCCTTCCTCGGAGCACCCAAGGAGGACTCTGTCCATTCTGCCTTCGATCCGATCTGCGTGTTCCTGAACCCAGTACCAGAATCCAGCTCCTGAACACAGCTCCCGGCTGCTGCAGGGCCCAGTCTGGGACTCCCCCAGTGCCTGCTCCACAACATCAGTGGTGATGGTGATGGAATTACCATCAGGGGGGTTGGGTTCCATACTGGTTTTGTATATATTTGTATATATTCCATTTTTATTATTATTAATTTCATTTTCATTAAAGCTGTTCTAGTTTCCTTTTCTAATCGCTAAGTCTCTCTCCCTTATTCCCTTTCTCTTCCCCCCTGGGGAGGGAGGGGGGTTAACAGAGAGCATCTGTTATAGGTTTAAGGTGCTGCCCTGACCCTAAACTGTGACAGCAACTGGTAGACAAAGGTGTTGAGACAAGCACTACAGCACAGAGACAAGCACAACAGCTGCAAGCTAGGGGAAGTGGGTGGTGTTTGGTGAACAAAAGTCAGGATACCACTACTAGCAGATCAGTTTGAATGCTTATGTGCATAAGGCTTTCTTGGTACATATGACGAAAGGAGAAAAATCTTTCTCTAGAGGTGAACTGGTGAGAAAAGAGTTAGGGGAAAATCAAGCAAAACAAGCTGTCTTATAAATCTGTCCATAAAGGCAATGAAAGTAAGAGATAGCTTATGTACACTTGTTCTTTTGCTCTGTGGTAGCAGTTGGTTAACATAGTTGTGTAATACTTACATGCTTCAGTAGAATTTTGTCTTGCATTGTTCTCATTTTTTTTTGTTAGATATGTTACTACCATGAGATCTTGTTAAACCTTATCTTGATGTTATAATTTCTTCCCTATGTTGATCTAAAATGTGTATGGAATGGCTTATTAGTGGTGGTGTAGGAACTTTCCCAATTACAGTGTAAAGCAGAAGAAAGCAAAATTAAGAAAGGTGATTTTCTCTTGTCCAAGTTTAGTGTTGTGTGTTTAAGTAGCTGCCCGCACTGAAGTTCCAGTTTTCCTTTCACAGCAAAAGTGAGATGAAGTGTGCCTCCTTCCATTTCTGACATGCATTATTAAAATAACTCTTCTCCCTAAATTGTCCATTAAGTGCAGTCTTCAGTGTCACTGAAATAAATGGATTTTGGAGCAGGGCAGTGAAAAACATCAGTAGGCATCTGCATTTCCTTCTTTTTTTTGTTGAGCCACATGAAGCTGTTATTCCATTAATCAGTGCTGCTATTAGTCTTTCTTCTTTTGCCAGTTTTAACTGGCATCTTCTGCTGTGTCATCATCTCTCCATATTTACTAGATTGCAGGCTGGCTTTCTTGGGAGTATGCCTCACCTGCTGACAGTTGTTTGGGGGTTTTTTTATGCCTTACAGAACAGCTAATCTCTTTTTTTTTTTTTGTCTTGTTTTCATTTCTAGAACATCTTCTAAGCCAACAGTCGTGTTTGTATGGCAGAGCTTCTCCTACATAGCACAGGATGTCTCCAGAAAAATGGTTATCTGTGTATCATCTGTAAGCTTCCTGAGAGTTCACTAAACCCCACTGAATCATTAATCAATACATTAAACAGCTGTGGACTGTGTTAATCCTAGAAGGACACTGGTGGTCACTGACCCCTAGTTGGACCTCACACAGCTGAAGAGAATAGTTTGAGTCCAGCAGTCCAGAGAGTTCTCTACTCATCCTGTCGTCTACTTATCCAGTCCTTACCTTGTAGATCTGTCTGTAAGATGGGCAGGATTTTTGTTAGTAAACCTATGCTGACTGCTTTCAGTCATGTCTTTGTCCCTCCAGTGGCTTGAAGTGGCTTCCAGGATGATTTTCTCCATCTTCTTCCCAAGGAATAAAGAGAGACTGGTGGAACTCTTGTTCCCCGTATCTTCCTTTTTGAAGCTGAGTGTGATATTTCACTTCCTCTAGTCATCAGGAACCTTCCCTGATCATCACAACCTTTTGAAGATGATAGAGAGATGACTTGCAGTGGTACTCACCAGCTCCATTAGTACCCCTGGTTGCATCCAGCCTGATCTCATGAACCTGAGTGTCCCTGTGGCTAAAGTGCACCCTACCTCAATGTCTCATCCCACTAAGTAGACAACAAGGGAGGTGAATCTTTGCGATCCCCTGAAAGAGGCTGTCCCTGCAAGGCAGGGCAGCTGGGGCAGCAGAGTCACAACAGTGGCTCCGAGGAACAATAACAAAACAGTTTATTAGTTCTCCCTAATAGAACAATCAACAAACAGTACAGATAAAAGAGTTAATCTTTGTAGGTGTTTATTTTACAGTGTAACTAAATTTTTAGGAAGAGGAAGAAAGAGTTATCAGAAAAGAGGAAAAGATAGGGAAAGTGAGTAAGAGAGAGAGAGAGAAACAGAAAATGTTATCACCATCCATGGATCCAGCGACGTCTCACTGGGTCAGTCCAAGTCTTCAGTTCTTCAGTGGTGGGTGCACACCAATCAATATTTTTCTGCCCCTTTTATACCCTTGAGGTATCTGGGTGGCATTCCCAACTTCCACAGGAAGTGGGGTTGATTTGCATGAACTCCCTGAGCTAGAAGCAATGTGGCGCCTGCCATCCACCTCCCCCATGGCGCGGTCAGCAGGAGCACTTAACTAAAGAAAAGACAGAGTCCCACCTGTGCAGAAGCTATCTCTTCCTTTTGGTAAGGCATATCTGCAAGGAGCCAAAGGAGGTGGGGCACAGAGACAAAGCAATCCACACCTCTCCCTTACAGACAGGTCTTTCCAGACCTTATCACCACACAAGGTTTGAGGCACACAATAGCTTGGCTCTTACACTCAATCACAGAATTATAGGATGTCTCAAATTGGAACAGGTACATAAGGATCATTGAGTCTAGCTGCCTGCTCCTTGCAAGCCTACCAAAAACTAATCCATGTGACTAAGATGGTCTTTCAGACACTCCCTGAACTCTGACAGGCTTGGGGCCATGACCACTTTCTTGTTCCAGTAAACAGCCACCCTCTTGGTGAAGGACCATTTCCTAATGTCCAATCTGAATTTCCTCTGATGCAGCTTCATTACATTTCCTTGTGTCCTATCATTGGTTACCAGAGATGGGAGATCAGCACCATCCCCTCCGCTGGCCCCCATGAGGAAGCTGTCACCCCTCAGCATCCTCTTCTCCAAGCTGAAAAATAAAGTGACATTCCATAGCCACTCCTCATAAATCTTGCCCTTGATGCCTTCCACCATCTTGGTTGTCCTCCTCTGGATACAGTGTAAAAGTCTGATGTCTTTCTTATATTGAGGTCCCTACAACTGCACACAGTACCTGAGGTGGGGCTGCCCCAGTGCAATGTAGAGTGGAACAACCACCTCCTTTGCCATGTTTCTTAGTACAGTCTATTCTGTAATTTCCAAGTAATTTGTACCCTCGTGTTAAACTGTGAAACTGTTTTCTCTTGTTCATGTTTCTAATGCTTACCCAGTACCAAGTACTGCAATCCACCCAACTGTTTTTTAAAACCCTTCAACATTTGTACAGTCACATCTAACTCCCTATTTTTACATGACTTATTACTGTCACCATCAACCACATCAGAGACAGGCTGTCAGATGAGCTAGATCCCCGCTCTTCTTAAATACAGCAAAGCTAAATCTTTTGAGGGAACAACAAAACTGTAACAAGAACTTCATGCTTTATGTATTGGTGAATTCAGAATGTGAACACGTGGTTGTTTAAAGTCAAGCAACATGTTTCATCTTGCTTCATTAGCACCAGCACCAGTGTCTTACTGTATCAGCTTGTCTGATCCCACTGAGCTGTTGACTTGTGGAAGGGACTGAGGAGAGGAATTAATAATGCTCCTGGGCTTTGTCACTTAAAGTGATTCATTGTGTGAGCAGACAGGTACCAGCTGCAGGTGGTCTTGGCTTCCTGTCTTAACATGGGCTTGCAGCAGTGTCCTCCACCTATTGTTGTGGACTCTTTGTGCCTGAAAGCTAGCAGGAAACTTACAGCGCAGAAAGGAGAAAACAATTTTTAAAAGGTACATATAGCATGCCTGTACTGGAGAGATCTTTCCATGCTTTTAGTGAGCTTGCATTCTTCCTGCAGAATGAGTTGCTTGGTCTGATATGCTCATTCCCACATTTTCCTTTTTTTGGGGTTTTTTTTGGGGTTTTTTTTATATATGACTTAATATAGCCATATATATATACGTATGCAGACACACAACCAGTATATACTACTGGTGTGACAGTAACAATGTAAAAACAGGAACTTGCTCTGAAACCCAGTTGAATTGTATTTGACAGGCTGTGTGTTTCTGTGTTTGACTAATGTGAGGACAAAGGGTAGTTACCCACTGCAGAAGTTGCTATAATTTTGTCATCTGAACTCTTTCAGTAAGATTAAACTGGATTCATAGCTGTCTCTTTCCTAAATTTAGCCAAAAAAGGAAATGCGATTCAGTTCCAAAATGTGTTTGTAATGTGGAGGCTTTGTACATAGATAGTTATTGGCAACTAAAACAAAATTATTGGAAGAGTTCCTGAAGAGTTGCTTAATGTCAATATTAATTTATTCTTTGAGAGGAAGAAGGCAAGTGATTTTTTTTTTTTTTTTCTGATATAAGGGACTTTAACATACCCTTTTTCTGACAGATCAGTTTGGAAGACAGAGGTATGTTTTATATCAGAGATGCCAGAAAGTTAATTTTACATGAGATTTTTTTGGTCTTTTGTCAGCTTTACAGACATTAGAAGTCTGTAGTCTGAACCGAAGTTCTGTCTTACTGCATACATTGTTAATCACATTAAAATTTTGAACCTGCAATTGCCATTTTGCATGGGATTTATAATGAAATAACAGGCTGCAGGACTCAATACATTGAATTTTTCAGGGCTTACACTTTGGAATGTACATATTTCCTCTCCTAAAACCTGCATGGGACTTAACTTTCTCTCTGTGTGAAATTAGACTTGTCCAATCTGCCGGACCTCAGATGGTACTAATGCTGTTCATTTTGACCTTGTAGATCTTTCTGCAGACAACCATCCTGTTTCTAAACACACAGTTTGTAGTACTGAGACTGTTAATGGTCCAAATCCATGCCCAGAAGCCAATACTGCATAAGTCCACACACCTTTTTAAAGTTTCAGCTTTCTAAGAATGTTTGTTTATCATGATGACTACGAAACATTAATAAACCGGAATGTTGCTTGATTTTAAAAAGAAAATTTATGCAGTGGTTGAACCTCAGATTATTTTAATAAGTCAGACTTCTATGCTTCAGAGAGAAAATGTCAGCTTCCAACCGTAGGAAAAAGAATTCTTGGCAGATTTTTTTTTTTTCTTTGCTTTCAATTACAAGGTAGGACAAACCATGATCCCCTTGATTATATTCCTCTTCCATATGGACGTGAATCTTTTTCCTACATGTGTGTATGAACAAAGCTACTTTGTGTCAGTAAAATACCTGCTTAAACTCTATAATTAATGGGTAACCTTACTTTCTGTGAAGCCTATGGGTTTAAGACATTGCATTGAATTTAATTTAATCAAGAACATTCTTATTTAATCACCCATTTGACTTAGTCTGTGAGAGGAAATAATGATAAAGAAAGGCATTTTCTCTACCAGTTTCACAGGTTTATAGTATGGACATGTGGCTACAGATTTTCCTTGTCCTTGTTGCTTTATTAATCTGTGCTTTCTCTTGCATTGAGCTAGGCTGAATTAAACTAAAGCCTTTGGCAAGTTGAGGTTCAAAAATATTTGTCAAGCTAAAGGAAATAACTTACTGTGATTCACAATAACTAATTGTTGTTGTCACTACCATGATTACAAGAAGAACACCATTGCTTTTGCCCAGCTGATTTTTGAGAGTTCTGATTCTTGGCAGGTGCTGTTTTATCTGTCTGAGAAAGGGAAATGAGGAATTGAAGAGAAAATTTCTTACATGCCCTGTAATATTGAATACACAAATAACTTTGAAAATGTTTTTTGTTTTGTTTTGTTTTGTTTGCGGGTTTTTTTTTTGTGGGGTTCTTGTTTGTTTGTTTTTTGTTGTTTTTGATTTGGATTTTTTTGGTGGGTTTTTGTTTGTTTGGTTGGTTTTTGTGATACATGAACCTATGGTCAAGGAAGGAGAACAACTTTTTTGTCTTCTTCCTCCACCTCAACACCTCAGCAGTGTTGAAAGGTAATTCTCAACTTACAGGCCAATAAGGTAATCTGTATTACCTAGACATGTCACTTTATATTCTGTAGGCTAGCACATGATCTTTTGACCATAGTTGGCTGCAACAAGATTCATCTGGAGCAATGTTTAAATTTTTTTAAGATCAGAATCTTGTGTTGAAGAAGCTGTAGACAGAAACTATCATCTTGACTTGGAGAGGTAGAATGTGGACTAGACATACGTACAGCCTACATGTCCCAGTTTTGCACTTTGCGTTCTTCCTTTAACATAATGTGCATGAGGCATGTGATGGGTCAGTCTTTCCCCACCCCCAGCGTCAGGATGTTTGGGTCATGTGAAGAGGCAAGGGTGACCATGCAGGACACCTACAAAACCAAAGGTGACTTTGTGCATGGGAACCTGTGGAAAGAGAGCAATGTTTCCTTGCAGGTGCAGAGCTGTGCAACTTTGTGCTTAGGAACATGGTTTATTAGTTTTTGACAGGGCTAGGAATAAGGTTGGACTTGATGATCTTAAAGGTCTCTTCCAGCTGAAACTTCTATGATTCTGTGATTCTCTGCAACTTAGCAGGGCTTGTCAGACAGCGGGTAAATTGTCTCTGGCAATTAGGGTTTTGAAACAATAAATAAATCAATAGCTCTGCTAGGAAGCAGTAAAATCTAGGCACAGCAGCACTGGAGTAGAAGACAGGAGCTGTTTATGTCGGATGGAAGACAGAACCTTTTCCTATCTGGTAAATGATACTGAGAGCTGGTTTATCTGTGGTCTCTGGAAATTATCTGTTTGTTCTTAAGAGTCTTTAAAATCAAGGAAGGGAGCTAGACCCTTGTTTTAGCAAAAATGCAGCTTGCTTACCAGCTGTGCAGTGTACTGTACTCCAGATAAAGCAGAAGCTTGAAGTACAACAGTCAGCTGTACTGCTTTCCCATTAAAACTTCAGGCTGTTTTTACAGTGTATCTTTGTAGTGGGTTAACTTTGGGTAAGGGCTGAATTCCTACACAGGTTCTTGGTCACTCAGCCTCCTCAAGAGGGCAGGGGGAGAAGACAGGATGAGAAATCTCATGTTTCAAGACGAAGACAGGGAGATTGCTTACCAGTTAATGACAGGGGCAGAACACGTGTGACTGGAGGCAAATTAATTTGTTTCAAATTAAAATGGATTTGGGTAATGAGAACCAAAAAGCCAAAAACAAAAACAACACCCCCTGACACCACCTTGCTATGATAAACTTCATTCCTTTGTTCAGGACTTCTTGATCTCCTCTACCTTCCCAAGTGGTGCAGGGAGATAGGGAATGAGGTTTGCAGTCAGTCTATAACAGTTCCTCTCTGCGACTCTTCCCTTCTCACACTTTCCCCCTGCACCAACACTGGACCTCTCCATGGGCTACAGGGAAGTACGTTTGCCAGCACTTAGAGCACCTCTTTGCCTCCTCCTTTGACCCTGGTGTTCACACTGCAGTTCCTCACAATCTTTTTTTTTAATCACCTCATCTGCCTGTGTGGGGTTTTCTTTACCCTTTCTTAAACCTGTTTTCCATGAGGTGCTGCTGTCTCAGTTGAGGGGCTCAGCTATGTCCTGTGGCATGCCAGCTGAAGCTGAGTGGATCAATGAGGGAGTCACTGGTCTCACGTCAGAGAGACATGCCCCCTCCACCCAAACCTTGCTACATACACCCATTACAGTCCTCCTTCACTTCTCTGTAGTTGAAAGCAAAAACTGCTGCACATCTGTATTTATGGGGTGTCAGCAGCCTGCAGAATGTTATACTACAGGTGGGATGAATTCTCAAGTGTACTAGACATTGCTCAGCAGAAGAGAAAGAGGGCTAAGGATTTAGGTGCCGTGACATGTAAGCAGCCATAATAGAACAAGTTGTTTTTGCATGGAATTTGCATGGAAATTGAAATGTGATTTGCTCATTAAATAGAGGATGGCAGTGTGGTTTCATTAATGCATCCCCTGTTGAGAAGAAACATGGATACTGTTTGTTAGAGAAGTTTTATTCTCCTGCCGGTGTGACATGCTAGCTTTTAGGCAGGTGTCTCTGTCTCTGTTGATAATGTTTGACTGATATACTTTCCCTCTTACAACAGGTCATGGTAATGTCAGATGGCACATCATTCTCTTCAGGACAGAGCCTTCATCTCCCCAGCCTTCCAAGTAACTCCCTATCTTTTTCTGAAGTGAAAAAGAAATCATCTCATGGGCCAAAGGTAAAACTTACTTTGATAAAAGGTACTTGAGCCAGAGGTGCTTTCCCTGGGAATTAACTTGAGAAAAAAAGTATTCCCAGGTATTTTTGCAAATTTGTGATATAGTCCAGTAATAATATGTCTTGACATTTCTTTGTGGTGAACATACTGTTCACCACATGAAAACAGAGCAGAACAAGGATGGTTCTGAGAACAGGTGAAGCCAATGAAGGTACTGCTTTTTTGGATTTTGTACAGGCACAATTGTTTTCCACCTTTCCCAGAAGGAATTCTAATGTTGTATTGTAGTATTAGGGGATTCTGGTGATGGAAGTGTGATCTACAAAAACATAAAGAATATGAGAAAATACTATAATGATAATTTCATTTATGAAATATTTTTAAATGCTTTCAAAGATAATTGTGTAGAGTGAAATTTGAAGTTGTGTTTGTTAGGATTTTTATTTTTGTTTAAATTTCAGGGGTTAATTCATTACTCGGTGTTTTAAAGACAGCAATGTGTCATGAGTCTCTAGGGCATCAAATTGAATCCCTAACCTAGAAGGTGGTAAAAAGATACTGTCCAATTAACCTTTTGAGTAATACCAATGGGCCTTTTCAAAATAGCAGGTAATTTCTGCAGTTTGACAAAATTATTTAATGATGTGGGAGAATAAAGATCATCTTGTTATTTATTCAGATGAGACTTGCTCAGTGACTTGCTTCATAAATGAGTTAAAATACATGCTTTTCCTCCATTCTGTTGAATAGTTTAGTTTTGATTTTCTGTCTTAGCATCTGGTCAATTGGAAACCTGTTACTTAATCTTGCTGTGCATGTACTGAAGGATTTCCATTTGAAATCATTCTGTCTTCAATCTTGTATGCCATTCACTGGAGTGTTTAATAGGGAGAAGAATTGTTACATCAATACATTGTTTCTTGCAAGTTGGTGTGAATATACAAATACCCATTTTTACCAATAACTTCCATGTTTTATAGCTGTGCCAAATCTTGTATCTTGTAAGACCTGTTGAGTAGTGAACTGTGCGTGTTCATTGCTAAGAATGTGTCACAGCAGTAAGGATACATGGAAGCCAGGTGGGGGGAAAGTTCTTTGACATGTTTCTACCTGATTTTCATTGTGCCTTAGCACCTAACAATCTGTAGTGCAAGTCTTCTTGTGACATTTAAAGCATATATCTATGTGTAGTTCTTTTATTTTCCTAATAAGAAGCTGAGGCAGATTGACTCTGAGGATTAGACTGAGGGTGCTTACTTTGGAATGCTAAAATGACTGCTTAATGCCTAAAAGGCTACACTAGATGCTGAAACAAGGAGCTGGGATGTCATTTTCCAAACTGTGTTTGGACAACAAACTCTTTTTGTGGTTAGAAAATTGGCAAGTGTGGAGTGTGGTTGGAGTGAAGGGAGTGTTGCATGTTTGCTGCACTTCTCCATATACACAAACATTTGAAACCCTTTAATTTTTGCTGAAGCAACCCAAAAGCCTGCAGTGAGTTTGAGCCATATCAGAAAGTTAGGGGAGTTAGTTGGAGGTTAGGTGTGCATCACATCTCAAGAATGTATTTAGTGTCTGTAAAACTGTTACCCAGGAATGTTTTTTAACTATTTGGTTTCGAAATAGGAATGCTCAGCAGCAATGCTGTCTGTTTAAAATCATGCTTTTTTTTCAGTCTTATATGTCATTCACTGGAGTGTTTAACAAGGAGAATTGTTACATCAATACACCATTTCTTTCAAGCTGGTGTGAATATACAATTTCTTCCCTCCCCACCATGTCCAGCAATGTTTATTTCCTCCTGTTCAACTTAGAACACAAGCTAATGAGTAACTGTTCTTGTATTTCATAAAGCAAGAGTTGTATTTACAGTGTGCCTTACCGAGGATCATTACCTGTTTTTGAGAAATGGAAGCTTCAACTAACCTTGGGCTTAGTATAATAAAAAAAGTTTGGGTTTTCTATTTATTGTAAATCCTGGGAGCAGAGAAACCTTGGATATTGTCTTCAGGGTTTTTGTTTTGGTTGGAGGGGCAAGAGAATTCCAGACAAAGTGTAAATAGATTTTTGGTTTTGTCATTTGGAATAACTCCAGTGATAGAACAACTTCAGTATCCAAATTTCAATTATATATGTCTCTAGAATAGGGGCTGTAGAAAAGTCTTGGCAGTTCTTGGCTGTAAGTTTTTGTTACCAAAACTCTGGGTGCATGTAGTCGCAGTTTCCTGTATGAGATGATTGAGGATTTTTGTGCTGCAGTAATAGTCCTTTGATGTGCTTGACTTGGTTTTGGTTTGTTTGTGTCTGTTAATACCAAAGTAAAATTTGAGGCCAGTTTTAAATTCTGAGCATGGAAACCAGAACCTAAGAATATTTGCTTACCCACTTGCCATTATAAAGCACCACACAGACTTTCTGGCTAGAGGAGAATTGCAGTCAAGACAATAAAACCGGTGCAACAAAGTGGTGTTGTTTTACGATTCACTGGCTGAAAAATATGGTGTAATATGAAGTAAGAGAGAGTTGTCAATTTGCTTTCTGTCACATCCTCTTCTGAAACAGTCTCATGCTTTAACCTCAACTGGCAACTAAGCACAATGCAGTTGATCTCTTACTCCTTCCCCTCCTAGTGGGATAGGGAGGAGAATTGGAAAAAAAAAGTAAAACTTGTGGGTTGAGATGAGAACAGCTTAGTAACTACAATAAAATATTGTAATAATAATAGTAATAATGAAAAGGAAGGTAACAAGAAGAGATAAAACCCAAGAGAAGACAAGTGATGCACAATGCAATTGCTCACCACCTGCTGATGGATGCCCAGCCAGTCCTTGAGCAGCGACTGGCTCCTCCCAGCCAACTCCCCCTGGTTTATCTACTGAGCATGATGTTCTGTGGTACGGAATAGCCTTTGGCCAGTTTGGGTCAGCTATCCTGGCTGTGCACCCTCCCAGCTTCTTGTGCACGTGCTTACTGGCTGAGCATGCGAGACTGAAAAATCTTTACCTTAGGATAAGCTCTACTTAGCAACAACTGAAACACAGTGTTTTCTCACACTAAATCCAAAACACAGCACTCTGACAGCTGCTAGGAAGAAAATTACGTCTACCCTTGCTGAAACCAGGAGAAATAGCTATTAAGAAATGCAGATGGTTGTAATTCTGAAGTTTCACGATTTTATGTTTAATTTAATAGAGATGGAATTAGTGAGCCCCCCAGTACTGTGATTTTAAACCAAAGCTTTAGTCTTGGAAATACACAGAACAGGCAGAAATACGTGATACCTTACTTTGTTCATTTTTTCAGAATATAAAAATAGCTGTAGGCTAGCTACAGATACTTGTGTTGCTTTAAAATCAGTTTTGTTACTGTGCCTGTTTGTATACAAAAACGCTACATGCATAGAATATAGAGAAACAGCTAGATTAGTGTTGCTGGGATGATTATGTATTTTGGAAAGGTCTGTAGTGAAATAAGGTTTGATTTATAGGAAAAAAAAACCAACAAAACACCAAAATCTCTTATTCCTGTGTGTGGCCAGGGGTTTGGGAGTGAAGTTTTATTCTTCCTCTTTTGGCTTTCTCTGTAAAACCAGTGAGCCTTGTAATTTTGCATCTGTTTCTAATTCTCCTGATGTCATTGGTCATAATAGTTTAGTGGGACGGATAAACCAAAGCCTGGAAAGCTTTGTAAACATACGATAAAGTAATAATCTGTAAGAACTAGCAGGTAAACTCATCCCCAGTGTGCAGCTAGCAAGTGGTAGAATACCACAGTATTTGTGTGGTTTTAGAGATGTTGCAAATTTCTTTTTTCAAATCAGCTAGTGTTTTTATTTAACAATGAATACAGTATTAGACAGAAATCTGAATTTCCTTCAGCAAGAAATTCCTTCTAGAAATTTTCCTTCTCTTTTCTTCCCAAGAGCAGGAGGCAGATTAGAGACTAATTCCAGCGCGTTGGTTTAAGATGACACATTATTTCAGTAGGCATAACACTTGAAGAAATGCTTTCTTATTACAAATGAAAATACTGCATGTTTTTATGATCACTAATACTAAATTTGTAGACTAAATCCAGAGTACGGTAGACTCTGTTGTACTCAGTTTAATGACTTCCTAAAATGTAATGAACTGCTCCTCCCTCCTCCCAAGTGGTTCATTTGATAATTAGTTTCCTAATGTCTGTCAGCAACTGGAGAGGTTTGACATGATTTCCAGGGGGATGCTGCTTATTCAAACTCATGTTCAGCCAAACTGGGAATTACATTTTGTGGTGTGAAGTCATAATCTAACCCACAAGGTATACAGAGAGTTCAACACAATTTTTTGCCTTGTAGTTACAGAAGTTTTTTAATCTGCAAATGTGTTACTTGTTGAGCAGCTGTCATGGTCTGTTTTAATCTCTCAAATTTACATGACAATGTGCTCTGTGATTTAAACTTTATTGTATGAGCTCATTAAGAAATATAACAAACAAACATGATAAACAGGGTTTAGTCCCCTTTCCTCAGAGTAGACTGTCTTGTGAGTTCATTTATTCACCACTTAAGTAATAAGGTTTCATATAACCTGTAACTGTTAATCCATGCATTTAGAAACAAACAACAACAACAAAAAAATAGCTGAGGGTGATCCTTCATCCTCTGTCACCATGGGGGCATCTTCTGTATCACACTGGGAAGAACAAAAGCCTTAGCAGTCCAGCTGCTGATGGATCCACTTCAAAATCTTTTTTTCTTGGTAATCTAATGTTTTATACCTTCCAGTTGGAGGTTTTGCTTATATCCTTTCTAGAATTTAGCAGATTTTCGATAAAACTGCCAGACAAAGATGATGCTGCAGGAGTCAGCATTTTGTAGGTGATAATGGCTGCATAACAGCTCTTTCTGGGCACCTGTCCTTCCTACCTGTTGCTCTCACTGATCCCAGCATATATCAGGCCTTAGCACTAGCTGTGTTAGCCAAAATCTGAGCAGGAGTGCAACATTCATAGCAGCACAGTTTTTCTTTATTGGTAAAACCTTAGATTTTTATCATACTTTCCAAAATATTTATTTTTAAAGATGTGTTAGTACTGCTCCATTAAAGTGGTTATATATCTTGAAGTATTATGTGTATGTGGTATTACTTGGCTTAAGAAAGAAAACATCTGCAGGTATTTTAACATGCATATCATCATCAATGTTATTCTTTTGATGTTTGTTATGCAATGTATCACAGTCTAACATTCACTTGGGTTGCTTCAATATTTGATGAATACATAAATGTAATACGTAAATGTAAGCTATGGTGTATAAATATATTACCTGTCAAAACTCCACAATCTACATTTTACATAACTCAAGAAAAGACTGTTTTATTTGTTCCTCTTTTCAGAAACACATAATTCACTCTTTCCTTGCAACACTTCATAAATTGTGTAAGGAAAAGAAACATTTAATCACACTGATAGATTTTTATAAATAACTAAATGGTTTGAAGGTACAATTTGATTTTCAGTAAGATCTATCATCTATATGGTATGAATATTTAGCCACATTTCATCTTCACAAGCCTTCTGTATTTCAACATCAGGTTTGATATAATTTTACCAGACAATATATTTACGTTTTTTCTGTCTTAAAAATGTTACGATCCTCTTACTGTTTCCTCTAAGTCATTGTTTACTTCTGTTAAGGTTATTGCAGAAATTTAGGAAACAAGAGCAGATACTTCTTTTACTTAGAGAATGAATGCAGATATATAAAGCAATGGTTCGCTGTCTTAAAGAAAGAGTTGCTCTCTGAGAGCATGACAAGAGTGTGTGTGTGTGTGTGTGTGTATGTCTGTATTCTAAGTACGTCATTACTTGTACTGTGATTTCTATGAAAACATCAGTTTCCATGTTGTAGAATGAGGAAAAAAGTATGGTTTTAAAATTGAAAGATCTCAAGTTTCTATCGATTGGTTTTAGTACTGCTGCGCCTCAGGACCTATTTCACAGTTCTCATCTGTTGGAAAACCACTAAAATGAATCTTTCCTTTTGGAGCAATTTAAAATATGTGGTAAGGAGACCAATAAGAAACATAAGGACTCTATCTATTTTATCAATGGCACATATTTCATTCCTCCCCAGGACAGTACTGCAGCTCTGTCATGATAGAACAAGATGTGAAGATAAAAGCATTAACAATTAGTTCATAGGTCAACCTTTGGGTCTAGCCTTGCATCAAACAGAATATGTAGCTTTTTTATAAATAGAAAACAAAACAAAAAACCAACCAAACAAACAAAAAACAAACAAACAAACAAACAAAAAAAACCCCAAAACAACCAACCCCACAAAGAAAACCCCACAAACACAACAACAGAATCCAAAAAAACAGAAAAGGCATTTTGACTGAAGTACAACATCTTGAGAAATGATGAGTGCTTTTTTTTCGTTTGTTTCTTTTTTCATTACTGACCTCAGAAATGAAGAGGTACCTTACATTCAGACATTCCTTGTGTCATTATAATATTGTTCATTGCCCATTTGTAGTGTTAATTCTGCCCATTGTTAATGCCTGTATGTTATCTAGATAAATAGATATCCAAATCTGACTCAGAAGTACATGTGCAGTATTCATGCAAGAAACATCTGAACAAAAAGCACAATTGAATAATTTGTGCATCTGAAAACTCAGTGTTTCACTAATTAGTTAGGATCATGAGAAAACCAGTTCAAAGTTATTATTTTTAATTGTTCACACCTGTTGCTACAGAGGAGAAGAGGTAACTGCCCTTTTTGCACATATGATATATGTAAATTGTTCAGGTTCTACAGCACTGAATACTGGCTTAACACATCCTGATTGGATGAGTCATAAGTAGCTATCTGCCAACAGGGAGCATAGAAGTGGATGCATTCTCAGTCTTAATTTCCCCTTTTGTTGACACAACTTTCATTAAACAGGCTAATTCTGCTTTGTCTTATTGAGCGGGGTCCTTTTTTTTTTTTGGATTTGTTCTAATAACTATTTAGAAATCAGCCCCCATGGAGATTAAGCCATGTCCTGCTTTAGTCCTTCTGTTTCCAGGTGACTGCTGCTATCCCACCTATGTTGTGTCTAAAACAATGATTAAATAAGGAAGAAGAAAAGCCAAGTATGTTTTAGCTTCTACATATATATTATATACATCTATATATAAATCTACATATGTACTAGAGATTTGTTGTGCTTTAACTCTGGTGGGCAGCTGAGCCCCACCCAGCTGCTCACTCACTTCTCACTTGCCCCCAGTGGGACAGGGTAGAGAATTGGAAGAGTAAAAGTGAACAGACTTGTGGGTTGAGATAAAAGCAGTTAAATAGGGAAAGCAAAAGCTGCACACGTAAGCAAAGCAAAAGACAGAATTAATTCACTACTTCCCACTGGCAGGGAGGTGTTCAGCCGTCTCCAGGAAAGCTGGGCTCCATCACGTGTAACAGTTACTTGAGAAGGCAAATGCCCTGACTCTGAACATCCTCCCTTCTTCCCCCAGTTTCATGGCTGAGCATGACATCACACGGTGTGGGACGTCCCTTTGGTCAGTTGGGGTCATCTGTCCCAGCCTCTTGCCTCCCTGCAGCCTACTCACTGAGGGGGTGGTGGGAGAAAGGGAGAAGGCCTTGGTGCCGTGTGAATGCTGCTCAGCAATAGCTAAAATGTCCACGTGCTGCCAGTGCTCTTTTGGTCACCAATCTAGAACGTAGCCCCATACAGGATACTAGGAAAAAATGTAACTCTATCCCAGACAAAACTAGTACAAGGGTCAAAAAAGAAAGGCAAATTCTTAGCACTACAGAATGGTAAGTGTGGAGTGCTGGAAAATAAAGCAGAGCTAGAGATTTGTACATTAGTTTTATGTAAGTGAAAGTATGTCTAGTTTTTACAGATGAGAGAATTTAAGGCACCACTGGTCTGCAGCTTGCAAAAGGCTTGGATATGATCAGCCAAATTACTGCAAGTAAAACCCAGAAGTGCATTTGTAATATTTATCCTGACTAGCACATTTTTCAGTAGTTCCCGATTTCCAGTAATGATTTATTTGCAAAAAAAAAATTACATTGGAAGAACACTTTATTGTAATCATTTTTCATCATCCTCTCAGCGTAAGAATTTCATTAAAACTGTGGTTCTAGAGCAGAGTATTGGGATACCCCAAACTAAATATATTCCAACTTTTGACAAATACTGTCATCTTTTTGTCCTGAGGAGTAACTAAAGACTCTTGAGCTATAAGATATATAGTTACCAGCAAGTAAGGTGTGAGCATGAGAATCTTCAGCATACTGCAAGTGTATGGTTCATAACATTTCACTCAAGCTATTCCTGTTCTAGAAGACATGAGTTTGGTCATTTGAGAGTTGGAGAGAGTGATACTGGCATGGCATGTAGCACTTAAGGAAAATCCTGCTTTCAGGAAAGGTTGGTTTCCTAGGTTCATGGGCTACCAGTCATCAGGAATAAAACCTCTCATACTTTTATTTTCTAGGCTAATAGGTGTTGGTTTTGGGGTTTTTTTTTGTATTATTTCAGCTTAGTATTTTTAATGAAGTCCTATTCAGTATAAATCAATGTCTAGAGTTAGGATTTTTACAAATTTCCCAATACATCAGGTTTCATACTTGATTTTTAGGGTTTTTTTTCCAGGGTTTTAGTGTTTTCCTTTTTATACCATTTAAACCTGTGTTCTAGATAAAGGGAAAGGAAATCAGTGGGTATATACAATATATTTATGGAAGTGTTTATAAAAGTTTCTCAGACGCTTAGAAATATATAATTATAATGAGCTTGGAAGGAAAATAAGCAACTTAAATTAGATGACTGTAATTTCCTGTAAATTGAAATGTACATTTGCAGATTTGAAGTAGTAGTATAAAAATGAGGCTTGTTTCCAGAAAGCGCACTACAGGTGTTTATTGTTTGTAACAGTGCAGTGCGTGTTTTTGAGATGCTGACCGCCCACTGCTAGCAGTTTCAGTGTAAGTGGGCAGTGCTGGAGCTATCCTCATCTTTTGAAATTCCCATGTGTTAATTCTCAGAAGAAAGGATCTCATACAACCCATTCCAGATGGTTCAGTTCCCTTATTGCCAGTTTGACTTTTTAAGTTTAGCTGAGTGAGGATTAATACTGCTCTGCTCTTCCTGCTTTTGCCTGTTTTGCAGGGCCTCTAAGTCATCACCCTCTCAGAAGTGCTTCTCACCTAAAACAGTTGGATTGAAAAAATACAATTAAATAGAGCAAATACAGCAGCAATGAATACAATGAAGAAAGCTTTTTAAATAAAGGAGGTTTTCCATAAAACGATACTGACTGCTGAGATGTTGAGTGTCCAACCAAGTCTCCCATAGCCAGGCTGGACGCAGGGTAGTTACTGTGTATGAGAAAAATGATCTGGCAAAAGCTGGAGACTGGATCACAGCAGTGAAGTCAAACTTTGCCTGAAATGTCATCAGGAGCACTTTTTTGTTATGATCCTGAAGTAATTCTCTTGAAAATATAAGGTTCATATCCTGATCTTTCATTATAATGTTGGTTTTTTTCTGATAGCTAATGATGATGGTTAACATTTCCTAAACTGTCTTTATGTTCATCTTACAATGTTTCTTAAAAAATATACCTAATTCTTAAGATAAAAAATAACTTGTCTTGCAGATATAGACAAGAAGTATTAACTCCTTATATTGGGTCTGACTGATCTGGAGTTAGTTTTCCCCATATCAGCCCTCATAGTCCTGTGCTTTGCACTGAGAGCTGGAAAGGTGCTGATAACACACCCGTGTTGAGGCTGCTGCTGGGCAGGGCTTGCACAGTACCAAGGCTGGTTTTCCAACATCAACCCCAGCAGGATGGGGTGTACAAGATCTTGGAAGGGGACACAACTGGGACACCTAACCCAAAACAACCAAAGGGATATTCCATACCATATGAAATCAGCTCAAGAATAAAAGCTAGGGAAACAGGGGGGTTGGGGGCAGATCCACTTGTCCTCTAGAGCAACTACTACGCATTTGGATCCCTGCATCCCAGAAAATGGGCCACGTATCACCTGTTGATGGGAAGTAGAGAATAAATGTTTGTTTTCCTTTGCTTCTGTGCTTGGCCTTGCTTTGTTTTTCATTAAACTGCATTTGTCTTAACCTACAAGTTTCATCTTATTTTCTTCCCACTGGTCCAGCTGAGGAGGGGCATGGGGAAAGCGGGAGTGTGAAAGAGTGGCTTGGTGGGAATCTGGCATCCAGGTAAGGTCAAACTGCCACACTCCTAAAGTTCCACCACTTTGTAACAGGTAAGTTGACAATGACGGGGTTTGTATCTGTTTTTATATAGGTATTTGCTGTTTCTGTTTTTAAACCTGCAGTTCCAAGTTGCTAATATGAATCCTGTGTCCATGTTGTATATGTCTTTTGAGGTAAGTGTATGTATATTTTTTTTGTAAGTAAAATTCTGCATCTCATTTTTGCAGGACCCCACTAGGATTCTGAACACAAATAGCAGCAGCAGCAGCAGTAGTAACAGTTTTTCAAAGACCCACAAGTTAACAAAGGAGCACAAAGAAAAAGCTTCTAAAGACTCAAAAGAACATAAAAGTGCCTTCAAAGAACCTTCCAGGGAACACAACAGATCTTCCAAAGATTCCTCAAAGAAACCCAAAGAAAACAAACCACTAAAAGATGAAAAAATAGTTCCTAAGATGGCCTTCAAGGAACCCAAACCCATGTCCAAGGAGCCAAAATCTGAAAACACCCCCATCCTTACTGTACCAGGTGGGCAGCATCAAGAAAAGAAGACCCCCACAAAAAGACCCTCTGTTCTGGACTCTGATGAGCCTCCTGAAAAAAAAAGAAAAAAAAGTGGCTCAGATTCATTATTTAAAAGTTTTTCTAGTGCCCCACCACTGGTTCTTACTTGTTCATCTGACAAAAAACAAAAAAAGGATAGATGTCAACTCAAGGTGAGGAGAGTCAAAATTGAAAATGATGCACTGGAAAGGAAGACACCTACTCTGCCACCGTTTGATGATATTGTAGATCCCAATGATTCTGACACAGACGAAAACTTGTCCTCCAAATCTGAAGTGAGTGGTGTTTGATTTTACTTCCTGTATGTTGAGTATTCCCAGTCTGGGAATTGTGCACCATATCTGTATTTTCCTCGTCCTTTCTCTTGCCTACTGGCAGATTGTTCAAGCTTAAGTGTCGACTAATGGCTGTTCAAACATATGCATGTTCTGAATTGTATTGCCTGTTCAGGTTTACTCAATTTCTAAACCTGACAACGTTATGATGAATTTGCATGTGTGAGATGGCTATAAATAATATTGCTCTTTTGATCTTGTTCTTTTGAATTTCTTGCTTCTTGTGAGAGAAAAGGAAATTGATTGAAAGCTTGTATTTCACACCCTAAGTCTTTGTGTTCAGGTGTTCACAGAATTCAATAAATTCAGGAAAGGGTTGCAGTAAATCAGAGTGTTATTTTTCTACTAAAAAGGGCAGTTCTGTGAATGATGCTAGGTTTGTAGAGGAGGTGTTCCTACAATCCTCACTCTGATGAGAACAATCTATCCAAAGTAACAGGGTTATCGAAGAAGAAAGACTGTTTTTATGGAAGTTTGCTTTCCTGAAAATAGTTGTCTACCATGCCTGCTTATCTGTTTCTATCGTCATTTGCTCTTGATGATTAGGATTTTAATCAGTTTCATAACAGACACATGTTTTTCAGAAGCATCTCTTAGAGAGAGATGGGGTGGAAAGAGAAGGCATGTTTGGTGTCTTTATTTGTGCTTATGACTGAAGTAGCGTGCATGGTAGAGAGGAAGTCTCCCCAGCTGTGCCTGTTTAATTCTCTTATTTTTCCGTTTTCTGTTGTAAGCTTCTGTTGCTGTCATCAGATTCATAGCCCTGCTTACCCTCCCTGGGGACAATAAATTCCCTGCTGTGGGAAGGTGTCAACATTAGGTTTTTCCTTCATAGAAACTTGCCACAAGGGAGAAAATAATTTATTTCTGAAGTGACTTTTTAATGACTGATCCCTTAGGGCATGCAAAAGCTGTAAAATTTAGAAGGTATCGAATAGGATGGGCTCCACTTTACAACATGGCACTGGGGATATAGCAGTTGGGGTGGCATTCTCATTCTGGCTTAGAATTTAGGAAATTGTCTTTAAAACTGAGAATGGTCACACTTGTCAGCAGTGATGTGGGTTTAATTTTTAATGTCTTCAGGAGAATCAGTTTTAATTTGTCAATACCTTTAAGACTTGTGTACACAGTGTAGTGGATAATTAGCAGAGATTTTGCTTTCAGATTTCATATTCATTCAAATAGGGGCTGTAGTAGCTTATACACTTTTGCTGGCAGCAGCAGTTCTCCATTTTTCTTCAAAGACAAAAGAATTGTGAGGAGCAACTGCAGCGTAATTGGAATTTCACAAATGCATGCGTTACAGAGATGTGTGCTGCATAGCAACTTGCGGATATGTGAAAGATAAGGAAGTTGCTTAAAACGAGTAATTTTTAATTGTCATGTGTTTCCCTCCGTTGTCTTGCAGGCTCTAGCCCATTACCAGTGGTGTAATGGGAACCCCCTTGTATTTTTCGTAGGATTACACAGATCCATTTGCACTGCTGTTTGTCATCCATCTATAGCTGACCTGGAGGACCTAAGCAGTTCCTTCATTCTGTACTAAAGCAAATAAGTAGATTCAGAGTTTCGCTGTTATTGAGAGCATAAAGTACCAGAGTCTGTTCAAAGACAAGCAGATCCTGCTGGTCTGGGCTCTGGTGTATTTTAATGTTGATGTTCTGGATCACATAACAGATGGGTCTTCAGTGGGAGGGTCAGTGTGGCCCACATCTGTATGGGTGAAAAGGATGTATGCCACTTTGGGACTGCACTCCTTAATAAATCAGGCTAGGTATGGCTCCAGTCAGTGACTGGATACTATTTAGAACATCAGCAATATACTTATTTTTAGAAAAGATACCTAGAAAACCTGGAATAGTTCCCTAAGCTGTCTGTGGATTCACACCATTTTTAGAGATGTGGCAGAAGGAGCTGGGCAGCCTGGTTAGTGAGTGTCTGCAGAATTTCAAAGGGTCATTCCTTCTACACTTCATTATTTTACAGCAGGGAGTCTAATGAAAGATGACCAAGAAGTGTAATAGAGGTAATTCGGTATGCTGGAAACAACAGTTTGAAGTTTTTTGTATGTGTTGGTGGGTTTCTTATCATTTCAGGAAAAGCAGTAGATATTACAGCTAGATTCAGAAAGAGTATATCCTATAAATACAGTCATTAAAAAAAAAAAAAAAAAAAAAGCTTTAAATTGCTATGTTACATAGTGGGTAATGAAAGTAACAATATGATAATGCTTTTGCTATATGGGAATAGTTACTTCAGATATATTACTGCTTCATGACACTACCCAGCATATCTTCCTGAAGCTTCCTTCTGGCATATTCTGGCATAGTAATATGCTATAACATTCAGGTAAATGTTATTTCTTACTCTAGTAAAGTTACAGCAGTGGGTATTATAACATTGATGAACAAAAAAATGTATCATTATTTAGGAGCATACTTAGCAGGATTTATTCCTAAAGTGGCTTTAAAAAAGCACAACCACAAAACTCATCTCAGGAATTTTGGGTTAGATACAACAAATCAATTTATAAATCAATACCTGAAAGAAAAGTGTTAGGATACCACAAAAATACTAACTTTGAGTCAAGTGCATTTTTTGTAGTGTAAGTTACATTGATGACATAGTTCAAGCCTAATTCTGTGTGAATTGTTATAAAATTATTAATTACTTTGCTAGGAATTTTATGAGGACAATGTTTTCTTCACTCCATGGAAGATTTTTTCATTTTCTCAAACACACATGTCCTGAAATAGTGACTGTTCGCTTTCTTGGTATTAGCACATACGCATAACTACACATATCAAACACAATATAATTGCTAATAAGAGGTGTAATGTAACCACGCTGTCTGTAACTGCTCTGTAGCTAAGGCTGTATTACTTCACCTAGAAATATTTTTGTCATGTGCTTATATTTTATGTAGAGTTTGGCTTGTGTACTTGGCCTGTACACAAAACCATATAGTTTTTGTGTGCATTTAGTTAAAAAAATTAAAGTTGGAGGGCCAGTAGAGATCTTTATTTCAGAGGTTCTGGAGGAGTCTTCCATTGGCAAATGTCTGTTGCCTCTGAATTTTGCTCATTAACTCATTTTTTCTTTTTATATGTGTGAGAAGGAAGAAGTGGGACATCGGTGAACAGCACTGGTGTTATCTTTGGAATTCATCTAACAAGCTGCATAATAAAAATAGATTAACTTGTACTGCTTTTATCAAATGCTTCACTAGAAGCTGGAACTTCCTGCAAAAGTTTCTGTCACACTGAAGACCATATGCAGAGTTAGGGATAGTCCATGATCAGTTCTTAATTGTGAAGACTGGGTTTGGTTTTTTGAATTAAGGACGACATTCTGAGAAGTCCATGTGGTAAAGGAAGCTGACAAGCAGCATTAAACAGAAGTGCTGTTTCACTGGGTAGGAGCTACAAGATAACAATCCTGCTGCTCCCCTCATTTCTTCAGATACAGCCCCTGTTCTGTGACTTGAAGTGAAGTATATCCTTTCAACTAACAGGATGTAATTTCAGACACAAAAGCAGCTTGTGCTGAACCCTTCTGAATACTGGCATCATGCTCTACCTCGTTCTGGGCATTCCAAGTTGAAATACTGGCCTTCATGAAGTGTAGGATGTAGAGGTTTAGCACACTCCAAGAAAGGTGGATTCTTTTTCATGTAGTAGAGCATGTCTGCCAATGGCTAATCCACTCTCTTAGCTGTCCGTTAAAATTCAGGTGTAAGAACACAGACAGGTTAGCACATTGTTGCCTTGGCGTCTTTTCAAAAAGCCAGACACTGTCCTCTGATGTCTTGCAGTGAATCCCTGGATTGAGCTCCAAATACCCGTATAAAATTACAGTGGGAAATAAAGTGAATCACATCCTTGTTGAATGATAAACTTTCTGCCCTTGTTTAATAGCTTTTCTGTGCATGACTTAAAGAATAAAACCACATATGGTCATTTCTCTGTGGTCTGTTTGGCAGCCACTGTAATGTGCTTTGCTGTGTTTACTTTAGCTCTGTTTTTCTATTGACTTTGAGCTGTTGGCAAGTGAAATGTGTCTCCATTTCTCTTCACTCTGCTTTGTTGATCATCATTTTTTCAAATACATGATGTAAAGTGTGTTGCACTTCAGCATTAGAGATAGACTTGGTGTTCAAAACAGTGTGGGTCTTTTTAGTCATATGAACTAGCCAAGCTATTTGAGAGTGACATGTATATACAGTTAGAAATTACACACTAAGTCTGAGGAATTATTTTACTGGCTTTGGTATGAAGCATGTAAAGAAGGCTATGGAGTAAAAGAATGTCAAATTTATGGTTTTGTCGAGGCACAGGAGTATTAACACAGTTCACTTGAAAACTCCAAAGATTTTGCATTTAAATTCAAGGGCAGGATGTTTTAATTAAAGAAAACTCCCGTCTGTTTATATCCTATGTGGGACAGTGCAGCAACATAATTAAAAAAAAGGACTAAACCTTCTTGATTTGGTTGCCTGTCTAATCATGACATGTGTTGATGTTCTCATAACATTTGTGTGAGCTGCAAACTGGTGCACATTGAGAAATACAGGGTTTCAGATCTGAGTGAGGCCGTTTTCTGTGGCTGGGGCTGCCCCTTCTGAGCTGTGGAGCCATTGGAGAAGGGGTACTCTGGTGCTTCTTTTTTATTTATCACTTTTTTTCTAAGCTGGGTAGGGAGGAAAAAATGATGCACAGCTCTAATTGACGCTGCTGCACCAGAAGGGCACAAAGGACGTCAGGCAGATCATACATACATGTTCAGGTGTTAACAAATGTTCTCAGTGTATCTCCAGTTGCAGTGATCTGAATAAACACTTCAAATATGCCATGAATGAAAGTGGTTTGCTGGTGCATTTTTTAAGAGAATGCATGTGGCTCTGTTGAATGAATTCCTGTTCCTGGTGTCATTATTTTCATGTCATGTGTATTGCTTTTTCCCTTCCCTGCCTGTATTTATCCCTGAAATTGTAGCATTGCCATTAGTAATAGTATCAGCCTTTTGGTATGTTGAAGCCTATGGAAAAACAAAACCAGAAATTACAGAAATGCATGGTGGCAAATTCTGACAGCTCAGGGTTGAGGGGTTTCAGTTACTAAAAGCAGAATACTTCAGCCAGTCTTTGGCCTTGGGGAAAAAAATGCCAACTCCTTCTTAGGAAGGAAGTCCATTACAGAACAATGAAAATATAGTTATGATCACATAGACTGTGGGTTTGTGCTTAATTAATTGCTTGAATATCTTCAAACAATTTTAAATTTACAACGTGAGTACCTTTTTAAAGTAATCTATAGAACGCCAGTTTGGATCTAGCACATGATCTAATAATTTGACTGTTACAAAAGTGGAAGAATATTTTGAAAACCCCCATGGTCTTGTAAAACCTCCAGGGCCTTGTTAGCTGAAAAATCCTGATTTCTGCTAGGGCTGGGAGCCAAAGTAAGATCTCTTTCTGACTTTAAATGTTATCTGAAAGAACAGTAGTGAAATAGAGGTCCATGTGGAATTTTCATGCAGCTACCCAGGAAAAAAAGGAAGCTAGGTTTTGATTTTTTTTTGTGAAACCATGACACTGCTAAGGTCTTTAATGATATTGAAGAAGATAGAAACAGATAATGTCCTTCACTTCAATCTGGGCACTGTTATATTCTTAGAATCTTTACTTTTTCCTTGATATTTTAATGCATTGTTTCTGCATTTAGTTACGTTTAGTCCAGGTGTGAATGCTGCTTTTAAAACTGCCAACCACTCTTGAGAGATTGTTTGCCTATAGTACTCCTGTGTCAAGGAGGTGATTCAGTAGTCATGAACAGGTGGCTGCTAGTATGTCATGTAAGTACTGTACATACAGTCCAGAGTGTTTCCTTCCAGATATGTGCTTAGAGAGAAATAATTGCCTATGACAATCAAACTGCCATAGAGAAACAGTAGTAGGTACAAGTATGCTCTATGGCCATCAACATCTATTGTAGTAAGTCATCATTAAGCAGCTATATTAACCCTGTTTTTATTAGCTGTTACTATGAAGCGAAAAATAATGTGGCTTCACTCACAAAAGCTGAAGTGCATATTAAGCTGCTCTGTGTGTGGTGAGATGCACCATTGCTGTATGAGGAAACATCAAGATTGACAGGTAATGATTACTCTGGCAGCGAACTTGGATGTTAAACTGAGGTACTTTTGTTACCATGGTGTGTTAGGAAATCACTGTCTTACGAAAAAATGCTAAGGATTTAGAAATAAAATGGTGGAGAGAAACTAATAATAGTTAGATGTTCAGGTTGCAAATGTAATCTTGTAAGAGTCAGGAAATTTTGCATTCCTGAGGCAAAGTCATGCATATTGAGTTGGTTTTTTGAATTTTAGACAATGTCATATTTTGATGACAGAAGTAACATCATATATTATCAGGATACTAGTTCAAGCTTCAGTATTTTACTTCATTCACCATTGTTGGCTGCAGCTGTTTCAGTGGCAGCTACTCATGTGGATTAATTCAATCATTTGCATAAATGCATTCTTGGATTGGGGCAATATTTTCTATATTTCCACCGTAGAGAATTCACCTGCTAACTTGGACACAAGTTACTAGTTTAACTGGGTGTGTGTAGTGCCAATATCTTAATTACATTCTTTCTTTTGTGGCAAAAAAAGACTTTCTGCCTGGTCCAGTAAGGCGCCAGGGTCCTGTCAAACAGGTTCATGAGGTGATTGCAGTCAAAATGCTAATGCTAGAATATTTTATTTTAAGCATGATCAGATGAGATCTTCTTGATACAGATTTCAGTGCTTTGAAGTTGCTTATTTTTACTTACATACGTTATGTTGTGATTCAGAGAAATCACTCTGTATAATTAACATAAAATCCAACACCTATTATTGATCAGCTGAAATAGCTTAACTGCATCTATAACAGCTTGATTTATCCAACGTTTTTATGCCCTTTTATTTTTTATATGGAACCATCAAGTTCATGGTTGTCTTTTTTTTTTTTTTTTTTTTTTTGGAGTTCACTGTTGTTCTCTTTGGCAAAAGTGGAATGTTTTGCTCACACTCTTTTGAAGGTTTGCTGCCAAACTCCCTGTGAAATTCATTAGATAATCTTCATAACTCTTTAAATTCAGAAGCTTGTAATCTAATGATGATTGAAGTGAACTCTCCAGGGCACACCATAAATACAGAATTCCATTTTTACATTTTAAAGACTGAGTTGCTCCCTGAAGTTTGAGTTTTATCAAGGCAGGATAAAAGCTACCTGAACTCAGTACTACTCTGAGTGTACCATATATCATGCCTGTGTAGAATTAATGACAATTCATTGCCTGCTGATGAGGGACTGCTGTTCAGCTTTCCATGCAGTGGAGCCCTGGGGTTGTTCTGGGTGTCGTTACTTGATGCCGCACCATAGGGTGATGCTGAGTGGCCCTTTTGAAATGATCAAGGGAGGCTCCTGTTGAACCATGTGCCTGCCTCAGACTCAGGGGTGATAGTGCCTGTGTGTCATTGTTCTTCCAGTAGTTAAGTGAGCATATAACCCTGGTACAGGAAATAAGTGAAAGCAGATATTATTCAGGGGTGCTCTTTTTTTGCCTTTGTGTGGTTTCCTGTTCCCTCAATGACAACAGTGTCCACTCCACTGCAAAATGAAGCCATGCCAGGTAGAGGTTACTCTTTAGGAAAAGCCTTATGCCTGCAGCTCATTTAAACAATAATTTGGGTGTTAGCTGAATGTGGTCCTACATTGGGACATCAGCAATAGAAAAACTGTCATTCACTTAACTTTAAGAAGTGTTGGTGTGAATTTGGTGTAACTCACTGTATCATCATTCAGTAGTGCTGTCTTACTCAGCTTAGTTAATACCTTAGTACAGCTTATGTTTTCTTGTTAGAAAAAAGATACTGCAAAATGACTTTTCTTAACACTTTATCCTACAAACAAAAAACTTTGAGTAAAACATTCAGCTGTGGTGGTAGCTACAGCCTATAAAACCTATCATTTTCTATTGAAATCCTCTAAGCAAGCTTGCATCTTCCCCTGAAAATAGAAATCTTTATCTGCCCAGCTGAAATGTGTTGTGTGTGCTTCCTCTGACCCTGAGTGTACTCAGGGGTTTCTAGTAGGGTTTTAGTAGTGTTTCTAATGCTTCTCTCTGAGCAGCCTTTTGTTCCCATTTGTGGCTGAAAACAAGTATTTGCATATAGCTTTGCTGATCAGACTCCTTTGTTATAAGACTGTGTGGCTAAGAAGGAACCAAGAAACTTCCTAATTAATGCTGACTTTATTCCATTGAAAATGGTGATCCTTATGCACATATGTAGGACACCAAGGCAGGACGTGTATGTAGGGGTTTTGAAATTATCTTGGGACATATTACCTGTTACTGTCCAGGATGTCTGAACTTCTGTGAAGGAATTGCTTACTGTATAAATTAATAATTGTGCAGCAAGCTACCTGGCAAAAGTGAAGGAAATTATGTTCTGTGTTGTAGGAATTAATGTTTCAGACAGCAGAATTAGAAGATAAGGATAAATGGAGTTGTTTCCACTTGTCTTCATCTGTTTAAATATTCACAAAACTTGTATCATCACTGCAAAGTGACTTAAGAGAAGAATATTTAAAGGTGACTGATAATACATCACCAGCAGAGCTGTGTTTTGTAGCTGGGGTTAACAGGCAGCTCTACTGATGCCTGGGTGCCCCGAGGAAAGATTACTCCTATATCTGGTGATAATGTATACCAGGGACAGCAGTAACTGGATCAACATTCACTACCCTGATCAGAAAACAACAGCAAAATTTATGCCCTTTAATATCATTGTTGGTGGCCAGTTGCAAAGAGGGCAGAAGTAAATCAAATAACTTTCCTGTTTTGTGTGAGGTCATTTTGGGTATTACCTAAACAGGAGAAGATCACATATAGAATCACAGAATCGTTTAGGTTGCAGAAGACCTCTAAGATCAAGTCCAACAGAGCTGAGACTGTGAGGTTTTAGTGATTCAAATTACCAACCACAAAAGTATTATGCTTTAAACCACAAGAAAAGAGTTGATGTAGTCTGTGATAATTTTAGTTTCTTTCATTGTATGAATAATATTCCATTGCTTATGCTTCTTTATTGCGGTTTAGTTAATACACTGTGACTTAATTCTATGGATGAAATGGATGTGGTTTCAAGTCAGTATTTATTGCATTGCATCTTCCACAAAAAGAGTAAAATGTCACGAGTGGAATATCAAGCAAAGTGTTGTTATCTGAACATTCTGAAAAACAGCTCAGTTGAAAAGTTTCTTAGGTTCAAGACAAGGAAAGGCAGGTTGAAGACAAAAGGAAAAAGACATTCTTGGTGACCTAAATTTGCTTTGGCAAAGGACCGTTTGGAACAGCTAAAATTTTTCAAGTGAAATATTAAAATTTTAGCTAAACAGTTTGTAGATGTGATGATTCAACCTGATTTATTTGTGCCATATGCAGCCTTTTTGATCCCTTGAACACTGTGAAACTCAAGACTGATCAGGATTGTAGCACATGAGATCTTAATTTACCCAGTATTTTAAATAATGCTACTACTACTAAACCTATATTTTAATAACTTCCATTACCTGTATCAGTTACGTTACAAATATATTACACTACATTATAACAGTTTGAGTGAAATTAGTTTAAATATAAACAAGCATTAGATAGTCTTATTTTTTAAAGACATTTACACTGTCTTCATCTTGTATTAGTAACATATTATATCATAAGAAACAGTTATAAAACTCTTTATACTAACATAAAACTGATATCACACTATAAAAAACCTATCTTAAGACTTCAGGAGCAGACATAAGGGGCTTTAAAAAAATGAAATTTTTTTGAATTAATCAGTAAAAGTACGTTTTAGGCAAAATTGCAGCACATATATGTAAGCTCTAAATGGTAAAATACCAGTAAGATGACAGCAATCTGTTCTGTCATTTTTTTTCTCAGAGAACCAGCATTGTATCATTCTGTGTGTAAATAATATGCATGATCTACTGTGAAGAACAGTAGACCTCTATGTAATAGTATTAGCATAGATCAAGTGCTTAGGAACCATACTGAGAGATGCCTCAGAAATATTTATATAGAAAAATGTGTGTAGAGCAAACTGTTGCCAGCCATGACATCTAAAAATCATTGTTCAGTCTACAGTATCACAAGATTGGCTAAAAATTATGACACTTTGAAAAATACCCTTAATATAATTTTTTAGGGTACAGGATTGCTTTTTGTATTTTTGTTTTTAGAGGTTTTCACTGTGACTGGAATATGCAAAAACAAAAGCTGAAATTTTTACATAATCATTTAAATCCCGGTAGTTAAGTTGGGGGGGGGGGAATATATATATATATATATCTAGTTATTCCTCTAAAGATGACAAGGCCAATAAAGATAGAATGGAAGAGCTACACTACATTCCTTTATTGGTCTATGGTGAAATTTTGGACAAAATTTTCTTATTTTCTGGGACATAGGTTCAGAAGCCAGTGTTTTGCAATAACGAAGACAGTGCACAGGGACTCTGTGGCAGCACTTAAGAACAAAAGGTGTCATTTTTAGGTCTGAATTTACTCTATGTGAATGACCTTGACAAGATTTCTGCATAGTAAAATTTTAGTGCAGGGTCATGCTGGGAACACTATGCAGAATTTAAACTACATACGAGAGAGGAACTGCAGTGAATTTCCAAAATCTGTGAGTATCTGCTGGGAAAACCAGATCTCTAATGTTATGGAAATGTACTGTAGTGCAGACTACCATACATAAAAGAAATTTTAAATGTAGTAAGATGGTTATTCATCTGCTTCTTTGTTAATGAATTTCAGAGCACGAGTGCATGAGTTTCTTACATCAGGACCTCAGATCTGGGAGAATTTCAGTGAACAACCTGCTTACTACACCAGTCGTGACAGCAGACTGTCCACTCAGTTTCCCAGTGAACTGGGACTGCAACAACATCTGCCCATCTTAGTGCTGATATAAAATGTTGGTCACAGGAGAGATAATAGCTGTCAGGGCTGGCCAGAACAGCTACCACCTATCTTCTCCTATTGCTATTAGGCCCATTAGACCAGGAAATGTAAAATAATTAAACTAACACTTAGGCTTTAATACCTAGGCTGAATTTTCTAGTTTGTATTTAGTTTCAAGATTACACTTTCTTTCTAAAATACATTTCCCTCCTTTGTTAGCTCATGGGAGCTTTGTGCATAGAATGTGTGAAGGTTCTCAAAGAGAGAGTTCAAAAATTTGGGCTTTCCATACTTAGAGTGACAGTCACTCTTCCGTCATCACAGTGCTTTCATCCCACTGAGCTTACAGGATAAGCAATATTATTCAACTAATTTATTTAGCATATCTTCATTTTCCATGGGCCCCATTTTTGTGTTGTTTTTTTTTTCCACATAATTGAGACTTCTAATGGAATATAGAGCAGTTAAATTTCCCATGTTGTGCTGCTCATACTGTATTAATTCTTCACAAATCTTGATGTTTTTTCACACATTTCTGGGGAAATACGGTCCAATTAACGGAGTTTTTATTGACAATTTTGAAAAGCCTAAGACTTTACATATAACAATGTCTTTGACAGCATTATGTACATATTCAGAACAGTTTCCGTCATTCTTGGTTGGAGTCATCTGACAAGAACTTCCATCAGTTTTCACTCTGACTCTTCCACTTTATTAAGGACCATGCTCATATCTCATGACCATGCACATTTTTCATTTATTTTACCTTTAGTTTACTCATCATCTTTTAGGCATGAAATCCATGGAAACTATAGTATTCAGCTGCTCCACCTAAGAAAGCTTACTCTTCTCTTCTGTACTTCTTTTCTTGCTTGACTGTGTGTCTTCAGTTCTTACCAGTAAGATTTCTTCAGCAAAAATATTCCAACAGGCAGCAATTTTCACTTCATCTTTCAACCATATTGTACAGTGCAGTAGAATTTTCTTATCCACATCTGTTAGCTCAGTCTCCTGTGGATGAGTCCTCAAGTCTTACACTACCTTGAGTATTTCTGTTATTTTTGAGTTTTTATGTTAGCAGTGTCTCAAATTTATGTTTTATTTATAAAGCTAAGACAGAATATGTACATAAATAGGCAAGGCAAAAGATTTTCTTTCACAAGTAGATAGATGTGTCAGTAGGATGGTCTCTAAAGAAATGCAAATCCTGCTTCATCCAGTGCAATTGTTCAGATGAGACAGTTGCAATGTTTGGATTAAGGTCTTTTCTGCATATTAATTGCTAAATAAAGGATTTCAGATTCACAGAATCACAGACTAGTTGAGGTTGGAAGGGACCTTTGATGGTCATGTGGTCCAACTCCCATGCTCAATCAGGGCCACCTAGAGCTGGTTGCCTAAGGCCACATGTGGATGTTTTTTCTGTATCTCTGAGGAGAAACTCCTTGCCCTTCTTGAAGATAGGAGTGAAATTTTCTTTCCTCCAGCATTCATGCACTATTTCCAGTCACCGCGGTCAGTCAGAGATTATTGATAGTGCCCTCACAATGACATCTGCCAGCTCCCTCAGCGCTCATCAATGCATCCCATCAGGGCCCATGGACTTGCTCGTGTAGTAGATACAGACTCAATTAACAAATAACCTCATCTCCATCACTGCTGTGGGATTTTTATTTTTTAAATGACTATAACTAATTAAGGAATTGATTGTATCAATACCTTAGGTCACATTCTCTGCTAAATGACTGTCTCTGCCTCCTCTCAAATATCAATAATCTGGCATTTTCTGCTTAAATTTTAGATCTCCTTAATCTTAAATTACTTCTCTGAATAATTGTTCAGTTCTTTAAACATCCTAGTTATGCATACTTATATTTCTGTCAGATTCCACTTCCTACACCATACCTCTGTTCTTCCGTCTTCTCTGTGAGCCTGCAATCTGCAATCTACCTTTTCTGAATGGTTAAAAGGAACAGTTTTACCCTACCTTGGAGGTTCATTGCTAATGCAGCATCTTGACAGGAGATGTGGTGGTACAGAATTTGGGCAGGGTACAAGCTTATGGTATCACAGACACCCAAACAGTGACTTCACTTGGTGATATCAAGTGTGGACACTTAGTGGATGAGGTGGGGTTGTTTTGTCATTTGAGCTACAGATGGGCTGGATTACTCTACAAATAAAAGCTGAGGCAGTGGACAGTGACAGGATGCATTTTACAAGCAGCAGAAGTTAAAGGCAGGAGTCCTGTTAGAGAAGAAGGCTTGTTCTGTGGGGAACATGCTGCTCCTCCCTGAGGAGCTTACTTTAGACAAAGTGGAAGTAGTAGCAATACTTACCTATAAGCATTTTCAAGTGGATAGACTTTGCAGTATGTATGGCATAGAACAACTTAAATCTGACTATTGTGTGTAAAATTAGGATGTATGTGGACTGGCTGATACTATGTGGGATATTACTACACATTTAAGTTTTATTTCAAGAAACAATATCTAAGTTTCCTTTTAAAACAGTTCAGGGGAAAGCAAGAAAAGCCATTGTCACCCACATATGGAAGTTTTCTGGATTTTAATTAAAATAAGGAGGTGATGGGGTTTATTTTTAGAAGTTACATGAATCTGGATGACCATGAAATAGTGCAGAAACAGCTCTATTATATCCTGTGTCATAAACAGGTGAGTTTTCCTGAAAATTATTCGCAGATCAAGAGTAAGTTGTCTTACTACTTGTAAAAACAGACTAGTGTTTAGATATGACAGAATCCAAATGATTTAGTGCTGATGAAAAAGGAAAAAGGAAAAACTTGAGCCAAAGAGAAGTTCCTTTTCTCTCTGAACAGTTTCAAAGCACAGAATCCCTCAGTCAGGCCTAGTAAATAAACCAGTGCCTCCTGTGCATCAATGTGAAAGTACCAAAACAAAATATACTGTCTAATAATGCAATAAATCATATCAGGTCATTGTACTAATGAGCAGTTTGGGGATAAATTTTATTTAGCTTTTCTGGAGGAAGAGAAGACTGGTAAAACTGAAAACAGACATATGAGAGAAGCTCTTTGCTGGTACTGTCTTAAGGTTTTATTGCTGAAGAACACCCTTTAGCTGATGTAAAGCACATTAAAAAAAAGTAAAAAAATTGTTTGATGATTAGTAACCAGGGGATAAGTGCAGAAAGACCAAGTGAATAAAGCCATAAATACCTAAGTCCTGCAATAACAGCCTGTAAAACTGTCAAAAAGCATTGCTGAAGTGACAAAAGATAAGCTCTGGTAACTAGAAGCATCAGCACTGTCGGCAATAATCTATATTCATATACGAAAGACATATTTTTAGTTCCTTAAGAAAAGGCAAATCTTTTCTGTTACTAACTTTCATTCTTATGTTAAAAGCAGCTGTTTTCTCTGGATGTGTCTTCACCTCAGATTTCTCAAAGTCAAAGAAGATGGGTTTAATTTCCAGTACTTAACAATTTTAACATTTATGCTAATCTGTATTTCTTGGAATGAATTTTCAGACAAGGCAGCTTAGGGAATTAATGTAAATTGTTTCAAGAGGCATGAAGAACCCTTTTTAAAAGAGTTTGGATGATCATTTCTGTTTCACTGGGACTTTCTATGGTTTGGCTTCTCAAAGTCATTTTGCTAAAGTAGAACAAAATTTTTTACCAGGAAGGTATTTTAGCAACTTTATGTATATGTGTCTCCATTCCCTCTTGTGATCCCCTGCCAGTTAGTTAATCCTAGGGGGAAATCTTGACACAAAGGAATTACACTTGACTTACAGTGTGAACAAGACTAGTCCTTTTCCCTTTTTTCATTTCCAGTAAACTAGTTATTAAAAAAACAAAACAACAAAACAAAACAACAAAACAAAACAAAAGCAAAAAAAAAAAACCCAAACAAAACAAAACAAAACCAAAACCAAAACCAAAAAAAAAAAAACCAAAACAAACAAACAAAAAAAAACCTGAAAAAGTAGTGACATTTTAAGTGACAAATACCTTCACGGATGTATGATTTTTTTTCTCCTTCTATTTTAGCACTTTTTCAAGTATTTTAAAAAGAATGTGATAGTCTTTTAGTGTTTATTCCTGTTTTAAAGGAATAGATTTTACCTAAGTTAAAAGTTTATTTTGAAATTAATAACGGAAAAATGCAGGTAATGGAAATCTGCCAAAACCAGTTGTAAGCTAGTCATTTTGCTTATTCTTCATCAGTGCAGTATGTTTCACGTTATCATAATTATTTTACAGCTAGAAATCTTGTATGGTTTTGCAGAGGCTCAGGCAGGAGGGGGGTGGGGGGGGAAGTGTTTTTTTTTCTTTTCCTAATTTCTTGAATATTTTGGTTTTTTGGAGCAGTGTTGGGTGATGCTGCACCATCTTCCAGAAATGTCTGGTGCTATGTAAGAATCTCTCTCGGTACTCAGAAATGTGATGGGTTATTTGTTTGGCTGGGTTTTCTTGAGCAGGGTTGATTCACTTGTATACAAGTTGTGTATACCCACACAGTCAGGTCCAGAGTTTGTATTTTGACTGTGATTGTGAGAACTGAAGCTTCTGTTGATTTGAGGGGAGCAGACATTAATGTTTGTCTTCTTACTCATTCTGTTGCACAAATAGGCATCTCTTGCTGTGAGAAAAGGCAGTAAAAAGGCTCCAAATCTGCCTGCTCATTATGAAAGGCAGCAATTGATTCATTTATGGAGGAAAAGAAGCTGCTAGTCTTAGGTAGCCTGTATATGTGAAAAGTGAGTTTTACAGTGTTTGGGTGTTACTGCTGCTATTATTGAGTTTAGTTCTAACTTAAATCACAAGGGATATTGTACAGGAGTCAAAAAACTTCCATTAGTCTGGATACCAGGTCATGATATGTGGTTGTGTAAACTTCAAAGTGCAAGCATGCTTTGTTTTAAATAATAAATTTTTAGATCAGTATTTCCTAACCTGATTTTCACCATTTCATCTGTATGGATACTTTTTTTCTTGTTTTGTGTTCTCTTTGAGCATCCCCTGTGCCCTCATATTGGATTTGTTCTTTGTCTCATGTACCGAGATGAGTGTGCAAGTATGTACTAACGTCCAGGGACTTCAAGCCCCTGAGCCCAAGAAACTGCAAAAAAAGTATATGCAGACAAGCAATATGGCAGCAGGAACCAAGACTTCCCAGTACAACCCTCCTAAGCCATAACCACTATGAGAAAAATTGTATAGAATTTTTAGGTGAAGTAATAAGCCTTTCCTAGTAATTTTTATAGGATTTTCGGGAGATAACTCTCAATAGTGGAAAAGGAATGTCTAGAATTGTTTGTTAAGTAGTGTAAACTGAATTTGTCAACTGTTTTAAAAATCTAGTTCTGTTTTGTCATCTGTGGGTTTCAGATGATTTATTAGTGTAACAGAGCAATCTTTCTGGCTTAATCACTACTGCAATCTCTTATACATATAAAAAGTGTTGGGATGAGGAGAAATCCAGTAATAGCAGCAAAGCTTATTTTGAATCCTCATCTTAAGACTTCTTTTTCTAAAGAAGAAGAAAGAAAGCTGTCTGACGTTTTCTGGTGTTTAGTGTGTTCAATTATTTTTCTGGCTTTCTATTCTGCTTTATCATTACTAATTAGGAAAATACTGCAACTACAGTATGACAAGCATGCAGGAGCCTTAGGCCTATTATAAACTCATTTAGGCTCTTAATGTTGTGTATCCTTTCAAACAAAGCATTGGGAACTTCTTAGGATGTTGATTTTAGTAAAGAACTAGACATGATGTACTGGTGTGTATGTAAGTTGAGTCCATAGCAGTTTCCACAATGTGTGCCTTACTGACACCTGAAATAAAGATCTTTTGAGTATTAATCTATTAATCTGTTCTGTGGGGCTTTTTTCCTGGACAGCATGCCTTAGGCAGTCACTAACAATAAGAGTTTTAGGCAAAAAAATGTTTCTTACAATGTTATTTATTTTCCTTTTTTTTTTTTTTTTTCCCCCTCTTTGAAGTCTGAACAGCCCAGTCCTGCCAGTTCCAGCTCCAGTTCCAGTTCCAGTTTTACACCATCTCAAAACAGCAGACAACGAGGTACCAACAAAAGAAAAGAAATTGAAAGGAGTGTGTGAAATGGAGGGGTCAATAAAAACAGAACTGGTGGCATCTCATTACCACTTTTTTGCTGCTTTTCACAGCCTGGCCACAGTTTTGCTTTAGAGAGTTTTTATCTGGTTATTTTCAGATATGGCTATAGGGGCAATATAAAAAGGGAGATAATGTGTACCTAAGGAAAGCGGTGAGGGCTATTTGTTCTGAAGCACTAAATACATGCCAGTCACTTAACAGACTCTAAACTTAAAAGAGTTTCTGAGGTTCTCCTTTTGCAGGGTTAGGTAGCATGGCACCTGGTTCCATCTGAATGCCTGCTCAGTGAAGTATGGCTTCCCATGGGATCAGGAATATTAAAAAAAACAGCTTTTGACTAATAAAAATTGCATTTTTTATCCATTTGTATTCCTCGGTGGTTGATTTGATTTAAGGTTATGAAAATACTTCAGTGCCTCAGGCAGATACTTTGTTTTTTTTTTTAATCTACATATGATGCATCTCTGTCCTTCTGTCTCTATAGGTGACTGTTAATGATTTTCAAAGGTGTTCTGACAGTGTTACTTCAGGATGAAGTGAACTGTGGTTGATGACTGTCATCACGCATCATTTTTATCTAAGGCTAAACAGAACCTCTTCATGCTGAAACTCCATTTTTGTTCTCCTCATTAGTTGTGTGAACTGTCCACTGCAAACCAAAAGATTTGTGTACCCATTCCTGTGTCTGTTATCTTACGTGAAGCAAAAACCTGTTGACTTGGTATTTTCTGCTGAACATTCTGAGCAGAATGAAACAAATCCACCTCTTCTGGTTTATAAGAAATACCAAAGACTGTCTTTCATGTTTTTGTACCTTCTCAGGAACAGATGGGAGATTTTACCTCTGATGTGAGCAGCTCGGAAGTGCAAGTGGTGTATATGTCTCCTCTTGCTTGCCACAGTAAAGATTGATTACTGATTCTTTCTGTGAGGTCCGGTTGACTAAATGTGTTCATTGCCCAGACTATGCATTTGTGCATCGGTGGCATGAAGCACCAGGCATACTGTGGCATGTTCACAGTGTATGTTGTGCTCTGGTCAGAACCATGTTTTTTTCCCTAACTGGAAGTTGCTTTCTAGGTCCATTTTTTTTTATTGTTGCATTCAAACTCAGTGCTCACTCAAGTGTCAGAAAACCATAGCATGAACTTTTTTCACCCTTTTTTGCAGAAGCTGTGGGCTAACCTAAGGTTCTTCAAGTTTTTCTGCCCATAGGGCTTACTCTGATATTTCTGTTTCCTTACAAAAAACACTAGCTCTTGGACAGCTCCTAGTTTTCTCCTTAACTATTCTGACCCTTTAAGAGATAACAACTTCTCAACCCTTGAAAAGGTTGTAATGGAGTTTTAAATTATGTCAGCAAGGAGCAGAAGATTAACGGTGACATTGCTATCAGTGCTAAAAAGAAAAGACCTAAAAATTAATGCTTTGCTGATTGATAGGAAAGTCTGCTGAAAAAGTTAGCTATCTGGGTACAAAATACCTATTCAGAGTCCCAGACATAGTCCTACACTAAGTGAAAACTTCTCTGAATGACAGGTTGTTCAATGTCTATGGGGTGGTCAGTGATGCATGTGTCTCAGGAATCCAAGTTCCTTTTTCTCCAGGAAAAAGGAATAAGCCTGTTAGCAACTTGAGACAGCACTGTCTTGATTGTCACAGAAGACAGCAAGGGAGTAACTGAGGATAGAATGGCCCTCTGCTATACTTGGAAAAAGGACATAGGCAAGAATAATGAGTTAGCTTAAGCTTGGGAGAGCAGGCTGTGTAGCAATCATGAGGAATCTGTGCTGGTTTTCTTTTTGCGTCCATTTAAAAATAAATAAAGACTGATGTTTTCTGTGACTTCCAAACATAGCTACCAGTTTCCATGTTGTGGAGTTACGTGCTGGTATTTTATGTAAGATCAGCTATTCATATGTTATACTAAATTTCAGTACAAGTTAAGTTTTGTTGATTGTTTTACCTTTTCTCCCACTGATCTTTTCATCTGGGCTTTCAGCAAGAGGATAATAATGCTTTACTTTTATCCATCCATTATGTAAAAACCTTTTCTATTATTTTCTTCTTCCTACACGTTGTGGAGAGGAGACAAATGCATTCCCAGAGGCTGACTTTGGCCAATAGAGTGGAGTAAAACTCATCTGCTCTCAGTGCAGACAAACACAACTGTCTTAAGGAGGACTTTGGTGATGGTTGTTAGTGTCTTTGCCCACTGAGGTGTAAGGAAACTAGCCTTTCTAGGCTAAGCCTGGCTTAGCCTTGTGTTCTACCCTTTTATCTCTCTTGAAACATCAAATCTTTCTTTGTATATTCATAATTTTATTCTCTTTTCTAACCCTCTATCTCAAGTCATTTATCTCTCTATATCATGTCTCTCATTTACCCACCTCACAGTCAGGCTGGCCAATAAGAACAGTTTTCAAAAGATCAAAATGCACTAATTCTTCCTTCATCCCTGTGCTGCTGCTGCTGCTGCTGAGAGTACCTTCCTCCGTTTAAAAGGGAATATATTTATTACTGTTCCTATTAAAAGCCAAGGAAGGAGTCCTTTCCCTTCTTCAAGTGTCAGGTGTTTAGATATTCAGTCAGACTACAAGTTATCATTTGCAGATAGCTGACTGTTACCTTCCTGAGACCCAGTAAGGAACAGAAAATCAAGCACAGATAAGCTGCATCTGCAGATCAGCAGTGGTTGTGTGGACAAGAAGCACTTCAGTGTAACTCCCTTTCCCTTATCAGTGCTACCAATGTCTGGTACAAACTCCACCAGGAATCTGCCCACTGGTACAAATGATGATAGTACAAATGATGCGCAAAATCCACCAGAATCCATCAGCACTATCTGGGCTTCTTCCTAGCCAACCTTAGGATGTAAAAACAGAGGGGAAAAAACCTCCATTGACCTGAACCTGCCCAAACTGTGCCAATTTCTGAAAGTTCTAGTGAAGCCTTAAATCATTCTCAACATTGGCTTTAAGTCACTTGCACAGAACTTGTCAAAAATGCCTGTGACTTGAGCCTTGCTAGGCCTGGAATAATCCATAAAGCCATTTGTCCAATGAAATGAACACTCTACCTGTTAGGAGTCTGATCCTGGCAGACAAAGGCCTGTCTTCTCTTCTGGCAGTGGCCAGGAATGACAATTCCTTGACTCTGTTTCCCCATTCCCCATTTCCCCTAAGTTCTCTCTTAGAGACTAGCAAGTTTCAGCTCCAAATTGAGAAATTCTCCTTTGAGAAAGCAAAAACTGCTAAACCCAGCACCGCAGAAGAGTCTTGCTTCTAATAACTTTACAGTAATAGTCAATTTTTCCTGGCATGACAGTATTTTGCTTAGTTCAGCTATGGTCCACGGATCCAATCGTGCGAACACTTGAACATATGAGTCACTTCACTGTAAGTCTGTTGAAGCTGACTGCTTTGCTCATATGAGTAAATGATTCACATCCCTGCAGCGTAAACCCCCACTGCATTACTTCATTTGTTTGATGTTTAAATCTCTCCCCTCCCAACACTGTGTGGGGAGGGTAGTTTTCTATCATCTACAAAGCTGGGTGAATTGAATGCCCTGGAACGCTGCTAAGTGAACTTAATTTCTGTGTTTTATTGTCTCTGTTCTTTCAGGTCCATTGAGGTCTGTAATGAAAGATCTGCATTCAGATGATAATGAAAATGAAGCAGATGAAGCAGACGAGAATGACAATGATTCTGAGCAGGAACGACCTGTAAATACACGAGGAGGAAGCAGGAGTCGCAGGTGAGTGTCTTGTGATTGCAAGTAGCCTGGTGGCCAAGATGTTGTGGTTGTTAGGGTAAGGGCTAGTGTTCTCAAAGAGCACTGAGTAACAAATGGGCAGAGAATTCAGACTCTCTTTTTAAAGCATAGTCATGTAAAAGTGCCTCTTCTAAAAACTAATGGAATTAGCCATTTCCAGTACAAACTCTTTCTGTACTAATCCATATGGTTATGATGATCTTTATTCACTTTACTTGCCTTCCTTTCATGCCATTGTGACTTCAAGAAAGTACTCATAATTAGTCTCTGACATAAATTAGATAAAATATTGCTGGATAAGCTATTTTTTACATAGTACCTTGTTCTCAAGATCCCTCTGCTTACCAGTTTTAGATTGTGTTGCTAAATAGGATCAGAATAAATTAAATTTGAATTTCAGGTAATTTCTGCACTGCATGCGGTAGGTGATATTTAAAAGTGCAGACCAAAGGTAAAGCAAGCATAGAAATGACTTCTTTTAAAAATATTCTGCATCCTAGCTGCAGCCCTAAGAGGGTGTTTGAAGAATCATCTCTTCTTTGGGCAGCCTGAACTCCGTCTTGAATCTTGTTGAAGGTTATGGAAAACCTGAAACAGTCTCTCTTGAACCTTTTCACAGTGGGTTCTTTATCTGGTCCACTGGGTTTTGCTGTGAGTGCATAGCACCTGAGTCCCAATGTCATCTACTACTTAAACAGGAAAGTAATGGGAAAACATTAAGACTGTCAGCTACTTTCCTGGAGCACTGTAGCAGTTGGAATCAAGGAGAAAGAGACCAAAGATAACTATCATTTTGAGAATTATTTGTCTCAGTGGCTGTATAAAGGATTGTCTCAAGCTCAACTTGCCTTTAATTGTGGTTTTGTTTCAGATTTTTAACAAAACCTTTAGGCTAATGTTTTTCTACCTTCTTTTTATCCCAAATAACTTTTTTTCTTCCAGTAAATACTGCCTGTTGTTCCTAAGTAAATGAAGGTTAAGACAGATTAGGAGCTGATCTTCTTCATGTAGCCTCTCCTGAGACACTATTTATTTAAGTTTTAGCCAGGAACGAGTGTTATGACAAGAAGCAAGGAACTTCTCAGTGTTTCACTGAAACTGTCCGTTGTCCAAGTGGGAATTATAGCTGTTTGGAAAGCTTTAGAAGAGAACAAAAAACATTTTTCTGCTTCGGTTTTTAACCCTCTGTTTTTCCATAGGGTTAGTCTGAGTGATGGCAGTGACAGTGACAGCAGTTCAGCTTCCTCAACACTATGTCATGAACCAGCACCACCTTTACTGAAAACTAACAACAACCAGGTAAAGTCAGGATTTGTAAATGCAGTCCTGGGGAGCTGATAATGATGCTCTGTTAACTTCAGCTGCTTACTCTGTAAATTGACATAAGAGCTCTTTTTTTTTTCCAGGAGAAGTATTTGATTTAGAAAATACCATAGACCAAAGCAATGTTTTCATCAGTATTTTAAGAAAAATGTCCTCTCTGCATGAATTAGATTTGTAAGGAAAACAACACGAACTGGCTTTACAGCATGACTAGTACAATTGAAGCTGATTTGCGTTTGTACTGGCCATAGACACAGTTCACATAAATAGGCTCATTATCAGGAGTTTATTCATTCATCTCTTCCCCTCTTCCCCATCAGTGCTCATCTAGAAGACACAGTATTTTTTACTTCTCTAGGAAACACAATACTTTTTACTTCACTGTCAGAGTACTTGTTCCATCCCCATCAGAGCTAACCTTTTTTATTATTTTCAAGGTAGGAAAGTAGGGTTGTTTTGTTTTTCAGAGAAAAGACCTTACCACCAGTCACCAATAAGGTAAGGCTCTCTAAATAAAAAAATAAAATTAAATTAAATGCTGCTATTCTTTTAAAAATAATAATTTACAAAATACATCATTTTACACTTACTTTAGGGAGACATACTTCACTCTCAGTGTTAGTTGGATTGTACACAAAGTAGTCATGAAATTTTCTGACTGACAATACATGGCTGCTTACAGTATTGATATAGTTAGAATAGTGTCTACATTTATTAACAAACAGTGTGGTGCAGATGGTAAGTTTTATGGATGAGTCTGTCCTGTATCCCTTAGGTTAACTGCTTCAGTTATCTAGCAGAAATTACTTACTTGTCATTTTTTGTTATTTTTTCTACTAAGGTTTCCAATACAAGCTTACTGATAGTGCAAAACCAAAACATTATTCATGTCAGTTAAGTTCAAATAAACTATTGTGAAAAAATAATTAGGAAGTAGATTGTATGCAGAGAGAGGAAGGAGATTCAATGTCCAAAAAGCATTCTTATTGTCCACCAGAAACTCTGTAGACTTTTCAGAGTTGATCTGTACAAAAGTTACTCATTTTTAAGAGAGAGTCTTTAGGGAAACTATCAAAATACAACGACGAATATTGCAGTTACTGGAGATACAAGCACAAGAAAAATAAAAGACCTGCATATGACTTGTTTAGTGAAGACTAACATTTACAGATGCAATGTAATTGTTAGCAATTGTAAGTCTCAATATTGGCAGCCCACTCAGTCACATCTTTCAAGTTCCTTTCCCCTTCAGTGATCAAACAGGTGGTCTACCTGTGCATTCAGACACTGAACAATAGCAGCGTGCCAGCTAAAATTGAATGTCTCATATGATCTTTGATTTTTGTAATTGAGATGAATTCTATAATCAAGCTGAAAATCAGAAATCTAGAGAAGCATTATGAGAATTTAAATTGTATGGACCATAGCCACATTTGAAATTTGTTCTTGGTAGCTTAGTGTCGGTTGCCAGGATGATGCTTTTGACTGATTAAATCAGGCTTGTGTAGACTAAGTCCATTCACAGAACTGAAGAGCTAATACAGAATTAGTATTTCTATAAGCTTCTTCAGATGTTATTAGTGCTATGTCTGATCTAGTGTGCTTAAGATGTTATATTTCAACCACACATCAAGAGCATTGTCAGGAATTAATTTTTTCAAATACGCTGTATCTTTGCAACGGTTCTTTTTGAAACCAAGAATTTTCCTCATTTGAAACCAAGAAAAACATCTGAAAGGTACTGGATCCATGCCTAATGCTCTGGGCTTTTTAAAAACTTGACTTTTTCTTCCACTAGCAATAACCCCAGAGTGTGCTGAATCAAAGAGCTGGGATTTTTCTTTGGAAAAGCATGTTTTTCTTTCTGGCCATGCATCACTCTTGGCTAAGTAAAGCCTTACATAAGATTAACTCCGATAGGGAAATAGCTGCCTGCCTGCTATAACCTTACAGTGCTGGTCACCCTGGGGAGCATACATGCAATTTTAGTCACTTATACCAAGGGAAGTAGAAATAAGAGGGGAACTTACAGAAGGCTCTCAGTGGGCTTCTTGCTAGTCTAGACTTCCTTTTACAGGTCTTATTTCCTTTTATTTGCTGAGTTTTGTCCCATATGTTGTGACTGTCCAGTGTGATTTTGGAGATAATCATGCTAGTGATGTTACTCTAACTTACAATGAAATGTGAAAAAAATCTCCCTTCATCTGTGATCATTTATTTTCATTTGATGTTTTTCAGAAGACCTGATCATATTTCAGGTTCAGAATGACATGGTGTTTGGTTTTTTTTTTTAACTATACTTTTAATTGCAAAAAATATGTGCTGTGTATGGAAAAATAGGAATAACAATCAAGAGTTCTATTTCCCAGAAATATCCAACACTGTAGTCTTCAAGTTTTCATATTAAGCATGGTGTTCTGCTGATTGTTAACATGCTCTTGACTGTGGTGCAGTACTGAATGAATCTTTCTTGGTTTGTATATACCACTTTGTGTGTGTGGAAGGAAGGGTACCATATAAGTGCAAGAGAAATTACCATCAAGCACTGTTGTTGTTTAGTTGCAACTCATGCAGTCCCTTCAAAGACTATGTTTCCAAATCTCTGTTGTAGAAGAAAGCAGATAGCATAGGGGGTAAAAAAAAGGAATGGGAAAAATACACTGGTCATGGGATGTTTCAAAGGCAGTGTAGAGCACCTAAGCATCATTTTGTATCTGCAAAATCAGACCTCTTATCCTTCCAGCATGCAAAAGATAACAGGTGTTGAGGAAGCTTTAAATGACAGGAAATTAATTTTTTTTAAGTATTAATAATATCAGTATCACCTCATTCAAGCAACTCTACATTTTCTGTTGTAAGATGCTTTTTTTTTTCTGAAAAAAAGATTATTACGTTGTATGGATTAAAGAATAAAAAGATCAGTTTTGAGTTTTGATTACTTTTTCTCTAGATGTTATATTCTTTGTGTTTAACTGATAGCAGATTTTTTTCATATATAATTATATCCAAAGATGCATTTAATTTTTACAGGATTTTTTTTCTTTTTCAGATTTTAGAGGTGAAAAATCCAATAAAGCAAACCAAACCTGATAAACAGATAAAGAATGGGGATTGTGATAAGGTAAACGAGAATGAGGTAACATTAAACTAGTCCAGAATGTGATGTTAATGTATTTGTTACAGAATGAAAATCATAGGTATTAGTACATATTTGTTTTGTTTTCCTTTAGGTGCAGATCTTTTTTTTTTTTTTTTTTTTGGTGTCTTTATAATTGTTTCTTTTCCTGTGCTATTTTGAAAGTGTTTTCCTTCTCTTCAGTACATGTGGTGATTTGACAAATGTCACCAGTTGGGAATCTGCCATCTATAATTTATTCTATACGCTCTCCACCATGAGTTTTCATTGTGCTTCACAGACAGTGATAATTTTTGAGGAGAGCTCACAGGTGTATTACTTGCCAATAAATCGAGCAAAATCCTTTCTTGATTGTGCATTGAGAAGTGTCAGTGTGATTTAGCATGTTAATTAGAATGATATGCATTAACAGTTACCAGTTAACACTGAGAGAGACACTTTGGTTTAAAATCGTATCTGCTGGCTGTGGGTAAGAGCTCTAAGTCCTTGTGCAAGGGAACAGCACAATTTCCCAGTGTGGACAAGTGCCTCTGAAGGTTCATATTTTACAGGTAGTAGTGCAAACTTTTTTATAATGTGAGGCAGAAGACCAAAGTTTCAGTATCTATTCCTAGATTTTCAGTGGCCTGGTCTATATCCTTCTTGGTTTCTTAAGCTGGTGCCAGATCTTTCTCTGCTTCCAAGGAAAAAAGGTTTCTGATGGCTCAGGCTGAAGGAGAAAGTTGATGATGGGGTGCAGAGGTGAGAAACATTTGACATTGCAGGAAGGAGGACAGTGGAATTTACCACTGGTTTAATTTTATGTGATCTTTCTCCCCTTATATCTCCTTGTTGACACAGAAAATGTATTATGTAGATTTAGAGAAAAGGAGGTATTTGATTATGAGCCTTTGGGTTTGAGTCTTATGGGAAAGGTGGGAGATGTTTTTTAAAGATGCTGTTTTGACATCCCCAATCAGACACTTTTTGTCACAGTTGAGATAGGGAGATTATCTTTACAGGAAAGGACCACCAAATAAGATTTACATCAGCATCAAGTATCTAACAATGTATTAGAGAAATTCAGACTACTAAATAAGAAAATTCAGCTGAAGGATTTAAAATAAAATTTCCATTTAGATTGGTTTTGAAGACATCTAAAGTTTTTTAAATACACAGCTATGACTTAATTAACAAATTGTTTATGGTGGGGGGGGGATTTATTTCTAGGCATATCTTGATGAACTAGTAGAGCTCCACAGAAGATTAATGACATTGAGAGAGAGACATGTACTACAGCAGGTGAGGAGCACTCTCATACAATATCACAGATCATTGAAATTGTGAAGTCACAGCTATTCTTTTGCCTTCATCTAACTCTCTATAATTAGTTTTAATAGTCTACAAGCCTGTTTAATCCATATACACCTCATTACCACTTATAGTGCAGCTTAGGTAATTTTTATGCATACTTTAAATTGTGTTGTCACACTAAATGACAAACTAGAAAAAAAATGTCTATCCAAGCTAAATTTTTCACCAATTCATTGTTATATTTCTCAATATATTGTATCAATTATTATGAAAACAGGATGGGAGAATGGATACAGCAATGCACCGTGACTTGATAAAAATCTTACTTTTTCTGAAAATGACCAGAGTTTTCTCATAAACAATTAAAGATGTTCTCTATGGCAAAGAGAAAATATGGAATTCAAAGAAAAGGTTGCTTCAGGGAAAAATGCAATATATTCACTGAGTCTTCTGAAGCCATGGAGCAAATAGAATATGAAAATATACAAACCAAGAAGGCTTCAAATTTATTGAAAGGTTTTTCGATACTAAAAACAAAGAGTAGCATTCTTTGGTTTGCGCAGGATTGTCAGGTATTAGTGGATTACAAATCATGAAGATTAAACAGTAAGTTAACAAAGCAGTTGTAATTGTAGCACAGGTGGTTTTGTTTAGCACAATTATGTGCCAGTCATGAACATGTTGTAAAAAGGGGAAATTTTTGCCAATTCTAAGTGGTTGCAATCACTTGTCAAATTTCTCAACACTTGGATAAACATGTTAAAAAATATTTTGTAAGCCCCAGCATTATTTTGGTTATTATTTCAGGCTCAATATTGTGACTAAAGATGAGAAAAATTGAGAGGTCAGTGAAAAGAAAGACCATGGTTAAGGCTATTATTAGTTAAAGAGGAATTCTGATAGCTTTGTCAAATTTCCTAAATTAGAACACACAGTGATGCAAACTGGTTATCCTTCATATTTAATGTACTCTTTTTTCCCCAAGTTGTCTATAAAGGGAACCAAAGCACACTTTCAGAATGATGACATACATTAATTCTTAGAGAGTTCATATAAAAAGTGAATCTGAAAAAGCCACTGTATTTTAAATTCCCACCCTATCTTTGCTTCCTGAGCAGACACTTCTCCAGTTATCCAAGACATAGCTTTTGAATTATTTCATTTCTGGTAGACCTCTGTATCCAGTTTCGGCTATCAGTACAGACCCGCACCACTGCCCTAGCCTGCACAGCCTAGCCATAAATCCAGCTTTCTCTGGGGCTGTATCGACAGCTTGCAGAGCATAGGGTTTAGGCAGCTTCACGTGAAATTTTGAAAAACATCTTCAAAACCTTTTATGCAAAGCAAAGATAAAAACAAGCAGGAAATGTTTCTTCTCCATTAGAATGGTCTATCAGTGGAACAGAGTCCTCGAGAAATTGTGCCATCTCCATCCATGGAGCTTTTAAAATCCTGACTGGATAACCCCACAACAGCCTAGTCTGACACCATGGCTGAGCTTGCTCTGGGCAGGAGCTAGGACAAGCAAAATCCCTTCCAGTTGAAATTTTTCTGTCATCCTAAGAAATAGTTTCCAAGCAAACAAGATGGTTCAAATTGAGTCCATAATCCTATTTCTCATCTAGTATCATTTAAGTGTATTCGTTAGGGAAGAAACATTTACCTTTGTTAGAAAAATTATGGGTATGTCCACTAAAGCTTCTTCACTCTGATGTTATTCTGATGAGTACTGTTATAGCATACTTCACTGTAAGTTGTTAATACATGGGTAAACTATGTGAAGAGAGTTGTAACTGAGCTGGAAACTTAAGAGTATCATATTCCAAGTAAATGAAAAAGGAACATTGTATTCTTGTGCATTTTAAACTAGATTTTTTTCTAATAAGTGTACTTATCAGACAAGAGAAAGCATAACACAGGTGAATAGTGTAGTTTTAGTACTGTAGTCCGTGACTTCTCATAGCATAGCGTTTAATTAATCACATTGTAAAAATTAGGTAGAATCAGTATTGCCTTGTTTCCTGGGGGACTGTTCTTGAACATTGTTTTACTCAGTCTGGAGTGTGTGCAGGCTGTCAATACACCCCCAGTAAAAGCTGGGTTTATCAACAGACTGTGCAGCTGGGACAGTGGTTCCATTCTGTACTGAAAGCTGGAAACTGCATAATACTAGCTATAGAAGTCTACCAGAATTGAGTGGAAGAGCCAGTCTGTTTACCAGTCTGCAATAGCAAATGGTCTATGCTGTTATAAAGCAAATAATGCAGTTAAAAGTCTTTAATCCCTTAATATTCTATAATTTCTTTATATAATACAATTTTATCAGTTTACAGAAATATGTTTAAAATATTGAATGGGTATCTTGCAGAGAATCCATGCTTCACTGCATTACAAATGAACTGTCATCCCATCTTAAATGTTCTTACTTCTTTGCAGCTATGTAATTAATGTAAAATCCTTCCCGTGAGCATAGAAATAGAGTACAGAATTGAAAAAGTTTCATAGGAATGAATGTGAAACTTCTAGACCAAGAAATACATGTATATAGAGGGTATAGGAAGTACAAAGGTTAGGAGAGCAAGGGTTAAAACTGCAGAAAGGAATGGTGTCTACTACATGAGAAGACAGATTATGTGCAAAAAATATACAACAGTAAACTGTAAGTAGCTGCGGGAGTTCTAAAGGCAGTGACAGTGTTGAAGTGGAATGCTGATGGGATTGTGTGTTTCTGAGTGGTGATTGTCATCTCTTTAGTTTATGTCAGGACAGGTAATAATCTCTTGCTTATGTCAAAGTCTGCTATCCACAGACTTTGAGGGAATTGTTAGAGAAGGGAATTGGAAGAGAAGAATGAAGGCATTGATCTTTCAAAAGTGCTGGCTTTTGAAACTTATGCTGAGGGATATGAAAAGGAGAGGTCAGCTTTTTGCATTTTCAGTTGTTACTGAGTCCTTAGTCATGACAGCACACAGGAATGCAGCCAAGGTGGAAAAGAGAAAAATATATCTGTTGGAGAATGTGGCTCTTTCCCAAAAGAGGCATTTCTCTTTGAGATACTTTGTTAAAGTAAGCTGAAATAACTGCAAAAAAGAGAGAGGTGGGAGGAGAGATGTGACACTGAACTACAAATGCCTGGATCAGTAGCTAAGTAATCCTGATGTAAAATAATACTTATAGGTATATAAGAATTGCCCAAGAGGGAGAAAGCAGGTGAAAAATAATATTTTAATTACTCCTGTGAGGATCACTTGAGCTATTTTTATATGAATATTGAACACAGCTTGACAGAAATTGGTTTGAAATTACATTTTCATAAAGACATCTCTCTGATACCTCTTTCACTGTAAAGAAAGGGGTTGTGATTTACACTGATGAGGCTTGTTGGTTTTTTGTATATGTGTGTTGGTTGGGTTTTTTTTTCCTTTAACTCCTTTATTTCCAGTGAAAAGAGTAGGGATAACTGAGTCTGCAATCAGATGTTAATGCTGTATGTCCTATATATTCAAATTTGACCGATAAGGCTGGGTTCCTAAACGTAAATCTTCATTTTCAGTGCAGATGGTATTAGCATGACCCCATGAAAGGCAGTAAGATTTCTCATAAGACTTTGCCTCTTATTTTGAGGCATCAGAAGTCATATCTTCAGCTGGTGAATAATCTCTTTAAAGCTAGTGCACTAGACAGCACAGGCGTAAGGAAGAAACTGAGAGTATGCAGCAATGCTGAAAATTACATTGGTCATGTCCACAAGGTGCTTCATTTCAGATGGCAACTATCTTCTGAGAATTTTCTGCAAGGGGCAGCTTGCAGGTCTGGAAACTTTCACATGGCCTTAAACCTTCCATAAATTGAAAAATTGCTACGTCATTAGTTGCACTGTGGCTTCCTTAAACAAACACACTCATTTGCTTGTTTAAAGGCAGATAAATAGTTGTACTATGATGGATAATGATGAAACTGAGAGACAGTATGTAAATAGAGATGTACATTACATTAGAAAAGCAAAGCTTACTGCAGAAGGAACAAATGACATAGTTTTGTTCTTTGCAGCCTGAGGTCTTGGAATGAAATATTTAAATGCTATGTTTTTAATACTATAACTGACCGACTTCCTGGAAACTCATCTCAAACTTTTATTCTCTTTCAAGTATTTCTGAATAGCAAAAGTATGTGTATTCTAATATTTTAAATCATGAATTCCTCATTGACTGGCACACAGGCAGGTGTTTTTCATTGAGATGTCTGAGTTTATCTTGATACATTTTCATACATCCATTAAACTTTTGTGGTTCATTTCAGTCTGATTTACCAGGAGCCCTGACATAATGGCTATATTTCTTGAGAGCTGGATGAGCGATATGTTTAAATTGTTTATATTTCCCTTGGCCTAGAGCTTAAAAGCTCAAAGCTGGACATGATCAATAAAAGTGCTTATCATTTTTTTAAAATACACAGTGACGTTTAAAAATACATGTGTTAACACCTTTATGTAACCTTTGTTTCTAAAATCAGGCATATTGCTGTGGGATTTATGAAGGTGTTAGTGCTCCTCCACCATAACACAAAAGAAGTGTTAGACAGAGTTGTTCAGCATACATCTTCTGTAAACTTCTTGTGCAGCCATTTATTTATCACACGGTGGATATTTTGAGACCAAGCCTGAGATTAGATTACTGACTTTATGAAAGGAGACTGGATTGACTCCATAGCTTCTCTCCTAGATGGGGCTCAAGAAAGCACCAAAAGTGAGAATGACACCAAATATCAGTTTTTCTCTTGTGTTAACTGCAAAACAGTAGGAGATGGAAAGGTTTTACAAGAATCTGGTGAATCAGTAAGTGGACAGAAGAAGTTGGCAACTTCAGATTAAAAATTATCCTGTGGAAGAAAATCAAAGCAAATATGCACAAAATTAAATGAGTTGTTAGTAAGAGCAGGACTGTTCCTAAGTACTTTCAGAATTTTGAACAACTGCAAACTGAAGGAAACAGATTTTACTTCAGTTATTTTTCCAACCTGGAAAATGGGAGGTGATAGGAAAGGGGGATTTTTACTGTAACAGGCATTTCCCTCTTATAATTTTATCTTGTTTCCACTCTGTTTTATCCACCTTGGGCTGTGTAATTGCATGCCTGACAATACACATGAACTTATTCCATTTATCATCAATATAGTCTTTTCTTTTGTGATCCGAGGAGAAAAATCATCTGTTTGTATAATAACATGTTGAGTGGAAGGTTACAAAAGACTTAATTTATATTCATTGTTCTTTTTCCATTTGGTGTATTCCTACCAGATTTGTCCTTTTAAAGAATGCTCCATAAGCAATGTGTGCATATATCTCCTCCAGCTGTGGAAAGGGAATTACAGTCAGAGTAATAAAGCTCAAACAAGGAAGGAATAATCTGCAGCAGTGTTTTAGTGGAGAAATATGTGGAAGCCCTAGAACTAAGAGTTCAAACTGAAGAATGCAAACAGGACATTGAGCCTGAGTGACGCAGAAGGGATGGTTGTAAAGACTGAGCAGAAGAACAGTGTTCTATCAGTCCATGACGCTACCTAGAGGCCCACTCGAGGATGGGGTGCCTTTCTGCATGCTCAGTTGGGATGTCTATCTCTTGAAATTAAACAGTGCATAAGAGATTCATATCCATAGTGTGTTAGCAATGTTAGCCTCATCTGACAAATAATGCTTTAGCTTTCCAAGATGCTGAATGGGTTTTTTAGGCAGGTGTACATCCTGGAACTTAACATGTCTGGAGTTACTTGTCACAAGAATTCAGTGTTGAGTATCACCACGCTTTAAAAATGTAGACTACAATTTAGAGGCTAAAAATGTCAAAACTGTAGAAAAGTACAAGTTAAGTATGTACTCTTGATTTCACATTGGAAGGGACCTCTAGAGGTCATCTGATCTGACCCCATCCTGCTCAAGCAGGAACATGTAAAGCCACTTGCCTAGGACCACATCAGTTGGCTACTGAATATTTCCACGAATGTAAACTCCACAGCCCCTCTGGGCAACCCGTGCCAGTGCTTGTTCACCCTCACAGGAAAAAAGTGTTTCCTGATTATCACGGTTTAGGGTTAGGGCGGCCTCTTAGACCTATAACAGATGCTCTCTGTTAACACCCCTCACTCCCCAAAGGGGAAGAGAAAGGGAATAAGGGAGAGAGACTGAGCGATGAGAAAAGGAAACTAGAACAGCTTTAATGAAAATGAAATTAGTAATAATGGAATATATCCAGATCTATACAAAACCAGTATTCACCCCAACCCCCTGATGGTAATTCCATCACCGTCAGCACTGATGCTGTGGAGCAGGCACTGGGGGAGTCCCAGACTGGGCCCTGCAGCAGACAGGAGCTGTGTTCAGGAGCTGATTCTGGTACCGGGTTCAGGAACACACAGACCGGGGTCGAAGGCAGAACAGACAGAGTCCTCCTTGGGTGTTCTGAGGAAGGAACAGAAAGAGGACCTGAGCCAAGCCAAGCAAAGTTGGCCAAGCAGTCCAAGGCGGGGAGAAGAACCACAGACTCCCCTAGCCCCTCAGCTCTCTGCTGAATATGCCATTTATGGGCTGGAATCCCTCGTTGGCCAGTTTGGGGTCACCTGTCCTGTCCGCTCCTCCCTGCAGGTGCAGCCTTTCGCTTTCTGCACCCCACAATGTGGTACACAAGACCCAGCAGTGGCCTTGGTCTGCACACCAATCCTTGGTAGTAACTCCAGACATGGGCTGTTATCACTGCTAGCAGCAGACACTGCCTGTGAGAACAGGCTGCTGACTTCAGACAGTGAAGTTCGTTAGAAGAACTGAGATGAAAAGTAAAACCACTGAACAGAAATAGTTCTATTCTCACTCAAACCAGGACTCTGATATTCAGAGAAGACTTCCCATGTTTCAGTTTGTACCCATTGACTCTGGTTTTGTCACTGGGCACCAGTGAGAAGAGCCTGGGTTTGTTTTATTTACACCCTCCCTTCAGGTCTTTGTACACATTGATAAGATCGCCCGTCAACCTTCTCTTCTCCAGGCTGCACAGTCCTAGCTCTCGCAGCCTCTCCTCATAGGAGAGATGGCTTACTCCCTATTCTTTTTCCTGGTTGAATGACAACTGTAATTATAGATGAAGTAGCAGAAGAAGTGATCTTATGCCATTGGTAGGAGTCCTTCAAGGTTGATTTGGTCTGTTAAGAATTAGATGCTACTATGTGAACTATCAGTTGATATGAGAGCTCTTGAATACAATTTTTTGTTTGATATGGACTAGGTTCTGTAAGGATTTCTTTCTTTTCCTTGCTTGCAGAAAGGCTTATGTCAGTTATTTTCTAAAGCAACCTGCTTAGCAGCTCTACCCACAATAAATGTTCCAGACAGAGATGTGCATGGGTTTTTTTTTTAATTTCTTTGGGCTTGGGGTGGGGGGAGGAGTGTTGCTGTTTTGTTGTTGCTGCTTTTTAAGGACTGACTTTGTATGCAGATTTTCTTTTAACATCTGCAAAATATATTCTCAGTGGTAATGTTTGGCTGGCATTATGGTGATGATCTAAAAAAAGAAAATTGTGATAATGTAGTCTGTTCCATAGTTTGTGTCTGAAAGGAAGTGAGTAATAAGGATAATGGCTTAACCTGCATGTATTGGGACAATTTGACTTGTTTTATGCCTATGATATGTAGTGAGTGGCATGCTGATATATTCAGTGGGCATGTAAAACTGCTGAAATTTTCAACTACATCTATTCTTTCAGATAGTAAATCTTATAGAAGAAACTGGACACTTTCATATCACAAATACAACCTTTGACTTCGACCTGTGCTCACTGGACAAAACCACAGTCCGTAAACTACAGAGTTACCTGGAAACATCTGGAACCTCCTGAGGATCCAGCATCTGGCTGCATCAAAAACTGTTCTTTAAATGAAACATTGAGAATGATGCAACAAAAATGGGGGGATAAAACCAAAAAAATCCTCTTCAGCTTTATTTTTCCTTAAAGCCAGTCATCATCTCTTGATAAGGGAGAGGAAAAGCGATGAGACTCAGAGGACCGCTCTTCTCAAGAAGAAAATACTCTGGAATAGTTTGCCTGGATAACCTTGAAAAACAAACACACAAAAAGAAAAATGCTTGGTCTTAATGAATGTGTATGGTATCATGTATCTCTCTCTGTGGAATTCCAGTCCACAAGATGAATGCATGTTCAGCACACTGCCTTATTACATAACTGATCTATTTATAGATACATGTATTCTAAAGTCAGTGAGTCATAGAATGACACTACCAGATGTTTCAAGTAGTGGGGTTCCATGTACACTCTTTTGATGCAGTACTGTCACAAACCTAGTAACCTTATTCATGCTAAAATGCCACTTCTTGCTGTGTTTCTCTAGTCACTTAAAATACTACTGTCTTGTTTCTACTTCTGTAGATCCAGGAAACAAGATACAAATTGAGGACCAAACAGTGGTCCTGTGTTTTATATTCTATCTACCACAGTGGGTTGGACCACAGCAGGCTGGACTGCAGGTCCTTGGTTCTATCTATTTTATTGATCTTGACCATGGCAGAAAATGAACCAAATAGAATCATATGACTTGCTGTCTAGCCTTAGTGAATAAACCAGTAGGACTTCCAACAAAAATTTTTATGTATATTGTCCTGAATCCAGCATCTTTTGCAGTCTACATTCTTGTATCTGTTTTAATGTTATAAAATTAAATATATATGAGTGAAAGTGTTCTGCAAGATCATCATAAAAGAAGTAGTCTTCTGTCCTGTCTTCCCAGGACACGTTGTAGAAAATTCTTAATTTGGAGCTATTTATTACTACAAGTTTCAACACTCCTTTGCTGCCAGTATGTGACTAGCTTCTACCATTGTATAACATTTTTGTTTGTTCATATAGTATATGGTCTGCTTAGTTTGTTTCAGGGTTTTGTTTCTGGTTTTGTTGTTGTTGTTCTTGTTGTTGTTGGTTTTGGGTTTTTTTTACAACTGTAAAATTAAACCCCTTTATTTGAAGAAAAAAAGAAAAAAAATTGTTAGACAGTTACATGCTGCAATAAATACATATATATTGTATATATGTGTGTGTTTATATACACATATATATGCACCTGGAGATATATATATGTATATACACACAGGCATATATACTTTTCTACACTTCCCATATTTTGGTGTCTGTTCAATAACATGCTTGCGTTTCCAGAAGGATTTCTTGTCTATAAAAATGAGTATTCTTTTGTAACATCTGTTATTCCTTAAATCAGGATCCTTGTTTATGCATGATCAAATGAGAGCTACTCAGTTTGACATCAGAACTCCATGTTCTCATGTTGCTGATGGTTTCTTGATGAGATCATTCTGTTAGAAGTTCAGATCCTCCAATGAAAAGAGAAAAATGTTTAAAAATTAATTCTGGATGCAAAGGTTTATTCAGGTTTATCAGCCTTAAAAAGTGTATCTTGTTTCTGGACAGGCCAGTATGTCATGTGTTTGCTTGTGTATGCCACATGTAGTCTGTATGTGTAGAGCTGAACAGCAGTATCTGTATGACTTACTGTTTTATGTGCACAGTTTGTGCAGCACTGTAAAACTAAATTCCTTTTGGGGTTATTTCTTATTCAGATGGTAAATCTTAATACTGTTTCTTCAAGTCCAAAGAAAATTTTACACTACTCTTTTTGAGGGGGTGGGATCTGGATTGGGTTTTGGGGCTTCTTTCTTATTTAAAATGTTGTTTCGCCACACTCCTCAGGAAGTCCTTCTCAGGCTTCCCAAGAATAAGTGTACTTTTTTAGTAATGTTATGACTCTTATTGATGATTGGCATGAAGCATACTTGAAGCGTTACGTTGTTCTTTTACATCCATGTCTTAATGTGCAATTGCGGAGCAAAGGGGAGGAGTGGGAGTGTAATTTTTACATTACTTTTAACATAAGACAGGTGACGGTGGGGATAGGAAAGGAGTGCATGTGAAGGGGATAAACATTTTTTTATTGATTATTTTATATGAAAATGTTTGGATATCTAAAAGCAACCTTAAAAACATGTAGTCTACTAGTATGTGTTCAACTTCCTATCTTTTACTTATACCAGATACATATGGAATTTTGTCCATTCTGACTTTTCTAACTAAGTTTTGTGGTAAAAACTCATTGAGTTTCAGAAGGGGAAGAATCCCGTGATACTTCCAGTATGACTGTTGCACTGTTTTGTTTGAAATGGTGATATGAATCATTTCACCCTTAAAATACCAGATAAGCTTTATTATACACTGAGAACAGGGGTGCAAGAAAACAGCAAAAGGGAGATGACAGCAATTACACTATCAGGTTAGTGCTGAATTTCATGCAAATTATGGACCATCCTAAACTCTTAAATTTTCCAATGCAATGGTAGAGGGAAGAAAATAGACTGCAGTTGTGTGTGTGCGTGTGCTGACTTTTCCACAAAACTCTGATAGAATAAGAGTTGTTAAGTGTTGATCTTAATTTGAAAAAAAAAAAAAAAGCAAAAAAACAAACAACCAGCTCTTTTAATCTAATTTTGTATGAAGAAACAAAATAAATCCTTGTTCACTTAATTTTGGACATTCCTATTTCTCTTAAAGAAAAAATAATGATGCACCTCCAAGTTTTTAACATATTTGAGCACTGATCTTTGGGATGGGTTAAAGTGTTTTGTCAACAAATGCTTTGGAGTTTTACTTAACATCAAGCTGTTTAAAACAAAGTTATATGTGCAAATTTGGATTAATTCTTTAGGTGACCAGACAAAAGTTACCAGTAACTTGCAATATCTAAAAAATATTTTTCAATGTAAGTCACTGTTAATAAAACAGTAGTTATATCCAACAGTAAGAAGAGCTTTCATCTTGCCACTAATTTTTCACCTCAGAAAGTGCATGTCCAGATGGGTAGGAAAGTTTAAATATCTTTTCAGAACTTTGAATCCATTGAGGGTCTTTACAAAAAATTCAAAATATCATCTACATTTGAACACCGTCTTAGTTCATGCGAAAGAGCAAGAAAGGAGGAAGGGGCATACACTGAGAGTCTTCCAAGGTAAAACAAAACCCATGCTCAGTCTTCAGCCTTTGGTTCATGAGAAATGGTTGATCATTTCTCTCTCCCTTTTTTTCATTAGTTGGGTGGTTTTGGGGTATGTCTATGCTTTCAATTTCTAAAGCAGAGTACACACAGTACAGTGCATCTGGAGAGACCGGTATGTTTCTATTAAATTTTGTTCTGATCTGGGGGAAGGAAATTACAAGTTCTTGGGGTTTGTCTGACCCATTGTCCTTCTTTCCTATTCTCACACTGAAGTAAATTATGTTCACAATCTGCTTTGGGTCTTTGGTCCTTACTTGGTAAGTATCAACTTGTTTTCTCAGAAGCTCTGCTAGTGTTTTGGGGTCTTTTGAATGACCTGTTTATTTCAAGCCCCATTACTTAGTTTGCAGAATTAATAGGAAATCTGTAGAATAGTCAGAAAAGTGCTGTGTTCACTTGTTTACAGTATGTTACTTCAGGCACTGCTCTGATGGTAGGATGTTTCATTTGCCTCATACTGCCTTTGTTTATACACATGAAATACCATCTTTTGCTATTTGCAGTTTAAAAGAAAATGGTGTGTCTTTTAGCAAAGTTGTTTTAGTCTGTATAGGAACCTGTTATTTTTGTGTTTGCCCGTTAGTCCAGTGATTTGCACAGTTTGCTGTAGTGCAATGCACTGAAATTTATACAGGCTTTAAACCATAGCAGGATCTAGCAGGAGCTGCAAAAACAAGCAGTGCAGAACATGTTTCAAAGTTTAACTAAAGTGCAAGGCATGTGTTTTATATTTATAGGAGTCAATAGTTTTCTTAATTGTTAAGCAATATATAGCAGGATGTAGTGTACACCAGGAAGCTTTCTGTATATGGTACGAAGAAGCTTTACTGTTGGGCATAAAAGGCTTACAAACAGGTGATGGGGACTAAAACTCATGTCTCTGCAGTGCTTTTGTGTGTGTTTGGGAGTTAATTAGTGCATTAACATAGCTAAACCAATGACATTTACAAGTCTGGCTCTGTGTCTGAGTGAGCAGATAAATTAACATCAAAGCACAATCGTGTAAGGCGATTGGATTTACTTGAGCAGTAAGAAATGCCACTGTGACTAGACAGGAAAGAGATGTATTACCACAGCAAGAACAATACCCTTTGGGGATAAAGGGGAACTGGAAGAAAAAAAATAAAATTAAGGAAAAAAAAAAAAAAGATTCCATAGTAGCTAAATGTGGCTTCTTAAGTTAACACAGAGACAGTTTGCTGGTCAGCAGATAGGGTGACAGCTTACAGAGCGTTAGTTTCTTTGATGCACTGCTCTAACTGTTTTGTTGCTGACTTGATGAGACAGAGACGTGTTGCAGCATTGTACAAAAATCTAAGCTGTTTTATGATTTGAGATGATAATGTCTTTAACATTTGGTTGAATATTGCATCTTACTTATGTTTTACCTAGGCCAGATTGATTCTACTGCAAACTGATTTATCTTGCATTTTCATTCTTCATTTGCTTTTAATTTTTCCAGCCTGGAAATTTGATCAAAGTCAAAAGCAGGTCTGTGAGTTCAGCAGAAGGTGTATTTTCATCATCATTCATTGTAATTCCAACTGGAAATAACCCTTTCTTGAATGTAACATCAAATGCATCATGCATTTTCCTGTGCACCTTCAGAGAACTCATGCTATAAAGGTAAAAATTCCATTAGTCCTACTTATTGCAGTGAGGAATAAATTATTAGTTTTTAAGATTGCTTCCAGGAAGACAGAATTCAAGGTCTGTGTCCTGTTTAGGAAAGTAGGTTTGTGAAGCTGTCAGTTACATCTTTGTAGTAAGACAGAAATAAAGCCTATCTCTTCAGAGAAGGAGAGGAAGGGGAGGAAAATCTACGAAAAATATTTTCACTCTGATAATGGTGTTTTTTTTCCAACAGTTATGTTCCCCTTTCAGATCCTTAAGCATCTAATGGCCAGTAGAGAGAGCACATACAAACCTTTAAGTAATCAAAGGTATTGAAAAGAGGAAAAAAAGTTGTCTTTAAAGCCTGGCTGCACAAGTAGTAAGGTCATAGTTCTGATACTACTTTCAGTGCGGGACAGACATTCCTAGCACATGTGGTTTGTGTCTCCCAGGTCTGAGTGGGTGGTCCAGAGAACAGTGCAAAATGCCCTAGGAGGGCTTAATTTCTGAACAGTGCAGAGGAGACATTCAAGATAGGCTCAGCCACCACCACGCAGTTTTCTTTCATCTTTCATAAGCAGCTAAGTTTTCGCTTTGGCTATTTATCTAAATATTATAATTATTTTCTGCAATTATGTTAGCCCCACCCACATCATGCTTGCTAGGGACCTGATTAGGTTTGGAGTAGGGTCATTTTGATGTGAATCTAGCTATCTTTGGGTAGGGCCTGGGAAGGTAGAAGTGGAATGTGGTTGTAACTTCTTTGTTATTAGTATTTTCTACTTCTGCCCAACAAAAATAAACCTCTGAAATTTTTTCCTTCAAAGATTCTCTTAGATGTGGGAAGAAGTTAATACTGCTTTCACTAGTCTCACTTTTTGTTAGCACTATGTATAACAGGAAGATGAATTAAGATGAAGCTTCTGTGAAAGTGTACACATTTAAGATTAGGATGTGGCTTAATGGAAATCTTGATGGTCTGTTGGACCACTGCAAGCGGGGTGGTCTACCAATGTTATGATGATGATGATTATTATGGAAATGTGTGAATATAAGTCTGTGTAGCAAGCGAAGTGATTAAGGTACTGGTTATTTGGGTTTTTTTTACTATTTCTTGTCTAAGTTCCATTAGACATCTGCATACCACTTATGTATAAAATGAACTATAAGTATCTGATGGGATTTTTCTATGCTGAACAGCTCTTTCTAATTGCGTTGTCACAGGTATCAGGAGTGGGTGGCTGGAGTAGGCACTTGCTACTGCCTTGCAACTATGGAACACCATTATGCAGTGCCTTTGCTTTAAGTTGAATTTTATTCAGGATTACCCATGATGTTGGCTGGACTGCTCTCAATCCACTCATCACCCAGCCTGTATTTGTACTTGGGATTCCCCTGATTTATTTCACTGTTCCTTTAAGAACAGGCTTTTTTTTTTTTTTTTTTTCCAGATGAGTTTTTCTCCAAGAATCAAAACTGGTACAGATCTCCCTGTATTAATATTAAATGGTAATAATTCTAAAGGAGCCTTTTTAACAGTTTAGACATACTGCCTTACAGTTGAAATGCGCTTGGTAGGCTGTGGATTTTATACTAATGATAATGTTTCTTCTTATATGATTATTAATGCACATACTATATGATAAAATCACAGACTGTTTTGGATTGGAAGGGACATCTAAAGATTGCCTGGTTCAAACTCCCTGTCATGGGCAGGGACATCTTTCCCTAGACAAAATTTCTCAAAGTTCTGTTCAGCCTGACTCTGAACACTTCCTGGAATGGGGTATCCAAAGCTTCTCCGGGCAATCTATTCAGTGTCCCACCACCCTCAACATAAAAAAGTTTTTCTTCCTTCTGTCCAATCAAAGTCTACCCTCTTTCAGCTAAAAACCATTGCCCTTTGTCCTGTCAAACTGGATAAACAATCAATTAACTCCTCAGTCTGTATTGATATTGGAGACTGCCCTGACCCAGGTGCAGGACCTTGCATTTGGCCTGTCAGGTTCCTCTGGCTGGCATCTTTTCCTTCAGGTGAATCTACACTACTCAGCTTGGTGTAATCTGCAGAGCACAACTCAGTCCCACTGTCTATGTCATTGGTGTAGATATTAAATAGTATTTGTCTTAGTACAGGCCCTTAAGGTAGGCTATTCATTAATGGTTTCCATTTGAACAATGAGACACTGACTATAACTCTTTAGAGGTTGCCCTCCAGCCAGTTCTTTATCAATCTAACAGTCCATCCATCAAACCCCTATCTTTCCTGTTTAGTGACAAGAATGTTGGGGGAGGACTGTATCAAAAGCCTTACAAAAGTCTACGTAGATTACATCCATAGCTCTTCCCTTCTCCACTGATAAAGTCACTTCATTGTAGAAGGCCTTACTTCACGTGCATTTTCTTCTCACACTTTAGTTTGACTAGGAGGTCCTTACTCAGGCATACTGGTCTCCTGCTTTCCTTTCCTGATTTACACATGAGAATTGAGAGCTTTTGCACTCTTAAGAAAAATGTCCTCAGAGTTGAAAGTTCTGTTGAGATCTTTTGTCCCCAAGGGAGTTTCACAGGAGGTCACATCCACTAATTCCTTAAACAACTTTTAAGTTTCCTCTCTTACAGTTCAAGGTCCTGAGGTCTACTTTTCACCTGGCCCTTGAGATTGTGAATTCCACCAAGGCATGGTTACTGGAGCCTATGCTGTCACCAGTCTTGACATCTTGAATTATTTCATCCATGTTGTGCACCCTAAGTAAGTTTGTAGGTGACAGAAAGCTAATGGTATGGTCAGTATGCCAGAGGGACAGGATGTCATCCAGAGAGACCTTGACAAGCTGGAGAAGTTTCACCAGGTGAACCTTGTGAGGTTCAAAAAGACCAAGTGCAGGGTACTTCACCTGTGGCAGGACAATCTCATTATCAATACAGACTGGGGGATGAGGTGATAGCAGCCCAGCAGAAAAGGAGTCAGGGGTTCTGGTAGATAAGAAACTGTATATGAGTCAACAATGTGCAATTGCAGCCCAGAAGACCAATCATGTCCTGGGCTGCATCAAAAGATGCACAAGGTCAAGGGAGGTGATTCTGCCCCTCTGCTCTGCACTTGTGAGACCCCACCTAGAGTTCTGTGTCCAGTTCTGGAGACCTCAAAACAAGAAGGATATGGACTTGTTGGTATTGGGACCAGAGGAGGGCCACAAAAATGATCAGAGGGCTGCAACAGCTCTCCTATGAAGACAGGCTGAGAGAGTTGGAGTTGTTCAACCTGGAGAAGCTCGGAGACCTTATAGTGGCCTTCCAGTAGCCGAAGGGACCCTACCGGAAATCTGTGGAGGACCTGTTTTCAAGGTCACATGGTGACAGGACAAGGGACAATAGTTTTAAACTAAAGAAGGGTAGATTTAGGTTGGACATTAGGAAGAAGTTCTTTCCTATGAGGGTGGTGGAACACTGAAACAGGTTGCCAGGGGAGATTTGTCCCTGGAGACATTCAAGGTCAGGTTTGATGGGGCAACCTGATCTAGTTAAAGGTGTCCTTGCTCAGTGCAGGAGCCTTGTGGACTAGATGACCTTTAGAGGTCCCTTCCAAACCAATGCATTCTATGATTCTATGTTGGTAAGATACAGGTTTAGCAACATTTCTCCAGTTAGGCTGTCTATTACCTGGATTAGGAAGTTACCTCAGTGCACTCTGAGTCTGCTGGACTTCATACACCTTGCTGTGCTGCTTTCCTACTGCTGAGCTGTCCTTATAGGGGAAAGGCTCCTCCTTCTCTCCAGCCTGATCTTCTCTTTCAGCTTGTGCTGTTGCCTCTTGCCCCACCCCCCCCCCCCCCCTCTCCCGCCCCCCCCTCCCCCCCCCCATGCATTGATGTGAAGAGCCTGGCTGCATCTCCTCCATCCCCTCCTGTCAGTGTCTGGCTTGATTGCTTTGGGGGCAACCAAAAGCATCTCTCCTCCCAGATGAACCAGCTCATGTCCCACAGACTCTCCTTACAGGGCAGGTGCTCTAGCCCCACCATCTTGGTGGCCTCCCTTCAACTCCCACCAGCCTGTCACAATCTTTTTCCTGCATGTGAGACGTTATTCCTTATGTCATCTGAACACAGAGAAGAGGGGATGATCCCTCCCCTGGCTCTCACGGCCACATGCTGGTCTTGCCACCCAGGGTGCTGCTGGCCCTTACTGCTGCTTAGGTACATGGCTGGCACCTGCTCAGCTTGCTGCCTGGCTGTTATCCCAGACCTGCTCCCTGGACCCAGCCTGCATCGCTGCAGGTCTCTGCCTTCCCAGAATAGCATTTGTCTTTCTTAGTTTCATAGGGTCACTGTCATCCTCCTCCTCACACTTGTCTAGGTCATGCAGCCCTGCCCTTAAGTATTTGACACCACAACTTGATGTCATATGTAAAGCTGAGGTAGGTGCCTTCCATCTCCTCCTTCAGGTCACTGATAAAGGTGTAAAACAGGACAGATCCCAAGAAAGACTCTTGAGGAATGCCACTTCTAACTGGCTTCAAGGTGAAGCACAAAGCATCCTTTAAACATGACCACCCAACCAGTTTTTTATTCATGTAGCTGTCTCCACATCCAGTTATGTCTGAACCTGAATATGAAAATATTCCAGGAGAGTAGGCTGAAACCTTTGCTAAGGTTGAGGTAAATGATATCCACTGCTCTCCCTTTTACTCTTGATAAATATAATCTTACTGTTAGCTGCCAGCACCAGCACCTTCACATGCCCAGAAGAGATTTCCAAGAGGACTCACTGCATGAATTTTCCAGAAACTGAAAAGAGGTTAACTGGCTTGTAGTTTACGGATCACCTTCTTGCAGTTTTTACCACATCTGCTTTTCACTAGTCACTAGAAGATACTCCTTCAACCTGTCCAAGATGCTTTGGAGTAGCAGTGCTAAGGTGTCAGACAGCTTGCTCAGCACCTTTGGATGCATCCTTTCAGGTGCTGTGGACACACAGGGATCATAAATTCTCAAGATATGTTAGACAAAATCCTCATCAACTCCCAGTACCTCCTTGAACCCTATCAAGGAACCCTGGCTCCGGGAGATCTGATGAATAAGTTTCCATGTCCAACATGTCATTAATGATCACTTACTTTGACCATAACATAATGCTGAATTTCTATTTGCAGTTGTTCCCGTGTGTAGCCGAACTACAGCCTCTTGTATGTATAACATTTGGGCTTTAATCTGAGAATGCTACATGATAAAAAATTATCCCTGGTTCTCTGTCACTTAAATCAGTAACCTTCCCTTCATTTTAAGTGTTCAGTTTCAGCTATTTAAACTCTGTATTTTTAGTTACAGTAATACCTAACTTTCATCCTCTAAATTGGACCCCACTTTTCCTTCACTACCTGCAGGGCATAGTTTTCATTTTCTGTTAACTCCAATTTAAGTTTCTAGTTTAACTGTTTTGTGCTTGATCTGGATGCATTAAGTATATAATCTGGATATGTTGTGCCCTCCTTTTTTTCATATGTGACATTTGTTCATCTTTTTGGAGTAGTTTGTCAGGAATCATAGAATATCTTGCATTGGAAAGGAGCCATAAGGATCATAGAGTCCAACTGTCTGTTACTCACAGGACCATCTAACATAAACTGTAAAAGCATAATCCAGACACTCCTTGAACTCTGACTGGTTTGATGCCACTATCGCTTCCCTGGGGAGCCTCTTCCGGTGACCAGCCACACTCTCATTGAAGAACCTTTTCCTAATGTCAGCTCTAAACTTCACCTTATGCACTGCATTCCATTTCCTCATGTTCTGTCGCTGGACACCAGAGATGGAGAACGATTCAGAAGGTCTGAAAAGATATGACCAAATCTGACCTCTAAACTTTGATGGAAGTCATAACAAATATAAACCATTTTGAGAGCACTCAGTAGTCACTGTATTTCAAAATTGGCTGGTATGAAACATCTTGCCATTGAGCTCTGAAAACTCAGATGAAATATGTTCTAAATTACATAGTTATAAATATGTAATTTCCTCTAAATTAGGAGGAGGAGCCAGTAGAAATGGGACCATTAGAAACTGGGTGAAACATTTAACACATGCTGCTCAAATATGAGACTGATCAGATTGACTAGAATAAATGGGCAAGATACTCGTTTGCCCTACTGGTGCAGTGTGTAGGGTCCAGGTACATACACGAAGAAGGGGAAGATGCTTTAGATGAAGGTGTGAACAGTTGCAACACCAAAGTTGAAAATTGATTGTAATGCCCTCTTGAAATTACTGGCTTTATCTTGTGGAAGGAAGCAGAGCACATGGAGTGCCTTCACCAAAGACCAGTGACAAGAACAGGGAACACTGTCTTCCCCCCACTGTCCAACCTTCAGGCAAACAGGCTGAGGGAAAAGGTACTATGCTTCTGCTAACAGGAGGAAGGGAATGAACTTTGGTGCTGCTAATTGCTTTCAAGGGGAACACCTGAAGAAATCAGTAGGGGTGGAGACTGGGCTAAAGAGTGAGGCAGGAATGCACAGTGTCGACAGATATGCAACTGAGATGAGGGAGGATGAGGAATTGGCATTAGTGGTAGAATTCACTTTCATTAGAAGAATAAAAACAAAGGTCTGGGGTGAATGAAGACATGTTAATTTACTAGTGGGAAGGAGAAAGAGAAATATGTGAAAGAAGAAATTGGGGCTTTGTGGGGCTAATCTTCAGAGAATATTTTTAAATAGAAGAATATCAGCCCTAGTTTTGTGGACACTTTCAAAATCACAGCACAGGGTCTCTAAATGTGAAACTACCACAACTTTTTCCGGTGTTCAAAAGCTGAAACACAGAGGCAGCCTGTACACTAGGAAATGGAGTCAATATAGAAAACTGACAGTATTTCTATACTTGTTGAATGATGGCTGTATGGAATACATTTCTGAGAAAAGCAAGATATGCAATCATTTAATGAGATCAGGATATCTGGATTTGTTCCAGGAGAGGTGAAGATGCCAACGAAGCAGGGTGAAAAAGTTCAAAAATGAGGTCTTGATATATTTCAAAAGGTTTAACATAATTTCCTGTCCCTAAATTTTAGTATGCTCTTACCTCTGGTTAACAGTTCCCTCCTGTTGCATGGCAAAACAATGGTGTCTTTGTTAAACTCTCAGAGACCTACTGATTCATTGTGTCCTACTTAATGCCTATTGGTAATCCTCCAGTTTATCTGTGGCACCTTCTCTTTTCTTTTTTTTTTTCTTTTTCTTATGAAAACAACAGAAACCAAAAATAGCACTGAGACCATTCTGCCTTGTATTTCAACCCCAAATGCTGAAATGTGAGAGTGAGTTTCCTTCTAACCAGTCTAACATATTCTGTGTTGAATATTAGCTTTAAAAGCAGCGAAGTCAAGTCTTACGCTCTGTTTTCTGAGATGAAAGAAAATCACTAGGGGTTTTATACCTCACTGTTCTGTCATCTCTGGAAGTGCACATGAATAACAACCATTTGCAGATTTTTGCCAAAACAACATGGTAACATTTTCCACAGTAACATCTCTTTTCAAAAGTCTCCCACAGTAGCTGAGTAGCTTTTACTATTTTCTTATTCACATGCATAAGTATTTTATGTATTTATCATTGTACTGGGTATCATCATCCTGTATTGCCCAAATCATGTACCATAGTATGGGGGCCTATAGAATAACACCCATATGCCTCCTATTGAATGAGTATATAACAATATTGGACCACGAGATCTGACCTCATCAACAAAGATGCAGCAGTAGGTGTCTATACATTGATATACAATCTTTACAACATTCCACAGAGAGGTTTGATAAACTTTGAAATTGAAGAGTAAAGAAGTCAGCTAGAGTATGTCATTTATTCTTTATGTATCACAGTGAGAATATACAGAGAATTCATTCAATGTGCTATAATTTCTGTAGAGCCTGCATACTGGATTTGAAATTCTAGTCTGAAACATACTGTACCTGAAGATATTTAAGTGTTTTGTCTGCTGCATTTGCCAAAAGGCTTGCGGTATTTGCCATGTTATTAACTTTCCTTATCACTCTACTGTGTCCAGTTTTGGGCACCTCACTGCAAGAGAGATATCAAGGTGCTGGAGCGGGTGCAGAGGAGGGCAATGAACCTGGATTGGAGAATAGATCATATGAGGACCATTTGAAGGAACTGGGTCTGGTTTAGTTTGAGGAAGAGGAGGCTGAGGGGAGACCTCATCACTCTCTATAACTACCTGAAAGGACAGTGTAGAGAGGCTGGTGCTGGTCTCTTCTCTCAGGTAATTAGTGACAGAACCAGAGGGAATGGCCTAAAGCTGAAACAAGATAGGTTTAGACTAGACATTAGGAAAAAATTCTTCATGGAAAGAGTAGTGAAATATTGGAATGGGCTGCCCAGGGAGGTGGCTGAGTCACCATCCCTGGATGTGTTTAAGCATCACTTAGATGTGGTGTTGGGGGATATGGTGTAGGGGTGAACTTGTAGAGTAGGGCTAATGGTTGGACATGACGATCCCAAGGGTCTTTTCCAACCTGAGTGATTCTGTGATTCACACGAAGCCCGACAACATTTGAGAGTCCTATTTTCTTACTATTGCTGAAAGCATTAACTGTGGATTGCATAGAAATAAGTCTTGTAATGAGAATAAAATGGTTATTAATAGTTTAATTAATGGTTAATAATGTAGTCTATAACATCTGAAACCTTCAGGAGGATTTTTTTGCCTTTTAATATAAGTAACTAAACACCTGAGTTTTTATGGACCTGCAGAGAGTCACAGTAGCCGAAATAGGTTTTGCAGGCAAGCTGTTTACTATATACCTTACATCCTCAACTGAAATAAGCATTAAATCACTTATTGTCACTGGCTTTAAATCACTTCTATAATATTTTAGAGATCAAAATGTTGCTTACACAGGCATCTGAACATGATGGAGGAGCTTATGGTAAGATATGTAAGCTAGTAAAAACATTAAATAAATAAATAAATAAGTAAATGGTGAAGCCCAGGAGCAATTGAATTGAATTTGTTGTAGGCAACGCACCAGTTTTAAAAGCACTGTTTGTACCAGGGAAAGTTAGTAATGCCAACCTATTCAGTCTGTGTGCTGTGCTTTTGGAAACAACTAGATCAAATGATTGAAAGAGAATCAAATACTGTTCTCTTTCAATGAGTCTCCATTATCTCATTGTTCTTTGGCTAGACAGCTCAGGTCTCTATTCCAGACAGTGTCATGCCATCATAGACCTTAGCCTAGAAGCATGAATGCAAAAATGCATTCATTGAAAAGTTCTGCAAGGTAGAAGTTTCCATGTCTGAGATTGAAAGCTGAGGACAGTTAGCAATCACAGCATGAAGAAATTCAGTTCATCTTTCCAAATAACTTCTCTTGTCATCCATCAGGGAAGGATTATCCCACATGTGATCAAAATAATCCTTTTTCTTTGTACATGGGCCGTAACCTGTTCTCATGCCGCATAGCAAGTCCTCATCAAAGTAGTAGCTCTGCCCAGGTTTTGAAGTATGCAAGGTCACTGATCTCATCATCCAGTTACTACGAACTGGATGCTACAAATCTGTGCTATAGCAAAAAAATAGCTGTCATGAGAAGGTTGTGCAATTGTTTTCTGCTTTCCCTTGTGGTACCGTGTGGGACCAAAGTAATAGAGCGTTTATGTAGCCAGCTTAGGCTAATAGGGCTGCAACTACTCTATACTTGCTAACTGCTTGCCACCAAGTGACCACTCCTGCTGAGGTGACAGCATATTCCCAGCTCTCTTCAAGTTTGGTGAAGAAGGTGTCACAAACATGCACAGCAGTGCTGGGTGGGAAGTACTGTTGGGACGTAACACTCCTTCTACAAAGTGCTTCTCTCTGTCTGTCATCAGACTCTTGGCTTGTCAATACTGGTTTTAGCACGATAAAATGGGAATATTCCTTTAACTCCAAGGAAACTTATGAATCTGGTTTTATTATCAATTTACAGTCAGTCAGTTCTTTCTTTCATTGATTCTCAGTTAAATAGAGCGAGTTTAGAGGTATTAGGTGTGCTCAAAAGGGCTACGTAACTTCTTAGATGGGCCATGAACTCTGTAATAGCTGTTGGGCTTGCTGTTTCATCCCATGATGCCCAGACACTTAACCGCAACTACAGAAGTCTTTTTCAGCACTTGTAGCTGTGTAGTGTAACTGCTGTGTAAGATATAGGTAGTCTGAACACCTTATTAGCAACATAGGAATGTAGAAGGCATGGGGTGCTGTAAAATATTGAGTACTTTAAAGACTGTATGTTGCCAACCCCCCAAAAAATTTCTTCTGTAAATTCCCTAGGGTATTGAAAGGAGTGGAGTAAAGAAAAAAAGACTGAAAGCCTAGAGAACTTTTGGAACCTGGAACCTGTGTATAAGCCTAAGCATCCATTTGTTTATGACACTGCTGATATGAATTGACTGCTAGTTATGTGAGGCATTATTTTGTGTGACTCTCCTCTACCTTCTCCAGAATTATACACAGTATGTTTTCTGAGTTTTGTGACTAAAAATGGGCAGTGGTAAATATTTTTCAGAGTCTATATTTCTGGATCTGGAAGATATTTTGTGGACACACATTGTGACAGGGTGTGTACATCCCATTTCTCTTCTGTGAAAATGCATAGCAGCGTGGTATATAGACATAATCCTTAAAGAAAACAAAACTTCACAAACATGCTTTAAAACTACTAAATGCTCAGGGTTTTTTTTCCATCTGTGTACTATCCAAAAGCACACAGTACCTCTGGTGCCAATTAATCTAATTGGTTTGCTTATTTGGACAATGTTTTCAAGTGCCACTAAACTCTCTCAGGCCTTGGCATGCAATTAAAGGAGATGGTTTCACTAGTTTAAAAAGACAAAAAAGAAGAAAAGAAACAATTAAATCGCATTTAAATGTCTTTGTAAGAGCTCATGAGTAAATGTGTATACCGTTTATACAGATGCATGTGCAAACATGAGTCTGTTACTGATTTGGAATATTAAGTAGTTTGAAGACTTTTGTCTTTCATTAAAATTTCTTTGAAACATTAATCATGTACCAGCTTTTAAAAATGTTAAGAAAGTTCTTTCTTCTAGCATGGGTTTTTTTTTTTTTTTTTTTGGTCTTGAGTCCTTTCTCTTCCTTTTTTTTTTGATTCTTTTCTTAACTGTTATGTCTTGTTCCTGGTTCAAAGACCAGGATGGAGGCTGTCAAGGAGCAGAGTAATTGCGACGTGGAACAGGATGTGTGGCTTTCTAGGTCAGCATGGCATTTGCAATGCTCCTTCAGCACTAGTGGGCTGTGGACATAAAATGAACAGTAAGACCTTTATTTTCAGCTTATTGCTTTTTAAAATCAATATTTAAGGAACGTACTTGCCTACAGGAGACTGAAAATACCATGTTGCAGTGTCCCAGATAGTTTACGCAAAACAAATGTCACCACCCTCTCTTGACACAGCTAATGGTACTTGAGTGCAGATCTGAAGGCTGTTCAGGCTAAGAGACTTTGTCCTTGGATAGCTGTGGCTTTCAGACTGGCGCTGAATTTGTGTAGAGGAAGTTTGCTTGTACCAGAGAACCCCCAGCCACGCATGACCACACCCTGGCAGCAGGCATCTAAAGAGCTGTTTGGAGAACTAGTGTCACCTTCTAGTCCCGTGCCATGGTGTCCTCAGGTCTGCAGCTCCAAACTGCAATCAGCTCGCTTTGTTGTGTCTGACACTGTAATTCCATCTGTAATTTGAGGAGTGCTCTTAGGCCTCTCTCATTCTCCTTCCCTTCTCTCCTCACCTCCCCCAACTGCCCCAGGCTCTGTTTCCTCCCTGCTATGAAATACATCTAACATGGGGACAAAATTAAAGTCTAGGTAAAAAAGTTAAAGGCAGCATAGACACCAGGTTTTCAATTAGATGAGATGCAGTGGTTTGGTAGGGGAAGAAAGGTCTCTCCTAGGCTGCCACTGACTTTGGTGAGGATGTAGAAATTTACTAGTGGCTAATAATTATGACCCCACTTTTTCAAAGAGCCATAAAATATAATTGCAGTAGGAAACCAGGTGGGTGGTCAGTAGAGTGAAATTTGATTTTAAAAACAAATGATGCTTAAATAATGCAGGGCATAAAATAAAGTTACCTTGGCTGATTACGGTTTTTTATTGTCCTCTTGCTTTGTTTTATTGGGCATTCTTGCTATGGATATTGTATCACTGTGAGACATGGAGAATCAGGATATTTGAAGTTAATGGCACAAAAAATACATTAATCTACTTACAGGCATTTTGAATAGTCTGAGTAATTCTATGCCAGCAAGTGTCTTATGTTCCTGTGTTATTGCCTTTAGAGCAAGTGAGAGTTCACAGTCTTAGGTTTCCTAAAATGGAATTAGATACCTAGAAGCCTGCTGTTTGTTTATGTTTCTCTTCAAACTAATGGAACAATGTGGTAGGATTCAATTAAACCTTTTCTTGCAGCCTTTGCAATCTTTGAAACATCTTTATGTTTTTTGATGTCCATGTAGCTGCATTTATGCTAATTAGATCCAGCCCTGCACTAAGACTCTGGCATATAAATGCTAAAATAAGCAAAACAACCACTTCAGTGTTGCCAATTGCCGTTGACTTCACGGCAGTCTTGAAAGCAAGATAATGCTAAAGGGGTTTTGTGTACATATATGTGTGAACTTCCATTATATTTTGCTTGGTTACATGCTAATTTTCCCTACAACCTCTTAAAAATAATGTGAGGTGAAAAGAGCCTTCCATTTCTTGTTTAGAGGGAACTAGGAGTTTAATATGTGAGACCACAAGGAATACATAATTATTATACTACTGCTCATTTTAACTGCTCATGATACTGAAATCCCTATCAGACTGAGGTGTATAAAGTACAATGCCCTGTTTCTTGCTACTAAAAATCATTGAGACAAAGGTAAAAACTGCTATAGACGATGAATATTAACTTATTATGAGCCCCAGACTTGAGGGCATAGTCTTTCTTTTTACTTCCTAACCAAGGCAGTTCTACTCAACCATTAATGATGCACAGGAAGGGCTTGTTGACTGATTTGGAGAGTGGGTGTTAAGGTTTAGGGCTGGGTCAACCACTAGCTGAGTGATAGATGCTCTCTATTAACCCCTCTCCCTTCCTGAACGGGAGTAAGGGAGAGAGACTTACCAATTAGAAAACTAAAACAGCTTTGATGAAAATAATAGTAAAATGGAACATAAACACATATATACAAAACCAATATTGAATTCAACTGCCCTGATGGCAGTTACATCACTGTCACCACTGGTGCTGTGAAGCAGCCACTGGGAAAGTCCCAGACTAGACTTACTGGCTGATGGGAACCATATTCAGGAGGTGGATTCTGGAACTGGATTCAGGAACATATGGATTGAAGAAGAGAACTTGATCCCCATGATCCCTCAACTTTATATCAAATATGACGTATATGGAATGGAATACCTTGCTGGTCACTCATCCTGTCTGCTTCTCCCCACAGGTGTGGCCCTTTACCTACTGCACCTCCAGGGTGGTACACAAGATTTAACAGTGACCTTGGTCTGCACAGAAACAAGTATAAGCAAGAGCCTTTTTGCACACCAGTCCTTGGTAGTGACTCTAAACATGGAGCGTTATCACTGCTAGGAACAGACACTGTCCATGAAAATATGCTCTTAATTTTAACAAGTGCAGTTAGTTAGAAGAGACTGAGCTGAAATGTAACATCACCAAACAAAATCAATTCTGTTCTAAACCAGGACAATGGGGAATAAGACTAAAAGGAGGAAAAGAAAAGAAACTGAGTCTGTCTTTAATTTCCTATTGTAGTTAGTGAACAAGATGGAGAATGTAAAATGAACAGAGAAAACTTTCCACCTGCTTGGTTTCTGCTTTTCTTAATTGAAAGAGCTTTGTGAAGACCAATGAAATATATAATGTACACTAATGAAAAGTGGCTGTCACAGACCACTCTTATCTCCAGGAACTAGTGGGCCCCCATCTCTGCTGAAGGACAAGGTGATCAGTTTGCATGGGTCAGGCACTCACTCCTGTAAAACCATATGTCAAAGTTCTCAAGTTCTTCACAATGTTCCCCGTTAGATACACCTGGACTGAGTTGTTAGTTGTGTTCAACATCTATCTTCACATGTGTTGGGTTTTTTTTCTGTTCTTAAAAGCAAAGAAATCTCTTTTGTTGTGGAACATAATGCAAATAGTAGGATAAAATAGACAACTGCACAGTGAATATCATTGCTCAGATTTTAAATCCCCTTGACTTATTCTCAGCTACATCATATTTAATGGAAATGGGGAAAATCGCAGGCATCTGGACAGGTTTTTTTCAAAGAAATGTAGAGTTGAGGTGCTGAAGTGGGTCCAGAGGAGAGCAACAAGACTGGTGAAGAGACTAGAAGGAAAGTCTTGTGAGGAGCGGCTGAGGGAGCTGGGGTTGTTTAGCCTGGAGAAGAGGAGACTCAGGGGACACCTTGTCGCTCTCTACAACTGCCTGAAGGGAAGTTGTAGTCAGGTGGGGGTCAGGCTCTTCTCCCAGGCAATTAGTGACAGGAGGAGAGGGCATGGCCTGAAGCTGAGCCAGGGGAGGTTTGGGTTGGATATCAGGAAGCACTTCCTGACAGAGAGGGTGATCAGACATTGGAATGGGCTGCCCAGGGAGGTGGTGGAGTTGCCATCCCTGGAAGTGTTTAAGGAAAGACTGGATGTGGCACTTAGTGCCATGGCCTAGCTGATGTGGTGGTGATAGGTCATAGGCTGGACTTGTTGATCTCAGAGGTCTTTTCCAGCCTCAGTAATTCTGTGATTCTGTTGATTCATCTTTTCAAAACTGTATGTTTTTGCTCTGGGTATTGGTTTTTTTCATAGTAAGACTACTTGAGAAGTGTGTTCACCTTCTTTGAATTATAAATACTTAATATGACTAGTTCAGGAGTATGGGAGGAGTTGGGGATCCTGAATATAAATGTTAACCAAAATCTGAGTTCTAAAGATTTTGGGTATTTTTAATAAAAACAGACAAGGAGCCATTGACACAAACATATGGGAATTGTGTGTCTTGAATTTTAAATCCCATGTATTCAGAGGCAGTTCTTGTTTCAGAGTTAAAAACGAATGTTTTTAGTGTTAGTGGCTAAGGTCTAAAGAGATGCTTCATGTGTGGCTTAAGAGTCATGAAAGTTAGCTATGGATACAGAGGTTGAAAGGTATGAGGGAGAAGGTGTTTCAAGGGAAACTCAATTTTCTTTTGCCAGTGGGAGTTTACTAAGTGAAGATTAGGAGCATTTATGGATCTGGCCACCTATGTCAATGCAGAACAGCACTGGTCCATCATCCAAACAAAAACTTAGCTGGAGGCTGCAGCTGCTAATACAATACTGGATTTGTCCCACAGAAAGCCCCTCTTGTGTCTGATGTAACCTATGAGTTGCAGTCAAAGTCTTCTCTGGGGCATATTCCTGATTCCTCTGGGAGTTCCTCAGACTCAGCCAGCCCTCACAGTCTCCCCCTGGCCACAGGCAAATGTCTCATCCTTCGGCAGCTCTCTGCTTTCCTGAGCACAGTCCCAGAAATGCCACCTTTTCACAGAGGATTCCTCTTTCACCAGAAAGGTCTCTGATGTTAGTCATACAGGAAGTGAGACAGCTTATTTGCACAGATGGAGTGATCATTTGAGCCCTTTTTCTTTAGGGTTGGTAAAAAGGCACAATGGAGGCTTCCATCAGACCTTGGTAATGCACAGTATTCTTTGCTGATCTCTAGTTTGCTTCATCAATTAACACATTTCATGTCAACTAACTTGTACGCTGCAAATATGCTGGGGAAACTTGCTCAAATTCTATGTAATACTTTTTAAAAAATTTATTATTTATGTAGTTTATTTTACTAGCACTTCCACAGTTTTAATGGTATCACCAAGAATTCTGGAATGGGCATAAAAAAGGGAAAAAAAGTTGCATCATGACAGTTTTGCAGTAAGATGAATGCTACAGTGATCTTGTGTGGCATGTTTTATGTTTCTGTGCTGCCAGAAAGGCTGTGTTACAGCCTTTACTATGTGACACCAGAAGTGCAAAGACCCGTGAGGAAAATTGTTAACTGCTACATCACTTCTATGGTTTGTCATATTATGTCATGACAGCATTGAATATAGAAACAAGAGCTAACGATGTTATGTGTTTTTGCATTGGTACATACATAACCCAAGACTAACAAATTCATCCATGGAACTGTTCTATACCTATGCAATGAAATTTAGTTGACACCATTACAGACTATTATGCCTTGTGAAATCATTGCATACTGAACATCGTGTGATACAGTTGCACAATTGCTTGGCAGTCATCACCCCAACCCACAACAAAAGTACAATGTCTGTGAAAACCCACATAGATGTACCACAGAAAATTATCAACAAGGAAGCTTGGAATTGTATGATTAATAAAAATCTTCTGAATAGTTTTGGTGATTCTACTATAACTGTTTGCCTCAAAACAATTGGACAGAAGCTCAGTGAAACTAATTACAGCACATTCGTGTCTTTCCATCACTTTTTGATTGTCACGGATTAGGGTCAGGGCAGCCCCTTAGACCTATGACAGACACTCTCTGTTAACCCCCCTCCCTCCCCAGAGGGGAAAAAGAAAGGGAATAAGGGAGAGAGACAGCGATTAGAAAAGGAAACTAGAACAGCTTTAATGAAAATGAAATTATTAATAATAAAAATGGAATATATCCAAATCTATACAAGACGAGTATCGAACTCAACCCCCTGATGGTAATTCCATCACTATCACCACTGATGTTGTGCAGGCATCGGGGCAGTCCCAGACTGGGCCTTGCAGCAGACAGGAGCTGTGTTCAGTTATTACTCTTTGAGCTACTACCTTATGGTAAATTTGAAGTATGGATTCATCAGGCCAAGGGGATGTTATAGTCAAACAGTAATTAAAATATGTATCAAAATTCGTATGTGAGAGACAGCATTCTTCCAACCTCTTATTTTTCTGTTATATTCTTTAAAGTTTGATTGCTTTTCTAAATAAGTAAATAGAAATCAGCATTGTTTCTATTGTGTTCTTATCCTAAGTATCTTGCAGACCTTGTGCTACAAGCTCTGGTTTAAAAAATACATCTTAAGCCACACTTTTTTAGTCTTTGCTCTGCAATACAAAGATGATAATGATGCCCTGGCCTTAAAACATCTAAGGCCTGTGTAACAAATAAATTTCTCTTACTCTAGGGTATTCATTAAAAGTGTTTCTCTATGTAGTAAGCTACTTTCCATATGATTGTTTGTGTCTATAATACAGATTTCAATATAATTTCATATAATACAGACATATTTCACAAGTTTAAAGTGATTCCTTTTTTTTTTCAACACGGCGACACCATGTGGTGTCTAGAAATGACTGTATTTCAGTCAGTGCCCTCTTGTCAGTAGAGTTCTTGGATGCTAGGTGAATGGTTCATCAATCCATTCATAGAAGCAGGAGGAGTTACTAAATTACGGAGTCTGATCCCCTGGTGAACTGGGGATGAAATTTTTATCCAGTTAATCCTGAACTGAATCTAACAGAGAACACAATACCACACCTGCAGGCAAAGCACAGAGTTATCTTTCAGCTTCTTAGTTTTTGTTGATCTGGTTTAGAAGGTGAAAATGAAAAGCAAGAATATGCAATAAGCTCTACAAAATACAGGTAAGGTATGCTGAAATTATATGACTTTATGAATGCTTTCCTACTTTGTACAAATACAGTCTGTTTTAAAAATAAGCAGAATAATATTGGTGAAACAAGTACAAGTGCTAAACTTGGGAATTTTCAGAAAGGACTCTGATATTTAGCTCCCAGAGTTTTACTTTTTTTCTGAAATCTTATCTCTTTTAAAATACTTGTGAAGTTACGTGGTTGCCATTTGCTTCCTGCTTACGTGCAAAGTCTATTGGCCAAAAGTGTTTCTTATAAATAACTGCATTGCGTGTCATTTTCCTTAAAGTGAGTGCAGTTCTTTAGCACAGCTACGGGACAGCAGTAATCTGCAAAATTCATTGTACTGTGTGAGTTTCTGTCCATACACATTTAATAGGATTGGTAGTATACAGTGCTGCTGCCATTGAGAATGCATCAGATACAATCCAGTGACATGTAGAAGTGTCCAGACATGAAGACCCACCATACCTTTAGTTATCTCTGAACATCTTTTCCTACAAAAATCATTTGCAAACTTATGCTTTTCAAGGTAGCAATTCAGAATGGGTCTCTCTGGACATAGTGGAAAAGTCCATACTTAAGTCTAGCCTGCACTGCCTCCACTCTGTGACATTTTTGACCCTTACTGATGCTGGATACCCTCTCTTTCTAGAAGGAGTCCCTGCAAGGCTTCCCTCAGTCATCTTCTGCTGCTCACCTGATCCTGCAAATCAAAACCTCTGCTTCTAATACCCTAGACAGTACAATCCAGCAATAAATGGGACATCCTCTATTGCATGTGGAAATCACACAGCAATAATCTTTAAAATCATCTATGCCAAGTATCTATAGTTAAACTACAGGCCAAAAGCAAGTGCTTCTTTGTTTACTTTTTGATTTCTCGTCATATAAAGTCCATGTAAACATATTTTTCCAATTGCTGAGATATGCAGTGAAACCTAATCTTGGACATCTGTTGTAACTGAAGGTTGCTTTCAGATCTTTTTGTCGTCTCGGATCATGTTCTGCCTCTACAATTTCCTATCATACTTCAAGGGGGAATGATATGATATGCCATGCATTCCTGTGATGCTATGCACTGTTCAGCTGTTGAAATCCTGTATGCCAAACATGTTCAAATGTTGGATGACTCAAAACTCCTAAGCCAAAGCACATGAATGTGACTGATATCTAGACAATGTCAAAGGAGTGCTCTTCTTACTAGCATTTGCTTAGATGTCTCCTGTGCCTTGGGAAAGGGGAGAAATTGGTAAGGCATTCTGAAACTGCTATACCAGACTGAATAAACCACCTACCAACTGGTGACAGTATAACAGCCAGAGTAGGACATGTGTAGGATTATCATGACTTGGTCATGAGCTGCATCAAATCTTGTAAGGCTTCTTGCTACCACCCTGTCCATCAACTACCTACAGAGTTCTGGTTTGGGATATCTGGTTCTCATACTAGATATGCCAGTTCTGATTTAGCTGCAACCTACAGCTTCCACAGGATGGCTTATGGGATTTCAATGGAACTGTGGTGAAGAAAATATTAGCTGAAAAAGCTACTATGTTGGCCTACTGGGTTCAAAGTGGGGTTTAATAAGTAGTAGTGTTTTACTTTTAAATATATTTGCTGTTTTAAGAAGCCAAGATTTTTCAATGAAAAAATGTAATCTAGGTGCAGTTTGTTAAAAGTAAAGACAATACAGTTCAGAGCATATCAATGTTACCCTTACTAAAAAAGAAGTATGAACCTTGTTTTCCAGTTACCTTGTGAAAAACCGATGATGATTATTATTACTTCTTACAATAAGATTAGAAATAAGTCAAACTTCAACCTCATGATCTCTAGAAAAATCCTCAGGACTCATGCTGAAAGTCCTGACTGTTTTCATATGGCGAGCTTTTTCCTATAATACACATCTTTCTTAAAAATTATTCATCTGACTAAGGCAATATAATTTTTCCATAATGTACTTCCTGTAACGCCTGTGATAAGCAGACATGCAGAAATTCAGTAATTTATAAAAAGATATCACACTAATTTTAGCCACCCAGCTATCAGCCTTGCACTTAGCAACACTCATGACCTGTTACATAATAAGCATGATGAACTGAATAAATGTTTTTAAAGAGCTGACAGCAGTCCATTGAAAACAGTCTGTGAACACTATTTGCTCTACTGAAATGAACTGATGAAAATCTAATCATTTCTGACTTCAGCAACAGCTTTCCTCTCCACACTGTGCGCTGGTTGTATTTCAGGTGGATGAAGCATGCAAGTTAGTCAGCAATTCGGATACATAAAAGTGAGAAGGGCTGTAAACTCCGTTCAGCTGTACAAGCAAACCTGCTGTCCGGCATCAATTCCACTTGGTGTAAGTAGGAAATCTGAAACGACTGCAGACCTTATGGTAGAATGTTCATGCAGAGGGGGCAGTTGAATGCCCAGAATCCTTATTTAAACTCAAAACATTTTGGTAGTGTTAACCAGCAGTGTTTTACTTTTGAAAAATGGATTCCTGATGCCATGATCATCTTCACACTGTAATCAATTATCTCTAAAGAATTTTATACATCACATTGGTTAATTTAGCTGTTTTGTTGCCAGTGTTGCTCCTGTTTTACAGTCCTAGCCTACTGGTGTGGAGGATATATATGGACCCTGATGTTTTTTTCTACCTCCTTAGTCTATGGAAAAGCTTTGGTAAACTGCAGCAGAAATGTTTATGACAGCTTTGAGAACCTAGGTCTTCGTTTTGTTCATGGAATGGTAAGGTGCTCTTGTCCTCTGAAATAGTGCTTATGCAAATTTGTGCAGACCAGTTTGCCTTTTGGCCAAAACTTTCCCTGGGGTCAGAACAAACTGAAGGATAAAATGCTTTCTAAGCCCTCTTTTTGAAATAACTGACAAGAAGCTTTACCTAAGTAACAGAAACAGCTATTTCAGAGTTTAGTCTCATACTACATTACTGTGAAAAGTTACAAGAAACGATATGATTGTCTGTCTTTATTTCTGCTTGGAGCTACGCTGATCTGCAAATGCAACAGGTCTGGAAAGCCTAAGCTGGTTATCATAACCCAACAATGAAAGAGAATGCATTATATTAACTTCTTCACTGCAGAGGGCAGAAACCCATAGACAGACATTCCTTGAAAATATAGCAATAGCAATGTGGAATTTTTTATTTATTGTTATATCAAAACCAATACCAGCTATGTGTAAAAAGAAATTAAAATGTCACGTAGAAACAGGGAACTGTTTCCTCTCTCAGGGTGAATTTAGAGCTTCTCTCACAGGCATGAATGAAATGCTTACCCATATTTCAGGGCAGAATTAACTATCTGTAAATTTTGACTGATTAAACAAGGCACAAAGAAACTCACCTCAATTCTTTTATCTCTTCCATGAGGTCTTACTGATACAGTCTAGCATAAGAAGTGAGCCACAGATGGAAATCGCTTTGTTTCAGTATTTTGATTTCTAGGTATTTTTCCAACTGAAAAAGGAAAATGACTGGTTTTCGTCCATGTAGACCTGAGTGCACTTGGTGGGTAGTGTAGGAGGATGGGAAAGTACCTCAAGAGGATTTGATTTTGAGTGAGAATAGCCAGTAATTTGAACTGTATGATGTTAGTTGTTACACAACACTGCTTGTCACCATTTCTCTAGTTACTTATTGTAGTAAGAATCACTCAGGTCAAAGAAGAATGAACCTCACCAATCAGCACACAGCAGTTTCTCCAAGATCTTCACCAGAGATCATGAACTTGGACCGCACCAGATGTACAAGACGTGAGCTCCAGATGCCCAGTGCACCACCCTGCTGCACCCTACTTCAGCTGTCTGACAGATGAACCCCATGGTTTTGGACTAAATGAATTCAATGAACTTTTTTGAGAAATGAGTCATGGACCAAGGGACTAATACCTGTGTGTATGTATGTATTGAGAGATGGGAAAAAACAGAAATGATTTAGGGGTTACACAAATTATATAGGCTAAGGGATGGAATACTGTCCTGGTTTCACTGGGATAGAATCACATGCCAACTATGGTCAGCAGGCTGTTAGCAGCTTTGAGTCATCCAGAACAGCTGTCCCAAGCTGGCTGACAGGAGTATCCCATACCATAAATGTCATGCTTATTAGAATGGGGGCAGTTTGATGAAGAGAGGGGGCTACCTGCTTGGGGTCCTCCTGATCCTACTCCTCCTCCTCCTCTCCCTTCTCCTCCTGCTTTTCCTCATCCCTGGAGGAGGTTGCTTACCATTCTGCTTCTGATGGCTGCCTTCTTGTTTATTGTGACCACTGTACATTTGCTGGGCTGGGTATGACTTTGTATACTTCATGCTGACATCAGTATTAGATTGGTTAAGCATGACTTTGCCTTCATAATATAGGTTCTTACTGCATTACAGAGGAACATCTTCAAACCTTTGGAGCACCCCTACCTTGAAGTTAGCTGTTATCTGTGAGAGTGTATTGCCAATCAACTCTCTAGAGTACAGAAAAAAAAGCAAATTTGAAATTATTTGCTCCAGGTGATGTGAAAGGTCAGTGGCAGAAAAGGAACAAGAATGCAGGTTTCATGGCTAAGAGATTTTCAGCGCCATTTTTAATGCTTCCTAAACCCAAGAAATTAATGAGAGTCACCATAATAAAGAAAAAAAAAAAAAAAAGACCCAAAAAAAAAAAAAAAAAAAACAAAAAAGAGACCAAAAAAAAAAGCCCTGAAAACATTGATCTTAAGTTTTTCTGCCTTTAAAATATTTATACAGGCTTGGTTTTCCACTACCTTTTTCATTGCCTCAAAGAGAGAAAGTCATCATCCTTGGAAGCATCCCTTTGCTCTCTGTTTGTCTTTTTACGTATCACCAAAAAAAGACATGAGGTACAAACTTGCTATCAGGCCACTGAATTCTTGAAAGGTTGCAATTTTGAGCCTTTGGGAATATATGGGGTGCTTTCCATTTATCTGCAGCCATTCAGGCTCACTAATTAGGCATTGTAATATCATTCATGTATTCAGATCTTAAAGTAGTGAATGACTACAGGAAATATGGAAGTAGGTAAATGACACCTGTGAATTAATTAATAAAATGGAAACACTATGTGAGGTGTGTGGAAGTTGGCATTTAAAAAGGCATTTTCCAAGCTTTCTCAAACAACATTGTCTGAGATAATATTACCAGGAAATCAGACCCCTGTCTTAGTTGATGAGGTTTACAAAATCCTTTGTAACCACCGTATTTAACACTGGTTTCTATAAATCTACTTACAATTTTAACAAAGTCACTCAGCCTTGTTAAGCCAATGGAGTTAGTTGGGGTCAATTGAAAAGAATTCAACGTACATGGTCTTTTCAATGATACATCTGAGAAGAGATGATTAGCCTGGACCTTCTCTTTACAGACCCTGGTGGGAAGTGGTCTACAAATGACCAACATAATGTATGGCACTATATTTGTGAATAATTACTGATGACAATGGAAAAGAAACTTTGGTCATAATAAGAAGAGATGCTATTATTTACCTAAGATGGCCTAAGAAAGATGTTTCCTATATCAGGGTTTTTTTATATCAGAAAGATATACAGGAGAATTATTACTTATTTGAAAAAACTTTCCATAACGATGTGTAAGAGCATGACAATGTTGTATTTAGAATATTTTCTAATGCAGTGCTGTGTTCTTTGTTCTCTCTGATAAAAAAACATGGACAATATAATTGGCAATTGCTGCTCATGCATAACAACCATCCAATTTTTTGATGTAATACTGTTCAAATGCAATAGATGCTGAAGTAAAGTTTGATAAACTAAATATTATGTGATTTTTTTTAAAACTTGAATTTGAGAATATTTGACTAAGACCTGTTTGTGTGTGATTTTGTATACCTGCACAATCACTTAGTTGCATGGAGAATTTTATATAATATCTATGGGACTAGATCACAATTAGTTCAGAAAGCTCTGTCTGTAGATAATAGGTATATTCAGATACATGTTTTAACATGATAATTTCTAGTTGGTTTATTATCCTAAGGAACCACCTCCCTAGAGCTGCCTGTTAAGGCGGCATCCCTCTGAGGTTTTTTGAGTCTAAAAGAAAAAAAGCTAAAGAAGAAATCTGCAGCCTAGCCTCACTGGATTAACTTAAGCCATCTTGCATCACTGGCATGGCTGATGAAACGGAGTCTTTCACAGCCTGGGACACCAGCAGGACATCCTGTTTCAGTTTAGAAATCACCCCTGTGGCCCCCCACTGCCCCACTAATAAAACAAAAGAACCCAAGGAATAATCTCTGGCCGAAGAGGCTGCTCAGGCACTGATTGTCACCCTGGCACCCAGCCAAGCCCAGCGCTCCACAGAAACGGGCCCAGGAGGGGAGTGACTGGAAAGCAGTCAAAGAGTACCGACACGGGAAGTCATTAAACTACCACCAACAACAAAACTCTCATTTGTTCAGTTTTCCTTTCTTATTCTCCTCCCTCTTTTTATTTTCTTTTATTCTCACACCTTTTTAAAGAACAAATTCAACACAAAACCTTCCTCCAGGCTGTAATGGAAGTCCAAATCTGCTTATTTCTATTGCCCCAGTGCTGCTGCTGTTGCTCTTTTGTTTTGGTCACAATTTTAATGACCTTTTACATAACCTGACTTTCTTATTTAAAAAATAATAATAAATAATGACTAGACTGTGTGTTTCTTGCAGAATGAAAGAAGAGGTTTTGTAAGAAGCATGAGTCTTGTAAATGTCTTTGTGATGATGCCCTTACAGTTGCAGAATGGTTTATTTTTTCTCCTTTGGAATATAATGGGGAAAGGGGAGAATGGCATCTTTTAGTGTTTGAGGTCTGGATTCCTGCTGGTGGAACTGATGTCAATACACAGAAGATGGTGAAGTTAGGTTAATTTATCCTAGCTGAGAGTCTGTTCATTAGTGTAATTTATGTATTTTTTAATTCAGAAGAATGTAAATACTTTGGAGAAAGTAACATTTACCTCTAAATAAGTAGAGCATGTGTACACTAGGAAATTGGGAGGAATGTCATAATAATTAAGATTTTGCCTCACAAAGATTAAGAAGGAGTTAGAAGATGCTAAAATGTGCACTCAATGGAGCTGTCTTCTCAGAGCATAAAGAAAAAACTGGTCAAAAAACCAGTGGTTTGTGTGGTGTGTGACTCAAACAAAAATAAGGTAAAATCACACCCACTTTGCTCAGCAGAATAAGTGACTTGCATATGTATTGTAACAATAACCAGATCACATGATAGTAGTAATGGCTCAACACTGGGGGCCTAATAAGCAAAACTAACAAAGCAGATAATGAGTGTTTTGGCAGATGACAGAGAGAGATGTTAGATAATATTTACTTTTTCAAATACCGTTTTTAATTAGCAGCAGGATGCTTCCTCCATAGCCATTTGGTGTGCAGCTTTAGGATGGCTCCTTTGATACAACACTGCACTTCAGGTGTCTGTTCGCTTGTCAGCACTTGACACTGTGGAAAAAAGATGCAACTTGAGACATTTCCTAACATATGGCCCCAAAGGAAAAGCTTTTAGGGAGAGGAAGAAACTGGGAGTGTAACTGATCAAATGTATTGTAGTGGATCTAAAAATACCCTCTGAGAGTAGGCTTTCGTCTGGCTGGCACAGCCACATTGTTTATGACAATCTGGTAAGTCTTTTGAACAGATGAGGAATATTCATTCAGTGCAGCAAAACCTTGGGCTTTTTCAGAGTGCCTGTATTTTTTTGCAGTGCCTGGGGGATTTTTGCATGAAGGGAAAAGTATAGCTACCAGCTAGAGGTGTGTACCCGAAGTGCCTCCTATGATCACAGGTTTTGGTGATCGATGCTTCACTGTAGGGGAGATTTTATATAGAAAGTGAAACTCTGCAAGCTAAATCTGAAGTTACTCCTGTGGAGAACCCTTGTTTTTATTGCATTTGCTTACTGGGTCCAAAAAACTTTAGCTTAAGCTAAAGGGCAATGACAAGCTGATCCATTTGAAAGACAAAAGTGTATTTACTGCAGTGCCCTATTATTGAATTATTATCTGTGCATATACAAAGAAATTTCCCAAATCTGCTTCAGATCAACTCTTTGGGCTTCTTCTTTCCTTCTTCCCACTCACAGACCTTCATATAACAGCTTAGTAAATTAATTAATTATTAACTACTTAAATCTTTCAAAAATACAACTTACACAAATTAGTTCACTGAACGTGTATATTTGCATGAAAATGTATTTGGGTAAATACATTGTGGACACCCAGCTTGCCACTCACACCCCTTTTTACCCTCATCTACTCACATTTATGGACCTGGGCTTGTGAAAAGTATTTGATGCTGTCCCACACAACATCCTGGTCTCTAAGTTGGAGATACATGGGTTTAATGGATCGACCACTCAGTGGATAAGGAATTGTCTGTATGGTCTCACTCAAAGCCCTGTGGTCAATGGCTCAATTTCCAAGTGGAGACCTGTGACAACTGATATTCCTCAGGGATCAGTACTGGGACCAGTCTTGTTTAACATCTTCGTCAGCGACACGGACAGTGGCATTGAGTGCACCCTCAGCAAGTTTGCTGATGACACCAAGCTGTGTGGGGCAGCTGACACGCTGGAGGGAAGGGATGCCATCCAGAGGGACCTTGACAGGCTGGAGAGGTGGGCCCACGCCAACCTCATGAAGTTCAACAAGGCCAAGTGCAAGGTCCTGCATGTGGTTCAGGACAATCCTGAGCATAAATACAGTCTGGGCAGAGTGTGGACTGAGAGCAGTCCTGAGGAGAAAGACTTGCACATGCTGGTTGATGAAAAGCCCAATATGAGACAACTTTGTGCAAGTACAGCCCAGAAAGCCAACCATATCCTGGGCTTCATCAAGAAAAGAGTGGCCAGCAGGTCAAGGGAGGTGATTTTGCCCCTCTGCTTTGTTCTTGTGAGACCCCACCTGGAGTACCATGTCCAGCTTTGGAGACTCCAACAGAAAAAGGGTACAGACCTGTTGGAATGGGTCCAGAGGAGGACCACAAAGATGATAGGAGGGCTGGAGCACCTCTCTTATAAGGACAAGCTGAGAGAGTTGAAGTTGCTCAGCCTAGAGAAGAAGGTTCCGGGGAGACCTTACTGTGGCCTTCCAGTATCTAAAGGGGACCTACGAGAGAGGTGGGGAGGGGCTTTTTACAAGGACTCGTAGTGATAGGATGAGGTTTAATGACTTTAAACTGGAAGAGGGTAAATTCAGATTAGAAATTAGGAAGAAGTTCTTCACTATGAGGGGTTGAGACACTGGAACAGGTTGCCCAGTGAAGTTGTGGATGGTCCATCACTGGATATATTCAACACCAGGTTGAATGTGGCTTTGAGCAGCCTGGTCCAGTGGGAGGTTTCCATGCCCACGGCAGAGAGGGTTGGAACTAGGTAATCTCTAAGATCCCTTCCAACCCAAGCCGTTCTATGATTTTTTCTCCTTCTGGCATGCTACACACATGTGTCATTTTGGCAATGAGTGTGCTCACTGTATGAGTGACTGCGGCTGGGGCTTCAAAGAGCTCTCCTTGTTACCTTCACTGCAAACTTTCAAACAGATCTCATGCTGCTTGTAACATTTCATGTATTTTAATTTGTTTCTGGATGTTGCAACATGCGTAGTCATCAAAATAAGGGAGAATTAAGGCCATTGCCATTTAAAAAGAGTATGTGCAAGTTGTATGGACATCAGTTTGTATGAAGAAGCAGTGCTGTGGTATTTCTTGCAGGCAGGTGTTCTTACAGAACACATACTTACCAAAATGTAACATTCTTGCTTCACCTATTGACTTGAGCTGCAACCATAAAGCAGTGCTGCAGAAAGTCTGGCCCACAACTGGTCTTTAAGGAGGCATCTAAATCTCCCAGAAGAGATACAAGCACGGAGGTTGCTACAGGGCATCCCAAAAACACCTTCAGCTTAAGTTTCATAGTTGGGTGCAGCATTCCTTAACACATATGTGTCCAAAAGGATTTGCAGGCCTAGATTTCAGATCCTTTGTAAATCAATTTCTGGTTATAAAATTGATGCTTTTTACAGGGACCACCTAGTAACACATACCGCCAGGAACGGTGTGCACTCGCACGCTGCTGGCATCTAGCCACACCAAACACTGGTGGCCACTCTTGTCTACTTCAGCTGCCCCTGTCCTCAGGAATCTGGGATAAGGCTAGGTGCAGACACCACTGCAGACTGGTGTAGTTTCAGCTAAGCAAGCATGTGGGGCTGCATGTAGTCAGGCAGATGAAAGCAGGCAATCCACAGTATAATCTGGAGTCAGCATGGCAACTTTAATCTCTTTGTAGAGCAAGAAGTGAGAATGAACAGGAGATTGAGGAATGAGGCATGGTTTTCTCCCAGTTATCTTTAAGCTAAGTTAGTGGACTTCTAATACCCGTACTTTCTTCTGATCAGACCAGTACTCCCTGGACACAGCCTCCTTCTTTTACAAACAACAAGGAACAGTGACATGCTTATCTGGTGTGCAGTTCGCATGTGCAGATGTTTCTAGGTCCAGAGTACTTGATGATGAAATAGATCAAGCATTGGTAGAGAACGGCAAATCACTTTCTTCAAAAATGTCAACCAGACTCTTAATGAAACTTTTCTGGAAAAAATGAGAGACAGTTAAAAGGCTAAGGACATGTTTGTAGTATATGGACGTGTATTCAGTGTGCTAACCACTGACAGGGCTCTACAGAGTCAGACTCTCCTGTTAAAGCCGTTCCGCAAGCTTCCATGCAAAAATCTGTCTTGGACTGGGAAAATCCTCAACAGGAAAGTTTTTAAAAACCAAGGCATGTCCACAAAGTATTTCCATTTCTGAGGCGTAATATTTTTCCATATGAAACAACCTTGCTAGGTTTGTTCTGTTATGTTGTACTTTTCCAAAGCATTCTTTGTTAACCCTTGATCACCAGAAGGACCTGAAAACATCCCGATTCTAACATAAGCAGCCCAAATGCTCTTGTCAGGTGATTTCAAAAGACTGAAGCAGGAGGTTAAACATTAGCTGGAACAACACAACATAAAACAAAAGGGGAATTGGTAGAAACAGGGAGAGGAGAGGGAAATAACTGTCCAGACTTTCCATCTGGTACGAAACATAAGTATGCTATGTTTGCTCTTCCCCTTGCTGCAGCTGCTTTTTCCTTGGCTTGCTGTGTTTCCTCACTCCCTAACATTGCTCAGACTGACTTACTGTGAGTCAGAGGAATTTTTCCTCCCTCACCACTGTTCCTCAAGGCCATCTGTTGATTCTTTTCCAGGTTCTTTTTATTCTGCTTTTCTTGTGCCCCTTTGAGCCAGCACTGAAAGGGACAGTAAGAGGAGGGGGTCCCAGACAAGAGAAGGAGGGACAGGGGAAGGAAGAGGGTTTGCCTTGGTTATGCTATCTTTGTTGGATCCTCAGAAGATGGACGTAGGTGAGGCAATGCAAACAAGGAAAATATATGTGAGACTCTCCTGTTGTGATTTTAAAAATTCCTTCCAATGTATCTGTTTAACGATTTAGGATTTTTTTTTTTTTTTCCTTTTTTAAATAGGTATTTCTCATATTTGTATTCGAAAGAAAATCTTTGGGGAGAAAGCTCAGACCAGGATTCTGGAGACAAACAGACCCAAAGATCCAGACTGCAGGTTTCCCAGAATGCTTCAGGACATAGTTTACCTATGTCAGCAAAGTGCTGACTGAATGAGTGGCTGTAAGGACCCTTGAGGGGCAATATCTCAATATCTCCACTGTTTTACCTTCTGTTTTTTTTTCTTTTGTACCTTCTCATGCCGTCCCCCCCCCCCAGTCCTGTGTGGAGAGAAAACCCATGCTTTCTCTGCCTTTTTGCCTGTTTGCTGCATGTTCCCATTTCAGGGCTCAATTTTTATTGCTTCTGTTTGTTCTTCAAAGAAAAGCAACTTCTGGCGTCTTTATTTGTTGCAGATGATTTTAGCTGTCAACCTTTTCTATTCAAAAGAATTACCTTATTATTCTAAGCTTATAAAGCAATGCAGCACTGGGAAACCTTGTTCTCAAATAAATTGTTGAAAATAGTACCTTTCTGGTTTTGTGCAGTGCTTTTGGTCTGCAGCTACCACTAGAGAAGAGCAGGCATAGACAGAGAAAATGTTCTATTCAAGGCCTCCTGCCAGGCTGATGGCAGAACATCAACAATACCACAAAAGCTTTCTAAGTATCAGACCAGCTGGTAACCTGTCCCTGTGAGTTAAGGCTGCTTCAAGGTAATTTACAACTGCTCTTTTATCTAAGGACCTCTAAAGTCAGGGCATGAGTAAAGTGAGACTGGATTTGACCCTAAAACCTACTATGTTGCATGGAACAGTGACCTTCACTGGAAGTTGTCTGAGAAGATCAAAATAACACACTAGTGTATGACTTTAAGAATTATTATGTGCTGGACTAAGATGCCTAGGTTCCCTATTTTCCAAGCAAATAACAACTTCATGTATGTGCCTAGATGGTTCCAGAAGTCTTGCAATGTCATGCCTCTGTGCTTAAATGTCTGCTCCCCATTAACTGATTCTGACTTAGGTCTGCAACTGCCTTACAGAGAGCTGTTATCTTGTCCTGTAACTAGTCATCCCTAAAGGATGCAACTAGAAAGTTTCTAATGGTTGAATTGTACTCTCACATTGATAACAGTGTTTTTTATTTGGTTTAGGTATATTTTACACAATATATTTATGTTGACTTGTAATTATCTTTCTGTTGCCATGAATTATTGTTAATGAGTTATCAAGAGGACAAATGCCGGTATTCACTAAAAAAAGCCATGACTAGCCTGGTAGGAAGACCTGGGGCTGACACTGACAGTCATCTGGAACTTCACATATTTATTTACAGTGTCCAAAAGGATGATGGGTGTCCTCACAATAGCAGGCTTTATGTCATCAGAGGGACCATAAAAAATGTGTACAAAGCATTTCCAAGAGAATGAATGAGCTATTAAATTTATACTGCAACTTGTAATCCAGGCATTTTTAATAAAAAGGCAGAGCATTTTACTGAGCAGCCTTATGCAGACAATGTGTGACAGACACCTTGGGCATCAGTCTAGATCAAGAGGCGACCATGCATCTTAGGGACATGCATGAAGCTGGCACACAGATGTTGTAATGCTGTGGCCAGCTGGAAGGAGAAACACCCAGGAAAGGGTGACTGCTGGGGTGAAAGGTACAGGAAACACTGCTTCCTCATGGCCTCTGGAGAGAGGTGGCATTTCTAAGCACCTGGCCTGACAGCAGCCCAGTTCATGGGCATCAAGAGACATGGCACAGTGGGCTTCAGAAGAGGGAGGCTGAGGTGACCAGAACTGATTGAGAGGTGTGCTTGGTAAGTCCAGTGCTGGTGAAGCTAGAAGGCTGTCTCTGAGAAGGAAGCAAAAAGACTTATACTGAGACTGTGACTTTTTCCAGAGAGGTAACACCAAGATGGAAGCCAGTTAGCGCTGTGAATGATTTATTGTGTGATTCCCTCACAGTTTCACATAAATGCTGGAATCTAGAAAATGGATAATGTATGTCTTACTTGTGCCAGATGAAATCTGGAGCAACTCTAACATCCCAGAAACTCTTTCTTCCTTCCTCATTCCCCTCCCTGAGAGCTGACTAATAACACAACAATCAGGCAGGAGCTGTAATCTATTTTGTTCCTTGTAGTTTCTTACCATACATTGTTTAAAGAAGCAGGTGCTCCAGTTCTACATGGCATCATACCCACCAGGCAACTCTAGCCCAAAACCCTCTCCTCTACATTTGATGGACTTTTATTACAGTTAAATTTACCCATGTTGCCTTTTGGGCTCAGATATTCAGCAGTAGAAAGGAGCTTTCTTCTTAGAGGTTTCTTACTCTGGAAAATATTTGGCACTGTTCAGGACACTTCTCGGCTCACCTCCATAACAAACTCATTTGCTTCTAGAAGGGAAGAGGCATATGGGAACATTTGTCTAGTTCTAGTGTACACTGGCTTTGGACTAATAGACCACGTCCAAATCTGTTGAACAATTTGACAGATAATCCATCAGCTGTTGCTGTGAGCTACTTCTAGCATTAACCTTACTGTAGATGAATAAAAGCTGTAGGAGACTAAATAAACGTTCTTCACAATCTTTCATTACTTCATCATTATTAGATGCTTGATAGCAACAGTGGTCTTTCAAAGAGCAAACACAGGTCAGGTATGCTTTTGGCAGATCTTTATAAACCATCTGAGTTGATTCCAAGATAGAATTTCTTCCAGCTTTGACCTTTTGTGTTTGTTTTTCTGTCCAGACATCTACAATCAGCAAAATGCTCCATTCAGTACAGATGTGCTCAGGACCTGCCCAGACACTGGTGCCCTCCACATTACAAACCACCTGCATGCTTCCCAGTGCAGAAGCACAATTGTTTGAAAGCTTGGATGTGAAGCACAACATTACTACAAAATGCAGTAAGAGGCTGGACACCAGCTGTATTTTGCTAGAAACCAAGCAGCTGAAAAAAGATTTACTAACAGAACCATGCCCACCACCTGACCAGGGAGTTTCTCATAGCATTGGAATTGACAGAGGCTGCAGTTTAATGGAAGAGAGAGGTGATATTAACATAAAGACTCGCTCCCTTTTACTAGTGACTGCCCCCTCAACTCTAACAGTGCAATTCAGGCACCTGCTCTGGATTTAAAATTAAGAAATCTTTGGGTTAAGATTTTATTTTGAGCCATCCCTTCTCTGATTTAGCTCACAATACTGAGACTGGAGAGGAGCATCACTGAGAGGATGCTGCTAGGGCAGGAGGAAGTGAGCACCATGAGCAACCATGAGCACCACTGCATCACTGCTGCACAGGTCTTGCTATTGTAGCAGACCTGTGCTATATCCCAAGCTGCACTCTTCAGCATGGAATTGCAAATAGCAGACTCCAATGTGCAAATCAGCTCAGTAATGCTACAGTTCTGCTGATGAACCAGGTCAAGAGACTGCAAAGAAGTTCAGGAATATCTCTTCAGTCTGCAACAGGAATCTATTTTGGCTGAGCATGTTCTGCTGCAGGACCACCCTTCTGGGCCTGGCGCATGAGACAGGTGGCTGGACACACTACCAACATAGCTCATTCTGCTGAATTCAGCCAGGTAACACTCTTGTGTGAATACACTGTGTGATATCACGAGCTGTTTCGCTCAGACTGGAATGTATGTTGTATGACCTGCAAGTCCAATCTCAAGAAAGATCTTTATGTGAAACAAACCACCTGCAAATGGGCTGCAATTCAAAACGATGGAATTATGTGTAACTTACTGAAATAACTGCACATAACCATTAAAATGGCAAACCGTCGTCTCCTAGATGACAGTTCAAAATAGGGAGAGACTGAATGAATACTGTTGTGCATTAGTCACTTTGGTTTATTACAGATATATGGGGTGGCTAGAAATAGAAAAGGCCTTGGCACAGAACACACAGTGCAGTATCTAGAAATAATTCTTGAAATAACACCTTAGCTTTGATGCTGTCAATATGAACCTTAACTCCAACTCACTTCCAAAAACACTGGGAGCGTATGACCTTGTTTATGTAAACCACTCGACATACTTCTAGTAGGTACTGTGGACGGCAAAGGTAATTTCATCATGATTTATAGATTTACTTTCTTCATGGATTTAAATGAAGAAAATGAAGATGATTTATTGGGATACTTCCGTGTGCTCTGTGTGTCATCATGTGTTAGCATGCCAGCAGCCTTTTGGTAGCCTTACACAACAGTAAATCAGAGACCAAGACCATGCAAGCAAACAGTTCCCTGACTTCTCCTGCTGCACTGAGTCAATGAACAGCATTTTCTTTTCTTGTTTGAGGGGTGTCATGGTTTAACCCCAGCCAGCAACTAAGTACCACCCAAATGCTTGCTCACGCCCCCGTGGTGGGATGGGGGATACAATCAGAACATAAAAGTGAGAAAACTCATGGGAAAAGATAAAGACAGTTTAACAGGTAAAGGAAAAGCCACATATGTAAGCAAAGCAAAACAAAGAATTCATTCGCTGCTTCCCAAGTTCCCATCAGCAGGAAGGTGTTCAGCCATCTCCAGGAAAGCAGGCCTCCCTCACATGAAACCATTACTTGGTAAGATGAATGCTGTAACTCCAAATATTCCCCTTTCCTTCTTCTTCCCCCAGCTTTTATTGCTCAGCATGGTGTCATATGGTATGGAACCCTTTGGTCAGTTGGGATCAGCTGTGTCAGCTGTTACCCTTCCCAGCTTGTTGTGTACCTTCAGCCTACTCACTGGTGGGATGGTGTGAGAAGCACACACATATACAGATGATATAATGAGAGATTTTGAGTATGCAACACGGCCCATGGTGCTTACTGACCTGGCAACAAATAGTGTTCTAAAATAGTTCTTCCTCTTGGTCAGGTCTGAAAAGAGCTATTAAAATTAGCAACATTGGGAACTCATTAGTTACAGCTATTTTCAGTGTTTTATTATCTGATAAATAGAAGGGTTCAACAAGAAATTTTATTCAGTGTTTTGGGACTCCTAGAACTGAAATAAATGAAGACAGATGCAGGAATAAATCTGTTCTCACTTGAGCCCTTAGTGTTTTTAATGATGCTGGAATAAGGAAAATTAGTTTAAGCAAAATTGTAGAGCTAAGTGAAACTAATTTGCTCATGAGAGGAAATACTTATCACTAAATTGCTGAATGAGAATTTCTGAAACATTATCAAGGTCTTGAATAATCCTTGTGACAATTTAGGGACTGTTCCTTCCCAGTTTAAACAAATTAAATCTCTTTGAATGAGCAAATTCTGGCCTGTAAAGCAAGCCACTACTTTTAGATAAAAAATGTGAAATGAGAAAATCATTATGTTTATTGAAAAAAAAAAGTGGCTTGTATTTTTTGTTGTCTAGTTTAAGTTTGAGAGTGATTACACACAGGTGGTCACATTTCTTTTTAACCAAAGAGAATGAAGTTTATATGCTCACCTAAGTAACAGTGGCAGATCAGTCAGATTGTTTGCTGAGATGCATATGAAAATTGTAATTGAGAAAATTTTCTCTTTCATGAGTAGTAGCCTGTTCCCTCCAGTATTAGCATTAAAATTCAGTGTGTGAAGCTAGAAGGAAGAACCACATTTCCAGCAAAGTTTATAACTGTGGTTCTTTTTTAAGAGTTCTGGTTTCACAGTTTAGCAAAATCAGTCCATGAGAAAAGCAAAGTGAGGACTGATGAGTCTTCTGGCAGCTGGACTCTGTGATACTACATGTTGTCCCTTTGAAGAAAAGCTATACACGTTTCAAACACTATCTTCATCTGCCTTTTTCACAACATGAAGGAAGCCTCTCTGGCACTGTTGCTTTTCATTAAAGCATAGAGAATTTATGCAAAATTAGTCCTGATGCCACACCTTAAACAGTGGAGGCTGAGGTAAAGCAGAAGGAGAACCACCACCATACCTAGCCTGAGTTTGTGAACACAGGCTTGACTGCCCCCTCCACCCAGGGGAAGGTGACCCTGGCAGTCACCACACCTCAGCCTGGAGCACAGCATCTTAGCTCCATCAAGGTCTCCATGAACACAGAGAGACACCTGCGGTTAACTCCTGCCTCCCCTACACAGCATGTTCCTGTCCCACCAGTGAGCAAAGCCAAGCTGCCTGCCTGCAAGTGCCAGCAGTGCTGAGGACCAGGCCATCAGGCAGCTGTCACTGGTCCCTCTGTGTTCATCCCATGCACCATGGCTGAGCCCTGAGCACAGTGGCAGGTGTGATCCCCGCTCACCTCCCCTAATTTTCTGGGGAGAGGTGCTCACTTGGAGGCCATACTCTCAGAGAGGACTGCTGTCACAGTCAGGATCTGGGTTTTGGTGTGAGATGGCTATCCAAGGCTTAAGTGCAATGAAGCTTATGCGCAGTTTGGACTCTCTTTCTCAACCATGTTGTCCAAAACTGAGCAACAGGGTGCAATGGGCTGATATTTAGAGCTTAGTGATGTGCATGAAAAGTTCAATAAGGCTGGATATGAGTTGTGGTTGCATGTTCAATGCAGGCATCATGAGTGTTGCTGACTAAGAAGGTCCTGCTGGTAAATTGGGCTGTTGTCGTGAAAGTGTTGAACTTGAGCTGGTGGGGAAAAGCAAGAGCTGTGGGGAAGGTTTTTGCATGACAATACTGCAGAGCAGAAACCTTGCCATCATTTAAACTCTTGGGGGAATTTCCTACTTACTTATAGAGAAGTGTATCAACCAACTCTGAAATTGCCTAACGTCTCTGTTGCCAGGGGTGTACCACTAAATCCAACAAGAAGGGGTGGTGGGTTCTCAAAGGCAATACTGGGAAATGTGCTTCTCACTCTGAGAAGCATGAGGAGGCCATGTGAATCCTGAGCACTGGTCCAGCTGAAGGCGGGAGCTTTCATGGCAGTGTTATGTGAGAAATGATGAGCTCTGCAGAGCGCTGCATTTTCCCATCAGCATCAGTTCAATCTCATGATGATTCAGCTTAGTCAGGACTCTCTGTATTTGGGAATAGTACAATGCCAGAAACAGTGCTGCTGCTAAACAAAATAAACCTAATAAAACACAGGCATTGTCTGAATAGATCAGACTTCAGGTCCATCTATTCCAGACTCCTCTCTCTCACATTGATGAGACCATTCAAAGACAGCGGTGGAAAATAACAGCAAGCAGATGTGGACTGAGCTGCCCTGCCCCTTTCCTGCCACTGTATTAGGTTTCTTTTTGGCCCATAATATATATTAGCTTGAGACCTAATGTACGAGTTTTAATACCCCTTCCAAAATATTTTCCATGGATTATCACTCTGCCTGTTCTTAGTATTTCTTTATAAAAGTCAACTCTTCTGATTGAGGTTAAATTAGATTCTTCTAGGTGATTTCAAAACAAAATTCAGTTATCATCCTGGAAGCAATTTCTTTTTATTTTTTGTAATTTTTTGCAAAATCCAGTAGGTGGCCTAGACATAGTAAAAATAGCTAGCATTCATTAAAACCTTCCTAGTGTCCCCACCAAATTAGTTTTGGACCCAAACTGTAGACAGCAGATAATACAAAAATGTAACATCAAAGAAGAGGGAATGCGAGCCTTACTAACTCCGTAATGCAAACAGACTTCTAGGTCACAATTTTTCTACTCTCAAGTCATAGCTTACATTTTCATTGTTCTCTTTTTCCTTTCCTTTCCTTTCCTTTCCTTTCCTTTCCTTTCCTTTCCTTTCCTTTCCTTCCCTTCCCTTCCCTTCCCTTCCCTTCCCTTCCTTTCCCTTCCCTTCCCTTTTTCCTTTCCCTCCTTCATGCGCTATTCTGCATTCTTTCTATCCCCTCAAACTTTCCAACCACATGAGCTGACAAAATCCATCACTATCCTACAGCAAATTTGTTTTTCCTGTCAATGAAGTCCCATATAGAATTCTGGGTGGCAGGTTCTTACCAGGGTTGCATACAAATTAGCTTGTGGCAAATGGTATCAAGTTGGGTAAAGAACAAAGGCAACATGACTTCAAAGGGAATGAACCAAGTGGAATCTACAGTTACTATACACCAGGGGGTTAACAGAGCTCGTGTTAACAAAGAAAAGAAACCACCTACAAAAGAAGTAGTAATCAGACCCTCTCTTCTTTCTTTCTGTAATACATAAGAATTGCTTTTAGAACAAATCACAACAAAAAAAATAGTTCTTTGATAGGTGTTTGTGTTGCAGCCACTGTTAACAGCACTTTGTTCTTCACAGCAATTCACTGCGACTCCCTGACTCACCATGTCTGGACCAGCTTACAGACAGAGAGGGACAAAGTCTCAACTGGCAAATCTGAATTGGCTGGCTATAAATGAAATCTGGCTAGCTTCCCAATGATTAGATGCCTGGACATGCTTCCTCTTGCTGTTTTTGTTGTTTGTTTTTTCCTTTCCCCCATCTAGTCAGTCTCTGATGTGTGTATATCTAGCAAAGATGCAGTGAACCCACAAACTATCTAGCATGTTCTCATGCTTATTCTCCTCGTTTCTTTTTGTTTTTCCTTTCTTTCCTGAGAGTGCAAAGGAGTTTCAAAACAGAGGGGAGGTTAACAAGCCTTTCTAAAAGTCTATTTTTCCCCTCTTTTGCTCATCAGCTCAGCAGATTACAAGAATGATCTTATTAAAGCTATGTCTGCTCTGCTTTATGAGATGCTGTGTATTAAAATGCCATTGCACTTTAATTGGGTCTGTCCATTTGTGAGGTTTTCTTTATAGTTTATAAGATGCTTCCCTTTTGAAGGCAAAATTACTTTACAGACCAGGATTCAGAGGCAGACATTACTTGTGTGTGGGTGTTGCTGGCTGTCTTCAACAAGGGAGGGCATACACAGCAAATCAAACCTACGTTAGACAACGGGAAAGCACCTACTTTTGCATACTGAAAGTTCTGCGAGGGATGTAAGAGGAGGTGGAGGAAAAAAGGGGGATAGAAAGACAACTTACGTCCTAAATATAGAAAGGAGTGAATTTATAGTGTGTGCCTTAGATGTAAAAAAAAGCAACCATCCAGCAAGTTTGGACTTGAGTGCCTGAGTTATATCATAGTCACTTCATCTTATTTTACTTTTAGGCACTTTCCTGTGTGGGATATGAAGCCAAATTGCTAATATGTTAGTTACAGCTTTTATAAGGTCATTTTAGGGGAACTTCTTTTCTCTCTCCCTCACTCTTTACTCCCCCTACAAAACCCATTAAAATAGTTGATTGTCCCTGATTTGTCAGGTGCAAAAGAAAGGAGTGGCATTGTTCCTGGAGATGAAAGTCTCTCAGTTGTTTGATGTGGGGCTCTGGGAGGGGTACCCCACTGTCTGCATGAGCTGCAAATACAGAACACTGTTCCCAAGACAGATTTAATATCTGTTTTGTGCACTATGTGCAGCAGATGACAGTCTTTTAGACTTCTGCCTGTAGTGTGGTGATGCAAGAGAGCATATCTGCACTGCAAAAATCCTGTCATGTTAACTATGTAACCACAGGAATATCAAATAATTCCCTCTTTGTCCATAGACTGCCTTTTTTTGGCCCTCAAATGTGTCTGCTAAACCTGGCTTTGGGATACTTGTTAAAGAATACAGAGTAAGAAGGGAGAAAAGATTAAAGAAAGAATACAATCTGTGTGAAACAGTGGCCCTGACTCTAAAGAAGCAGATGATCTAAGGGAAGGAAGAGCTTCCCTTTAAACAAGAGACTCCGCATGCAATGCAAATGATCCCATGCGCAGCTGCCACTGGCAGGCAGCCACCCGCCTACAGAAGAATAAAGTCAAAGCAACAATTCCCCTGAACCCTGAAGCTCAGTGACTTCAAACAAGAGAAAAAGAAAAAGTGACATGATTTTTTTGCAGTGAACTCTTTCCATCTCTAAACTGTACTGATGACCTCATCAGCTACAGCTGTCAACATGGAGCTTAGCTTCTCTCTATCCAACGGACAACATCTGGTACTTTGTGTATTTGTACCTAGGATAGGAAACATGTGGACCTCACTGCCTCAAAAAATATGTAATAAGGGCCTTGAAAATGAAGCTAAGCTTCTGTTCACATTGGCAAGCACATACAAATCCATTAACTTAATGGGAACTATACACAGAGGGGGACATCAACATAGATAATTCAGGAACTATTGACTTATTAGGCAAATTTTACTGACAGCTAGCTGTGACTATCTCAGCTTTAAGCACCTGCATGATCCCTAAACATACCCACACTGATAAAAAGTCTTTCAGTTAGTAAGGTAAGCCTGTCATCTCTATTGGACTCATCTGTTCTCTACAGAAGGCTAAGGGATCTTGGTAGTGCATCTAGATATTTTCATGCCATTGCTACCTTGTGCACCTTGGAAGTGTGACTCTTGGCTTCCTTTGGAGGCAAAACACATGTACTTTACAGACCTGTGTCTGTGGTGGGGAGGAGGCCACTTGAGTAAGGATTAAACCCACAAATTAAAGTCAACAGAAAACTCCAGTGCTTTGCTTAATCAAAGCTTACTGGGAGACAAGGAAAAGCAACAAGAGAGGGAAAGTGAGAAGACAAGTTGCAAATTTAAAAGCTGCTTGGGTGTTGTTTCTTGCTAACATACAGTTAGAAAGCACAGTTCATGACAGCTACCTGATAGGTTCTGTAACCAAGTTACAAAAACAAGGGAGACGTAAACTACGTTTGGGCACAGTGTGGTGAGCAAAGCACTTTCCGCTTCTTGGTGTGTGACCTCTGAATGCTATCATTAGGATGATGAAAGTTGTTAGCCAGTGTCATGAACTGAAGGAGAAAGGAATGGGTTTCCAACAAGTATTTCTAGACTAAATACCTACTCTCCCACACTGTGGCAGTCACTCTGTGATTCAAGAGAGGTTGCCCTAGGTACCCTACTATCTTGCTTCCCTTGCAGGTTATCATGTTCATATGTGTGGGTGAAGCTGACTCTTAAGAAATGTGGAGTTTGATTCTGATCTTCCTTAGTGTAAAGTGGAGTAATAACACTCAAAATACTGGAGTTAAAGCAGCGTAAGGTGTTGTGTCTGTAGTGCTGATTAGTTAATTAATAAGTTAATTTAATTCCCTGTATGAGATTGGATGCTGGATATACTGTGGTTTAGTGTAGCTGTGAGCCAAGAGAAGACCTTATGGGAAGCTGCATGGCTGTGAAATGAATTAACCTGTATCACCACTGCACAGTAGGGTCTGTAATTAAGCTGTAATTCGTACCAAATTGTTGCTCAGTTCTCTTTTTGCAACCACCACTAATTCTATACTGTAGCTCTTCTGACCTTAACCCTCCCCAGACCCACAGAGACCCTACTGGGTTGGACTGCTCATTTTATAGTATTTTAAAGAACCTGACACTTTCTCCTTTTCATGGTTAATCAATTCTTCTTGGGGCAGAAATTTATGGGAGAACCAAGTACAGCACTTGCATGAAAAAACCGGAGAGGAACTTTTCAGTAGTATGTCAGTTGTATCAAAAGCTGAATTCTGTATCAGCTTTACTTGGGAAGATAAAAGAGGTTTTAGCTTTGGGTGCTAAGGAGACTGTGTAGTATTCAATCTCTTTAGGACTTTGGTCAGGCTTATTGTTAGCTATCCAAAGGAAGTACCGTGCTATACTAAATGTAAAGCCTTCAAAAGCTTTCTTTTGATAAGATCTTTCAAAATAGATATCTCAAACAATCTATAAGATTCATAATGTCAAATGGATTTCATGGTACAGATAGATCTACCATTGCTTTTTAAGAATTCCTCATAAACCACAACTAATGAAAAGTTCTGAAGTTTTCATGGGACAGCTCTGACTTTTGTATTTTCATCTTATTTTTCATTGAAAGCACTGTTTTTTGAAATGGTTTTGCCGCAGGGTTGTTTTTGATTGTTTTTACCCCTGAATTGCTATGACTGATTAGCCTTGTTGCCAAGATCCAGAAGCCTGAAACTGTTGATTTACTTCATTACAATAGACGATATCTTCATTGTTGATATGGGGGTTTTGGCCTTCATGGAATAACCAGGGTCTAAGAGTACAAAGATTGCATTGAAAAGCATAAGCAAGTCCCAAATAACAATGTTTGTTTGGTGGTTTTTTTTAATTGACTTTAAATTTCATAATAAGTGGGCTATGCATTGCAAAATCTTCTAGTTTAAGAACCTGAAGGACAAAATACTCTGGTTTTCCAGTTTCTTCATACCTCTTAAGTATTCATGAATCTCTAAATGCTGATAATAGGCATTGGTTTCATAATCCATGCATTTTGTTTCTTACTCTCTCTGAGTGCCAGGCTGACATACTTGTCTTCTAAAACCATCCCCACAGTGTAATTACTGATTACCTGACAAATGGGTCTGAATACAACTTTTCTTCTTTCAAATAACATAAAGTTATGTTTTTGAATTTTTGTCCAGTAAATCCATATGAAGCTGTATGTCACAATATAACCTTAGTGCTGGGAGGCTCAAAACTCTGAATGCAAGTGGACTTATATGTCCAATTTTTTGATATAAATTATTGCAGGTTCCACTGATAACTCTGCATTTCCTCTTAAAATATGTGGTGGTAAGCACAGGATGTTGCCTAATAAGTCAATAGTTCCTGAATTATCTATGTTGATGCCCAGCCACCATCCAAAGACACCATCCCGGGAGATTTTCCAAAAAACATGTAGATGTAACACTTCAGGACATGGTTTAGTGGTCATGGTAATGTTGGATTGATGGTTGTACTTGATGGTCCTAGAGGCCTTTTACAACCTTAATGATTCCATGATCTGTATGTGCTGCTTTTAATGAAAGAATAGACCTCTGGGACTTTTTTATACTTCTTTGACTCTGCAGTAGACTTTTTTCTGAGCACTCAAAGGTTTGGTTAATGTTCTGTAGTATTCAGATGGGAAGGGTAAAATGTGTAAGGGAGTCAGAAGTCTGCAGTGTCAACAGTGTTGGTTTGCCAAGACTACTTTCAGATTTGACAGATAGCTTGTGATAGGACACCTCTACTATGAGCAGATCTCTGTTGTATTTAAGTACAGGTAATCACTGCTATCAGGTTGCACAGGCTGGCTCACTGCAAATGATGCCTAAATTTGGACACCTGCTGCTAACAAACTGCTGGTTTTCACTGCAACAATCCAGACTACAGGATTAAATCTAGACTCAGTGACAGGTTTTTTTGTCATATAATTCCCAAAGGAGAAGAATAGATATCTTGGTAAGTTAAGCATAGCCATTTTTCAGTGGAATGAGTCTTGAGATCTGTATGCTCTTCGAACACTTTCTGATTTTGCCTTGACGTATCACTTAGCAAATCAGTTCTTCTTTGTGGACAGTGAAATAGGTGGTTTATTGCTTTACTAATAACAAGAGGTCTTCCTTCAATGCCATGAATCTTCAGACTTTCACAAGACTGTGGGCCATTTAACTAAACCTCGGAGAGAAAGACAATCCTTCCCAGGGCAAGCCACACAGAAAAACTCATACTGGGAAATATGTGAGACTAAATACTAAAAAGTTATATGGAGGTTACAACTGGTGATTGTTTGTCTCTTTAAAACTCTTTCTGGCTGCTGTGTGTTGACCAGTCACAAGTGATATTGAGAGTCTTGCAAAGAGCTCACTGGAGAGAGAATGTGGTTGACTGTGATCTCTCCCAGTCATTTAGATAATCACACTATTCAAACTAAGATGAAGCCTTGCCCAGCTTCACTAAACCACCAGATCCCATGGACACAGGAAGGTACAAATGAGGAAAGTGAAGATTTTATGTTGTACAAACAATAATCATCTAGGATAAGCAGTGAAGTTTTTCCACAGTAAATATTCATGTCTCACCTCTGCATTTACTGATTACTAAGATGTCCTGAATAATTTGCTGAAAATTTAGACTGGGTATTTGCAAAAAGGAAAGTATTTTCAATGATAAGAACAAATACATGCATTATTTTAAAGTATTTGACATATTTTCATTTTTAAGTAAAATGGAAATTTTCAGATGGATAAAAAAGGGTTTTTTTAAACTTTCAGGCAGTGGGCAGAAGACAAGATAGGTGTAAGCCTGCAGATTTCTCAGTGCAACAGAGATACTAGAGGAAAATAGAAGGGCCTTCGTTACTCAGGCTGAGAGATTAGAGAAGTGTACAGAAACCCAGACTATGAAAACACCTGAAGATGATAGGAGCTGAAAAAAAAAAATTACTTTTGTAAAAATTACTGAAAGTGTACAGAGGTACCTATCTTTTATTACACTATCTTGAAGTTTTACTCTGTAGTCCTATTCCAGATACCATGCTGGAAAGAAAAGAAAGTAGCATTCTTCCCTCTACCAAAAATAAACGGGGAAAAAAAAAACCTATTTGCCTTTCTGTGAGACAAAGATTTCCAGGTTGTCAGCTAAGTCAATTTTATCACATGAACGAAATTCTTGTAAAAAGAATAGAGTCATCTCATAACTTAGCTCTTGCACACTGGATCTACCACATGTAAATCCATCAGGGAGTATATGTTGGGTATCTCTGTGTGGGGATTTAATATGTTAAGCGGGCAAGACCTCAAATTCAAAGCACATTTTCTGTAGGGTGCTTTGCGTTGTACCAGAACCTTTTTTCAGAAAGCATTTGGGCTAAATTCTCTGTCCCCCTGTATCTGTGTAAATAGAATGAGATGGTTATACATTCTCAGCTTTATAGATTACACTTACCTATAACTTCCAATTTTTCTTCCAATTACTCTTCAGTCTAAAACAGAAAAACTGTCTTCTTTAAAGAACAATTTGTCACTTCAAGACAGGATGCTTTTTACGTGCCTGTTCTTGGACTTCTGTAAGCAACAAAATTTGACTTCTGACACCTGCCTGGAATCTTTATGTGGAGGCAGAAAGACCAATTCACATTGAGCTTCCTCAAACATTTCTACTGGCATAAGTCAAGTGTGGTAACTGAAGCTTCAGATTAGCAGTCAAGGAGGTGAAGGCAATGAAAGGTTGAGGGAGAAACCTTTTGTTATATTTGCCATGAAAATAAATCAACCCGACATAGACAATATAGGAATTGGGGAATTCTAATACTATACTCCATGTTTTTGATTGAATATTTTATCTGTTGAGCTCTTTCCCTTCTTTGCATACACATGAAAACCAAACACTATTATATAAGAGGGAAAAAAGCCCAAGCAGTAAGAACTTAATCTCTTCAATCACTTTTCTAGAAAGTAGTTACACCATAATCATAAATATCTCATGTAGGAACTCTGAAGAACTGCACATATTTTGTAATTTAAATTGTGCCAGATGTACTGATTTTCACTGTCTTACAGACTGATGTCACATTATATCTGGTGCCAGACAAATAGGGACAGTCTTTTAACTTACTAATAACTTACTAATGATCTCTTATTTTCCAAAATTTTAATCTTTTCTATTTGCTTTTTCAAATACAGCTTTTTTTCAGTCTGTATCTTTTGTACTCTGTTATTGCAAGACCAAATAATCCTTGTATTAGTTAAGTGTAACAGGTGTCAGTCCTGAAAAACAACAGAAACATAGAAACATAGAAGAACATTCAGATAATGACATTAACAGGAGACTAATAAAGCATGATAGCATACTTCGTATTTTTGCTCCTTTTTTTTTAAAAAAATTTTTGACAACTAAAGCAATCCTGTTTGTTTTCATGACATAAACTGTCAGAGTGGTTTTAATGCAACTAATGTATGTACTTTTATCATGTTCATTTGTATTCAATTAACTGCAGAGATTATGGAGGGTTCCTTTTTTTTTTTTTTCTTTTTCTTTTCTTTTTTTTCCCTACAAACTAATAACTTTGGTATTTTTCCTTCTTTTCAACAACTTTGTGGTGTTTTTATCAAACTATTTACTGGCTATAACAAAAGAACTGTTAGCAAAGCGTTTCCCGAAATATGCAGCCATGTCTTCAGCCTAATCAAAATTTAATTTGCAATATGAAAATGCTTGATAACATTCTTTAGAAGGGGAAACTTTTCTGTGTTCTAAAAGTGGAATCCAGAAAATGTAAGGGAAATGTTTTTCTGTCTCTTTAGATAATGTCTTATTCTTCACATTTCTTATTCCTCAGATTCCATATGCAATTGACACATTTGCTGAAGTTTCTAGCAATCACTAAAGCTTAGGTAGCTGAAGCAAGGGATGGTATCTATTCGTAAGATATATTAGGTTAGACAGAACAGCAGTGGACATGCTGTTTTAATCCATGGTCATTTAAACCTGCTGAGTTCTACTTTTTACAATAAATACCCTTCCTGAGTATAACTGCAAACTACAGAAGTCTTGACTTTTCCTGTTTCCCATTTTTTGAATTTAACATAGTTGGCTGGTGAATGAAAAGTTTGTTCTTCATGTTCTGGAAGTCCAACAGAAATAGTCTTCTGTGACCCTTCTCCAATTGTTTCTTGTAAAGAGAGATTTTAGAAACTGGATCATTATTTTTTTATGTGTATGCTTGAAAGCTGCCAAAGCAAACAGGTGCAGGTGCTACCATTGCATCACCATGCCCCAGACATCTGTGTACCTGAAGCTGTCATACAACTAAGTCACCATGTTACCTTAACTGTGTCCAGAAATATCAGACCTTGATGGGTCTGAGGAAGAAATATCCATTATAGAGAATGGTTCTGTCATGGATTAACCCCATCTGGCAGATGAACCCTACACAGTTACTTGCTTACTCCGTCAGGTGGGATGGAGGTGAGAATCAGAAGGGTAAAAGTGAGAAAACTCTTGGGTTGATGTAGACGTTTAATAGGTAAAGCAAAATCCGCATGCATGAGCAAAGTGAAATAAGGAATTCATTCACCACTTCTTGTCAGCATCTAGACATTCAGCCATTTCCAGGAAAGGAAAAAAAACAAGCAACCAAATGAAATGATTCCTGGTGCAAACACAAAAGTAGGTTTATTTTGTTTATGCGCCGTAAGTTTCACTGGGGATTTGTAAGACTCATCAATATTTTGGAGCAGCCATTCTCATAAAATAAAACCACAACACATAGCCAAAATTGTTACATATGGGGAATAAATGGCATTGCATTTCTCACAACACCCATTAAAACAACAATAATTTATTCCTCAGAAAGACATACTGAATCTTACTAGAGGCAGCTATCTTAGTTCTTCATTAGTGTGTTGCCTGTCATTATTAAGAGTTGCTATTTCTGGCTAATATGTGGGTTGGGTTTTTTTTGGTTTTATAGGTGTGTGCATATACATGTGCTTGCTAGAGAGATCCATAGTAATATTCCATTACTGAAATGGAAAATGTTACTAGTCTGGTTTGAATTACTCTGTTCAGCCTATGCTGTGTATGAGCATTACATTTGCATGTTAGGACTTCCAGTCTGAAGACCATAGCACTGATAGGAAAGCTATCATATCCTTTCTGGGAAACCAGCATGGCTTGGTGCCTGTCAGAAGTGCCTGTTATCCTGAAGGCTGGGGGGGACACAGGTGGAAATAGAAGTCTGTCTGAATCTGCAGGTTTGTAATCTTGCTGGGATCATGAAGATACGGTGGTATAGTCCACATGACAGGAGCATTACTGTGGGTGAATACAGGCTTTTTAGAGGGACAAGCCAGGAAGGCAAGGAGGAGAAGTTCTATGTGAGCCCTTTCTGTGAGAGAGCTGTGGGAATGGATGGCGGCCTGGCTTGGGATGGGTGGTGAGCTAGCTGAGAGATTGTGCATCAGGATTAGTGAACATACTAACACAGGAGTTGCATTGTAGTTGGTGTCTGCTGCAGATTACCTGGTCAGGAAGTGTAAGTAGATGAGGCCTTCTCATACACCTTCAAGAAGCCTCACATTTGCAGGTCCTGCTCCTCACAGAGAACTTCAGCCACTGTGGTAACTGCTGGAGGGACAATCCAGCAGGTCACAAGCAATCTAGGAAGTCTCTGGAGTACGTTGTTGGTAACATCCTGGTACAGGATGCTGACAGGTGATCAAAGAGTGATGGAGATCCTTTACCTAGCAGCTGGCCTTCTTCCTGTGCCCTTTCACTGCAAGAATACGTTGGTTACCATTGCCATTCTGCCTGACGTACTGGCTAGGGACATCTGTGTCCAAGTACGTTCAAGAACACATTTCTTTGTTGTGGTGACTCTAAGTGACAAAGGTACAAAATACACAAAATTATTTCCTTGCACTCTTTCCCTTGCATCCACTTATATTTTCTTCATGACCCACATCCTTTTGCACACAGCAGACAGCATATTGTCTCATCGCTTAAGGGACCATCATATGGCTTTCTAGATGGCTGGAGTTGTCAGCTGCATGTGATGAGAAGATGACTGATATAATCTCAGGTCTGTCAGGAGTGGAATGAGATCTCACTTCTACTCTTCCAGAAGGTAGCAGGGAAGAGAAGTAGTTGCTCCATGAGTCATTGTAATTTCTCTTCATCGGGCTGGATTATGCTTTCTCTGTAGCAATACAAAGTAAAAATGCTTTAGTTAAAAGCTGAGAAGCATCCTTTGCAATTCAAATCCATCTCTTGTAACCGTGCCTATATTTTCCAATTACTTTTGCACTTAAACTCACTTATTTTTAATTTCTATGTAGTAGCTGCCACAGATGTTACTAGAAATCAGTTTCTACTGGACTTATCTCACAGGACTCTCCAATTAGAGTGCCTGAATGGAAAGTAGATTTCTGTCTTACATTACTCACATATGCAAAGCTACAATTGATTATTCTCATTTCCTTTGTAATGTTTTGCTATGTATTAAATGAAACAGATAAAATATATGGAGAAACACTGTTTATTTTTCTTTATTAAAAATTCTGGAATTCCAGCTGAGCAGTGTATTTACATGCTGTTCTTCAGTCAGTCTCTACTGCTTTGTTGAGTTTAAAGGTCAGGTAATATGTCAAGTTTGTAAAATAAGGATTCTCCCCTGTGCCTCATTAAAATGAGGATACTGAATTAAAAAGCCCAGTAAAACATTGCTTGGCTTTGCTAGTGTGCTTCACATCATTCCTGTCAGGACCAGTGACTAAAAGTGGAAACTACACCCTCTAAGGTCTACAACCTGTGAACGCACACTGCAGTTTGTGGGACCATCCTGCTGTATTATCTACATTATCCTTGGAGAAAGAATTCTGCCTATTGTATTTAAAAATGAAAACAAAACAAAACATCACAATTGAAACTTAGGAAGGTTTTTAAGTAGGCCAGGTAAACAATGGGGGAGGAAAGATGTTCAGAGGAGCAAGGTGTCAGGTTATGTGGTTACGCTTTTGATTAGTTTTTTGCCATTTGCGGCATGGGAGGCTCTGTTCTGCCCATCCCTTCTCAAGCAAATAGATTGCCTTATTTGCCTTGTTTTGACAGTTCATTTTTTAGGATTTCTGTTCCACATAATGAAAGATATAAAAACATTACTGGAAGTTTGAATTCCCTGGGGAGGTGGATGTGTTGTTCTATGAAGCTGTTCGGAGGAAGGTTTGTTTGGCACTGTGCCTGTTGTGTTCAGTGTTTGATGAAAGGTGTCATTAGAAGGAAAACAAAAATGCCCCTCATCCCCTCTGTTTGAGATCCATTCTGTTGTGAGGTGGACTGACACAGATGGTTGTAGTGAGGCATCATCTGGGTTTGGCATAGGGTCATGGAGTGTCTCCATTATTCTAGCATGCTTTATGGAAAGATGGATTCTGGTTGCTTGTGCCGTAAGTCAGCACCACGTGTAAAGCTTTGAGAAGCTGCTGGCTAGGTAGATGGAGAGTTTTGCCCAGGGATCTCAGCTATTCAGAGGGAGTTAATCATCTCCGTCATCCCCCTTCAGCACAGGTAAAAGTAGTAATAACGAAATTAGAGTACAGTCATAAAGAGTATTTCTTTCTACAGCACTTTCCAAGTGTCTGCATTTTACTTGGTAGATAATGGTGTGAGGCTGGATGTGATTTCCAAGCCTGTGTTCAAGGATCGTTTTAATTTTGCTTCTCTTTTTGATACCATGATCAGTTTTTGTCTATATGCACTAGACTGGAGACAACAATAACATTAACTGATTTAATACTTCTTAAATTAAACTTGTAACAGATCTCTTGCTCAGAGGAAAAGCACATTGGAGTCCCCAGGGTGGTCATGATTCCAGCTTCCTGACCATGAGAGGGGTTTTAACTGCAAGGCTATTCCCTTCCTGTCTCCCTTCACTGCAGCTTTGCATGAGATCCTGTAGGATCTCGTGCAGACTACAGGATCCCAAGAGTGGATCTAGCCTCAGGCATATATGAGGAGACTCCACCTTGGAGATTCTCAGTCTTCAGTGGGAAAAAGATCAAAACACTAGTGGGTAAAGTTGCCTATTCTGTGCCTGGGTTTTTTTTTTTCTTTCTGAGGTTGTACTGGTATATAAATTTCAGTCAATTGAAACCAATTGAAAGAGCAGTTTTCTGGAAATCTCAAACTAATATCTTTCCTCTAAAAACATCCATTCTGAAATAAACCAAGCTGCATTCAAGAGAGTCTACGGGTGAGAGCCAAGTCACTGGACTGGGAGTCCTGAGACTGCTATGAGAAGGCTAAGAGCACAACATCTGGGTGCTATCTGCTCCTGACCATGTGGATGGACAGCCAAGTGGGTAGTGGTTGCTTCCCAGCATCAGGATAGGCACTGGTGTGCATGATGGTGCATGGCATGGCACTGTCTGCCCTCTGCCTGTCCCAGCCTTCTCTGATGGACCGAACACCAGGACGTGTGCTTTGATGGGCTCCCAGACTGGGATCCAGGAAGCCTGGGCAGCAGGGAGCAGTGTGCAGACACAGGGAACAGTGTTATAGTGTTCTTCTTTAGAAGACCTATAGGAGCCCATTTGTCACTTGCATGCCTGGATAAAATTTTTCTGGCACTGGAGTGGGAAAGGGTTTCACTGGTTTCAGAAACAGAATTTCCATTCTCTGAAATGCTACTCTTGTATTATTGCTTGGTTTTTCTTCATATATTTGCTTTGGAACATTTTTCAGCTGGGACAGTTAATGAATATGAAAGAGATTGTATCTATGTTGATTCAACTGGTCTCTTTTATAAAGTGCTCAAGTCAGCTTTAGTAGCTGAAAATGCAGCTGTTTCTCTTCAAATACAGATGGTATCATAGCTGATAAGTCAAATTAAGCCTGACAACCAGTCCTAGACTACATCTCAGCTAGGTTAAGAATCAATGTTAGAGATTTATTATACCACAGTGGATACTGCTCTATATTATCTCAATGTGCAATGATTTACACATTTACCAACTGCTTACCATTAATAACACAGACACAGAAAATCAGTCAGTGAAGTACAAAGTATAGTACTGAACAGCATTCCCAGCAGTGCCATGGGGCCTCCACATAGAAAGGAAAGAAACTCTAAATAAACTGGTTTTGCATGTCTATAACTCTGTGTATTGGCATTAATCCAGTGTGGTTCTTTGACGGTTTTTCTTTCTTTTAAAAATATTTTGAATATAATAGGTTTCTGGTATGGAGTCACTAGCATGATGGAAGACAAGCACTGATAAACAGAATTTGCCAGTGTTTAATATGGGCAGCAGCTCAGTTACTTCCATTTACATCAGAAAGATTACTGTGTGAGCTTACCTGCCTTTCAACTCTTGTCAGACTCTTTTGTGGCTTATGAGCATAAGAAAACTGTGTGTTTGATGCATTGATAAGCTGAAATTTAGGGAGTCTTAAGTTTCATTAGTGGTAAGTAGATGACTATACAGAGACATGTTTCCATGGGTAGTATAGTTTGGCTCCAAAACCATATGATGCCTCAAGGAAGTCCAGAACTCTCCACAAATTTAAACCTGTCTTTTTTCTCCCTTGCCACTTTTGGTACTTTTTGCTGTCTGCCACATATCTGGACCTCACTACTGAAGTGTCTGTGAACATCATACACCTCAACAGGTCTTGCTGGAGTTGTCAGCTTTACTCCCAGCCCACACTTTATCAAAGAAGTCAGTTTCTCTCTCTTTTATGTCAACACCCTTCCCTTGAACAGTGGCATTTGGAAGAGGGAGTGAATGCTTTTAAGCTACATTTCTATGTTTTCATGCTCATGAGAGCATGCTAACTTTTCATGCTAACTTGGACAGGTCAGAGAACACCTGAGAAAAGGTCACATGTGTTGTGGTTTGTGTGCTAATAGCAGTCAGATGCTTTGATTTACCAAAAAGCTGGTAGCATGCAGTCCACCCACAGCATTAGTTTGAGTTGGTGGTCGGAGGCTTGCAGCTGTGCTGAGGATGCAGAGGTGGTGACTGGGGTCAGAGATCAGTGTCTAGAGGCCTGCTTTCACCTTCTAGTGATGCCTCAGATCTCACACCCCACTTCCCCTTCATAAGACAACAATAACTACTCTCTGTCTGTGAGCCTGTATTTCACTGGGTTGTGGGTCCTCTGGGGATTCATTATGTGTGAGCTGCACCTATCTAGTTCAATCTAAGGCCAACAACTAACTTGAGCAGTGACAACCCAGAAGAAGCAGAGCAAAGCCTGAATATGACAGAAATTTTACACGAGTCCATTCACTGCCCCATCTGCCGCTGTAGAAGAAGCCGCTATTCTTGTACACTGCTGTGAGAAGGACCAGCTTACCAGGAGAGCTGTCTCAGGAGGACCACCAGGCATGCACAAACAGGGGACATCACAGGAAGAAATCCATCTGGGAACTTTGGAGCTCAGTTCTTTGCATGACAAAGTGTTCAGAAAAAGGAAGTAACTGCTGTTCCTCCTGTTTTTTTCTTTCCTCCAACAAGTGAGCCTCAGTATTCTTTTGAAATTGTTTAAAGAATTATTACCCTTGAGTAGGGGGAGATGGGCTTTATTTTTTACTGGTGATATAAAATCGCATATTTTTATCTATTATTTGGTAGACTGGATAGCTATAACTTTTGAATTAGGCTTTTAGTACAAATGCAGCCCTATAATTTTCACAGTTTGCTTTCCAAAGAATTCTACAACTAGAAAAACTTGCCTCTGTGGCACAAATGTGTTCCCTATTCTGCCATCGTGCAGTTATTTACTGCAATCCTGTGAGACACAATCCATCAAAGATTTTAAGGGCTCTAAATTCCACAAAAGGAGAACCTCCCCACCCCTGCTCCACCACACCAATAGTTTAAAACACATAGGTGAGATGGAGTATGTCCACAGAGGACATCTATGGATGCCACAGTGGAGCAGAGCGCAGCAAGGCTTGAAGTGCCTGCACTGCAAAAGTGCTTGCCTGGGTCCTAACAGCCTGAAAACTAAATTAATAAGGTGGCTTGCCTGGGCTCGTTAGGCCTCCCACTGATTAGCTCAGGTACATTAGCACCTTGGTAAATTTATATGCTATCTGTTTCTGGGGCTAAACACTATACAACATGACGTATCAGAAGTACATGGAAAGCATTGCTCAAGGCAGATACAGGCACAAATAAAGACTTCACATTATTTGTCTGAGAAGAGAGCAACACTAAAGTGTAATCTGGTTATTGTAACAGAGGCGGACAAGATAGTGTGAGCTGTTAAATCGGCATTTTATGAGACTTTTTAGTGTACAGTTCCCACAGCACGTTACATAAATATCTGAGATACCAGCTGTAAGGCTTTTCACCAGTGCTGGACGTACTTTTAAATATATTAATCTGTATTAATCTCAGATTTCTTCTTCTTCCTCCGCTACTACCTCTGACAAAAGGTGCCATGACACTTGCTTTGCAGATTCATCTCTGCCCCTGAGACCTCACTTGTGCAAACAGGGTTTCAGCAGCTGGTGAATTCTCCTCAATATGGAAGCTGTTGCAGGACACAGTGTGTAATCCTAGCCATTAGCTATGGCACCTTTCTTTCTCTCCAGGAGTCTGTTTGTGCTGTAGTCTTTCCCCTGGAAAATTTATGGTAATGTTACCTAACCACAGACCTAGTGGTCTGGGAATACTCAACAAGAGAGGAGGGAACCAAACAGCAGCAATGCAACTCTTGGGCACTAATCAGTTACTTCTCCTCTAATGAGGAGTACAGAGAAGCAAGATACTTTATTAATATGCAGGGATAGCCTAATATTATGAGGAAGGTGCTCAACAAGGGCTGAATGCTGATATAAATAGTCCCAAACAGGGTCTTTTCTGGAACAAAATTGACCCTGCCCTACATATTGTCATAAAGGGCCGTCTTTTTCAGGCCCCTTCTTCCTCATACTAGCGTTTTAGCTGCAGACATAGCTCCAGAGAATACTCCTGTTGTGAGAATGGATTTATAAACATAATACTCTTTCACCCTGCAAACAACCATAAAAACTAAGAGCATGCTATTCACAAACCAAACAACTGCATTAATTTACATAAAGGAATAAGGAATAAATTACACTCCAGGGGCATGCAAATACCTTATTTGATGCAAGACAGTCTGCTGAGGGATTTCAACCCAGCATGGCACAGACATGGCAATTGTACCTCGCTTCTCCCTCTGCATTTTAATTCTTCTGTTATTTCTTCATCAATTTCAGTGAGGAAAATAAAATGAAAGATGTTGGTGGCTTAGTCTAGAGGCAAAAGTATACTTGTCACACTAAGCTGTAACTAATTGCTATTAAATACAAGCCATGTCTAATCACGGTTATGAAACTTCTTTAGGCTTCTTTATATCAGGTTCTTGACATTAAGGCTTATGCTAACTTAATGGCCTGCGAAGATCCACAGTATTCATTCTTAAACGGTTCTAAATAATTCTAAGTCATTCCTCAATGGTTTGCCAAATCTACAGAAATTCAGTTTGAATTTCTTTCTGCTGTGGTTTAATCCAAGCCCGTAACACTCCCTCTCTCATTCTATACTTTTAACAAAACTTCAGAAAATAACTGATCATTACCTTGATGAACTTATTTTTTATATACATGTGATTTCAGAATAACTTTTCAAGTTGCCCATCAACCAAAATAGGCCTGCAGTATTCCTTTGTCCTAGAGCAAGCTTTGCCTGTTCCCTGCCATTGAACATGAACAATCTTATTTGTATGTTTTGTTTAAACTGTCAAGTGATAGAGAAATAAATCAGTTGGGCTGTTCTTTCACAAGTGGCTGTTCAGCAATGCATGTGAGGCTTTTAGAGATCCTGTACTGCAAGTTCTAGTATGTGTGTTCTTTGTTCCAGCCCCATGTTGAAAGTCTGGTTAACTTACAATGAAAGGTGCTTGGGTACAGAGCAGAGCAGTTGCTGTTAAACAATATTAAGTAACAAATGAGTGATTACAATGGCCTCTTTATCTTCTCACATTGATCATCCTGAACTTACCATCATGGATTTCTTCCTCAGTAAATCTATACCCTCTTACAGTTTACATACCTCTTTGATTGCCAGGACAAGAGTAATGAAGAGGAAGGCCTCCTGCCATGTGAGACCATGTAGTCGTCAAAGTGATGAGGTGATTTTTTTATATAGCAGAGAAAATTGAATGAAACCAGTTTTATTTCCAGACGTGGTGCTTGATTTTAAAACCAAATCTTTTTAATCAGAGATATGTTAATTACACCTAGCTGTCTCTTAAAACCCCTTTCTTTTGTAGATTTACCAAATACTTTCCTTTTTCATACTCGTAGTTAGCTGTGGAAGATGATTATTTTGATGAGATTGAAATCCTTCTTTTTAGTAAACAGCAACCCAAATTTTCTCTTTTCTATATAATTAACTAAATATTCCTTAAGAATAACACAAAGTCACATCAGAACAAACAGAGGTACATGCACCAACAATCCTTTCAAAAACTTCCTTCAATTAGATTTGTAAACATTATTTTCCATTAGTCATACTCAAGCTCTGAATCAAGCTTCTGAGCACTGAATAAGGAAGAAAATGATCCTTTTTATAGCAGTGTACAAGGAAGTGGGAGAGGTGAGAAATAAGATGGGAAAGATATGTCAGGTATATGAAATTAGAGACCTGAGAAAAGAAGAAATTGAATGAAAACCAATCTGCTCTTAATTTGTGTTAATTGGCAAGTAACAACCATGAAAGCTATTTTGGGGATGGATATTCGTTCTATAACTCAAGTAACTGGAATCAATCCAGCATGCTTTTCCTTATCCTAAATTCCCAAAACATGTTGTACCTTGTGGGCAGAAGCACCAAGACAGATTATTTCTCCCCCTTTGGTTTTTTTTTTTTTTT